>OZ025817.1:0-600000 GCA_964019425.1 Flectonema sp. DT1601 | reverse complement strand
GATCCCAGTGTTTTTTTTTAGTTCTTGATTTGCTCATATTTATTATAATTAAGTGTAGCGCCAGATGTTTTTTTTCTTCGTCTTTTTTTTTTTAGTTTTTTTTATTATATTCCTTCTTGTATTGATTATGGTGCAGGTCTTGGATACGGAAGGACAAAACGTGAAAGGAAAAAAAAAAAAAAAAAAGGAAAAGGGAAAGAAAGAATGGAAAAAAAAAAACAATAAAAAACTCAGGGCAGACCAACAAACCAGTGTGTGTCCCCCTTGGGACACAATAGCTTTAGCCTCCCCGCTCCCCAGGATTTTCTTTTAAGACATTGCTCTTTGTGTAGAGCGATAATTAGCAAACAAAAAAAAAAAAAAAGAGACGACAACCCGTGTTGTAGAGAACTATAAAATACGCACTCGGAGGTGGTTGACTCGTTGTCGTTCTCGGAGTGTTTACAAGACAGTTTTTTTTTTTTTGTTTTTTTTTTTTTTTCACTCACTCACTCACTTTTTTTTTTTTTTTTTTTGTTTTTTTTAAAAAAATTAATTTCTTTTCTTTTATTCCATCAAAAAAAAGCTTACCAAAAAAAAAAAAAAAAAAAAAAAAAAAAGAATAAATAACATAATGAGATGTCAATAGTAGGTTCACACAACCTTATGCCCTGTTATGGTCCACGACGCATTCTCTAAGACTGCCTTTTCCCAAACTACCTCTCTATACTCCTCTCATGCACACGCCCTGAAACCAGTGAAGTGCTTACCAAAATACTGCAGTCAAGTGCAGCAAACTCGAATATCGGGTTCGTTGCTGTGGCTTTCATCGTATCGGATTTCCCTCTAATTCTAAGAGGGAGCAAGAAAAAAGGGTTTCGGCTTGCTTCTGAGCACGTGCATTACTTCCTTTGTAAATCTGCTACGAGAGACCCCTTTTGTTTTGGGGCAGTTTTAAAAAAAAAAAAAAATTTAACAAAAGTACTTTTAAAAAAACAAAAAAGATACCAAAAAAAATACGGTGTGCTACATGTCCGTTTTTGCATTGACAGCGATGTAAAAAGAGGTCAGATTTTTGCAGGATTCACGTGTAACAACAGTTATATCTTACTCCGTACTTGGGGAGGAGTTCATAGCTAGATGGCACGCCGAACACTAAAAAACAAAAAAAAAAAAACAACAAAAAAAAAAAAAAAAAAAAAAAAAACGAAAAGATAGTCAACCCAAAAGAACGAAACAAAAAAAAAAGAAATACAAGACAATGATACCTGTCTCCCGCCTCACTCATCACTCATCAGAGTGCGAGAGAGACAGGACCTTGTTCTTAAGCGTGATGGACAAACTTAACAGGTGAACAGATTTTTAAAAAAGTGGAGAGTGTTCAAGGAAAAAAAAAACCAAAAAAAAAAAAAAAAAAAACTTTTTGCTTTTTCCCCAATTTCTTCTTTTTTTATATTTTTTATTTTTTTAATTTAAATCTTCTTTATGGTTCCTATCCACAGCAATCGAATATAGCATCAGTAAAGAAAAGAACAACAGGAATCCAAAAAGACCGAATAAATTAATAATACCCTAGTGATAGACGGAGCACGGCAATTCTGCCAACGTCTGCGGCAATTGATTTTACTTTCTGCCCGAGTGAGAAGGGGGTGAAAAAAGACAGAAAACGAGAACAAAAAAAAAAAAAGAGAGAGAAAAAAAAAAAAAACTTTTTTTTTTTTTTTTTTTTTTGCCACAATAGTGTTGCGCTAACAGCTATGCCTTTCCCCACCACTCCAACATCTCTTCATTTTTTCTTTTTTACCTCCCCATTTTATTTTTTTTGAAAAGAAGAAACAAGGTGAGGACGAGTACCATCCCATTAAAAAGATAAGGGAAAAAAAAAAAAAAAAAAAAAAAAGAAAGTTAGGCTTTGCTGAGCGGCTTACTCTTCCGAACGAATACAATTGTTTTTTCCCTTTTTTTTTTTTTTCTTTTTTTCTTTCATTTCTTTTTTTTTTTTAATTTAAAAAAAAATGAGAGGATGGGTTTCTTAGTGCTTTCAAATTCCCTCTTCTCTCGTTGCGATCGCAGTTTATGTAAACTGCAAAAGGTTAAGAAGTTACTCTGCGTGTTACTTACGCTAACTAACAAAGGCTCATACTCTAACTTCCGTATTAATATTTTTGGTTCGCTATTCGGTATTTGCAACCAGCGTATCCAAGGCAACGGTTTTAATAACAATGTTCTTTTTTTTCCCCCTTATTTTTACATTTTTTTTTTTTTTTTCATTTCTGCCCCCTTTCCACCCGTTATCCCTCGCCCATTATCCCCCTCGGCAAAGGACTAGTTTACTCCTTTTTTTGTGAGTTCAATATTTCTTCCAGTTAAAACATCATTATGTTTACGTATAGATGTGAATGATTAGTCGAGTTTTGTCTTCGATGGAAACGATTGAGGAATCTTTTGTAATCTATTCTTTCTACAGTTTGTAGTTGTTTACATAACAACAAACACGTAATAGTTAACACTATGTGGGTACTTTATTCATTGATGTTATCATTGCTGCCCGTACTGTGCAGTAGTTTGGGAAGAACGCTAGACGACTGTCGTTCTGTAGCAGGGTCGTTTCGGAATACTTGCGGGAATGACAGCGCGATCAGCCTTAGTTCGATGATTGGAGAAGACATATCCTGCGATAACGTTGGGAATTGTGTCGGTAATGAACAGGGTTCAACTTGTACGTGGACACGTAAGCTTTGTGTTACTTGCTCGGAGGTTAACAACGACGTTAAAATAAGAATTCAAAGTAATGGGTTGCCAGGAAACTGTTATTCCATTCCACAAGTTGTAACTATGACGGAAACTGAAATTGATTTTGAAGTTAAATTTAATCCGGAAATTGATTCTCAGAATCCAAGGAATGTAGCGACTACTCAGAGTGAACTCGATCAACTAGTTTGTGACATCACTAATCATCGTGATTCAAATATCCCTTCGGAGAATGACTTTATAAAATATTCATCAGTTCAATCAATGAGAACGATAGTAGGCATATCGGTAGACGGAGTGGCAATCTTAAATGCTATAAGTGTTGAAGGTGTTGATCCTTTTTATCCAACTATTCAAACAGACGTAGAAAAAGTTGACTTATGTTTGGGACATCCTCGGGGTTCTGATAATTTATATCATTACCACATGCCATCACCTTGCATGTATACGACTGCTGTATATCAATCAAGTCCTTGTAGTTCAGTCACTTCTTGTTCACAAAACTTTTCTGAATATTCAATGTCTGCTGTCACGGATAGCAATAAAAATAAGATTCTCGGAATATCCAAAGACGGTCATGTTATTAAAGCACCGTTCCTCCAAACAGGAGAGTCCATTAGTAACGAGTTGGATATTTGTAATGGAGGTTACAACTTAGAGTGTGACAACAGCTATTATTACTACGCTACAAATACTTTTCCGTACTTTGTTGGTTGTTTTGGAGGAGGTAACTATCCTGTTGGAGGGTTAGTTCCTTCATGTAGTGATAACACTAAGCAATATCAACAACCTGTAACTCAATGCGTAGGAAGTCCTTCACCACCTCAGGTGAATAATACCAATAGCAATAGCACTAATATTATTATTTTCATGCCTGATGATATGGATTTCATATGGGATGAAGCACCACCTGGATATGACGTACCAGGTGTTCATAATATTCCTGAAACGCCTTTCATTAATTCAATCAGAGATGATGGTATTACTTTTAAACGAGCGTACACTGCTTCACCTAAGTGTGCTCCTTCGAGATTTTCACTGTTAACAGGGAGGCATAGCAGTGCTGGTTTAGAAGCAATACGGTTGACACAAAGATCATACTCAGGGAACAGTGATTGGGATGGTAGAACTTATGTGGAGGTTCCAACAACGAAGATGACCAGCACTGACTCAGATGAAAACATTCAAACAGCTTTACAATCAGCTGGTTATTACACGATTCACTCTGGGAAGTGGCACATCTTTCCTGGTTCATCTACTGATGATTATCTGAATGATTATGACAGGTTGGTTGCTGATGTTCAGAATACTGGATTCGATCATGTTGCTGGTTGTTACGTGTCTAATATGCCGAATAACGGAGTGACTGTACAACAGATGACGTATTCTCATAATTTAGAATGGATGGTATCAGAAAGTATATCTGCGATTGATGTGGCGATTTCAAGATCAGCTCCCTTCTTTCTCCACTTCACTCCAACAGCACCTCACACTCCAAATACTGTTAAGGCTTTGAAAATAAGTGATCTTATGACACCTTCAGGAATACTACTATCGTCTCCTGTTACTACGATGCGTTCTAGAAGTCAGCTTTTGTCTGATTACCCAAAAGGTGGGAGAGGAAATCGAAACAGGTTAATCAGTCACGCATGGGTAGATGATTCAATGGGTGCTCTCTTACAGGCTGTAGATGATCGAGGCCTTACTGACAACACTATGGTTATATTTTGCATTGATCACGGAATGGGAGCAAAATCACAATTATACGAAGGTGGTGTTAGAATTGCGTTATCTATAAAACTACCTTCAATGATTCCAAAAGGGATTTCAACCAACGCAGTTGTCAGTAATATTGACATCCCAGCTACACTATTAGAGCTGACTGGTCTTAGTGAGAGTGATGACGTTTCTGGTGAATCTTTTCTTCAAGTCTTAAAAGGACAATCTCAGACTAATGTTCGACCGAAGGTTTCTGAAATTGCATTCGACAGATCGATTGTAGCCGGTCGTTATAAATACATTCACAGATCAGCTCTGAATGAACATTCTGTTTCCTTACCTCAATATCCTTCTTATGATGATTGTGAACAGTTGTACGATTTATCTATTGATGGTGCTGAACAGAATAACTTAGCTATTGGCAATTCATCTTCTTCGATATTATCAGTATTTAGGACATACATTGCGTGTCATGATTCTGACACCTGTGAGCTTCCAATTATATCAGAAGAACTACTGGATGTCGAAACCTACCTTGAAAACTATGTTTCGAGTAGTCAAAGCAGTAGTGCCACACCTCAGTGTGATCCTCTCTAGTTTTTCATCTATTGTACCTCTCTCATACTAAGTACACGTTTGTGTACTGCAAGTAGAATTTTCTTTTTTTTTTCTTTTTAAAGTAACCCTTTTAATACACAATTTCTTACTACTGATTTAAAGTATTAGGACAATTGTAGTAGACAATGTAGACTGATGATGTGTACTGGTTGATTTAATGCTGGCTATCCATCACTACCTTCCTCCCTGTTTTGTTTGTTTATGTTATAATGTCGCTGCGTTGTAGTCACTGCCGATCTATGGAAAGGAACAGTTATAATACAGCGATGCCACTCCTAGCTCTTCTTCCCTCTCTGTCTCTCTCCTTTTTTACACCTCTTGTAATAAAAAGAGTTATATTATTTTTTAGATATAAAGACGATTGGTGAATATTATTTTTTCCATTACAGCCGTTAGATGGTTAACGTTGAGCGAATTCGACGTCGGAAAACATTAAAAAGCCTTCATGGAGAAGGTGAAAGTGAACTATCTCGCCTTAAGAAATCAATACCACCACCTCTTAGACTACCAAAAGAACTTACTGTTGAAGCGAAGAGTCCAAAATCGTTTCCAAGGACGTTGGTATTTCATGGGCCGGAGTGTATAAGTGATGCGGCTAAGCAGGGACGGGTCTTGGTACCTTCAATGGGGATGGTTGGAAGGCCTCAAACGATGATGAAAACACAGCATCCGTCACCAAAGAAAATAGTCAGAGATCAGAAGCAATTAGTACCAATGAAAAATAAAATGATGAAAACAATAACAAAAGTTGATGGACGGTGCTCGGATGAGTTCACTCTTCCATGTGGGATTCCAGAAATAGATAATCAAATTCTAATTTCGGGATCAATTATACATCATCTTCACCATCGAATCGTATCAAATGTTGTTAATTGCGAGACTGCTTACTTCATTTGTTCTAAAAAGTCACTTAGCCTTCATTCTGCTGAAGCACGTTACTTTCTAACTGAAGCTCCTGGTTATTTGGTTGATAAAGATAATTGTTTTAAACTTGATGATACGTCATTAGTTCAAGTTTCAGGAGGTCGTGATTGCGAGGTGATCCCAATGAAAACATATGTTTACGAGGCTTCAGCTTATTTTAAATTGAAAAGAATAAAAATGTTTTCAATGGGTGTATATCACGCATGGAGGATATTTTACACGCTGAAATCAATTATTGTTTTGCAAAGAAATTATTCGGTTTGTGATTCGTTGAAGAATTCACTTTTTATTTTAGATTCGTCATTGTCTGGAGTTTTGCTTAGTTGTAAGCAGCTTTGTCATTCTATCGCAAGTAATGTTTTAGTGGCAGTGCCGACAACTAGTTTGGGATTAAGTGATTTCGAATCGTTGCAACACATAAAGAGATCTGAATTTAAAAACACCCTGAGAAATCAAACCGCTAGAATATTCAACATCCTCAGAGAAGGTTGTCGAACCTATTTAGAAACGACAATGTTTGACAGACTCTCAATACAATTCTTACTGGAAGCAAAAGATTTATGCGGTGACAAAGCCGAATACTCTGCCGCTTCTGAAAAACCTGGTCTGGATAGACTAACTCAGAGAGCTATGCAACACAGTAAAACAATACCTGCTGGTGATCATGTTCATTCTTGTAAGAATAATAAACTAACAAGTGATCAGTACATCTTATCATTCGCTGAGTTGGGAGCTATTCATTCTCATATCCAAAAACTTCGTAGAATAACAAAGCTCATTGATTATTTCATTCTCGAGTCTCTCGTCAAATCTCTTGTCCGAAGTGGAATAATATTCGCATCGACGCTATCTGACATGCTGAAGGTGTCACAGAGACCGTCGAAAACTGATGTCAGATTTCACGTAGCACTTCAGATATCGGCTGTTGGTACGTTGGAAATTGAGCCTCCTCCACCTCAATTCATCAACTTAGTAAACCAATTGAGAAGTATTCAAGAACTAGCTGAGACTGTTCCAAGTATGGTTCGTAG
Organism: Flectonema sp. DT1601; assembly: GCA_964019425.1. Taxonomy (NCBI): domain Eukaryota; phylum Euglenozoa; class Diplonemea; order Diplonemida; family Diplonemidae; genus Flectonema; species Flectonema sp. DT1601. The sequence goes on along the minus strand of OZ025817.1, from coordinate 592,978 downwards.
TATGGTGTTCGAAGGTAACACAAATAATAAATCAAATATCTCTGATGAACCACCACTACTAGAAGGAACCAACTGGGGTCTTTTCGACATAGTTTCTGCCCATGAAGGCTATACAGAAATCCCTGGAAACGTATCAGAAAGTCTTTCTACTGGGATTGGTGAAATTGAGGTTTGGAAGAATGGTTTTATAACATTAAAGGAACGATATCTGTCATGCAAAGAGTTAGTTCATGAAGATGCCAAAGTTAATATTGCCAGTGGGGTACAATCACCTGAGCAACTGAGCGCAGAACTTGACAGCTTACAAACACTCACTGATGAAGTTCAGCAACTTCCTGATAGTGTAACAGTTTCTCTTTTTGTAGTTGATTTAGTGGTGTTGAAACAAGCAGTGCTGCCAGCAGTTGAGTTTAATATTTGTTTTTATTGTGAAACTCTACCATCAATTGCTTGTGATACCTGTGAGAATGTAACAGCAAAGATCGCTTCAGTTAGTTCAAAATTAAAAGAACAACCAATATCGGCAGAGGAGTACAAGACTGCTGTTCAGACTGGTCTCGACATCCAACGAAACCATTCAAATCTTCAGCAAACATTCGAAACTGCGATCTCACTCTCAGCAGTGACAGACAGAGTACTTGATATGCAAGAGAGTAATAATACCACACCAATTCATCAGAGCACTCCGTTTAAGAGAATGACTTTTTCTTGGAAAGCATATCAACAACTTTATAGTCAAATTGATTCTCAACGAGATGACCATCTCTCTCGATATTCAATATTGTTTGAAAAGATTAAATTTGATCTACTCAAAGACTTAACAAAGATTAGACAAGACGCAAGCAACCCGAACCTTGAGTCACCATCAAGTGATAAAGATTACATTATAAACGACACAGAACAATTACTTAATAAACTACATGTAATTCAAGAAATACTAACGTCGTATAATGATTTTCACAGAGATATTGGTATTGCTGTCTCGGAAATACCTGAATTAGAATCGGTTGTGGAAGAAGTATCAGTTTGGAATAAAATGTGGATTTTATTTAAAAATTTAACTGATATTACAACAAAATGGAGGCAAGCTGACTGTCGGAACCTTGATAGTAAAAAAATGGGTCAAGATCTATATAGGTTCGCGAAATCAGTTCAGAATATAACTGAAAAAATAGGAACAACGCAAGTAACACAAGCGATGGATTCCATAATTGAGCAATCCCAACTAATGCTGCCAATTGCAGCAGCGCTATCAAGCAGGGGTTTAAAACACACTCATATGTTGTTGTTGGATGACTTGTTGTTAATTTCAATATCAAAAGGAGAGATAGTCACACTCGATGACCTTTATTCAACTACCGTACATCATAAACTAAATGAAGTGTTAGCAATAGCCAGAGATGCTGAGGCTGAATCTTCTATTAGAGAGTCATTTGATCAACAACAGAAGATTTGGCAAGATGAGGAGATTCAGTTGGTCTATTGGCAAGAAACCGAATATCAGGTTATTTCAAACTTACCAACTCTGTTGTTGACTTTAAATGATTCGTATTTACAATTGTCAGCTATGACATCACTCAAGGCAGAATTACAAATATCGAAGCCTGCGAACATTCTCAAAGACACCATAAGCAAAATGATTGACACAGCACACGGTATAATGTCATTACAGGCATTGTGGATCAAGTTTGAGCCTTTCTTTGGATGTCCTGATTTACAACGAGCTCTTGACTTGGGAAGGGCGTTTATTGATTTTGATAAGGGTTTTAGAGACTTAGTTCGAATAACATCTCAAACTGGGTTTAACGCAATGGCTACTCTGACATCTCAGGGACTGGCTGATAAGATTAAAAGAAAATTAGAAATGGCAGAAGTGATGAATCAAAAACTTTCATTATTTTTACAACAGAGAAGATCAGTTTTTCCACGATATTGCCTTGTAGATGACGCTCAATTATTGGATTTATTAGCAAGTCATAATAAATATCCAAATATGCAACCAATCTTAACTTTGTTAGGAAATTTCGTTGATATGACTCTCGTTGTTGACGCATCAGACCATCTAAATCACGTAACAGAAATTACAGGTTGTTCTGGTGAAGCAATCGAACTTAAAAAAACAGTTAGACTTAGAAGTAATGCTGACACATGGTTGCAAGGTGTTTGTAATTCGGTCAACGATACTATTTCGTTGCTAATATCATTCGGGTTTTCTGAATATGCTGAACAAGAAACTCAACTCACTTTCATAGAGACCCTTCCAACCCAAGTCGCAACTCTCATATACAGAATTTATAAAGAAAGTGATTGGCAAGCAAGTCATCAGGAAGGAAATCCAAAATCATTTTATTCAGATCTTCAAGCTGAAAAACAAGATTTCATTGCGTACATGAGAAACGGAGATCATCTATCGTACGTTTGTACTACAATAAAGAATCTACTAATGGTTCAGAGTGATTGGTGTTCTTACGAAATGAATAAAAGAATTCAAGGAGGATTATATCCAAGGTTCGCATACACCTATTCATCAGAGCAAGTTCGATTGTCTTTAGAGTATGAAACGATCCCGTCAGATAGCACTGCGTCAGTTGTGTATGGAAATGAATTCGTATCAAATCGACGATTACCTCAAATGATGTCCAATGCGAATAGTTTTTTATTCTCAAAAATCTTATTGGGAATGGCATCGCCGGGTATTGAAACTTTATTATCACTCGGTTGTCAGATGTCACCTATTCAGACATCCGTTATTGAAGACATGGCTTCACTTGTAGGCAAACACAGCGCTATCATAGGAGGAAGTAACACAACTCAAAGTATTGCCAGACAACTTGTTGGATGTGCTGCATGTGGTTGGATATCAATTGTGACAGATGGAATGGAAACTATTCCAGATTTAAAGCTACGCAACTCTATTGAAGTAATATCTGATATTCTGTGTAGGGAAGATATTGAGTCGCGGATACAATTACAACAGATTGGTAGTTTGTGTGATGTAGAAATACAAACAGCTAACTGGACATCGAATGGTCTAATTGTGATGTGTGGTCTTCCTGTTGGTAGTTCTGAGAGAAGTTTGGGAATTTCAAAGGAATTGCAAAACAAGTTCAGACATGTTCACATCATTCCATCGTCCAACTCATCAACTGTATTTCATGATGTTAAGTTTTCTGATTTAAAGGAAATGATTTTAGCACATTGCTATGCTAATCTAATAGAGAATCCAAAAACTGTTTCTGGTTCGTTGGCTTCACTTGTTTCAGAATGTTGGCTGATGTGGGAAGGAACAGATCCCTCACCTGTTGACTTATCATTGAAAATAATAGAAACATTTGAATCGTATAAATGTATTCCTTCGTCGGATAATTTATCCATATTATCAGTTGCGGAAATGATTATTAGAAATCTGGCATCATCACTTGGTGTTGATGAGCAGCGTATTAACGCGACAATATCAAAATACATCACCGACACCGATCCGTGTCCTCAACTTGTTAAATCAGGTCCTCCTGTTCTATTCCTACCGATAATAAACACAGCTCTGTTAGCAGCATCATTTAGGAATCCATTACTGTTTGTTGGTTCACCAGGGAGTGGTAAAACTCCAACTATTCGGTATGTTGTACAGCAAATGTCTGGTACGAAATATACTGTTGTGCCTTCAGCTGTGTCTTCAAAGGAGTTTTTTGGTTCTGAGGGATTGTTTGTTAGTTTGTTGAGAAAATGTGTTTCAAATTATCAAAAAGACAACACAACTTCGAAGAATGACGACAACACGAACTCTCAATTAAAAGATCATAAGATTACTCAACGAGACAGTCCTAGGTTAGGAAGTGATAATAAGAATACCAAACAATCTTTTATCGTTTTTGACGCAGATCCAAACAGCAATTGGACTCCTCCTCTTTTACGATCCATTCAACAAAAATCAACTGCAGCATCAGAGACTGATACTGGTGCTGGGAATGTTGATTGGTCGCATCCGTTGTGTAGTAGTTCATTGCAATTTGTGTTTGAATGTCGGTCACTTTGTAAAGCCATCCCATCACTGTTGACTTCTGTTTGTTGTTTAAATTTCGGAAAAATAGCACTCGTGCCTCACGAAGCTATCCTTTGGCATCTTCAAGCCTTCTTAAAATCTCGTGATAATGTACACCTACCTGAAGACGCGAGTAATATCATTTATAAAGTTGTTACAAACATGTCGTCAATAGCAGAACATGCGGGACAGCAGTCACTAACTAATGACTGGCAATGTTTCCCTGTCTCTCTTCGATTCTTGATGGACAATATCGCATATTTATTCGCTTGGGAAATCGTTGGAAGTGACAGTGCTATAGCTAAAGGAGAATCAATCACAGCAAGTCTCATTGAAGAGATCCTTTTTTATTGTATTGTCTGGGGTATTGGAAGTGGTTGTCATCCAACAGGAAAGGAACGACTCTCCACAGTTATAAGAGACTTCACTGTAAAAGTTATTGGAAGGTGTCCAATGCCCCCGGGAACACTATTCCGAGCAGACAAATCTTTTGTACTTCCGTTATCAATTACTGATATTCGAACTAACGACTTGACGTCAACAACATGTACGGCTATGAAGTTAATTGCTTCAGGTAGATCGATAGTTATAACAAGTCAATATCCTTTATCTGGAAAGTCTTTTCGATTGCATACGATCGCTTCATCAGTTTGCTCTGCTGATGACACTCTCATAGCAGCAACTTCTTGCATGACGTTAAGAAGTTCACAATCACAAAATAATTATTCAATTCACTCAACACTATACTCTTCATTGCGACAGAGTCACAGTAAGTCTTGTAAACTACTAGCTGTTATTGAAAATGTTAATTTACCACTAACACCAGAAGCTATCTTCGATTCCGAGTGCATTAGAGAAACAATAATACTAAAATGCGATCGTGACAAGTCAAATCAATGGTGGGAAACAAAGAATGTAAAATCAGCCGTATTTATAACAACTTCGAAGATATTAAAAGAAAGAGGAACAGTAGAACCATTACTACCTTACTGTGCAGTTATTTGCATCGATAATGATTTGTATAAAATAACATCGGCTTTGATAAGTGAAATTATATCTGCGGAGCTAAGCAGATCACCAATTGCGAGTGTTCGAGGATTCTCTGAATCTCTCATTGGTGGAATTACTGACATCATGAGCTCTGTGCAATCAAGTCCCGTCACGACACCTGTTGCATTTCTCAGGTCTGCTCAAGGTCTTTGCACGGTTTGCAAAGTTTTCGGAATCCCAGCTGTGAAAGAGCAATTGGTTCGAATCTTGTTGTCGTTTCTTAACTTGGAAATTACTCATAAAATTGATTCTAAACGAAAAAGGGAAATGTTCAAAAGACTAACAGTAGTATCTTTACAAAACAGAACACACATCACAGTTAATAATAACAGTGATTTCGAACTCCTACCAAACTTATACACAACTAACGACATACGTAATCAGCTAGAATCAGTGTCTGCTCCTGTTGATAACATAAGTGATGAACTCCTTCAGGATGTAATACTAACTGTAAAGGGAATTATTGCTAAAGGAGGTGTCATCGTGGACGTCACATCGATTGAAGAAGGACGTCAAATTGCTTTTTTAGCTTCACGAGTATCCGGATATGGTTTCGTTGATGTTTCTGACCCTGATGAGTGCTCCTCTTTAATTAATAAATCAGTTGAACAGGTTATCGCATACAGACATTCGGTTGTTATATTCGATCCTTTTATATCATCGCATTCTGTTGCTTTATTGACACATGGATTGCTTCAGACAGTTACTCCTGCTGGTCTACTTGATAGATCGTTCTCACTGCGAGATCAGTCTGTTGGATTTAAATTCATTTTTATAAACGTTTTGACTGCTCCGATTGATCCATCAATTATGATAGCAATCTCTCCTTATACTTCGAGGATAAGATCTGAGAGTGAATGCTTTGATACTTTAACTGATGACGATAGTGAGGAGAGTTGTGATAAGTAAATCGCTTATCTCATCTGTTAACAAATACTGTTCTTGTCAGTATAGTATTTTGTTTTTTCTTTATTTACACACTGTTGACTAGATGCCTGGAGACTTACGTCTTCAGGTTTCTTCTCACCCCAGCTATTGCTTTCTTTCACCCTTTTCAAAGTAATGTTTTTCAGTTTTTTTTTTAAATAAAAAATCTTCATTCTAAAAAAAAAACAGCAATAAAAACGATATGAACGAAAGGTAAAAAAAAAAAAAAAAATTGCGATGACACTGAACTTCATTTGGACGATTGGAAAACTAATATTTCTCGCCGGGTACATCATATCTCCTATAGATTTAATCCCCGACTTCATCCCTTTGGTGGGGATGATAGATGACTTCGCTGCTTTGATAGGTCTCTTCATGACTAGCATCACATTTATAATTCAAATATTCAAAAATAAGATTCTGGTTGCAGTGTGTTTATTATTACTGACGATTGGTTGTGTTAAAGTGGTGTGGTGGGTCGGTGAATGGATTCCTGAGTTTTAAACCAATAAGTAAATGATTGTAAATCTTAAAGTTTATCATCCATACATACTAGATTCGTTCTGTGGATAATTCACATGGAGACTAACTGAACGCAATTCAGTTTTTCCACCAGCGTTATTCGAAACAGCTGAACACTTCATATAATGTTTTCACTATCTTATTTTCTCAAAAAATGCATTCATACCGACAGTTTAGAATCCATTTTTTTCATTTGTTTTTTTTTTTTTGAAATTGGTAATTCAAAAAAATTAATAATATTTTTTACAAAACAAACATACAAAAGCCTGCAAAAAAAAAAAAAAAAAAAAAAACACTAAAATATGACATGCGAGGGTTGGAAGGAAATGACATTTCGGGTTTCGCTGTTACAACGTGAAAAAGAGATAGCATTTAGGGTAGGTGATACAGTGACTGAAAGAGATGGATGTATAAAAGTAAAACCAGCCGTATCACAGGTTGGTGACACGAGATATTTTATGAACATGATCCTTAAAGGTGAACTCAGTGAGAAATCAACTCAAGATGAAGGACTTCTCAGACGAATTGAAAACGATCTCGGAATTCTAAAAATCGTCGACCACAATCACATTGTAAAGTTATTTCAAATGTTTAACGGCCCCAGTACAATATATGTCATCATGGAGTATACTCCTTTTTCTATAGGTGAGATTATTTCAAGTAGTGGTGCTCTTGAGGCAACTCAAGCAAGAAACTATTTTATACAACTAATCAAAGCGCTGGACTATCTTCATGAGCGAGCACTTGTCCATAGAGGAATATCACCCGACACGATCCTTCTTGACGAATCAAAAGACATGGTGAAGCTATCAGACTTTACTGTGGCAACAGTTCAACACAGCAGAGAACTTTTATCTGATCATCCGAAAGATTTAGATCATTCGTACTGCTCACCTGAGATATTAGACACAAGTTGTTCTTATCATGGAAAGAAAACTGATATCTGGTCTTCTGCTTGTCTCTTGTCATACATGTTAACTGCTTCAACACCAACATATAATAAAAATACCACACCTGAGAATGTACAAGAAGTTCTGTCTAAAGGGACTGACAATGCCCCAGAGTTGCATTCTGTTATGCAAAAAATGCTTGATCCAAATTGGAAAACAAGAATGAATCTGCAAGACTTACGAAAAAGTGACTATGTTGATTTAGGAGAAGGATGTGGTGCTTTTTTAATTCAAAGACACGGATCGGTGGAAGAATTAGAAAAAGCAACAGAGACTTCCTTACAGCAATCGTTTTTGAAAGTCGGAAAGGGTCTTGAATCTCCTCTCATTGATAATACGTTTTCACCTCTTGATGGACCTCGTCAGAAACCTGTTGTTACTTTGCTTGATACTCCTTGCATTGGAACTTTGTCTCCAAATGCTCCTCCTCCATCGTTTGAGCTTTCGCCTGCTTCTTCTCCAGCTTCGAAAACTGGTAAACTTCTAAAAGTTAATATTCTAAACTGTGAGACTGATGTAGACGAAGAAGAATTAGTTACGTCACCCATGAATGGTCAATGATACATAATTTAAAATACAAATGAGAGTTTAATATATCTCACAAGTTGAGTATTTTTTTTTCACTCCTTTCCCTGTTCCTTTTTTTTTTTTTTTGCCAAAGCCTGTTAGGAAGTTACATATAAGCGAGTTCCATAACTATCGTGACTGGAACGACCAGATGCAATTGGTGGTCCACATAAACGAAAATAGAGAGTCTTAGCCCTTCCCCATGCAGCACTTTCACTGATTTGATCAGAGTTTTCTCTTGTTGTTAGTTAGTTGTTTCGTTCCCCCTTTTTTTTCCCCATTCCCCCTTTGCACTGGTTTCAGTGAAAAATCCTTTGTGTGCTTCCCGAAATAATTTGGTTAGTATTTTTTTTTTTTTTTTTTTTGAATAGTATTGCTTTGGCACTAATCTTTTTTATTTCTTAATATTTACAGCAGGGTGTGGGACGGGTGGAGAGGAAGAAGAATTTTAATTTTTTTTTTTTTTTTTTTTGTCGTTTTGTGTTATGACAACGATTCTGTCATCTCTTTGTTATTGTTTCTGTTTTACGGACTCTCACCATTACTCGTTGAGTAGGATTACTTTTTTGATACTTCGTGTGTGAAGGGGACTTCCGATCATCTGTAATCTGTTATTTTCTTTTTATTATACATTTCTCTCATTTTTCTTGCTGAATTGCTATAAAGAAATTGAAGAAGTCAGTGAAAAGACCCTTAACTGAAAAGTCATTTAAACGCAAATATTTTCAACAGTCGTATTACACGGTGACCATTGTTTTGGTGTCTTGAAATGTGTTTTTAATAAAAATCTTTTTATATTCAAAAAAATTTTAATTGTCACTTTCCTTCAGTAAATAATAAACTAACATGAATACTGTAGTGATAGCAGTATTGTTATTCATAGTTTGTGGTGTCTGGTCACATGGGGAGTCGCATGACGAGTGCGATGCTAATCCTTGTGGAGATCAAGAATGTAAAGACTTATATCAAAGTGAAGAAAGCAGGTCTGACTTCGTATGCATCTGCAAGTCAAATGAAAATCGAAAACGAGTAGGTGGCAGAGTTGAAGATTGCCTGGTAGGTCACTCAAAAAGTGACTTTGACGCAAAGCTTGGCGCGCCGATGTTACTAGCCGTGGCACTTGTAGCTGCAGTCTTAATTTATAGTAGAATGAGCTCTAGGAAACAGGATGCTCGCGAGAAAAATGAGAGATACGGATCTGGAAGCCCAAATACTGAAGCAACCATTGCCACGACTGCTACTCAAAGTTAGTTATTCTTCTGTTATTTCTTTCTCAACGGAGGTTAAACGACGTCTTTTGAAAGCGTTTCTCTTTGCGAAATTATATTTGTTGCTTTCCTTTTTTGGATCCTAACCCTCCCTCTCCCGAAGCTTCAATTTCAATTATGTTACGTAACCTATATCGTGCTCGTAATCGGCGCAGCTTACTATGCGCATCTATCCTCCTTTTCGTTACGTAAATTCTGTTCTTGATGATAATTATGATGTGACTTATATAGCGAAATTATTTGTTTGTTATATTTTATGTTTTTTTTTAAGCAGGTTGTTATCAACGATGAGCATACTCCTTCTGATTAGTTTGTCTGGGAAATTAAGTATCAAAATACCCCCCCGCTCCATTATTAACCATGTTCTATTTTAGGTGTTTTAAGGTGAATCTTCTTTGCAGAGCAGGGGAGGATGTGCACCTCGCCGACGGGATTCTTTGAAGACATCATGAATGAATCTATCACTGATGGTTACCAAAGTGCCTTGAAGTTAGTTAGAGGTGGAAGTACCCGACTAGCAAAACTAAAAAGACTTTCATATATCGACGCGGTGATGGCTGGTGATGATATTGTCACAGAGATCGTCATGGAACGTGGAATGCGAAATGTCAACGAAAAGAATTCAAAAGGAAGAACTCCGCTGATGCTTGCTGCCGAAAGAGGAAAGAGTGAAGTTACAAAGTTACTACTCTCGGCTGGGGCTGATCCATCGATTGAGGAACCGGAATCGAACTGGACGGCAATTTGTTTTGCAGCTTCAGGAGGATCAGTTAAATGCATTCAGCAATTACTACTCGCTAAGAATAACACTTCTACTACAGTAGCAGGCGGTGTAACTCCTCTTCATATTGCAGCGGCAACTGGTAGTCCAGAAATTGTAAAAACGTTACTACTTGCGGGTGCAAAGCTGACGTCGGATTTAAATAACAATACACCACTACATTGCGTTGTAGCATCTCCTTGTGGTCTTACAGATATCGAAATTAATAAAAAGATGGTTTGTTCTGTTCTTTTACAATCTTCTCCAGGGTCTGCACGCACTCAGACATTAACAAACGGTGAAACAGCTGCTCATGTTGCTGTTCGTAGTAATTTAGTTTCGTGTCTCGATGTTATGTTGCAATGTGACCCAACTTTAATAAGTATAAAAGACAACAGTGGGAAGTCATTATTCTTAACTGCTTGTTGTGTTGGATCAATAGATTGCTTGGAATACCAAGGACTGTACACACAACCAGAATCAATGAACAATTTTAAATCAACAATCACAACAGATACTGATCATTGTGGAGATAGCTGTCTTCATCATGCTGCTCGTCATAATAGAAGTTCTGTAGTCAAGTTTTTATTAAATCACTCAGAAGTCACTGATGATATTAGAATTGTGTTACTGAATAGCACAAACACATGGAATGAATCACCACTGTTTGTTGCTTGCACAGGTAACTGTAGGGATGTCGTATTGGAAATGATTAGGTTTGGTAGTTTATTAAATATTAACTTAGCGAGAAAAGAATCAAACTTAGAAGTCATTCACACTGCAGCATCTTGTAGCAGTGATTGTTTGGAAGCTTTACTGAAATGTAACGCATTCGATATAGATGTACAATCGGCAGCAGTTGGTAACCTCCTAACACCACTTCACTGCGCTGCTTTGAGTAGTAATAAAACATCAGCGGCAATACTACTAAAGTATTGTCCAGCTGCTAGTGTAAATGTATTCGATTGTGAAGGTAACTCTCCATTGCATGTTTCAGTTATGTGTTTGTGTCAACCTCTATTTGAATTATTAATCAAATCAATCGGGTTATCATCATCTACTATAGAAGCTGTTAATATTGAAGGAAATTCTATTGAAAATCTACTTCAAAATAAATCACATGATCCAACAAACACGGAGAAGGAATTGTCAACCATATCTACAATGCAAACTTTACTGCATGAGAATTATGTTCGAGTTACGGAGGAGGATGAGCAAATTGAAAGGTTTAGCATTGGTGAAAGAGAAGTTAAATTTCGATTAGATTTATCGAATGAGAAGTTGAATTCATTTAATGAGATTGCTCTCGTTGATGAGATTAAAGGTTTATTCTGTAGGACTTTTCCATATTCTCGATTACGACTTCCAGAGTCTGACCTCACTGCGGATCATATCAATGTAGCATTCAGAGAGATGTACTTGTCTGATGCTGAATTTTTAGAGTTGTTTGAAGTTGAAAAAGACCGATTCAAACTTTGGACTCATCACAGAAAAGATTCTAAAAAAATAGAGCTCAGTCTGGCAGAACAAGTTACTTAATAGTTACACTTCCCATTCTAATTTAAAATTAATAAAAAAGGAGAACGACTTTACAGGAATTCTTCATTTTTTTTTACGTTACGCAAATCTGCTTTTTTTGTTATCACCTTAACTGATTTAGGTTATTGTTTGCTTTTCTTGTTTTTCTTTCAGGAACTTTATAAAAGAAATGATTTCTGGGGGCCAGTTTGTTTCTATTTGTGAAGATTTCGCATCTCAGCGACACAATCAATTACTTGGATGGGTTTTAAAAGAGTGGGAGCGACCTCCCCACGCAGACCCTGACCTTCCCCATACTGGTTTGGAAGTGAGAAATGTTAATTTAAGCATTCAAGAAGGATTAAAGGCAGATATAAACATTTGTTACGACACTGTGTTTTCTGTTCCGAAAATAGTATTTTTGGCTTATAGTGAGGATGGTGATTTACTTAAAGCAGAACAGTTATCGTCAATGTGTAAGTTTCCTAATGGTGTTGATGAGGCCCATCCATTGGTGGGTAATCAACCTGAGGCTGTTATATCCGCAGGACTTCATCCCATCACGTCGAACTATACTATTACTCTTCACCCTTGTGAGACAGGTTCTACGTTAATGATGATGAATGTCTCTGTAGAATCAGGATGGAGATATATTACTTCTTTCTTATCGTTACATGGTTCCTTTATTGGAATGCCTAATGACATGTGTGTTCCTCCTCCTCCAGTGATCGATTCAAAATCTTAATTTATTCTTTACTGTAGCTTGGATAAAACTATGACTACATTATGGAAACGATTGAATTTAATTAGGAAATTGTTGGATTGTAAAACAGAAAATCCGATACTACTGCAACATCATCCGAGAGCTCAGTTGAAGAAAAAAGTAACCGATGCCGACGTTGCAAAATTAATATCAAACCGATTCAGAGGAAAACACGGAACTAAACCAACATCTCACAATGACATTACTTATATGTTAGTCAACGATGCAATTACAAAAGGTAAACAACAGGGTTGGGATGTCGGTATTAGAACCCACAACGCAGTATTATCTATCTTCTCAAGAATGGCTGACACCAGATCATGCGACACCTACTTCTCAAGCATTCCTCGTAATATAGTAAAGGATGAACAGACGTTCAATTCGGTGTTGTTGGCACATGCGAAAACAGCTTCATCTGTTGATTCCCAAATTAAATATATAACGTACCTGACGGACTTGAGAAACCTTTCACTGAATGAAAGTAATTATACAGCTCTAACAAAGTTTATGTTTTTTCGAAACATTCCTAAAGGGGCTTATGGGAAATGGAGATCAAAGCTATTGGGGAATAGTGATGAGCAAAAAGTTGAGTTCAATCGAACCAAATCAGAAATTATCAAAGAACTGTTGCAAAGTTGTAAATTGAGTCCTTCAGTGGAGGTTTTGAATACAGCTCTTGGCTGTTACACTACAGGAAGATCAGCTCTTCCTTCATTTGAAGAATTCTTTATAACCGAAGAGACAAAGATTCACAATCCTGATAGATATACCTTATTAGCTTTCTTAAAAACCTGTGATGGATCTGAAACAAGATTAGCATCGAAAGTATTCAAACTTTGCTGCGGTGAAGATACTTTCGGTTATTTCACTCCAACGGTAGTGGAATGGACAGCTCTACTGAATGTTTATAAAACAGCGAATAATCTAACTGCGCTTAATAGAATATGGGATCAGCTTATTCAACAAGTCACTCCCAATTCATTCACCTATGCGACTTATGTAAGAGGATGCCTTGCTGATCCTTTCAATGGTCTGTCTCATGCAAAAGCAAAATACAGATTGGCTTTGGACCAATACGAAGCATCAATGCCTCACCTACACCAAAACATGCTTGAGTTGTTGATAGCGAATGATGATGTTGTTGGTGTTGAGGAAGTTATGGAAAATGTGAATGAGTTGGGGATTTCTGGAACGAGGGAAATTAAAAATAAGTATCGAAAGTTTATGAAGGAGAGAGTAATAAGTTCTTAGAAATATTCAACTACTCATGGTAGTGTAGAATTCTTTTTTGCATTTAACAAGTATTATAAGAACGAAAAAGAATGTTGGCAGCACACGTAAACCTCCTTTAGCTTTATCAGTTTAAATCGGTTCACGGTTTCGTGACACAAACAAATTGTAGTATTTTTGAGAATTACAGTTTCAGTACCCTGGACTAATAAATAGGTCTTATTTTGGGAAGACTTACACGATTACCAGGTGGAGTCTTACAGAAAATATTTGAAGGTGGAAACTGATGACCATCACCACCACCAGGACGAACATCACAGCTGAGACCCCTCACCGTTAATGCTGCTCTGTTGAAATTAGCGCTGGTTGTCGTATTGTGTTGAGTGAATAATTGATTTATATTTGTTACGAATACAGAAATATCAGACTTCATTGCTGACATATCTTCCAGAATAGCAAGTCTTCTGCAGTTGGTGTAATTATTTCCGACTTTACAATACTCTCATCGGTCCGCGTGTTATTCGTATTCGTGTCTTCGATCTTTTCAAGTAAAGTAATGAAATGTTTCATGACCGGTGTTTGTTGCAATAATTCGATAGACGTCCCAGTCTGAGGATACTCCAGAGCAAGAGACATACGTGCCAACAATGCCGTGGCTGTTTTAGGGAATTGTTTGCCACAATCGTTGTAAGGGTTTTCTGATGGGCATTATTCTGCTTCTGTTGCCGCTGTTTGTTTTTGATTTGTCTGTTTCTTCTTTTAAAGCGAAACTTAATTATCACTTTTTACTTAACAGCGGGGATGACATTATCAGAACCCCCAGTAGTGTTAATCTCATCATACTCCAAGCCATTCATCATCACATTTCGTAGGTTACTCAAGTGAGGTAAAATGCAACTCTCGGTTACGTTCCCAGACACAGGATTTCCTGACGTTGTTTTCACAGCTACTGGAGAGTCGCTCGTGAAGGATGCATTGCAGGTTGCAGCTGATGAGTGGGGTACTGATGGTGACTTTCTTGAGCTTTCTCTCGCAGGATCGCGGCTTCGAGCAGGTAGTCGACTGGTGTCGTACGGAGTGGAGGACGGCTCGCTGTTGGATGCATCGGTGGTGCGCTTGTTTGGATTGGAATGGTTCACAGATGCTGCAAAGAGAGCGAAGGCATTCCTACGAGGAGAACGGGATCAGGACGGGTTTTTCTGCCTTGATACTCCCACATTCGCTGTGGATGGCTGTCTTCAGTTTAATAACAGTGAGTGGTTCTCGGATGATGTTACGAACGTCTCATTCAGCAACTCAGAACCCTCAGTCACGACCGTTTCAGATGATTTCTTATACTCGTCTTGTAAGGTTATAAAGGTCAGTCTGCCTGGTCTTCAATACGTCACATGTATTGGTAATAATTTCCTCAAATATTGCGAATCACTGACATCCGTAGACTTATCGAGTCTCAGCAATGTTTCAATTGTTGGAGAAGGTTTTCTATATTCTTGTTCATCCCTCACATCTGTTGACTTATCAGGTCTCAGCAATGTTTCAATTGTTGGAGAAGGTTTTCTATATTGTTCATCCCTCACATCTGTTGACTTATCAAGCCTCAGCAATGTTTCAGCTGTTGGAAGCAATTTTCTTTTTGGTTGTTCATACCTCACATCTGTTGACTTATCAGGTCTCAGCAATGTTTCAATTGTTGGAGAATGTTTTCTATATTCTTGTTCATCCCTCACATCTGTTAACTTATCAGGTCTCAGCAATGTTTCAATTGTTGGAGACGGTTTTCTACATTCTTGTTCATCCCTCACATCTGTTAACTTATCAAGTCTCAGCAATGTTTCAGCTGTTAGACACGATTTTCTTTTTGGTTGTTCATCCCTCACATCTGTTGACTTATCAGGTCTCAGCAATGTTTCAATTGTTGAAGACGGTTTTCTATATTCTTGTTCATCCCTCACATCTGTTGACTTATCAGGTCTCAGCAATGTTTCAGTTGTTGGAAGCAAATTTCTAAAGCATTGTTCATCCCTCACATCTGTTAACTTATCAAGTCTCAGCAATGTTTCAGTTGTTAGACACGATTTTCTTTTTGGTTGTTCATCCCTCACATCTGTTGACTTATCAGGTCTCAGCAATGTTTCAATTGTTGAAGACGGTTTTCTATATTCTTGTTCATCCCTCACATCTGTTACCTTATCAAGCCTCAGCAATGTTTCAGCTGTTGGAAGCAATTTTCTAAAGCATTGTTCATCCCTCACATCTGTTGACTTATCAGGTCTCAGCAATGTTTCAGCTGTTGGAGACAGTTTTTTACATAATTGTTCATCACTTACTTCCTTGGATTTATCTCTCATGAATGTGGAATCCGTTGGAAGTTATTTCCTAGAAGGTTGTTCATCCATTAACAGAGACGAACTGCATACGAGCATAAGGCATTTGTAATGACATAAATCACATTAGTGTTGTTTTTAGTGTGCGCGTTGTTCCCTTTATTTTATTTCAAGGTATTTAATTTATCTTTTATTTGATGATGTTTTCAGAAAAGTAGATGTGTGTTCGCTCACACACTCTTGACAAGTTTTTTTTTTTTTTTTTTTGCATCCACACTCTTTTGTATGGTAGGAAATATGATTGACCCGATAGATCACAGTTCACAATTCCGTTCTCCGTTTTGCCCTCCGTGTTTTTCTCCCTTTTCCTTTTCTCTAGTTGCGTCGCTGAAACTAATCCAAACCAGCTTCTTACTTTTAAGTTAAATCGGTCTCAGCGACTGCGAAAAAGCAAAAACGTTTTGTGTGTGTTCGTAAAGGGGCTTTCTGATTTCCGACTAGAAGCGCCAATCCCTATGCAAGTGATTCTTTAACCCCATTATACTACACCTCGGGAATTACCGAACAAGATCAAAGGCTCAATTATATATCAGTCATTCTTTTTTTTTGCGATCAAAAAACAGCATTTTCTCACCGCCTGAGCAAGGTTACACAATATGTTACTTTTGCTCGATTTTTTATTTTTTGGAATCGGGGAGGGTGCGATCTGTAAAATTAGGCATAGGGATATACTTTTAAACATGGTAAGTGCTGCTAAAAAGCGATGAACGTCTCTTTGCAAGATTTCCTTGGTACTACTCAATGATAAATATTAATCCCAGATCTGGAATGGAAAGATCGAGAAAACCTGGTCCCTCGACAACGCCTTGTCAAAATATTTGTCCGTTCATTCCACTATTTCCACACTTGATTCAAAGTGTAAGGAGGTAGTCAGAAAACTGATCTCAGAAGTTTATAACGCAAATGAAATTAAAAAAGTCTACGACCATTTGTGGGACTTGGAATTATACTGTTTCTTGAATTCGGATAAAAATAAAAACCAACATTTTAATTCATTCCTGGAGAAGATTAGGTCTTCTAAATTTACGCGGATCGATCCAGTGTGGTTCGATTCAAAAAAATGGCTGCTGCCAACCTAGCGTTAATTTTTAATGCTCTACGAGTGCTTTAGTATATTATCAGTGTAATTGTTATACCCCGTTTTAATTTTGTTGATTTTTATTTACTTATTTTTATTTTTTTTTAATTATTTTTTATTTTAGTTCGATAGTTTAATAAGCTAGGCGAGGCGGAAAGCTGGAGATTGGTATTCATAAATTTTTCAGTCGATGCTACTTCAACAATCCATCCGAAATCTTCGGATATGGCTACGGATTGGGTCCTCTGTTACTGTGAGTTACCCTCCCTAGAGCACTCATAATATACAGTAACGTTGGATTATATAACTAAGTAACTATAAGCAAATATATGCTAGCCAGTCCTGGCGAGGTCCGATGGACATTAAGAAATCAGTTCTTTTGAAATAGACCAATTGATGGATCCGATTTATTATTTAACTGGAATGAAGTCCCTAGAACTTACTGATGAAGGCCTAAGAGGGACAAGTAGTATAAGATTAAGGCCTGAAGCTACGTATTCCACAGTGTATTATGGAACAGCAGAACAATGTGTTTTTATAATTTTTCTTTTTTATATGAGGACGTGCCAAAAGTAGGGCCTATTTTGTACCACGGGTAACTGCCGACCTCTAAATCTTGGTCTGAGCACTTTTTTGGCCCACTCTGTATATTAGAAAACTCAATTCCGGGTCTGGGATACAACTTTACTTGTCACCAGTTCAAAAATTCTGCAATTTTTAGGGGAAATTGACTGTATTACACTGTAAGATGCTTGTGCACAGTTGAGACCAATTTGTAAGGTAGTAGTAGGAGAGTGTCACTCGCTTGAATCACAGCTTCACAAATAACAATGACAATTAAGGATACTCTAGAACGAGAGCCACTGTGACAGGCATTTCGGCAGCATATCAAATGTCATTCAGACCTCATCGAGAGTGGGCACCGGTGCGTACCCTCACCGAGGTGGCAGGCGTACTCCGAACGCTCAGCGACACAACACTTGTATTCCTCTTCTTTGAAGAGCAAGAAGTGAGTGTGCAGAACCTCCGCATCCCAGCCGTAACCAGCATCCCCACCTACCGAAAGGATACTTCAGGTCAGATATATATCACAGCTTTCTCTGACGAAAACCAGCAATTTGCACTTGACGGAGGTAAGGCTACTTTGCTACTGAACCACAAGCCCAAAATATCAGATAAGCTTCCCCTTACTAGAGCTGAGAAGAGCACTATTGGATCTACACCCCTTGACACAACCGCGGACAACAACAAGTTTGCAGAGATAGAGCACAGTCAGCATATCGATTCCCTGAAGAATAAACGAGCAAGAAAAGAAGCCTTCTTTGAAAGGTTAGACAGGGAGCACACCATCCAACAACGAGCCTGCAAACGGAAAAGTGCCCCCGAGAAGCCTGTTAGAAAGAAGCGCCAATGCAGCCAGTGCAGCTCTCTTACTGTGTTCTTACTGTCTCCGAAATTGTCCAGACCGTCGTTCTGAACCCGAAAGCTCTGATTCAAGTAGCAGTGTAACCCCTTAAAAAACGTAAGTGTGTACAACATTATTAGTAAGTTAGTGTAGGTGCAGAATGCACACGAATGATCAATATCAGTCCATCAGTCCTCTTAGCTTCGCTGCTTGTGCCAAAACTTACGTATTAATTTTGTCATGCAGTTTCTAAATTCATCGGATGGGGATGGGTCTGCTTGCCCAGGATATGGAGTTCGACAGCCACGGAGAACAATGCATCTAATTACAGAGGTCTGATATGTGAAGTAAACCTGCCCCCTGTGTGTGTACTGCATAACACAGTAATACAGTCAATTTCCCCTAAAAATTGCAGAATTTTTGAACTGGTGACAAGTAAAGTTGTATCCCAGACCCGGAATTGAGTTTTCTAATATACAGAGTGGGCCAAAAAAGTGCTCAGACCAAGATTTAGAGGCCGGCAGTTACCCGTGGTACAAAATGGTACCCTACTTTTGGCATCCTCTCATATTTTATTTTTAGTGTACTTTTTTATAATAAACTCATATTCTAACTATAACTAACTAATTAGAATTAAATATTTGATTGCATTGCAGTGTTCTTATTCCCTTGACTGGGTCATATTCTATCAGAATCCTAACCCCATTTGGTATTCCCCACCCCCTTCCCCGCCGGTGTCTGGCCGTATAAATCTTTTCGTATCGTCGTATCAAACTTCCGAAATTAGCACTGGTTGTTGTATTGTGTTGAGTGAATAATTGATTTATATTTGTTACGAATACAGAAATATCAGACTTCATTGCTGACATATCTTCCAGAATAGCAAGTCTTCTGCAGTTGGTGTAATTATTTCCGACTTTACAATACTCTCATCGGTCCGCGTGTTATTCGTATTCGTGTCTTCGATCTTTTCAAGTAAAGTAATGAAATGTTTCATGACCGGTGTTTGTTGCAATAATTCGATAGACGTCCCAGTCTGAGGATACTCCAGAGCAAGAGACATACGTGCCAACAATGCCGTGGCTGCTTCAGGGAATTGTTTGCCACAATCGTTGTAAGGGTTTTCTGATGGGCATTATTCTGCTTCTGTTGCCGCTGTTTGTTTTTGATTTGTCTGTTTCTTCTTTTAAAGCGAAACTTAATTATCACTTTTTACTTAACAGCGGGGATGACATTATCAGAACCCCCAGTGGTGTTAATCTCATCATACTCCAAGCCATTCATCATCACATTTCGTAGGTTACTCAAGTGAGGTAAAATGCAACTCTCGGTTACGTTCCCAGACACAGGATTTCCTGACGTTGTTTTCACAGCCACTGGAGAGTCGCTCGTGAAGGATGCATTACAGGTTGCAGCTGATGAGTGGGGTACTGATGGTGACTTTCTTGAGCTTTCTCTCGCAGGATCGCGGCTTCGAGCAGGTAGTCGACTGGTGTCGTACGGAGTGGAGGACGGCTCGCTGTTGGATGCATCGGTGGTGCGCTTGTTTGGATTGGAATGGTTCACAGATGATGCAAAGAGAGCGAAGGCATTCCTACGAGGAGAACGGGATCAGGACGGGTTTTTCTGCCTTGATACTCCCACATTCGCTGTGGATGGCTGTCTTCAGTTTAATAACAGTGAGTGGTTATCGGATGATGTTACGAACATCTCATTCAGCAACTCTGAACCCTCAGTCACGACCGTTTCAGATGATTTCTTATACTCGTCTTGTAAGGTTATAAAGGTCAGTCTTCCTGGTCTTCAATACGTCACATGTGTTGGTAATAATTTCCTCAACGATTGCAATTCACTGACATCCGTAGACTTATCGAGTCTCAGCAATGTTTCAATTGTTGGAGACAAATTTCTTTTTTATTGTTCATCCCTCACATCTGCTGACTTATCAAGCCTCAGCAATGTTTCAGTTGTTGGAATAGAATTTCTTTTTTCTTGTTCATCCCTCACATCTGTTGACTTATCAGGTCTCAGCAATGTTTCAGCTATTGGAGACAGTTTTCTAGATAATTGTTCATCCCTCACATCTGTTGACTTATCAAGTCTCAGCAATGTTTCAGTTGTTGGAAACTATTTTCTTTTTTCTTGTTCATCCCTCACATCTGTTGACTTATCAGGTCTCAGCAATGTTTCAATTGTTGGAGACGGTTTTCTATATTCTTGTTCATCCCTCACATCTGTTAACTTATCAAGCCTCAACAATGTTTCAGCTGTTGGAAGCAATTTTCTAAAGCATTGTTCATCCCTCACATCTGTTGACTTATCAGGTCTCAGCAATGTTTCAGCTGTTGGAGACAATTTTCTTCTTGGTTGTTCATCCCTCACATCTGTTGAATTATCAGGTCTCAGCAATGTTTCAATTGTTGGAGAAGGTTTTCTATATTCTTGTTCATCCCTCACATCTGTTAACTTATCAAGCCTCAGCAATGTTTCAGCTGTTAGACACGATTTTCTTTTTGGTTGTTCATCCCTCACATCTGTTGACTTATCAGGTCTCAGCAATGTTTCAATTGTTGGAGACGGTTTTCTATATTTTTGTTCATCCCTCACATCTGTTAACTTATCAAGCCTCAGCAATGTTTCAGCTGTTGGAAGCAATTTTCTAAAGCATTGTTCATCCCTCACATCTGTTGACTTATCAGGTCTCAGCAATGTTTCAGCTGTTGGAGACAGTTTTTTACATAATTGTTCATCACTTACTTCCTTGGATTTATCTCTCATGAATGTGGAATCCGTTGGAAGTTGTTTCCTAGAAGGTTGTTCATCCATTAACAGAGACGAACTGCATACGAGCATAAGGCATTTGTAATGACATAAATCACATTAGTGTTGTTTTTAGTGTGCGCGTTGTTCCCTTTATTTTATTTCAAGGTATTTAATTTATCTTTTATTTGATGATGTTTTCAGAAAAGTAGATGTGTGTTCGCTCACACACTCTTGACAAGTTTTTTTTTTTTTTTTTTTGCATCCAATGGTAGGAAATATGATTGACCCTGATCCTTTTGGTTTTCATTTCTTGCTGAGTGATATGGCTATGTGCTGGCCAAATCTTTTGTGGTACATTTCTAAAGCTTTTCGGTAAGCCCACAGTACACTTATAATGCTTTGGACAACTGGGGGTGAACGATCCTCGGTACTGTTCCGGGGGTTTCTATTTTCTTTCGTGGAGTGTGGGCATATAGCACATGTAGTCGTATTATAAAGAAAGATGTATATGAAAGAAAGAAGATTTTTTATTTTTTTCACCTTCCCCCCACTCCCAGATCATTTCTCTTTTATTTTCTTTTCTTGTTTACAACCTGTTAGCCTCTGGGCAAGGTGGAGGCTGGAAGTCGATCACTTCCAGCCAATACTATGAAACTACAATCTTCGCGATTGGGTCCTTACTGATGGGGGCTACACAGACCCCTCGTAGTCATCAGTTTGTATTTTGCTAACTAAACTAAACTAGACCCGATAGATCACAGTTCACAATTCCGTTCTCCGTTTTGCCCTCCGTGTTTTTCTCCCTTTTCCTTTTCTCTAGTTGCGTCGCTGAAACTATAAACGATAACGCTGAAACTATAAACGATTTATTATTTAACTGGAATGAAGTCCCTAGAACTTACTGATGAAGGCCTAAGAGGGACAAGTAGTATAAGATTAAGGCCTGAAGCTACGTATTCCACAGTGTATTATGGAACAGCAGAACAATGTGTTTTTATAATTTTTCTTTTTTATATTTTATTTTTAGTGTACTTTTTTATAATAAACTCATATTCTAACTATAACTAACTAATTAGAATTAAATATTTGATTGCATTGCAGTGTTCTTATTCCCTTGACTGGGTCATATTCTATCAGAATCCTAACCCCATTTGGTATTCCCCACCCCCTTCCCCGCCGGTGTCTGGCCGTATAAATCTTTTCGTATCGTCGTATCAAACTTCCGAAATTAGCACTGGTTGTTGTATTGTGTTGAGTGAATAATTGATTTATATTTGTTACGAATACAGAAATATCAGACTTCATTGCTGACATATCTTCCAGAATAGCAAGTCTTCTGCAGTTGGTGTAATTATTTCCGACTTTACAATACTCTCATCGGTCCGCGTGTTATTCGTATTCGTGTCTTCGATCTTTTCAAGTAAAGTAATGAAATGTTTCATGACCGGTGTTTGTTGCAATAATTCGATAGACGTCCCAGTCTGAGGATACTCCAGAGCAAGAGACATACGTGCCAACAATGCCGTGGCTGCTTCAGGGAATTGTTTGCCACAATCGTTGTAAGGGTTTTCTGATGGGCATTATTCTGCTTCTGTTGCCGCTGTTTGTTTTTGATTTGTCTGTTTCTTCTTTTAAAGCGAAACTTAATTATCACTTTTTACTTAACAGCGGGGATGACATTATCAGAACCCCCAGTGGTGTTAATCTCATCATACTCCAAGCCATTCATCATCACATTTCGTAGGTTACTCAAGTGAGGTAAAATGCAACTCTCGGTTACGTTCCCAGACACAGGATTTCCTGACGTTGTTTTCACAGCCACTGGAGAGTCGCTCGTGAAGGATGCATTACAGGTTGCAGCTGATGAGTGGGGTACTGATGGTGACTTTCTTGAGCTTTCTCTCGCAGGATCGCGGCTTCGAGCAGGTAGTCGACTGGTGTCGTACGGAGTGGAGGACGGCTCGCTGTTGGATGCATCGGTGGTGCGCTTGTTTGGATTGGAATGGTTCACAGATGATGCAAAGAGAGCGAAGGCATTCCTACGAGGAGAACGGGATCAGGACGGGTTTTTCTGCCTTGATACTCCCACATTCGCTGTGGATGGCTGTCTTCAGTTTAATAACAGTGAGTGGTTATCGGATGATGTTACGAACATCTCATTCAGCAACTCTGAACCCTCAGTCACGACCGTTTCAGATGATTTCTTATACTCGTCTTGTAAGGTTATAAAGGTCAGTCTTCCTGGTCTTCAATACGTCACATGTGTTGGTAATAATTTCCTCAACGATTGCAATTCACTGACATCCGTAGACTTATCGAGTCTCAGCAATGTTTCAATTGTTGGAGACAAACTTCTTTTTTCTTGTTCATCCCTCACATCTGCTGACTTATCAAGTCTCAGCAATGTTTCAGTTGTTGGAATAGATTTTCTTTTTTCTTGTACATCCCTCACATCTGTTGACTTATCAGGTCTCAGCAATGTTTCAGCTGTTGGAAGCAATTTTCTAGGTAATTGTACATCCCTCACATCTGTTGACTTATCAAGCCTCAGCAATGTTTTAGCTGTTGGATACTATTTTCTAGGTAATTGTACATCCCTCACATCTGTTGACTTATCAGGTCTCAGCAATGTTTCAATTGTTGGATACTATTTTCTAGGTAATTGTTCATCCCTCACATCTGTTAACTTATCAAGCCTCAGAAATGTTTCAGCTGTTGGAAGCAATTTTCTAGGTAATTGTACATCCCTCACATCTGTTGTCTTATCAAGTCTCAGCAATGTTTCAATTGTTGGAGACCTATTTCTTTTTTCTTGTACATCCCTCACATCCGTTGACTTATCAAGCCTCAGCAATGTTTCAGCTGTTGGAAGCAATTTTCTAGGTAATTGTTCATCCCTCACATCTGTTAACTTATCAGGTCTCAGCAATGTTTCAATTGTTGGAGACCTATTTCTTTTTTCTTGTACATCCCTCACATCTGTTGACTTATCAAGCCTCAGCAATGTTTCAGCTGTTGGAAGCAATTTTCTAGGTAATTGTTCATCCCTCACATCTGTTGACTTATCAGGTCTCAGCAATGTTTCAGCTGTTGGGGACTTTTTTTTAGCCGGTTGTTCATCACTTACTTCCTTGGATTTATCTCTCATGAATGTGGAATCCGTTGGAAGTTGTTTCCTAGAAGGTTGTTCATCCATTAACAGAGACGAACTGCATACGAGCATAAGGCATTTGTAATGACATAAATCACATTAGTGTTGTTTTTAGTGTGCGCGTTGTTCCCTTTGTTTTATTTCAAGGTATTTAATTTATCTTTTATTTGATGATGTTTTCAGAAAAGAAGATGTGTGTTCGCTCACACACTCTTAACTTGGAATTGAATATTTGATTGCATTGCAGTGTTCTTATTCCCTTGACTGGGTCATATTCTATCAGAATCCTAACCCCATTTGGTATTCCCCACCCCCTTCCCCGCCGGTGTCTGGCCGTATAAATCTTTTCATATCGTATCAAACTTCCCCCGCCAGTGTCTGGTCGAATCGAAACGGGCCTGGCGCAATCCCTGCGTGGAAGTAATCTGCACCCATCTGCAGTGTAGATACTTCTTTGTGTCGATCTCAGCTTGTTTAGTTAATGCCTTGTTCTCTTATCATATTTCCTTCTCAGGTGCAAACAGTGATGGAAAGTGAATTACCGAATTATTCTCTTTTGTAACCCTTTTTTTGATTTGACGTTTCCGGGGGTAATTGTCCCTGTCCCCGCTTGATGCATTTCAAGGGACAATCATTCCTTCAAAAAGAGACGACTACGTCATCCGGGGCCGGTGGACATGGTCGACAGGATCGTCACTGTGTTGCCACTTCAGTTCTCTGCATTCAGGTTGCGGAATGTTCACGCATTCCCTTTCGGCAAACCCGCACAGAAACACAAGTGCTCCCATGACGGCTTTGAGGCGAGCAATTACACCTTGCCTTAGGACCGACTGACCCGTGTCCAACTGCTGTTGACACGGAAACCTTCTCCACTTCGGCCTTCAATGTTCTCCATTGAATATTCGCTACTACAACCAAGATCTGCACTCATCCACGCTCCAGAAAGGCTCACGCCAATTCCTTCGCGGCATGGATCACGCACTCCTACTCAAGGCCGGTTTTTGAATACCGGACCTCGGCCGACTATGGGTGGATCGCTTGAGCATCATCCATTTTCGGGACCGGTTCATTCGGCAGGTGAGTTGTTACACACTCATTATCGGATGCCGACTATGGTTGGATATCTTTAGCATCATTCATTTTAGGGATGAATTGCTGGTGAAGGTTGTGTCGCTACTGTTGGAGAAATACTGCTGTATTTCATTCTTCTCACATGTGTTTTTTTTATAGCTATTTCCAGTACAAACACTAAACAACAAGTTCACATGTCTTCAAGGAAGTGGAATCGAAGTATTGATGGCGAAGTGGACGAATAAAAAATCGGAGAAAGAATGCACTACTGCTGAAAAGAGTACTCAGCAACCAGCTAAGACCAAACCAAATAAAGAATAACACTACTCTAAGTAATGTTTATTGTTCTATGTAATCGTAATGTATTTTATTTTACAGTAATCCTCCCTAAAATCTGTTTGATATGCTATTTTTTGTTTTATTTTATTGCTGTCGACATACACCGCCCCGAGGGGGTCTCTCTCCATCAGTAGGGTAAAACCAACCTGTCTCACGACGGTCTAAACCCAGCTCACGTTCCCTGTTAGTGGGTGAACAATCCAACCCTTAGACAATTCTGCTTGTCTAGGTTAGGAAGAGCCGACATCGAAGGATCAAAAAAGCAACGCTTCAATCTCTCATATTATTCATTTGCGAAAAAAAGAAGTTTTCAATTTATTATTTCAGAAAGATACTTAACAACAACATGTGTGACGTTGTAGAAGCTGACGTTCAGAAGAGAGGTCTACTAGAAAACAGAGAGCAATTCAATGCAAAAATGTTAGAGGCGGTATTAAAAAAGATGGATGACGTCGAAAGCAGAAAAGATGCAGCAGAGTGGATCAGCTACCACAAAGCTCAGGAAAAAACAATCGTTCAAGTTTGGAAAAGAGAAGTCCTTAGAGCAGAACCAAAGAAAATACCTCAGCTGTTATTCGTTGCTGGAGATGTTATAATGATGTGTAGTGTGTCTTCACCGAGTTTGTCAACTAGTTTCGCTAATTTATTACCCCGACTATCGACTACTTTACTACAAAGACTACATCGTGATCACTCACAGATATTGCACAGAGCTCTTTATGATGTATCAAAGCAACTAAGTGGAAACCCTTATGTTCCAAAACATTGGTTTAACAGTATAAAAAACATCCTCAGCAACAAAGTAGCAAACCATAGTCACTGTGGTTGGTTGCATGAAGGTCTTCAGGCAACTGATGAGGAATGGAGAGAAGCTGGAATTTTACTCGGAAGATGCAACAATATAAAACAAGACTTCGACAAGCAATATTTAAAACTTAAATCTCGTGAGATATCCGGAACTGATGAAGAGCTTCATCAAATGTCTGGATATGTCGAAACTTTCTTATCGAATTCAGATCACTTCATTGGAAGACTTTCAAACATTAAAAAAGAATTATCAACAAAAGTACTGTCTCATATAGATAACCAACTTAACCTACTAAGAGAACATCATGAGAGTCTCACATCACTTAAAAAACGAACAAGAGAAGAGTCAACACCAGCAATCAAAAAAAGTAAATTAGAAGAAGACAGCGACGAGTCTTCTGATGACGATAATTCCTCTGATGGACCGACATACGTTTTATAAATATCAGAAAGACGTGATGTTTGATATGGAAAATAACTGTTGTGGTTTACCTCAATCTTACAATTTTGCCTTTCTCGAATCAACTGCTTTATAGATAGGCTAAATAACAGGTACATCACTGGCACTGACAATCAAAAAAAGAGTAAAAAACGATTTCCTCCAATGATTCAAAATTACTAAATGAGACATTCTTAACACCGTGTGTGGTTTGGTTAATTTAATTCAGTTATAAAATGACCTAATGTAGTACTTGAATGACTTTTATTTTAATCAGCAACAGGGAGGTAGCTTGTCTGGTTCGTAGTGTCTTTTTTTTTTTTTTTTTTTTTTTTTTTTTTTCACTTAAAATTGATTGTTCTAAAAAAAAAATTTTAGTAAAATGTATTTTCTTTTTTTCTCCTTTTTTCAGATATAATTAAAAATGGTAGCATCTGAGAGGACACCGATAGTGAAAGATGATGACAGCGTTGGAACATCCCAAAGTGTAATATCTAACAGATCGTCAATGGTTCCAAGAAACCTCTCTGTTAGCGAAGAAGGCTTAACTCGAATCGGATGTTTTTTCGGAGGAGTCGCCGACGACTACCGACGCAGGCTGCCACACTATATCTCTGATTTGAGAGATGGGTTGACGCTAAAGACGATAAGCAGCTCTCTTTTTATGTTTTTTGCAACGTTTTTCAGTACTGTTGCCTTGGGAGTCATAATCCAGGATAATACTGATCAGAAAATAGGAACTGAAGAATACTTAATAATGAATTCAGTGGCAGGGATGCTACACGCGTTATTTGGTTGTCAGCCAATGTTAGTACTTCGTCCAACAGGACCTATCACCGCAATTATTACAACACTTTATTCTCTTTCGAAAACATTTAAGGTTGATTTTCACCAATATCTCGGGGCAACAGGTGTGATGTTTTTTTTTTTTTTTTTTTTTTTTTTAGAAAACCTTTAGTTCCACAAAAATAGTTTCCGAAATAGCACAACAAACAACCATACTGTCACACCACTGAACACGGCTGGTTTGTCTGAAAGACGGCACATGTGTGTGGATCCTCCGCCACAATCTACCCTGTTGTTCATCCCGGGAAGGAGGTTTTTTTTTTTTTTTTTTTTTGTGATGAGTTGGATTTCGGAAACTATATTTGTGGAAATAAGAGTTTTCCCTCGTTCCTTCATCAGAAAAAGAGAAAAACGAATAACCAACAACAATTAAACCAGGTATCTTCGTAGGTTTGTATATGATTATCGTGGCTGGTTTCGAAATGACGAGATGGATAAAATACCTAACCAGATATACTCACGAGATATTCGCATTCTTCGTCTGCTCAATATACATTCATGATGGAGTGGCGGATATAGTAAAGAATTTTCACATCGGAAATGAAGATGCCACGAAGAAGAGTTTCTACTTACTAATATTATCTCTGTGTACGTTTGGTATTTCGATGGTATTAAATACTGCAACTTCGTGGAAGGTATTCACTCCCAGAATAAGAGAACTCATAGCCGACTACGCGGTGACAATAGCTGTCTTCATAACGATAGCTGTATCATACACAGAAATGTTCGGTTCTGACATTTCTGTTGATAGAGTAGAAATGCCGAAAACAATTTTTGAACCAACAGAAACTGGTAGAAAATGGATAGTTGATTTTAGTAATGTTGATTGGTGGTTTTTTCCTTTAGCAGCTGGTTCAGCGGCACCTATCATGTTCTTTTTTTATATGGATCAAAATGTATCATCATTGTACACTCAATTACCTGAAATGAAAAGTTCAAAGGGGGCCTATTATCACAGTTCGTTTCTTTGTATGGGATTATTTAATGTTTTTGCTCCTTCATTGGGATTGCCATTTGTGACTGGATCGTTGCCTCACAGTCCTCAGTTTGTTAGATCAGTAACGGTGTATAATGAAGATGGTAGCGTTCGAAAGAATTATGAAAATAGATTGGCTCCGTTTTTAATGTATTTGATGATAGGGATACCAATCACCATCCCAGGGGTATTAGAAAAAATTCCCAAAGCATGTATTGACGGGATCTTAATATTTGTGGGAGTTGCCGGACTGCTCGATACGCAATTGTTTGAACGACTTGGTTGTTTTTTTAAATCAGCTAAGACGATACCGTTGAAATACTCTTCCATATCTCTCTCTGATATTCATAAATGGACATTGTCACAGTTAGTCTTACTTGCTCTGTGTTGGGGTGTCAACTTATCACCGGCAGCTTTACTGTTTTCGGTTATCGTGGTGTCGATTGTCCCAACTAGGAAATATTTAATTCCTAAATTGTTCGATTCTGAGAGACGTGATGAGATACTTCGTGTCTTAGACTCTGCACACGAAGGTCACATTGAAGCAATCACCAATGATGTTAAGGTTGCTATACATCATTGAGTTGTGATTGGAATTCTTGTTAGATTAAGTTTTATTATGTCTTCAGTTTATATCTGTTCTCTCTCCATTGGTCGGTGCGTATCTTTTTCTATTTTGCGTGCGTTTTTCTTTTCTTCCTCTCTTTTTGATGAGAAATGACTTATGAATCTTTACGTGAAACTATCGAGTGTTCATTGTGTCTCATATTCTTTTCTAATCAATGGTCATTGCTCTGTACTGAAGCCTGACGATTTGCGTGTTATGTTATTCTCAGCCAAGGGTTGATAATTCGAATATATTGTTTTTCTTTTTTTTCCCCTTAAAATCCGCGTCTTTTTTTTTTTTTTTTTTTTTGTTATTGTCGTTTTCAGTTGGATTTTTAGTAAGAAACTGCTGATTATGATGCACGCAAAGAACAGTTTTTGATTATTCTCACAGGGTGCTGATCTCTTTTTTTTTTCTCTTGTTCTCAAATTAGTCTTCTGTAACAAACGTTATATGTTGACATCATAGTTACTGTGTGAAATATCATTCTTTTACTTAAGGAGGTCATATATATGTCGTGGCGTACTCGGTTGGTGGCCTCCCGATGGTGTTCGAATTCTGTTAAAAGTGCGAAACTAAATAAACCTCCAATCAGTGAAAAAAACGAAAACACCTCATCATCGTTAAAAAATAACACTATATCAAATAAGGAAGACGGGGAAGAAGAAATAAAAAAAGATCCGAAGGCTAAGAAAGTACTACCTGAATCACTTTTTAGGAAAAAAAAAAGAATTAAATCTGAGAATAGTGAGACCGATCAGGTTCCAGATGGAACAAAAGTATCTCAAAATGTGACGGATGCTAAGGAAATACAACCTGTAAAACCTCGTAGAAAGATGACTGGTTTATTTGGAGAAGAAGGGTTCGAAGATGATACAATAAAGAAAATGCAAAAGCAAGCCGACATCCTTCGGGGAAAAGTCTCAAGTGAAGATGCTCCAGTTGCCGGACAGGGTCCTAAACCAGTCTGGACATTCGTTGATGCCGGACCAGCTCACTGGTGGCCTTCTGGTGAGTGGAGCTTGGGAGCTCCTCCTGACGTATATGGTAATAAAGCTCCTGCCATTCAACTTAAAAAATCACCATCAGTAGTAATCAAGCGCAGTGTCAGTTCTACTCAGCGAATGCGGGAAACTCACGACGTCTGGCTCACGAATATGGGACCTATTAATAGATTAGCTTTATCAATTGTAAAAAGACTTAACACAAAAGAAATAGAACAACTTAAATTTGCTTTCACTATGTCAAAGGCGTTGTTTGCTGCTGTTGCACTTGTGGTATCTTACATGTTGTATGTGAGTTTTCTTTTGTTGTACCGACGTTGTATAATCATGATTCATTTTCCCCGGATTCTGTCTGCGTTCAACACAGTAGAAACAATAAAAAACTAAAATAAAACAGATACGGACAGTATAACCGATGGAAAAGCTTTGACGCATACAAATCTGGCTTAGATGGAAAGTTGGCAAAAATCTGCATCGATATGGAAGGCTGTCGATCTGTGCGTGGGAAAGAATACGATGACTGGCTAATAGACTTCTGGGTATGTTGAAATCCTATGTTTGCGTGACAAAAAAAACAAAACACACAACAACAACACACAACAGGCAACTGTACCAATGCCTAAAGATTTCCCATCTGAATTAGAATTCATCTGGAGGGAGTTAATAAAGAAAGGCTGGATTGAATTAGACAAATCTGAAGAGTACTTAATCGCTGAACCATTTCGAATGGTTTACATTCCAATGAAAGGAGCAGCAGTTTCTATTGAACAGCTTTTTAAGAAGTAAAGATATCATTTTCTTCGGTAAGTTTATAATCTTTTAGCTTTGAAAGAACAGCCCACTTCTTTACAGATTGGTTCTGATCAATTTGCAGGTTAACGTTGTCAACAAATACCCGATTGTATTTGTAATTGGTGTTCGGTAAGAACATCGCGATTAGAACTAAGGAAGGAAAAGCAACAACAACAAAAAAAAAAAAAAGGAAAGATCGATTTTTTCATTCATGTGCTATTTTTCAGCAAACCTAGAGAACGATTCGACAAGTAGTTTGCCAAGCCAAAGGTTGGGAACTGTTTTATCGTATAAGTTTACTCATTTCCCTTTTCTTTTTTTTACAGACAAAAAAATGCTTCAACAACAATACTGGCCTGTTGACATCGACTACTGCACAAGAGAGACAGAAGAAGAACTTCTGAGATTGAATAATTTGATAAAATCTGAATATTCAAAAGTAAAAACAACTCATCGTGAATACGCTCAAAGAGAAATAGCTGCCAAAGCCATTCAAGGTTTTTGGAGAGGTATCTCACGACGCATTAAGACGCTTAGCGTAATAAAAGTACTGCGTACTAAATTAGTTTTGACTACAAATGAATTGAAAGAAGCTTTGGCGAAATACGGTGAAGAACACTTAGCGCCCTCTGTGAAGGAATTATCAAAATTATCAACTAGAATGCAAGAAATACTACTGTCACAGATATTTGGTCCAAATGTTGACATCCTTCCTTATACAAGGCTACTACGATTACATGAAAACCTCGATGGCAATGACACGCATCTTACTTCTTGTCCATTACCATGTTGGCCAATGAAGGCAAAGGTCTGTTTGATTATTTCACAAAATAAAGATGACGACGCTCCACTGATACAATTATTTAAGAATTGTAAGTATATTGTTCTTTACATTGCCAATCCAACTCTGAAAGAATTACACGACATACTCGAAGGTATGGCGTGTTTATGCTCTAAAGACGTTGTTCTAACTATTTATATCCGAACAGAATTACGAAAAATTAATAATAGTTTTTGGTTAGTTCCGTTTGACGCACCTGAAGACATATCAACTGAAAACGTTTCGTATGAGTGCATCAGACTAGATGACATCTATGAGAATATGGCAGTGAGTGAGTCAACTCTTTGTATTTTTATTTTCCAACCTGTCATTCCATTCGATGCTGATGTTGATAAAAACCAACTCCGAGAATTAACCCCATCAGGAGGTTACTGTATTCTCTGTCCCTCTGATCTTATCGCAAGACAAGAACTTACACACGTTCTTCTAAAGCGACATGAACCTTTCCCTGGTGTTTTAGCTACTCTGCCACAGTCATTTCGGGTTCATTCTCGTTGTCCAAGTGGAATGCCTCCATTCTTCTTTAATACGAATAACGTTTATTGTAAGGCTACTGGTGTTGAATTGATTCTTCTCTTGACATCAGAAGTCGGAAGATACGAACCGGGAACTAGGAAGGTGTTGGTAAAGTATCTCATAGAGTAAACTGTATTTTTCAGATGTCGTTTTTTTTTGTATTTACACCCCCCGAAAATCGACGAAAATTTCTATTTTCATAATGTCGAACCACCTCAAAGAATCCAGAGAAAAACTTCACCTCATCTTTTACAACAGGTATACCCAGAAACTGATTGACGGAACTTGTCACCGCAATCACTGTGTTGTTTAGCTTAAGTCAGCCACTGTTTGTTTTTGATTTGTCTGTTTCTTCTTTTAAAGCGAAACTTAATTATCATTTTTTACTAACAGCGGGGATGACATTATCAGAACCCCAGTGGTGTTAATCTCATCATACTCCAAGCCATTCATCATCACATTTCGTAGGTTACTCAAGTGAGGTAAAATGCAACTCTCGGTTACGTTCCCAGACACAGGATTTCCTGACGTTGTTTTCACAGCTACTGGAGAGTCGCTCGTGAAGGATGCATTGCAGGTTGCAGCTGATGAGTGGGGTACTGATGGTGACTTTCTTGAGCTTTCTCTCGCAGGATCGCGGCTTCGAGCAGGTAGTCGACTGGTGTCGTACGGAGTGGAGGACGGCTCGCTGTTGGATGCATCGGTGGTGCGCTTGTTTGGATTGGAATGGTTCACAGATGCTGCAAAGAGAGCGAAGGCATTCCTACGAGGAGAACGGGATCAGGACGGGTTTTTCTGCCTTGATACTCCCACATTCGCTGTGGATGGCTGTCTTCAGTTTAATAACAGTGAGTGGTTATCGGATGATGTTACGAACATCTCATTCAGCAACTCTGAACCCTCAGTCACGACCGTTTCGGATGATTTCTTATCATCTTGTGAGATTATAAAGGTCAGTCTGCCTGGTCTTCAATACGTCACATCTGTTGGTAATAATTTCCTCAAATATTGCGAATCACTGACATCCGTAGACTTATCAGGTCTCAGCAATGTTTCAGCTGTTGGAGACAGTTTTCTAGGTAATTGTTCATCCCTCACATCTGCTGACTTATCAGGTCTCAGCAATGTTTCAGCTGTTGGAGACAGTTTTTTATGTAATTGTACATCCCTCACATCTGTTGACTTATCAAGTCTTAGAAATGTTTCAGTTGTTGGAAACTATTTTCTTTTTTCTTGTTCATCCCTGACATCTGTTAACTTGATAAGTCTCAGCAATGTTTCAGCTGTTGGAAGCAATTTTCTACATAGGTGTTCATCCCTCACATCTGTTGACTTATCAAGCCTCAGCAATGTTTCAGCTGTTGGAGACAATTTTCTCATTTATTGTTCATCCCTCATATCTCTGGACTTATCAAGTCTCATCAATGTTTCAGCTGTTGGAAACAATTTTCTTTTTGGTTGTTCATCCCTCACATCTGTTGACTTATCAAGCCTCAGCAATGTTTCAACTGTTAGAGACAATTTTCTCATTTATTGTTCATCCCTCATATCTCTGGACTTATCAAGCCTCAGCAATGTTTCAGCTGTTGGAAACAATTTTCTAAGTGATTGTTCATCACTTACTTCCTTGGATTTTTCTCTCATGAATGTGGGATCCGTTGGAAGTTGTTTCCTAGAAGGTTGTTCATCCATTAACAGAGACGAACTGCATAAGAGCATAAGGAATTTGAAATGACATAAGTCACATTAGTGTTGTTTTTAGTGTGCGCGTTGTTCCCTTTGTTTTATTTCAAGGTATTTAATTTATCTTTTATTTGATGATGTTTTCAGAAAAGAAGATGTGTGTTCGCTCACACACTCTTGACAAGTGTTTGTTAGTTGGAATTAAATATTTGATTGCATTGCAGTGTTCTTATTCCCTTGACTGGGTCATAGTCTATCAGAATCCCAACCCCATTTGGTATTCCCCACCCCCTTCCCCTCAGTGGCAATCGCAGCGATAGGGTAGATCGTTCAGGTCGCCAATTTAGAGCGAACCAATTTGAATGGTCTCCAGGCAGATGGGTGAGCTTGTCCTTCCTAGGCTGCTATCACCGAGCGGACCGCTGAAGACTCGAGTAGTCTAGGAAAGCCTTACGTCGGGTTCGTCCACTGTTAACCTTTATTTTTATTTTATTTTTTCACATTTATTTTAATTTACAGCTGTTTTTCACTGTTACGGTAGCGTAGGCAAGAGGTACTCAACTACGTTCACGTGGCCTCCACGAAAGAAACCAGGCAAATGTTCAACGCCTCCTGTTTCATGGTGACAATACTTTTATTTTTTTGTGCAAAGACCTGCAGTATTCTTCCCAGATAAATCATTTCGTATCGTATCAAATTTCCCCCCGCCAGTGTCTGGTCGAATCGAAACGGGCCTGGCGCAATCCCTGCGTGGAAGTAATCTGCACCCATCTGCAGTGTAGATACTTCTTTGTGTCGATCTCAGCTTGTTTAGTTAATGCTTTGTTCTCTTATCATATTTCCTTCTCAGGTGCAAACAGTGATGGAAAGTGAATTACCGAATTATTCTCTTTTGTAACCCTTTTTTTGATTTGACGTTTCCGGGGATTGTCCCTGTCCCCATTCGAAGCACTGCACAAGAATTATATGTAATTCCGTGTATTGAGCAATCCATAACCAGGGTTTCCCTCTGAGTTTAGTGGGAGATGAAAAGGGAAATAAATTATTGTTTTTATCGACCTGATTTGAACCTTAATAATATACACCACTGGAACCAGCTTGTTAATCCCCTATGCTCGATGTTTAGGCTACTAGCCTTCTCTTGAACATCCCATGTGCTCAGCTTTTGGAGTTGTGTGAAGCTGTGATTCTTTCTGTACAAGATAGACTCAAGCTAATCATTCTAACTCCTTCCGTTCAGGTTGGTCTCCGAAACTTCCAATCAAGCTTCCGACGCCATCGCAAGAAATTTCTAATCATTCAAAAAAGTACTAATACTTGTTGTTACTAAAAGTGAAGGAGCACATCCTCAAGACAATGAATGTCTTCCTTTTATGTTGTTAACAAAGTGATAAACGGAGCGTTGTTATTTTCATACTTCTGTTACAGCTGACCTCCCCCCTAACAAAATAATGCATAACTAAATACTAAGTCATAATAATAAAAGTATCGAAGTAATAGAGAGATGGTTATAGAACGGAATAGTGGGGCGGCGGCTCGGAATCCGGCGAGGAATTTGTTGACATCTTTGATAACACAAATGAGAACTAGAAATGAAGAAGTTCGACAAGACAGAACAAATCGAATCCGTGACATTGTAGAGGGTCTGAAGAAGGGATCGGCGGGGGAATTTCATGAAACAATGCGAGTGATTAATCAAAAAATATTCGAACTAGTACAAAAAGAACCCATCGACATCTGGGCAGGAATCGGCGTCATAGGCGCCTTGCTTGACGTTGTCGACACTACTGCAGAGCAACTCGCACAACTTGGAAACTTTGTAAGACTTGCTCTCAGAAATGCTGACAAAACAAATATTGTCGCCGCAACTAAAACCCTCGGTAGACTTGCCAAAAAAGGAGGTGTACTAACATCTGAACACATTGAACGTGAGGCTCGACGAGCCATCGACACCCTCAATGAAAAAGACGTCAAAGAAATGAAGCTTTACTCGTCTATTTTAGTTGTCAAAGAGCTAGCAAAGAATGCACCAGCTCTGTTTTATCCTCATATTGACAAATGTTTGAAACCCATGTGGGTAGCAATACGCGATTCTAATATAGCTGTAAGGGAAGCTGGGGCTGATTCAATGAGGGCTGTATTAGATATTATTAGTCAGCAACCTCACACATCAGCTGATAGAACCCCAGGAGGGGGTGCTAACTATCCATACCATTTAATTTGGGAACAATGTCGGCTACTACTACGTGCTAAGGACTCCTCTCAAAATCACGGAGCATTACTTTGCGTTGCTGATATTTTTCATAATTCAGGACCGTTTTTGTTTAATAAATTCTCTGAAGCATATCGACTAATCCTAAACATCAAAGACAGCAGCAATAGCATCGTGAGAATAATGGTTCTGAGAACTATTCCTCAAATGGCATCATATGCCAGATCAGAGTTTGATAAAGGCCTTCTTGGAGATACTTTGCAACACCTAACAGTTGTCATAAAGAAAGATTCCAGAGAAGAGAAAACTGCTGGACTGAAAGCTCTTGCCGAACTCAGTAGAGTTGCTGGACCAGTTGTTTGCAAGCAGTTTCCTATGTTAAATGAAGTTAGAATTTGTATTGAGAAGAAACCAGTTTTAGAAGCTTTGCCGACATACGCAGTGTTGGCAGCAGCAAATCCAACTGACGTAGTTAAAGAACAAGTTGGGGAATCTATAAACATGTTGTACGCTGTGGGAGGTGTCTCATTTCAATTGGCTGATTCCCTTGCGATTATTGCGAAGGCATTTCCATCCCTCAGACAAAGAATTCAAAGCAAATTATTAGAATCGCTGTCAAAAACATTAACAGGATCGACTTCAGATGGAATACCTGCTCGTTGTGATGATGTTCAGAAAGCCTTACGTACACTCAGAGAATTCGATTTCTCAGGTAGAGATTTGGGAATCTTTGTCAGAGATTGCATTATAAAGTTCCTTGACGACGAATCCGCTGTTGTCCGCAGGGAAGCAGCTCTCACCTGCGCTGCCATTGTCGTTCCGAAATCACAACAAACAAGTGCTTCGACCAGAGGACATAAGGGACTTCTTGTAGCAGATATTGTTGAAAGGTTATTATCTATTGCAGTCGCTGATTCTGACTCTCACATTCGTCATGCGATCTTCACATCACTAAATGATATTAGGTTTTCAAACCACTTGGTCACTACTGATAATTTAAGGTATTTATTATTATTATTATTATATTTTTTTTTTAAAATTATTCAGCCTAATTTGTTTTCGACTATGACAAACAACAACACAAAACAGATACTTATTTATGAGTGTGAATGATGAGGCATTTAGAATTCGAATGTTAGTGACTGAGATTGTCGCTAAATTAGCACCGTTATCACCTTCTCATGTGTTGCCTTGTATAAGAAGGTTGCTACTTCAGCATATTAGTGTACTTGAAAATAGCATCGATCTCAGAACACAACATGAAACACTACAGCTATTAACAAAATTGATAAACGCTGCTCCAAAAACAATCGCAATGTACATCGAAACAGTCGTTGCTGCGTACAAACTTCGAATGCAAGACTTAATGACTGATGTTGACACGGCTGTTTCATTCTTGGGAGCGTTGAGTGCAACTGCTCAGGCTGTTGCTGAACAAATGACACCTTACCTTGGAATATTCTTACCTCTTGTTATAAGTGTTTTGAAGGAACAAGGAAGGTCTAGGTCATCGTTACCGAAGATAAAAGCTGCTTTGAAGTCATTTGGATCACTCATACAGTTCACGGGATATTCAATAAAACCTTATGAGGAGTATCCTGATTTGGTTTCTACTTTGTTTGGTATTCTTATGAGAGCCCCAACAGCTGATGCGGACACCACAAATCAAGTAGCAATCAAAAGAGAAACAGTAAAGGTACTTGGGATAATTGGAGCTCTCGACCCTCATAGAATAAAAGTTATAGAAATTGCAACAGCTGACGGTCAAAGTGCATTACAAGGCAGTGTTGTTACTGGACAGCAATCACCACAGTCAAAGACTAAGTCAGAAGGATACTACATTACTACTGTGTTGCAATCCTTAGCAAGTATTCTGTACAATAACAGTCTACAGCCTTATCATAAATCAGCTGTTCAGGTACTCGTCAACGTTGGTCGTCGTACATTACCTGAATACCACGGAACGATCATTAAACCATTTATAAAGGCGCTGCTTCCTTGTTCGAGGACGACAAGAAATCAGTCGACTGCAGGAATCGAACAGGACGAATCAACTACAAAGTTTTACTTGGGTCAGTTGTCTGCGTTGGTACCGTTGTGTGGATCAGAGATGGCACACTATCTCGATGATCTTCATACTATTATTCATCTTTATTTTGAGAAGTCGGGAACGTTACCGGTTGTGTTGCATTTAATAAGCAGATTAGCTGTAGCGTGTCCAGACCAATTTAAGGCATACCTCCCACCTCTACTACCTCGGGTGTTAATGATTCTTCAGTCTGATGTCCTTCCTGATGAGAGCATCGCTCTTAGGTGTTTGAGTATTGTTCTTTGTATTGGTGTTCATCTTAATGAATTCTTACATCAAGTGATCCCTGCAATTATTAATCTTGTATGTACTAGTAATGACTATGTTGATTTGTTAAGTGGTGATACAGCTGAAGCATTGCCTCCTTACTATCAAGGGTTACGAGCAGCTGCTTTGAAAACCCTTCGAAAACTTGGTCGTGTTCTCCGCCTTGAAGACCATGCATCAAGTATAATACATCCATTGTTGAGAGTGTTGTCGAGACCTGATAATGCCAGTCTTCGATCTGATATAATGGGAGTATTGTGTTTATTAGTGTATCATTTAGGAACTGACTATGCGATTTTCATTCCAATCATTCACAAAACGATAACATCTGTTCACTACAGTCATTCAAAGTACAGCAGCGTCATCGATCGACTACTAAAAAATCAACCCCTCGCACCATACAGTACTATAGAGATGGATTCAGCTGAGGTTAGATATTTAACAGAATTGTTGAACGTTCCACTAGAAGAAGTTCCATCTGTTGTGTCTTTGTCTGGAGATGATGACAGTGACGTTAAAGAAAAGGATGAAAAACTCCAAGTCTCACAAAAGTTAATATTAAAAACAGCGTATTCCGCCTCGAATATCGCTACCAAGGACGGTTGGATAAAATGGCTCAGATCATTTTCATTGGAATTACTGCAACAGTCACCGGTTGTGTCTCTTCGTTTATGTGCGAATCTTGCGAGTCAGTTTGAACCTGTAACTAGGAACTTGTTTAATATTGCATTCGTATCGATTTGGAATATCCTAAGTGATCGTAA
Source organism: Flectonema sp. DT1601 (assembly GCA_964019425.1). Lineage (NCBI taxonomy): Eukaryota > Euglenozoa > Diplonemea > Diplonemida > Diplonemidae > Flectonema > Flectonema sp. DT1601. The sequence goes on along the minus strand of OZ025817.1, from coordinate 553,350 downwards.
CCAAGAATTATTATGTAATGAGCTGGAGAGGATCTTAACTAATTTACACCTGCCTCCAGAGGTGTTAACCGCGTTATTAAATTTAATTGAATACATGGATGCTAATGATATGAGTATACCAATAGACCCACAATTATTATCTAGTTTAGCAACTAAGACGTCAGCTCTTGCGAAGACTCTTCGATGGAAGGAAATTGCGTATCAGTCTTCTAGGCAAGCTGCTGCGACAGAATCTCTTGTTTCGACTTACAATCAATTAGGACATCATCAATCTACTCTTGGTGTTCTTCATGTTGCTGAAAAGTCACTCGCTGGTGGTTCAGCAACTGATGGAACATTTGCTTCAGAAGTCAGCGATGAATCTTGGTATATGCGTTTAGGGAAATGGAGCTTAGCTCTCAAATTCCTTGAGCAAGAAAAACAGCAACTAGAACAAGAAGAAGCCAACACATCAACATCAGCCAGACTAATGGAGATTGAAGTAGACATGATGAGATGTCTCAATGCATTAGGTGAATGGAAACAATTATATGATATGGCTAAAGCTACTTGGGATTCTCGTTCATCACATCACATTCACTCTCAACACGATGACTATGAAGAAGAAGAAGGAGATACATTACATCACGCTATAGCTCCCCTTGCAACAGCTGCTGCTTGGAGAATGGGAGACTGGCCACTTATGACTGAAGCTGCTGCAAAGGTATGTGTATTTTATCACTATTCAGTATCCACATTCACAGAAAACCACTAGTAAAAAAAATAAAACAGTTACCTCACAACTCATACGACTACTATTTCCACGGTGCTATCCTTTCCCTTCAGAAGGAAGGAGATGCCTGTCAGAGAATGATAAATTACGCTCGAGATTGTCTTGCGAAGGTTTGTTATTTCTAATATGAATTAATGGAATAAAATTAAATTCTCCAAAAAAACATAATAATAAACAGGAATTGACAGCCTTCGTCTCCGAAGGTTACGACAGGGCCTACGAGTCGTTAATTCAATGCCAGCAGTTGGTAGAACTCGAAGAGATTCGGTATGTCTATAATTATATACTTGTGAAGAGTGTTGTCCTGCTAATTCAAAAAACTTTTCAATAAAAACAGTTTGGTGCGTCAACAAAAAGGATCAAACTTAAATAGTTTAGTCAGAAAGAGTTGGATGACCAGATTAAGAGGATGTGCTACTACTGTCAGGCATTGGGATTCTATTTTACAAGTCAGAACTCTGTTAGTGAAACCCGTCGATGATTGTGGTACATGGTTAAAGTTTATAGGTCTTTGTAGAAATCAAGGACAACATAAACTGGAGCACCAGACTTTAGTAAATCTACTTGGCCATCAACACCATATGGTATCCGCAACCGAGCTAGCTGGTCCACAGTACGATCACAAAGTAAGTTTTGCATATTTCAAACACATGTGGGCAGTTGGTGACAAGGAAGGTGCTTATGTAAATCTAGAAAGTCTAATCACAAATTTAAAAATTCGCGAATCTACTTATAACACTGATGAGCTTCTCTCTCGATGTTGCGTAAAATACGGAGACTGGACCGTTGAAAAGAACACAGAAGAAATAAATAAAGCCATGACTTACTATAAGGAAGCCATGGTGTTCGATAAAACTTGGTACAGAGCTTGGCATGCTTGGGCTCTTGCCAACCAAAATCAGGCTGAGAAATCAAAAAATGCGATTTCCTACATAACAGCAGCAATTGAAGGGTATATTAAAAGTATAACATTAGGTCCATCTCACGCGAGTGTTCTTCAGGATATTTTGAGGTTGTTGACGCTTTGGTTTTTACACGGACATGATCCGAAGGTTGAGAAGGTTCTGAAGTCGGGATTCGATTTGATTTCACTCGATGTCTGGTTGCTTGTGATTCCTCAAATTATTGCTCGCGTTCATACGAGTGATCATAAAATAGCAGACTCGGTTGGTCAACTTCTAAGTAGAATCGGAAAAGAGTATCCACAATCACTTGTTTACCCTCTTACCGTTTGCGCTAAAAGTGCCCACGCTCAACGTAAAGCTGCTAGTCAAACGATTCTCGAATCAATGAGACAACACTCTCCAGCTCTTGTCGAACAATGTGAATTTGTTAGTACAGAACTAATCCGTGTGGCTATCATTGTCCATGAACAGTGGCATGAGGGAATTGAAGAAGCATCGAAGCTATTTTTCAGCTCTCAAGACATAGAAGGAATGCTTCGAACGTTATTCCCCTTGCATAATCAACTTCGTAAAATAGAAACTCTCATGGAAGTTTCTTTCAAACAAGAATATGGAAGACATCTACAGGAGGCTTTTGAATGGTGTCAGGAATACTTGCGAACAGGAAACGATCAATATATTCATCAGGCATGGGAGCTTTATTACTCAACTTATAAAAAACTTCGTAAAAAGATTCCTGAAGATCACACTACACTGGAATTACAATTCTGCTCTCCTCAACTGTACCAAGCTCAAGACCTCGACATAGCAGTACCTGGGTTATTAAACGCTAAAAGTGTTTCTTCAACTGTCCGAATCAAAAGTTTTCATCCACACATGGAAGTCTTGTTATCAAAACAACGTCCTCGCAAGATGCATATCCATGGCAGTGATGGAAATGTTTATAAATTTCTTTTAAAAGGTCACGAAGACCTTCGTCTTGATGAACGAGTCATGCAATTATTCGGTCTCACAAACGCCTTACTTCAAAGCGACAGCGCTACAGCTATGAAAACAGCCTTACAAATACAAAGGTATCCAGTAATTCCACTTAACAGTAATGCTGGACTCATTGGATGGGTTGATAATTGCGATACCCTTCATAGTCTTGTAAAGGATTATAGGAAATCAAAACAGATACGGATCAACGTAGAATACCAACACATGATTCAACTCTGTTTCAATAACGATCACGCTTATGAGTTGTTACCTTTGGTTAATAAAGTTGAATTGTTCGAACATATGTTGCAACATACTGCTGGAAATGATTTATACAAAGTTTTATGGCTTCAGTCTGGAACAGCAGAAGTATGGTTGGATAGAAGAACGACATACACGTTGTCATTAGCGACTATGAGTATGGTTGGTTATATATTGGGACTTGGAGACAGGCATCCGAATAATTTAATGCTTCAGCGGGTGACAGGAAAAGTCGTTCACATTGATTTCGGTGATTGTTTTGAAGTTGCTATGCTTCGTGATAAGTTTCCTGAAAAGATTCCATTCAGACTAACAAGAATGTTAATATCAGCCATGGAAGTTAGTGGTATAGAAGGAAACTACCGCCACACATGTGAAGACGTAATGCGTGTACTCAGAGAGCATAAAGGAAGTGTTATGGCTATGTTAGAGGCCTTCGTTCATGATCCTTTGTTGCAATGGAGGATTCTAGCTGGAAATGTTTATAAGAAAGGTCAAGGCACTTCAGACATCGCAGATAAGAATCTCGCCATGAGACGTAACATCATTACTGAATACTGCGACACTCTACCTGAAAGCCAAGAAGCAAACGCACCTGAAAATGCAATGCCGACACGCAAGGATAGAACTGCTGATGAACGTGAACTGAAGTCAGCTTCTGTCCATTGTGACGAAGCGGATCCAGTCGATGACTCTTCTGGAGACACCACTCATAAAGGAGTTCAACTGCTATCTCGTATAAATGATAAGCTAAATGGTACAGACTTTGAGAAAGAGGCTGGAGGACTTGATATCAATAAACAAGTTGACAGACTAATCAATCAAGCGACTCGTGTTGAAAACTTGTGCAGCTGCTACATAGGATGGTGTCCTTTCTGGTGAGTAGAGGATTGTTTTGAAAAGTATTCTTCCGAACGTTGGGTTGGCAATTCGAGTTAACCTGAACTACTAAAACAAACAAAAAAAAAGCAAAAAAAAAAAAAAAAAAAGAGAAAAACAAAAGCAACCGATGCAGCAGAAAACACTCTTTACCCTTTCCCATATTGTTTCATTCACTAAAGGTGTTTCCCATTTGTTGTGTTCTGTTCCATGTAGCAAAGACTAAAGCAATATGGTAGGAAAACGGTTTTTACAAGGTTAAGAAAAATGCCAAAGAGAAAGAAGGAAACGTATACCAGTATTGGTTAGTTGTTGTGGTAGGATTTTCGCTCCATGCCGTGCACCATCTACCGGTAGAGGTTCTGTTGTTGAGCCGTCTTTATCAGATTGGGGCGTGCTTGACTTGGTGTGGAATACAGTTGTGTAGCCGTTCTTAAAAAAACGAGGGGAAAAAAAAAAAAAAAAAAGAATAAAGCAAACTGCAATTTCCAGTCTTTTTTTTTTGCCATCCGTGTTGTGTGAAGGATTCGCTCAATATTCTTCCTGCCGAAAAAACCATTGCTTTGGATGGTTTTCTTTGTTTCCGTTTTGTCTTCCTCGTGGAAGGTTATTTATTTTTTGCTTTCATGAAATCTCACTCTCATTTTTATATTCAACACCTAAGTAGTGCCAACCAACATAATGATATGCATCATAGCACTGGGAAGAATGTATTCTGTGGGAAGGCATAAGCATTTTTTCAAATATGTCAAAAAAAAAAATTGGTTTTTTTTTTTTTTTTTTTTTTCATATTTCTATTCATCTCCAGCACTTCACAATATGTTAGGAAAAGACGACTTCATAATTGACAGCAAAATACTGGGCGATGGCGCCTATGCAAAGGTATACAGCGGACTCCGTAAAAGGGACAAGGAACCCGTCGCTATCAAGGTAATGGACAAGGCTCAGTGCAACAGTTCGTCATTCGTTAATATACAATTAGAAATTGAGATTATGAGCGCCCTAAACCATCCGAATATCGTGAACATGCAAGCATCGTGGGAGACTGACCACGAAACTTATGTTGTTCTTGACTATTGCAGAGGTGGAGAGTTATTTAAATACATGAAAAAATACGACTTGTCCCACATGCCTGAAGTTGCTCCCCAGTTTGTTGGAGAGATTGTTCTTGCGCTTGAGTACTTGCGTAAGCTGAAGGTATTTACTCTTTTTTTTTTTTTTTTTTTTTTTTTTTCTCTCCCTTCAATTTTTAAAAAGGGAAGAAGAGAAACTAAAAACCAAAAAAAAACAAACATCAGGTACTTCACAGAGACTTGAAACCAGAAAATATTTTACTGACAGCTGACTTTCACGTAAAGCTTGCTGATTTTGGAACAGCGTGCTGGGCTGAAAAAGACGATGAAGACAGTAAAAAATTCACAGGAACAGCACAGTACATGGCACCAGAAATGTTTAAAGAAACAAAAGACGGAGGATGTAGAGCAGGTTATGAAAGTGATCTTTGGGCATTAGGTTGTGTTGTGTTTCAATTGTTTTGTGGACGGCCTCCATTCACAGGCCAGACGGCATATTTGATATTTAAATCCATTTCTGATACTGTCTTAGAATACCCCCCATTCGTTCCTGCTGAGGCTCGCAGCTTTATTGAAAGACTGTTAATAAAAGACAAACCTACTCAGCGTCTTGGTTCTGAGTCATGCGGAGGGTTCACGGAGCTAAAAGCACATCGTTTCTTCATGAAAGTTGATTGGGAGCACATTAATGAGAAAACAGTTACGTCTCACGTTGATCACAATCACTCTGCTGATTGGAAAAAATTCCTTCTAGAAAATGAAGAGGTATTGTATGCTGGTGAGACAATAAAAACCCGTCGAATGCTTTCAAAGAAGAAACGAATCCTGATATTGACAAACTTCCCCAGACTGTTCTACATTGAGGATAAGGAGGCTCATAAAATAAAAAAGCACGTTCCTTGGTGTGATGATATCGTTGCCAAAGCCAAAACCAAATGTGACTTCGACGTTGTGACAAAAGGACGGACGTATAACTTTGAAGATCCAGCTGGTCACGCTCATCTATGGGTAAGCAAGATAAATCAAGTTGCTAACCAGAAACGCCCGAGGTAAGTTGGCGACCTTACTGGCATGGGTCTTGTTTTGTTGCTACCAAAGCGCTAAACCGCAGTGCCGTGGGTAGACCGGATTGCCCAAGACCAACGAATGAAATTCCGAGGGCATTCTTGGAGTAAATCTACATATCTTCTTAGCAGCATTCGTAGTTTATTCTTCAGTCCCTTTGTTAGATTACATATTACAGCATTGGTTATTTAAAATATGCGTTAGACAACGTTTCAAGAATGGATTTTTTTCTTCTACAATGACGCACTTTCCTACAACACTTTGACTCGAATTAGTGAAAGAGTATCATAAGTTCTTGGTTCTCTTCACTCAAAGGTTGCGGTTTGTGCGCAAAACTTTCTTTCTCTCTTGCCAGACTTGCTATATATTTCCTTTTTTTTTTTTTTTTTTTTTTTTTTCATTTATTATAATCGAGATTGTCCTTTCTTGTCTTTCCCAATGCTGTAGCTATTCAATTTACTTACTAACACGACTTTGGGGCATATACTGTGGAGGAAGACGTATGCTGGGTGCATGCTTTGTTTATTCTTTGCATTTGCTTTTTGCTTGGCCTTCCCAACGCATGCCTCCCAGCGTCGGAAGGAGGTAAAATAAAAAACCAATGCTAATAACCCTCACAGAGTTGGGAAGGGAAATAAAAGTTTTTTTTTTTAAAAAAAAAACAAAAACAAAAAAAACAATAAAAAAAAAAAAAATGAAAAGAAAAGAAAAAAAAACATAAACACATATTGGTATTGCTTGAAGGGCTTCATAAGTCTTTCTGGACTGGTGGGCAAACTCAAGCAATTATTTAGCCGTGGTCGGTTGTGCAAACGTTTCATCCTTCGTGTCCAATTATTCACCCCCATTTTCTTTTTTTTTTATTTATTTCCCTCTTTTTTGTTGTTATCTTTCGCTCACAGTAAGTTTCATTTCCCAAACTTTTTTTTTTTTTTTTTTTTGCATCTACCAATCCTGTTCTTATTTTCGTCCTTTGTTCTTAGCATGCCTTGAACTGCTTTATATGACAGAAACCACGAATTAGAAGGCCACGGTTGACATTAGTTAATATAGTCTATCTTTTTATAGCACTTCAGTTGGTTATTCAGCTCATTTAAATGCAAAGTTCAACTTCCAGCATTGCCATTCGTAAACTTTGGTTCTCGGAGGGGGAAAAAAAAAAAAAATTTTTATCTAGAATAGTGATTATAGTTATCCCAAACTACTTGTTCCCCATTTCTTTTTTCCACAGACGATCAAAGCAGCTTGTTAATCGAAAAAAAAAAGAAGAGAAAAAAAAAAAAAAAAAAAAAAAAAAACGCTGTTTTTTCTCACGATTGCCTTCCCCCTTCCCCAGCCTTTTCCCCTCACTTCGGATTTGTGTAATTATAGAAGTAAACGAAACAAACAAACAAAAAAAAAAAAAAAAAAAAAAAAAAAAAAAAAACACAAAGCACAAACAAACAATAAAATTTGAAATTTTTTTTTTATTAGTGGAATACCAGGGGGAAAAAAAAAAAGTCTAAAAAAGAAAAAAAAAAAAAAGAAGGAAAGAATTGTTAAAGGACAGTGAACGGAACTGAGCAGCACTGTCTGGACTGCACTGACTTCACTATCCATAGAAAAACACAATTCAATGCAAGCTCGTTAAGTACAGCAAAAGTGCTTGACTGTTTTTTTTTTTTTTTTTTTTTTTTTTTTTCCTTCCTAATTTTTTTTTCCTTTTTTTCATTCTCTTATTCTTCGTAACAGAACAGGCATGATACCGAGCTTTTTTAAAAGAAAAAAAAAAAAAAACTGTTAACGGCTGTTGTCGTTAAACCTCCTTTTAAGCTTTCTCAGTTCCGAATTGTAGACACTCCCCAATCCAGCTATATGCGGGAAACAAGATTCTTACTACTGGTTTAAGTGTGTTTATTTTTTTAATTTATCTTTCTGAGGAGTGGAGAGCAAAAAAAAAAAATGGTTCAAATTGAATCACAATGTAGATTAAGACATTTTTTTCAAGAAATACTCTACCGTTTGGGCTTTTTGAGTAAAAATGCGTTTTGAATTTTCTTCGCAATGCTTTTTTTTTTTTTTTTTTTTTTTTTTTTTTTGTCTGCAAGAGGGAGATTTTAAAAAAAAAGTTATTAGAAAAAAAAGAAAAAATAAACCCACCTGGAGAATAAAAGAAATACTGAACCTTAAAGGATGGGAAAAAAAAAAAAAAAAAAAAAAGCACTTGAGAAAAACAAATAGCCGATGCCTTTCATGTTGGTAGACATCTCACGGTAGTCTGACAGGTAGTGAAGTAGCCGCACTTTTCGGGTTATACGAATACAACTCGCAATTAGTAGCGAGTTAGTATAGAATACAAAGTCTTCAGCTGCTGTATCGGAGTCTATTCATTTTTTATTTTTTTTTTCTTCAGTAAAAAAAAACAATAATAAAATGGACTCAATCAACAAAGGCGAACAACCCGTAACGAATATCAGCAACAGTATCGAAACATCACTTAATATGTGTAAAGTTCAAAGGATGGCCTTACAAACAAGATTGATGATGGGTGATCAACAAGAAGTTGTTCAAAGAAAAATGATGTTAAGTCCTATGCCGCCTGAGTTAGAGAAGCAGACGGGAGTTACTGAAGCAGCAGATATTTGGAATTGGATTGAAGGATCGATTCCGAGTCAGTCACTCGATGATCCAAAACTACGGTCAGCGATTATGGCGATAATTCAAGAGCTTGTAGACACTCGTCAGGCACTTGCAACAGTTGCATCAGAAAAGGCATTAGAGAAGCATCCGCAACAAAACTTTCAAGAATTACCTTCGGTATCACCAAGACGAACTATCGGAGTTAGTCGTATTAATAATGTGAAGCATCCTCCTCCAGTCTCAACACCTGAAAACAGTGAGCTGCATCATAATCGGCAATCATCACATCCTTCTTCTGTTTCAAAGCAACAACAACAACACCAGCATCACAATATTATTAAAGAAGAAACACCAAGAACTGTTCTTACATATGATAGTTTGGATGACAACTCGAGTAAGGCCAATCATGAAGCTCGACTTACATCACTCGCAACTCAGCTTCAAAAACTTCATCGAATTCAACAAGTAGTAGACAGTCGAAAGAACTCAACAGCTGTTTCTGATTTAGTATCGATACCTCTTCCAATCACTAATAGGGAGAGAGGTGATTCTATAATATCAGCGGCAACAACAGCAACAACAGCAACAACAACAACTTCAATTAGTAAGAAAAGTTCTGTTATTTCATCGAGACGATCCTCTGTTAGGAAGGACGGAGGCACTGGATGAGTTGATTTATTCCGTTGTAAGTAAATATTAATATCGTCTCCTGGTTGACAATCCACACCAAAACGCTTACCATAGCAGTACTTGTACTTTTGTGTTGTATCTACAAGTAGATTAATTCTAACTAATAGTTGGATTGTTACCTTTTTTTTTTTTAAAAAACATTTTCCTTTTACCTTGAAGACACTAATGGGAAACATGTCTGATGATTGTGAGAGAGAAGGTTATCATCTAAATAAAAAATAGTTAACAGTTGTGTGTGTGTGTGTGATGTTATTTAATGTTCCATCTTTCCCCCTCCATAGCCTTCCTTAGCGTTTAACATAATAAATTAGTTAAGGGGACTTTGTATTAAAGGGGAAGAGATCAACAAAAGGCGATAATGCGAAACGGATGACGTGAGTAATCGTCAAGGCATATGCGACAATGCGTGTGCGACACCTTTTGCGCGACCCTTGTTGGGTTGTGTTCAGCAGCAACGTTTATTATAATACTCATATATGTAGTAAATCGGTCAGGATGGGGAATCGATCTGATCACTTATATACAAGCGATAGTAATGTGTACTGCTTACTGTTCCTCAACAATATATGAAAAACCAGAAAACAATCAATCTCGTCTACACAAAATAATAACACTAATAACAGCAACAGACATTACGGCAGTATCCAGTTACTCTTTGTGGGACATTGGAATAGTAAAGGTCGGAGTTGCATCTACTCTACACTTTGTCAACACTTACTTTATGCTATCCATACGACCAGGAACAAAACCATTTACGATTCCATTGTTGTTGTTGTGGAGTTTAATATTTGTTGTTGTGAGCATCATTCCTAATAAATCCGTTACTGATATAAAGACGTACTTAATAACTGGTCCTGTATTGGTTCATATCACTGCCTTGTTAATGTTCTCAGTGAGATTGTTGTGGTTGGACAAGAATAATAATAGGAAGGTTCATGATATTGAAACAGCGGAAAAACTCGGTGAACTTGATGGAGAAAAAATGACAATTAAATGCACTGAAATGAATATAGATAATGAACCACAGCCTGCCGTTAATTATCGTAAATTAGTGACACCGACGGGAGAGGCTCAGCGGGTTAAGAAATCTGTTACTCTCGCTGATCCAATTAGTACTAATGTCTCTTTACATATTCAAGATTCTGAAAGCAACATCACCTTAGCTCGTGATGATGAAGACAATGATATTACTGAAAAACCAGATCGAAGTGTTCAAAGACAAAAACCACAAAATATTGAATTAGTTTCCATTACAACTTCAAGAGAATCACCACCAGAATCACCAACAGTTTCCCTGACTAGCAGTAATGTTAAAGAAGATGATAGAAAACTAGTATGCCCAGATAGAAAGAATAAAACAGCTTCCGCGGCAAGTTCACCAAGACGCCGAGCCCCAAATGGAGGTAACCCTCCTTGGAAGAAGGGAGCATTAATAGGTCGTGGTGCTTTTGGTACTGTTCATATCGGTCTTAATTGTACAACTGGAGAACTGATGGCTGTTAAGAGTATTGGATTTAATCTGAGAGATGCTGACATTAAAGGTAAACTTGTCAAATTACAAAATGAAGTGGCGTTAATGAAATCACTTGATCACAGAAATGTTGTGAAGTATCTTTTCACTGAGAGAACAGGCGAATGCGTTAATATATTTATGGAATACGTACCAGGTGGGAGTGTCGCAGATTTGGTACAACAGTTTGGTTGCTTACCTGGGGAAACAGCCTGCTACTATACCCGTCAAATCTTATTTGGAATTGAGTACCTTCACAGTGAAGGAATCGTTCACAGAGATATCAAAGGAGCCAACATCCTCATCACTGTTGACGGTGATTGCAAATTAGGTGATTTCGGTGCTTCTGCTCTTGTGAATGGAATTAGACCTCGTCGTAAAAGTTTGCAAGGAACTCCTTTATGGATGGCACCTGAAGTTATAACTGAACAAGAGTACACCAGTACTGTTGATATTTGGTCACTTGGTTGTACCGTAATAGAAATGTTGACTGGTCAGCCTCCGTTTTCTCACATGAAAATGGGACAGCTGGAGACCTTAAGATTCATTTGTGATGAAACCAATGAACTGACGCTACCGGACTTAATATTAGCTGACATGGATATAAGTAGTTTTGTGTGCGCATGTTTACACAGAAATGCATCGAAGAGACCTCCTGCAAAGACTCTATTGCATCACCCATGGCCACAACTAGCTCTTGATTATGAAGAAGACACAAGTACTGGTGAAGAAACGTCAGTTCCTTGTCAATCTGAAATAGTAGTAACTTTAATGAGTGGAAGTGATTTGATGGTCAGGAATAGTTATTTTCGAAAGTGGAGGACTTGGGCAGCTGGTCGTCGTCGAGTAAACATACGTTTTGTTCGTAAAAAGGCCGAACAAATGACTTCACTAATGTTCTCAATGTTCGCTCAGGGACTCCGACAAATTTATTTCAATAAACTGAAACTCTTCGCCCAGCAGGCAAAACGGAAATATCTCGAAGCAAGAGTCCACAAACTAAACCGACATAGTTACCTACACAGTCCTACCGACAGGAACTTGGTACCAGCTCGCTGCGAAGCAGATCCAACACTTTTGGGCATGTCTCCGGTAGAGAGCTGGAGTAAAATGAAAAGATTGAGATCTCTACGGAATAGTATGTTAAATACTGACTTAGAACCTCAAGTAGATCAACTTCAAGCGTATCTCGTTAATAAGGCAATGCCTGTGGTTGCTTCCGTTGAGAATGAACGAGCGGCAATTAAATCATCTTTTGCAGCTTATAGATTTCAAACTGATAATACTCTCCCGATAGACTGGAAAGCAACAAGAGCTTATACTTTATCGACTGTTGATAGTGATGATACGAATAGCCTTAGATCTTTATCTCCTAGAGATCATCGTGAAGCTTCTCATTCATCGAAGGAATCATTTCGGGTTAACGTCAGATCTGTCAAATCAAATTAAGTCCTTACAGATGTGTTACTGATGTCTTAGCCTCTACATACGCACTGCTGGAAACTACTTATGAGGGGAAAAAAAAAAGAATAGTTTCCAAACTATCTTCCTTGTGTGTAAAGTAGACTACCTTCTCTGGCCAGCAAAGATAACCTGCCAGTCTTTACAGACTGCGCTAGGTTGCACAAAATGCGGGATTCCTGTTTATGTGTTTCTATTTTTCCTTCACCCAAAAAAAAAAAAAAGAGTTATTTTATTGACATTTTCTTTTTTGTTTCTTCTGAGAAACTTGAATCTAAACACGGAGTTGCGATGTTTTCTCTTTTCCGTCTCCCCTCTTAGAAGATATTAAGAGTTAAGCATAACTAGTCTCGTTCTCAAGTCCACCGCAGTTTCTACTGTGAAGTGCAGCGAGAGATCGTAGGTAGTATTTTTATTCTCTAGAAAGTGAAGACATATTGACCAATTTGTACGTCTCCTCTAGTGCGGTAGCGATTCTGATTCAATTCACTTCCAAATTTTCTTTGTTTGTACGGAATAGTTGAGATACGTGATTCTTTTTTTTTTTTTCTTCCTCCCATCGCGTTGCCCGATCCCCGCTTTTCTTTTTTCCTCGTCAATGACTCAGGGCTTAAACAAATGAGAGAATCGAGATATGAATTCAGGTGAGTGGTGAGTATTATTATCTTTGTTTTTAAACAGAACAAAAATGGTGGAGGTAAGTAGTAGGCCGATGCCGGTACTCCGAGATCGGCCAATAAGCGCTGGAGTAAGGCCGATTAGTGCGGGTCCGAGACCGCCTAGTGCTGGGAGTCGTGGAGGGAGAGTTCGTCCAGCAAGCGCCTCATCATCTACGGGGACTGGGAGGAAGAGAACGAAGGCTCAAACACCTCAGTTTTTGTGTAATGCTCATGATGAAGTTGCAGTTCTACCGCGACCACTACCACCCGGTCTTGCTTATGTTGCTAACTACACATCATTTGATGATCTCGTTGATAAACAGATTCTTACTCAGGATGATGATGAAGTAGTCCACCTCTCTGTCGCAGAGGTTGCTGAACTATACCGAGCTAAGTGTGCAGACCAGGGATTGCAACCAAACAGAAAAAGAGAAGGAAGATTCATACAACTGCTTTCTCAAAATTGTAAAGGTATGCAATTCGCCCTTCGTGAGAATGGGCTGGGCGCGAAAAGCGCTGAATGCTTGACTGCCATTTTATCCGATAATGAATACTTTGCACTCCTCGACTTGTCTGGTAATCGATTAAAAGACGTTGGTGCTGCGAGGATTGCCGAACTGCTACTAGTAAATGAAACATTAGTTCATATTGCTCTCAAGAGTAATGACATTGGGTTTTTGGGAGCTGAAAAAATAGCTGAAGCATTGCAAACCAACAACACCATTACTTCCTTAGACCTCAGTGGTCTAAGTGGAATAAATAGAAATCACATGGGACTTCATGGTGCCAAAGCGATGGGTGAAACCCTCACAGTAAACCAAACACTAGCCTCTTTAAACCTGGGAGCTAATGGTCTGGGTGATGAAGGGATAGCATTGCTTGCACAGGGACTCGAACAGAACACGACTTTGACTGATTTAAATCTTGGGTCAAATAACATTGGATGGGCGGGTTGTGCTGTCCTGGGACCCTTATTGAATAACTGCAACCTGCAATCACTAAACTTAGAAAGGAATGACATCAGAGATAAAGGCGTTACCATTCTTGCTCAAAGTCTTAAGAGTCCTAACATAGCGGCTGAGCAAATCCATACTTTAAACCTGTCGTATAATAATTTAAAAGCACAAGGCTTTAGATGGTTGAGCACAATATTCAGATCAGCAAGAGCTCTTGTTGAGCTCCGAATGGATGGAAATGACTGCGGAGAAGCATTGGGTGATTTTGTGTCAGCAATTAAAGACAACAGAAGCCTTCGACACTTGACACTAAGCAAGTGCGAGCTAACGGAATCACACGGAATAAGCATAGGAGAAATTCTACAAAGCCAATCATCAATAAGAAAAATAGAACTGCAAGAAAACACCATAGGCGACCAAGGTGCTGTCGCCATTGCCAAGGCATTGGAAATAAACAGGACGTTACAACATCTCGACTTGGGTTCGAATAAAGTAAAAGACGCAGGTGGTTCAGCTCTAGGGGCTATGCTACTGCAGAATAGTACCTTACAGCACCTTAACCTTCGTCAAAATAATTTGAAGATGTCAGGGGATTCGATTGCCGATGCTCTTAAGACTAACCACACATTACTGGAATTAGATTTTTCGTATAATGATTTTAGTTTCAGGAGCTATTCCGCTGTAGGTGTTCACCTTCAAAAAAATCTTAAATTCTGGAGACGGCAAGCCGTACCGAGATTACTGTCACAGATTGACATCCTAAAAGTCGATGAAGCGACCCTTCATGGTACCCAAGAAGAGATCGTACAAGAGATTAAAAGAAGGGAAATAACTGAAGATAATCTATCACAAAAAAAGGAACATACAAAACAAGTGATTGCTGTATTCTATCGAAACGTTAAGAAACTAGAAGAAGAATATATCATCGCAGCTCAACATCGGGCGAGAGAAGAGGAAGCAATGTCAGCAAGAAGTGATGAGTTGCAACGTGAAAAGCAAAAACAAGAAAATGTTCGTAGGAAAATTGAAAATAAAATTAAATCTGAAGAGGAGAAAATGAATCGAATGAAACGAGACCAGACTCGAATCGAGAACGAGATAAAAGCCTTTAATGAAAGTATGATTTCCCTCTTTTATCTCTATTCACAGTAAGATTACTTGTACCATATATCAAACAACACAGAAACAGATGAACAGCTTGCCCCTAGACGTCGAGAACTGGCAGAATTTTCTTTAAAACAACAAAAAGCTGAGCAAGCTGCTAAAGAACAAGCAGAGATACTGAGTAAAACTGAGGTATGCATCAACTTATTCACTGACTAGAAGTTGTTAATCTCAATTAAATAAAACAACAAAAACCAGCTCCGTGTTAAAGAACTAGAAAGACGAATGGGTATTACGACCCGCAAAGTCAGCATGAAAGAAGGGCAAAAGTCAGGACGTCGACAAAGTGACAAGACTGGTACTAAGCCTGGGGGTAAATCAACGAAGCGTTAGATCTGATTAACTTGTTCTTCAGTTTAATGATTTGACCCGCAGAGTTATTTAACCTTTCTGTCTGCTATTTATTAATGTTTGTTTTAATCTGTTTTTCGTTTGTCGAATACTCGAGTTGACCAACAAAAGAGGGAGAGATTTCACCCTCTCACTGTGTGTATTATTTTATTGTGAAAAATTGTTCGTTTTCTTACGTAGTTTTGTTCAGATTCTTTGGTAAGTACAGAGGAAACATAATCCACAACCTGAATGCAGAGCAACACAGTGTGTAACACAGAGGGCAGTGTTCTCTATCAAAACTGCTATCAAAGGGTTGTATTGCGGTGCCTCCCCTGTCGGACAGAGACGGCTTCTCAGTGCAGACTGCTCTTATTGAGGAATGTGTACTCTGATATTTTTATTTTCCTCTCTTCCCTCCTTTTACCCTTTAATTATCCTTCTTCACTTTAACGTTGGTTTCTTTTCAATTTGTTTGTTTAGTTTTGTTTTCTTACGTTAAGACTTTCTGGATTATTTTTTGAGTTGACATTATACTTCGAGTTGTTTATTTTATTCTATAGAGTCGTTGCAGTCTTTCTGCGACTCAAACAGACATTGATTTATTATGTCATGTTTTCTTTTTGTATGAAACGACTTGTTGGATTTTCACACTGTCAATAAAAAAAATGATCGCATTTTTATATGGTTTAGCTTCCCCCTCCCCAAAACAAGCTGTTGAAAAAACAGCTGCTTTATCTCTCCTTACACTGGGGAATAAGACTGTGAGTAGTTCATTAAGGTTGTTTTTCAAAGGTTAACTACATAGACTTTAATAAGTTTTTGCTTAACGTTTATTTTTTTATTTTTATTTGTACCTACCGTTTGCGATTATCAAGTTTGTTGTAGCCTAGTATCTACACAACGAGTATTGTACCTTTGAGCTTGTGTGTTGTATTTGAAATATTGTTCACACTTTTTTTTGTTTTAAAAGATCAGGTCAAACAATGAGAAGCCTCTTGAGAAGTCAGCGGCTTTCTCTTTCAAAGAGATTCTGCTCTGAGAAATTAACAGTTCCGGAAGAGGAGGATGATAATATGTTTACCAAAGATGAGATTAGAGAAATAATAAAAAGGACTTGGGAAGAGAAGCTTCAAATGGGAGAGGAAGAGTTAGCTAAAGTTCAAGAATACGAACATATTTCAATGTTTCAAGAACATCCCATGACTGGGTATGCTGCTACAAGTCTAGGACCGATGCCAGTTCCATTTCAATTTCACTTATCATCAGCTATTGTCATTGGAGGTTTCGCTGAACACGATGCGGTACAAGAACTAATTCAGGGAGAAGATCTCCATCTCGTATCAGTAAAGTCTGAATCAGACAAGGTACCCAAACTAACACCTGTTTTACTGTGGGTTTGGCAGCATACGAGTACCACTACATCAATTGGTGAACACTCAAATAGTATGCAGTTATATAATTTTGTGTCCAGAACACCAGTTGATCCAATCCCTAACAATCCACTTATTCATCATAAACTGCTTGGCGAAACAGATTATCCAGAAGTTCGTCTTATGCCACACGCTATGTGGGAAGAATCAGAACAGGCATTGGCTTATAATCGAGAGATACTCGGATTTCCAACATTACCATGTCTTGGGTACTGCGACAATCATTCCCACACACTAAAAGACTTGTACAATGAGTACAGACGTATTAGAGGATTTTCTTTTGTAGACACCCTCACTGGACACACTATTATGAAAGGTGAAAACCCGTTCTGGGATGGTGGGTTAAGATCGCCAACTACATACGCGAAGCTTGCTAAATTATTAGGACCGAAGGAAATGCTTCTCAGACAACTTCGTCGTTATGAACGAATTCCGTTGATTTGTCCAAAGAGTTCCTTTATACCTCACCATGCTGATTCTGAAATATTATTTACGAGTAATCACCAACAGATGCGTCTTTGGGGAAAGGGAAAGCCTTACCATGTTGATGACAGACTGTTGTTGGGTAAGACTAGATGGGCAGGGATTCGCTTTACACCGAAATGGGTAAACCACATAGGAGGAGCTCAGGGTGTTATTACCGCTCCAATGAATCACAATGGGGAAGTTAATCCTTTGAAACTTGGATGGGAATCTGAAATACCGACATTCCCACATCTTCCACTCGGTAAGATGTCACCTTCCATTCGACATGGACGTATTCCAGCAGGATCTCCAATTGAAGTAAAGGGAATGGATCATCTTCCTTCTCCTGATGTTCTGGAGGCTCGTCGACTTATCCTTTCACTTCAACGTCGTGGAATTGACCCTGACACTGTCCTAAAGAAAGAAGCACCATCGATAAGTAGTTAGGTAGTTGTACTTAACTCATGGTGTAACTTTGTTTTAATCAGTTCTGTTTGCTACGAAAAAAGGAAATACTGATCTGGTCTGATCGTATAATTAGATACCTGAATAAGATATGGAATGGGTATACCTGTCAGACACATTCACTCGCTACTCGTGAGTCTTTTCAGAGGTCATTATTTCCGTTGCGGTACTCAAAAAGGCCTTCCCACATCACGGATGGGGCTCACGGGTCCTTTCGTTTCTGAAATTTGAACCATCTTTTACAACTCAATTAACTTTTATTATTCTTAAACAGAGTCGACACAACACATTATTTATTGTTGGATTGCGTTAGTTGTTTTATATAACATTAGATGTTGTTAATTACTTTCATTAACAGCAAAAAACAAAACTCAAATATGAAGATTGTTAACTTCTCAGTCATGTTGTGGTGCATTGCTGGAGTCAACTGTGACTATGGTGAGCCAACTAACGGTGAGCATCCTATTCAGGGAGGAGACGCACCGAAGTTGCAGAAGAAGGAAAATCCACGTCCACTTGGAGCTCCAGAGTCAAAGTTTCTGACGTTAACATTTCTTTGGAATCTCATGGAGCAGTTAGGACATCGTGTTGACACTCAAGAAGGAAGAGTTGTGATCGCTGTTAATAAGAACGATGATCCAAATGTTAATAAAATGGTAACGGTTGAGTTCAGTGACAGGAATTCTCTTAAACTCGCAGCTGCTTGGACAACCACCAGCACTGGATATGTTGATGCTGAGTTGGTAAATGATTGGAATAGACGTCGTCGATTCGCTAAGTGTTCTCTTACTGCTGACAAGAGAGATGTTAATAAGAATACAATGATTGTCATGCACGCAGATCAGCTTCTTGGAACCATAGATTCCATCGACCACAGAGACCACGTCGCTCACATCGCCAGCAACGCTGTCAAAACATTCGGAACTGCCGTCTGGGAATTTGACGATTTCATTAAAAAGGCATACTACGACAAAGCGGTTGCAGAAGCAGACGAAAATGAGGCTTCGGTGCGTACTTTTTTTTTTTTTTTTTTGTATTTTTCTTTTTACTAATTAACACAAACACCGAGATTAAATAAAAAAAAAAACAAAAAAAAAAAAAAAAACAGGAGAACTCCCAATGAGGTTCATTCACAATACCTTTTCTTCATTTGTTTCTTTTTACACCTTTTGACGATATGATACACGTGATGAACAACTTCTGCTATCAATCAAGAAACATGCAGCAACTCACTCTACTGAGGGATACAAGAGAAGTACGGTCTTTAAGAACATCAATAATTCAAGTGATTAACCATTGAAAGAGCTGATCATGTATCAGAAGTCATCAGGGCAGCCCCCTGGTCTTTAATCATGTTTTGTGTTATTAAGAACCCTCCTTTTTGTTATTTTTTTTTTTTTTTTTTTTCCAACTCTGTGGCAACACAGTGACGATCCTGTCGACCATGTCCACCGGCCCCGGATGACGTAGTCGTCTCTTTTTGAAGGAATGATTGTCCCTTGAAATGCATCAAGCGGGGACAGGGACAATTACCCTGGAAAGCTGTACTCTTTTGTGGAGGTTTCCTATTGGGTTTATGTCCCTAAAAGGAAGGTAAAAAGGGGGAGTTAAATTGCAAAAGCATTTATCCCCCTACTTAAGTAAATAAGGGAAAGAATAAAAAAAAAAAAAAAAAAAACAAAGAACCCTAATAACATTTTAAATATTGTTTTCTTTTTTAAAAAAGTATTTTTTTTTTTTTTTTCTTCTTTGGCAAACCGTTTTTCGTGTTGCCTGTCGAGTTAATTAATTTTCTGTTTTTTTTTTTTTCATTTTTAAAAAAAGTTCTTATGCTCGTAACGGTCGGTTAATCAAGTTTTGATAACCTTATTTGTTAACAGTTGCCAGGTCTGTTAGTTTTGTCTACTAAAAAGAATCAGATCACGTGTGTTGTCAGTGTCGTCTTTTCCCCTCAACTGTGCAATTTTTCTTTTTTCTTTTTTTTTTGCAACACAAGAACGACACTTACCCTAAACCACATTAACGTGATTGGTCTCTTTTAAGTTGACATCCCAGCAAAGGCATCTCTAAAAGTATGAAAGTGACTAATTAATTAGATCGGCAACGGTTTTTATTTCACAGAAACATAACAACATATATATCGGAAATGTTAATTACAAATATGATATTCTTATCTTCCAAACAGATATAAACAAAATGACAGACCTTCAAAGTACATACGAGTACTTAGGACTAACTGGTCATGTTCTTAGCGTGGCAGAGGAGACAGCTTTGACTTGTTCACTGGCAGTTCTCGGAAGAGATTTCGGACAGCCGGTTGTATTTTGGGGAAAAGTATTAGGATATGAGGGTGACTATCTACTGGCTCAAACAGTGCCATTAACGACTGGAAACTCCGTAAATATTACTGACCTGGGTAAGGCAAAATCATTTTATAGCACCGACGGAGGTCACAACTGGACCTTATTGGAAGAGAAACTAACAGATTTACAAACCCGATTTTGTGAACAAATAAGAGGGAGATTCATGGGAAATCCTATTCATGTTTATAAAGTAAAACAGCAGCTTCCAGAGGTTGAAGAACCAATAAAAGAAGTAGCCCCTGCAGTCTTAGATTCACCAAAAGCCGCAGAAGGTGAAGAAGAAGAGGAAGAGGAAGATGCTGATGACAAAGGAGAAGAAAAACCCGAAGAAGAAGAGGAAGAGGAAAAAGATAAGCCTGAAGAAGCTGCGGAAGAAGGAGAAGAACCTCCAAAAAAGAAACCGACAAACATAATAATAAGACTTGAAGAAGCGATACGTCTCTCATACTTTGTAAGTGAACACGATCGATTATGTAAAGTCGTTCCAACTGGTCAAATGCTGTTACTGGATGGTAAGAATGTAACCCTGAATAAAACGTTTCAAGGACTTAGTGATGCTCTCACTCTCTCTAACTACTGTCACGTCAGAAAACCTGTTTCTGAGAACCTACCACAGAAGCTGTCACCTCATTATAATATGGTGGCTGACTTTATCGAGCCTCTTTCAACAGATATTCCAGAAGGTGTTTGGAAGCTTTATTATGATCCTTCAATGGGGATTGTCGTTGGTAAGAATTACATGTATCCGGTATGATTTTATTATTTATTTATATTTTATTATCTACCTTAAGCATTCCAACAACAATACAACCCAGGGAACAGTCTTCTATCATAAATCGAATACAAGACTATTCGGTCAATACTACTTTGGTAGTGGTGAGGTAAATACTGATCTCTGCTACATGCTGCCATAGTAGTTCACTCATCGATTCAAGGGAATTACACCGAAAACTTTTTTTTTTTTTTTCCTAAAAAAGTTATAACCTAAACTTGATTTCATCTTTTGATGCGAAAAAAAAAAAAAAAAAAAAAAAAGTTTTTTTCATTCAATTCATTTGTAAATAGCCGCTGAGGCAATCTGCCAACTTATTTTTCGATTCCGTGAACATATTTATATTTTTAAGTTTCTCTTCTCTTTCCAAGGTTAACATAACACTTTACTTGAATTGTCTATTACTGTATCATTATTTATTTAAATTTTCTCTTTATTGTATTCCCTTCACAGCTTCGCATCAGTTACACATGCAGGGAGCTTCATACGTTGTAGACTCCAGTAGTATATCAGAGGAAAATGTATCTCAGCGAAAAGTAAAACGAAAACCAATAGTACTCGATGTTGATAATAAAGGGAGATTACAAGCAAGAGAAATGCATTCGATATTAGGAAGGGTGAACCTGAGTAGAGCAGCAGCTGGATTTGGTTCTGAACCTTCGATAATAAGAAAGCCAGGAGGAGTTGTTGTGGGTCTCGGTAATAATCTTGAGAATCCGAACACTAAGAAGATCGCTTACGACGTCGGCATACCAAAAAATATGATCGTTCATTCATCACTGAATGCGTCTTCTCATCCATATGTTCACATCAATTCAAAAAGAGTAAACGATTTCACACCTCCGTCACTTCCAGGTGGGTACAGTAAATCTATTGCTTACTCAAGACATTATCATATTCCACAGTCTAACCATCACCACCACCATCACAAGTAATTCATTTTATTAAAACTAAGGAAGTGAATTCAGTTCAGTTAGTTGCTTTTCTTTTTTTGTATTTTTTAGTTACGTCTTGGACGTCGTCTTTACACTTTCACAAGATACGAACTTGTGGTCACGATTCGAGGATATGTCTGATGAAGAGTTTGTTGTTCTCATGGAAAATTCTTCGAAATGACGTTACAGAAAATCCATTATCTTTGTATCAACAGTTTCCACTACAGTTCACAACCAAATTAAATAAATATCCCGACGGTGACATGCCCCAGAAGGGGGGAATCGGACTGGTATCTCAAAGGAGGGTAAAACTAGACAGGCCTAACTACGGGGAACATGATGTAGGAGTTGTTCAGAAACTGGCATCATGCGAGAAAGAATGCAAGTCAGCTACGGAATCTTACACGAGAGCTAAGTCACGATTGGCATTCTTGCAATCTGAGGAAGCGCGTAATAATATTCAGCTTCGGAGAGCACAAGTACACCAACGGGCAATAGAACAAAAGAAGAAACTACTCGAAATGAGAGACACAGACAAACAACGACGTAATGAAATAACTCTCCGAGATCAGCAGGAGAAAACATTAGTTCGAGAGCTTGAAAGGGATCGCAAAGAACGCGTTAAAGATAAGATGGAGGAACTGTTCATTCAGAAGAAGAATGAAGTTTTGAAAGAAAAACAGGGATGGGAAAAAACGAAGCTAAGCTACACTACGGAATGTGGTAACCTACAGCAAACATTAGTAAGTCAAGCAAAGGAAGATAAAGAGCTTCGCTATGGTCGAAGACAACGAATTCAGGACAACATCGACACCAGACTATTGCAACGATCTGAAGAACGTGCTCGCGAGCGCCGCGACAACGAAGAGTACCTCCGCGATAGGAGAGAAAAAGAAATCGCCCAACGGGCAATCTTCGCAAAAGATCAACGACAAGCCGCTAAAGGCGTATCGACATCCCACTTTGAAAAACGCGTACGAGACAAGAAAACTGCTGTACTTGCTGAGGCAAGCCGCAGAGTTGCTTCAAAAAAGCAAGCTGCAACAGAAATGACGAGAGAGATCACACGTCTCGAGGCCTTGGAAGTACAAATACGTCAGAGAGTAAATGAACAAAAACATCTCCTTGAGGACGTCTCTGCTCCCCTGGCCACTATAACACCACGTGTTACTAGAAATAGGTGATGTTTTTTATTTTGTTTAATGCGGTTTAACAATATAATTTTTAGTGAATGTTCTTTTTTGTTCGGATTACAGAATCGCGTGTGCGATTTGTGATCGTCTTTACAGATGATCACCACTGGTATGTTGTTGTTTTTTTTAAATATCTTTTTTGGTTTTTATTTTTAAAAAAAAAAAAAAAAAAAAATTATTTTGAAGATGAAGGTAGTGCGAATCTCTTGTTTCTACAAGAAGAGAACCATCTGAGTCTCAGTTTGTACGTTGTAATATATTTTTTAATTTTGATAATAAACCCATCTGAGATAGGGACATTAACATGGTCTACTTGCGATGTGAAGACAAAATGATACCTGTTGATAATTCAACTGACTTGAAATCTATATTACCAAATAATCAACTAATTGGTCATAAAAATGAAGATGGTGATGAAATTCAGATCCGAACTCGTGACGATCTTGACATGCTGATTGACTGTTTCGGTGAAACAAAACCAATCGATATTTATAAAATATCACCAGCGGTAATCGCTCCGACAAAAAGCAATAACAACAACCCACCAACTAAAGTTCAAAGGAACACATACAACAATCACATTGGATCAGTTTACTCTTTAGATTTTAATAGCGATGGCACCAAGTTTATAAGCGTCGGGAAAGACGCGAAAGCAATACTCTACGACCTTGTTGGAAATAAAGTATTGGCTTCACATAAAATTGGAAGGATGTTGTACACGTCTTTTTCACCGAAAGACGAACAGTTTTTGGTAGCGTCTGAAGAACCAGCCGTCATATTATTTGAAGCAAAAAAAAATGGAAAAGAACTTCAAAAATATAAGAAACTTCATAAAGAAAGGATATTTTGCTCGAACTACAACCCCGCCGGTAATATGTTCGTGACCGCCTCTGTAGATGGAAGCAGCAAAGTTGCGGACGTTGTTACCAAGAAAATAGTCGCTCAATACCAAGGAACAAATGAAATATTTTCTGCTCAGTTTATAACTCCTCACTTGGTCATATATTCTCCAGACAAGTCACCCTTTTCTATCGATAATTATGACATAAGAACCAGTGGTGCGGCAGCACCAAAACTACTAAGTCACACAGCCACTGTTTGGTCAGTTAACGGATCTACAAATGGACATGAAGTAGTGAGCTGTGGTATGGATGGTCAGGTACTTGTTTTTGATATTCGTACAGGTAAAAAGAGATTAGGTGTATCCGTATCAACTTTATCATGTCATCACGCTACCTTCTTCGGATCTACTGATCAATACATTATTTCATGTGGTCGTGATTCAGAATCTTTTGTTATATGGGATAGTACTTCAGGTAAAAAACTGTTCTCAGAGAAAACAGGATCAATATACAGAGTATGTAAGAACGGAAGACAGACATTATCAGCTTCTTTCTCGGGAAATATTGAGAGGGCAGTTTGGGGAAATATCTAATCCGATTGCTTGTCTCACTTGCATCTAACTATTGTCTACCAGGACTCTACTGTTTATGAGTAGAAGTGGTGGCTGACGTTTTCTAAAGGAAATCAACTGTCACTTTTGAACTTACAATAAAAAGAGCTTTGCTCACTTGAACTTCAGGGTGTTATCGTGCCGTGACTTATTGTTATACGTTACATATGACGGCGAGTGACTTTTGTTAAATATTCTTTTTTGTATATTCAGACACAAAAAAAATGGCAGCCAGGCCAAGTTGGGAAACAGGTAATCAAGATAAAGAGAAAACCTGGCGACAAAAGTTGCTATTGAAAGCAACAAAATATGCTCTAGATGGTGATGATCAACATCCTTTGTATGGAGTCGCAGAATTATTGATTTCGAAGAGGAGTCGAAAGAATGATTTGGATAAACAATTTGAATCAAATCAGTCAGTTCGCCAACAGGAGGCATTTATGGCATCTCTGTACCCTCAGAAACAACATCTTGAATTAACAGGTCTGAGTATTGCTTTATTCCATCTTTCTAATACAATATCATCTCACATTGTATCCAAGTCATTACGATCTGACCAATGCACCTTAAACTTTGCAGCACAAGCTTCACTGTCTATGCTGATTTATAATATTCTTAATGGCATTGTTGCCTAACAGTTTTAAATTTTTTTTAGTCTTTTTTTTTTTTTTTTTTTTTTAGATAACAAAAAAAATTTTTTTTTTTTCAGTTATTGTTTTGAATTTTTATATTTTTTTTCGTGTAGAGTAACGGGGTTTAGTTGTCCGTTGTTGGCTTGCTAATTAATTTCTTTTTAATTTAAAACAGTAGTGGGTAGAATCAAATAAATACGGAGGAGACAGTCATCAACTATCTTTATTATAAAAATATCCACATCGTAGAATGTTTTTTTTTTATTACAACACAGTGTACTGAAGACAATTTAAAAATAACACAACAGATCTAATTAAAAAAAATGACAACCATTGAGGGATGTAAGGAATCGGGGAACGTGGCATTCAAGAAAGGAGATATTGACGAGGCAATTAGATGGTACAGCACAGCTGTTGAAAGTGAAGAAAAGGGAGAAAACATGTATCTGATATTCGGAAACAGAGCAGCATGCTACCTGCGACAGGAGCGATGGTCCGAAGCTTTAGGTGATTGTGAAAAAGCGTTAATTGCAAAACCAAACTGGGGGAAAGCATTATGGAGGAAATCACAATCATTAATGGGACTTAAAGAATACCAAGCCGCATACGATATTTTACAACAGTGTTTGAGTTGTAGCGGAATTGAGGAAGAGCTTCTTATGGAGAAACTAACAGAGTGTTCTGATAAGGCTTGGAATGTCTCCGTCAAGAACTTTCCTCTTTTGGGAAGATCGTTAATTACAAAAACAGGATTTCACACGGGTGATAACGTGCTTTCTGAGAATCCTGCCGTAACCTGGTCTGACGAAGAACCTTCTCAAGAGGTAATAGATATCTGTGACAAACATGGAATACCTCACAAGACTGGTGCTGTTTCTTTCTTACAGGTTGAGAAGAGTCTTTCTAATTATCAGAAATCAGTTATAAACGATTTGAGTACTCCAGAAGTAGATTTTTCCAACCCTCACACAATTCAGTGGATTAATGCTTGTTGTGATTTCACGAAGATCAGTGAATCAGATCTTTACACAACAACAAGAAATCTATTATCAGTCAAGACTAACGCACATCATACTGCTAGTCAAGGTCGTGGTGGTGTTTTCAGACTTGCATCGAAATTCGCTCATTCGTGTTCTCCAAATACAGTTTATCAATATAAGGACGGTAAGGTTCGATTCACTGCCTGTCGACTAAGTTCTTCAGGAGAGTTGCAATCGTTTTCTTACAGAGGAGAACTCGATTTCTTGGCTAAGTCAGCTGCTTTGAGACAATCAGAATTATATTCGAAATTCCTATTCGAATGCAAATGTAGCAGATGTATAGAACCAGACTACCTAAGAAGTATGTTATGCCCAGGGAAGTGTACAGGACTCTGCATCAGAGATGACGATGAGTCTTGGACCTGTAAGAACTGTAAGAGACAGTTCACAGATTCTGACATGCCTCTGAACGTCGAAGACAAGATAGAGAAAGCGTTGAGAGATCTCGACAACAGCACTCATACTACTAATAAATATTCCATTTTAAAAGATCTTATCCTTGAAGCACATTCATCTCTTGGTTCTGACCATTGGGTTATTGGATCTCTTTGTAAAAGACTCAGCACATACTTTAGAACTTACTTAATTCGTGCTAATACAGAAAATAAAGTTGCTGCTCAACTGACTATGGCATTCGGAGCTCACTACCTTCGACTGCTCAGTCGGACAAAAACACACAGTGCTGCTCCGTTGTTGGTGGCTCATTTCTGTACGACGCTTGTTAGTAGTTTTCCGTCTTCTTTAGATGATGAAGCTCTGTATCAAACTGATAATTTAGTTACGTTCGTAGAGGCTACGAAATCGCTCTTGCAATTCTCACTTCCGATTATGAAGTCTGTTTACGGAGGTGATGATAGTGTTACCATGACTGGTCTTGGTAAATGGGAGCGTTTTGATTCGAAGTTACCTGTTCCTCCGAATCACCCACGTGATCCTCACGGCTTATTACCAGAGCCTCCAGCATTGATTGGGTTGTTTGCTCAGTGGGAAGCAGAAGTTGTGAACCTTGTAGCTCGTGGGGAACTCACCTCTTAAAGCATCTGCGACTTTTTTTTTGTGTGGTTTTCCTCGTTTGTTTATTTAATTTCTCAGCGAATCATAAAATTTAAGGAAAAGACCAGAAATCGGCATTAGAATTTAAAAAAAAAAAAAAAGTCCCCCCTTCCCTGGCCTATTTGCACATTTCCCTCACCTCTCCCCACGTCTCTCCACATAGATTTATTATTGTTGTGCGGTTATTGAGGTCGGCTTCTTATTTGAAAAAGAAACATGAAAAAGGAAGGGGGAAAGAAAAGAAGAAAAAAAAAGTCCAAAAAAAAAAAAAAAAAAAAAAAAACCTTAGAAATATGTTTGACACACGGCAATGTGATAGAAAAAGAACATCACATTCAGCAAATCATCATTTAAATTATTTATAGTAGTAACACAAAATATGAGATTGATTCAACATTTCTTCTTAAGTAGTTTCTATTTAAGGTAACTCTTACTTATTTATTTATTTACCCCCCCAATCTATAGAAAGGGTCGGCAACTAAAAATGTTGCTGCCGGTTGAGTGGGTTTACCTAGAGAGGACCCTCTTAGTAATTGTACTAGGAGGTCTGTGCATTACTCTGGCAGCGATAGGAGAGGAAAGATCAGCAGCTCAAGCTGTTTACACTACTGGTTTAATAGTTTTATCTTATTTTATTGGAGAGAGGACCGGATCCATGGATCTAGTATCCCGCAGTACTACATATTTGAGTGCTTCTGTTTGGACTGTGTACGTTTTGTCATTCATGTTCATGCTTTATTGTACTATTGTTATAGATTTCAGTGATCGCAATGATTTGGGCAGACCAAGAGAGTGGTGCACTGTTTCAATTGCAGCATGCGCAACGTTATACTGCTCTGCTAAATTAGTCGTATTAAATCTTTTGATTGAACGACTTCGGATTATTAGAAATGAAGGAGTACCGAGGTTTCAAGATCGAAAATGGTTATTCCCAATGGCTTTAGGACTTCCTTACATTATTTGTTTGGTATTTTTACTTCTAGACATGTATCATAAATACCACGGTCGTGAATGTTATGTTGGTGTGTACAAACGTGGTATCTCTATTTTAATTATTTGGAATGCAATTTGCAGCTTCACAGTTGGAGGAATGTACCTCCGGGAATTCACCAAAGCCAGAGAGATAGGAAGCAGGAAGATACTTGTTCCGTGTGGGATGAGTAACTTTTCGATTGTAGGATCAAGTGCCATCTGGATTTGCGCATCTTGCGCTAATTTAATGACATTTCTGTATAAGACTGCTTACAAGGAACACATTTGTTTGATGAACTGTTCCGCTGATTTAATCGTAGGTATCCTTGTCACTGATTACTTATCAGGATTGACTGCTGACAGAGCACAGCAAGAAGACATGGCATTTGCAGTAGCAAAAAAAGTAGGTAGGATGGAACTGGACGACTTAGAGTATTTGTTTGATATTGAGAACCCAAACACCATTCAAACATCATTCAGAAACATCACAGCAATCCTAAGACAATACAGAGCATACGTTCCAGCACCGCTATTAGAGAACGTCGATGACATTATTAATGTTCCTTTTCCGTTAGAAACTATTGAAGTCGTTCAACCTCCGAGTGGTGAAGTAACAATCGTATTTACGGATATAAAAGCAAGCAGTCAAATCTGGGGAGAACTACCCGAGGAAATGCGAGAAGCTTTATATGTTCATAACAAAGTAGTTCGTTTGTGTATCGAAGCTTGTAGAGGTTATGAAGTTAAGACAATCGGAGACTCGTTTATGGTAGCATTCGACAATCCTTCGAACGGATTAGAATTCGGAGTCATGGTTCAGCTTCGTTTATTCGAAGCAACTTGGCCATCACCACTTTCTTTATTCACACCGACATTCAAAGCTGCTGGAGTATGGAACGGTGTTAGAGTTCGTATTGGTATCCATCATGGGTTTGTGAATGCTGAACCAAATATGACTCCAGGAAGGGTCGACTATCTTGGTCCTACTGTCAACACTGCTGCTCGTCTTGAAGGTATGGCTGACCCAGGAGGTATCGCAATATCAAAAACAACACTTGCTCTTGCAAAGGAATACACGAATTACAAAGCAACAAAGATTCTTGTAATTGATAAAAAAGAAGTCACTCTTCGTGGTATTCGAACACCAATTGGAGTCGCAATGGTGTTTCCTGCTTCTCTAAGCCTCCGTTCTGAAGGCGACAAGCCAGTTAGATGTGTTCTTAACATTCACAAAAGATGGGAGAGAGACTCAATTACGGTTCGATCAGTTTCATCAGCGAGGTCATCACTCTCAATGGTTGGAAGAGAAGACCTTTCTTTTATTAAAAAGCTTCCATTGTCAACTATTGGAAGGCTGATGGTCAGACCAAGACCTTCAGAGTTCGGATGTATCAACGATACCTTTAGCTTAGTAACAACTTGTTTGGTAAGAACTGATGGAATCACTGTTGGTGTATCAGGTAATGTTATTACATTCTCATGGAATGTAGCGAGGAGAGTTGATAATCATGAGCTTAGAGCTCTTCGATTTGCTGACATGTACGCAGCTTATCAAAAGAGAGGTCACAGACCATACTTGCAATCAGTCATAGCTATATCTTCGACACCGTGTTTTAGCGGAACTATTAGAGCGGGAGGTGAGAAGTTTATGACGGTTCTGGGAGATGCTCTTGGATTGACAAGCACACAACTTATACTTTGTGAAGAACATGAAACATTTTGTATGTATTCGACAACAAGTAGAAGAATGTTTGATTACCTAGCACCTGTTCTACGACAGGTTGACAAGGTTGCTATTCGTAAGAGACTCACCAGAACTGAAGTATATTTACAGCAATCTCAACCACCTGAAGAACGTGATTTACCAGAAGTGTTGGAAGTTTATGAAGTTTCTACTTGTGGATGGTCTGAAGGTCTCAGTTTGTTTGAAATTGGAGAGCGTCTCGAACTTAATAAAGAACTTGTGATGTTTAATCCGAAACAAGCTTTAGAAACTCACGCAAAGCAGACATTCAACTCATACGTGTGATGAACAAGTAGCAAATGTTGGACTGCTTTCTTATAACCTCCAGTTAGAGAACTGAGTGAAGTCTATTACCCTCCGACATACGAACCTTCCGCAAAGTGGGAAGATCGATATTTCGAATTCTTCAGAGAACACCAAAGACGGCGTTTACGTGTTAGCACACCGACCAAATCAGTCGCTCTACCATACGGATGCAACCATAGCAACGTGATGAAGGAAGCGAAAAAAAAAAAAATAACAGAATAACACAAAAAAAAAAAAAAAAAAAGTTTCTTACTACCCCTGCAGTAAACGAGCCAACGCACCGTCCCACACAGTGAAGTTGGTTTATAAAAGAAATATTCAAGAGAGAAGATTGATTCCACGTTTAGAAGGGGAGGGGGAGGAAAAAGCTTCTTCCGGGTCTTGTATTCTTTTGTGGTTGCTCTGGCAAGTTGAATGAATGTTAAGTCTATTTTAGTTTTTTTTTCTTCTTTTTTTTAACAAACAGCTTTCCTTGCGGGTGACACAGATTCGACGTGATTAGAAATACATCATCTCATCGACGATGGCACTTTATTTGTCTTTAATTTCGGCCAATAAAAAAAAAAATGGGTTGCGATTGAACTGGTGCTTTTTTTTTTTATCTGTGGCTCGCGAGATAGTTTTAAATACTCTTTGCTACCTTGAAAAAAAAAAAAAAAAAAAAAAAAAAAACGGAAATGGAAAAACAACCAATAAAACACTTTGAGGTCTATCGAAATTACATCTCCTCTTTTTTTTTTTTTTTTTTAATTTTTTTGTTTGTTGAACTTTCTGAGGGGGGGAAGAAAAAAAAGGAAAAAAAATAATAATCAAAGAGTCGCGTGAATCATAAGAAAGAGTCTCGTAGTTAGAAAAACCCACTCACAGTAAAAAAATATCTACGCTTATTATTGTTATGTTATATTAAGCTAGAGGGGAAAAATAAACCAGTTGTTTAAACTTTTTTTTATTTCTTCCCCGTTCTTTTTTTTTTCTGAAGAGGAAAAAAAAAAAAAAAAAAAAAAATCAAAATCGTAGCATCTCTGACTGGGTGGAAAGAAGCACTACACATATGAATTGTCGAAATGAGAAGCAAATACAGAAACAAGTTTGGTTGCTTTATTTTTATTTATATTTTGAGAGATGGGATGTCGGTTTATCTTTTTTAAAATATTATAAAAAACTTTTGCAAAAACTTACATACTTCAGTGTGTGTATTTGTTCATTCCGTCTTACCGCTCTTTTCCTTCTTGCCCGTTTTTTCTGAGATAGTTCTGTTTTTATATTCGAATGATCAACCGAAACTAAATAGGGTTTTTGCTTTATAAAGCCTCCGTTTGGTTTACTGAGACTGACACGCAGATCCCTTTTAGCCTGCATGCGCAGATAAGAATCAAATAGCCGACTCTTTTTTTTTTTTTTTTTTTTGTGTCAAGTTTAATTTTTTGTTTTTTTGTTCGGATTTTTCTGTGAACTAACTACAAAATAGTTATCTAAACGTTCCCATCGTTTGGCTGTTCTTTTTATATTAAATTATTACCCTAATAATTAGAAAGAGGGATGAAACCCTTTTCTTTCTTTTTTTTTTTATAAAAAATTGGCAAATAGGGAAAGTAGATATGACTCGATGACTGGCAGCGTGAAGGCCCCTGCGCATTGAAAATACACTAAAAATCGGATCCAGTGGGCTGAAAAAGAATCCGAAACCAACACGAAATATTTCTCTAGATACTTTGTACCTGTTAGTGTTGGTGTTGTAAGTTTAGTGTTGTCGTGGATGTGTAGGGAGCTTCCTTTTTAACTCTTTTTTGACGTAGAAAAGTATCCTGATGGGAGCGAGATGTTGTCAGCTTTACGCAGCGAAATAACATTATCTCGATTGATTCACTGCTAGTGAGTTATGGTTGCAAACCACAAACCGCCCACACGATTACGAGATTGATAAAACTAGTCATTTTCCTCTTTTTGTCAAAGATATGTACTTTCAGTATTCTCAATTACTCCTTTGCTGTTTTGTTTTCTTTCTAGCTGCTTCACATGAGAAATGCTGGGCAAGCTGCTTTTTTCTTTCTTTCCTTCGTTTCCTTTTTTTTCTTTTTTTCCCCCCACTTTTCTCTTTTATTTCACCTAAAGCAATAGGGAATGGTGTTGCAGCAAAGTTCTAGACATGTGCTTTTGCAGTCCTTATCGGTAAATAAGTAAGAGAGAAAGCCGAGCCTTTAATGTTATTTATTGTTTTCCCTTCTCTCCTTTTATTTCCCTATTTTAAAGACGGTTTCTGATTCCGCCCGCTCCCTTCCCTTTGGTCTCTGTATTATAACTAAGGTTTATTTTAGTTAAACTATGGTACAGTTTTTTTTCATAAAATATAATCAAACATTCAGCAATCCCCCAAAACTCCCAACCATTTTTTTTTTTTTTTTGTTGCACCGACGAAGTCGGAGAAGAAACTATTCAGATTAAGAGCCGTCATTTGTCAACAAAATATAAAGCTTATCTGAATGGTTTAACCAACGAACCCATTGTTCGGTAGAAAGAGAATTGTGGCAGCGTAACTGACCTATTCCTTTGTTAGGATTTTGTTTCGGTTGCGCGCAAACAAAACGAAAGTGTTTGTGTTAAAAGTGAAGTTGACTGATTTTTTTTTTGTATTTTTAATCCAAAAAAAAAAAAAAAAAAAGGGAAGGGAAGGGAAGGGAGAAGACAAAAGAAAAGGTAGAAAATAAGACTAATTTTTTTAAATTTTTTTTTTTCATTCTTTTTTTTTCTATTTAAAAAAAGAATAACGTATCCTTCATAAGGATGTATTTTAAAAAGCCACTCACTTATTATATGGCTTGACCTTTGTTAGATGCCTTTATCGCTTTGCACGGGTCCTCCTGATTTCTTTTTATTTTTCATCTACCTTCTTTTGCCTCATTGTTCGTTGTTAGGGTTCTTTAAGTAATCGGTTTTATTATAAGTACTTCCCGCTCTTGTGCTTCCTCTTCCCCCAATGCTTTTCTTTCCTCATCAAAAAATTAAAATTTAAAAAAAAAAAAAAAAAAAAAACAATAATAATAATAATAATGACACAAACTCACTGTTGAAAAGTTTTTTTTAATTGACGAAAGAGGTAACAGAAAAAAAAGAAAAAAAAAAGAGCAGTAAGTAGCAGGAGATACCCTCTCTACTACTAATTAATGAGCAATTTGCAAGCAACATCGAAGAAGAAGGGAGAGGTGTAATAATAATAATTAAAATAATTTTTATTTAGTACGGAGTATTATCAAACTGAGACCGCATAATTTGTTTCTTAGAGAACTCTTATTCTGTTTTTTTAATCGTTCTTTATGTAGTGTTCTTCAGGCAAGTTCAAGCAACATCAACATAATAATTTTAAGGGAGGTAATTAAATTATATTTGTTACGAAACCTTTGTAAGAGGATTTATTTTACTCTTTTACGTTTTTGAACCTTGCGATTGCTTCAACAGGCCTTCTATATAGCAATCAACAAAATAGGTTATTAAATATAACGTTTTGCGAATAATAATAAGTGAGCCCTTTTTAGTTGAACTTTGATAAACAATTATTGCTTCCTTTGTGATTTATCTTTAAAGATCGGCAGTAAACGTGTTGGCCGTATGTGCACTTGCTGTGTTAGTGTTCGGTGTCCAAAAAATAATTTAAAAAAAAAGGAATTATGTGAAGAATATAGTGTGAAGAATAGTTGTGTAGTTATAATTCCACCTCCACACACAACGAAATAACACGGAAGGGATGGTTTTGTCGCTGTTTTGCTATATACGTTTTCTCTCTTTTTTTTTTTTTTTTTTTTTTTTTTAAAAACCACGAGAATGCAACGCTCATGCTTTCATGGCTTTGTTGGCGTAATCGCCTCTCTTATTTGCCACGGCCGATCCCATTTCCCTTTTGTTCTTTGAATTAGTGTTCCTTGATTACTTTATGATCTTTTAATCCTGATTCGTTGGTTAGAGTTTTCTTCTTTCCATGTGGTTCGTTCGTTTTCCACCACCACTATTCTCTCCCTGGCCACGCTCCCTGTTTACTTACTGTGGTTTCTTTCCGTTGATGCAGTCAATCTGTAGTACTAAAACAAGTAGTGCATTTATATAACTGTTACCCAGTGAGCTTTTTTCCTGACTTTTGGCTCCTAGGTTTCGTAAATAAAATAAAATGAAATAAATTTACTCCTGATGGGAAATTCTGTTTTTTTTTATAAAAGGGAATCGAAGACAAATGGTTGCCCCTGACTTTTGGAGGGGTTAAAACGGTTTTTAAAAAGAAGAAGAAAACCAACTGTTCTAACGCATATTTAATAGTTGAAAGAAGTCATCTGAACAACCACAAACACACACCTTGATTTTTTTTTTCATTTTTTTATTTTTTCAATTCAAAATTGTTAGTTAAAGAATACTCGTTACAATAGACTAATCAAAATAAAGATTTAAATAGTAAATCTATGCTGTGTTTATTTTTCCAACCTAAAAAAAAAAAATTCATCTCTACAACACGCCTACTACTAGAGAATTATTCGTACTCATACTAGCTCTATTTTCACGTGATTAAAATTTATTGGTCATGTTCGATTGTCTTTTTTTGTTTCACGTTGTCTTTGTTCTGATGGGTTTCAAGTCAACGTTTGAGTATGCTTTGTCCCACACTTTTTGTCTGTCCTTTTATACAATAGGAGAGGGAAGGAAATAAAAAAAACTTTAAAAAAAAAAAAAAAAAAAAAAGGATCTCTATGTGAAAATCACGAATAGCGATGGAAGTGGTGTTTCTTTTGTTTCCCCCTAGTTTTTTTTTGTAACGCAAAGTTGACAAGAGTCGGCGTTATGCCACATCCAATCGTTGATACTTTTAAAGTAATAGTATCGAACTTCCTATTTGGTGGTTAGCTGATTCCTGAAGGGTGATTGCGACAGGACAATCCATTTATAATTATAAAAATAAAAATAAAAAAACTGTTTGAAAATTTGTAAAGCGTTGATGTAAGGATGTGACGTTTAGCCATAATCTTGTCAGTAGTTAACATTTACTTGTCCACAGATAAGTTAGTGTTGTAGACTTTTATTTGTTAATTTCTTCTTATTAATGTTCGGATTTTGCACATTCTTTCCCTTCGGAATAAATAAAACAAATCTCCCACAGCCTGATATCAGTCAGCGAAAGTTGCGTTCTTTAACTTCTAATGTTCCAAATCGGTGCGTGAAGAAAAAAAAAAAAAAAAAAAAAAAAAAAAGTCTTTTTTTTAAAAAGAGAAATGTTGGTCTTCTTCCCTGTTTCCTCCTTACTACTCCTAATACTGTTAGTATTGATTACTTTG
Source organism: Flectonema sp. DT1601 (assembly GCA_964019425.1). Taxonomy (NCBI): domain Eukaryota; phylum Euglenozoa; class Diplonemea; order Diplonemida; family Diplonemidae; genus Flectonema; species Flectonema sp. DT1601. The sequence continues at coordinate 517,893 of OZ025817.1, read as the reverse complement.
CTTGTCGTTATTTTTTATTTTTTTTTTTCCGCTCCTTTTGTTTTGTGACTCTGCGCCTTTTTTTGAAATCTGGCTAGTCGCGGAAACAAATTCAAAGACTCTTTATTTTTGTAGCTTTCTTATTCATGCTTTTGTAGTGTTGTCAGCATTTTTTTTTTCTTTTTTCCGCTTTTCATTCTTGGGGTTTCTTTTCAAACACAACAGTGTGTTTGGGTGTCCTGTAGAATTAGCTGCCATTGCAGAGCTTTGTGAGGAATTGTTCACGAATTAATTGTCTTTCGCCTCCCTGTATTTCGCAAACACAATGTGTGTTTGAGGAATGGTTGATCCTCGATGTCTTCTTTTATGGTACGTCCACCTGTTGAATCTTTTTAATCTTTAGTTTTTAGTTATATTATTATTTTTTTATTTTTTATTTTTTTTTTTTGTTTCAAAAGGCGCGATCACTGTTCTCTGATTTTTTGGTATGCACTGATCCTTGAAGGAAGTCAACAGCCGTGGTTACGTATTGCGTGGTTTAGGGTAACTTTATCTTCCATTTTTTTTTTTTTTTTTATTATAAATTTGTTTTGTTGGTTTTCCCCTCACTGCCCCAGTTGCGCACTAACAATTATATCGAATTTCGACAGAAAAAAAAAAAAAAAGAAACAAATAGGGGGGAGAGTTCAAGTACTTGTTTTTTATTTTTTTTAAATTTTATTAAAGTTATTTACCATCCTTTAATTTTATTTTTTACTTGAGGATGCTAATTTTTTTTTTTTTTTTTTTTTCACTCCCCTTTTTTTTTATTTATTAAAGACTGAGTAATTTCCAAGTTTACTAAATTTTGTTACCCGTACTTTTTTTTGTTTTCCCCCCTTTGTCACTTAAGCAGTCCCGTCCCTCTTGTTAGCACGTAAATTCCCGTTTATTAAGAAGTATCAATCACCCCCTTGTAACAAGTTGTATTTAACTTTTTCTTCCCTTCGTTTGCTTGATGACTTCGTGGTAGTAAACGACGAAAAAAAAAAAAAAAAAAAAAAAAAGAAAGTCTATCGGATTCTTTTGCTCATCAATTTGGATTGTCTGTTTATTCCTTTTTTCTTTTTTTCTGGCTTTTATTATTTATTTATTGGGTGAACTCTTGTATACCCAAAAAAAAAAAAAAAAAAAAAACGAAGATATTTTTCGTTTTTTTTTTTTTTTTTTTTACCTGTCGGAAGGTAGAGATAAAATTAAGTAAAAGAAAAAAAAAAAAAAAAAATAAGAATTATAAAAAAAATAAAAATGAAAGAATTTTGCTTTCATTCATTTCTAACAACCCTCCAGTGTTTTTTCCCTACTGGAGTTTTTCTATGTTGGGTTTACCTCCCTCGTTAGTTTTGTTCAGCTTTCTCTTCACCATGCTTTTTCAAGGTTGCCTTTTTTTTAATTAAAAAAACAAAAAAAAAAAAAAAAAAATAAATCGCCACTTATAGCCAACTGTTTATAATGTTGAAAAAAACAACATCGCAGACGGTTCTAAATTCTGCTCGCCTGTAGGCATGTCCCTCTGGGCCAGCACGTACTCAGGCGAGTTAACAAAAAAAAAAAAAAAAAAAAAAAATTCTTTACGTAGAGAAGAATTTTATTTCGAATGCAGAGAAGCTGTTTTTGAAAAAAAAAAGAAGACAAAAAAAAAATCATAATATACCTTTATCTTATATTGATTTTTTTTTTACACCCTATTTCTTTTTGGTTTACGTTTTCAGGTGATTGCTTTTTTCTTGAAGAAAAAAAGATAACATAGAAAAAAAAAAAAAAAAAAAAAGCGGAAAAAAGAAGCGGGCCGAGACTGGTTTCCGTCTTTTCCAACCTGTGAATTGAGTTCGCTATTCAATAACGCAGTGTCCTTGAACCTTATATAACTCATAACTGAAATGAAAAAAAAAAAAAAAAAAGGTTACCTTAGCGGTACGTACTGCCACCTTATCTCATAACCTTCACAATGTCACTCGACCACCTCCCCTCCCACCACCACCACCACCACTCTGAGCTGTGCGAAGTCGACCGTTTTTTTTTTTTTTTTTGGCAGGTCTTGGTAGTGGTTAATTCATTAGGATTCACTTTTTGTTTTTCAATCTTACTGTTGTTATCAGCGAAGGGAACTCGTGTTTTCCCAAAATTGCTCAAAACAGCGGTCTCGTCTCGTAAGTCAATAAACCTCCTTCACGTTGTTTTTCCCTCCGATTTATGCAACAAAAAAAAAATAAAAGGATTCAACAAGAAAAGAAACCCACCTCACTCAAGTTCTTGGAACGTATGATATGGTGACCAAGGAAAACAGCAGTGTAATTACAATGAAAAATCGAACCGAAAGAGTCGAATGGCAACTGCTGGATCAAATTGGAGAGATGGGAGGGGAAACAATAAAGAAAATACAAAATAGAAATAATCCATTGGCTAATTTATTTTCTTTTTTTTTTTTTTTCCCCCTCTGCAACAACAAGACTTCCCCCTGTTTTTTTATCCCCAATGTTACTTATTTTTTTTTTTTTTTTTTTTTCCTCCTCCCAGAAAGTATTTTATTCTTATTGCGAAGTGTAAAATCTAATTGGATACCCGGAGACGATACTTGCGAAGTTTGACAAAGTCATCACTATTTTCTTAATAAAACAGGTAAACCAAATTACAATTATCAAAACAGCAGTCTAAATGCAATAAGTGTTTTTTTTTTTTTTTTTTAAATGATACGAACTTAATTTATTCTCTCAGTTGCATAAATGAGTGAAACAGTTTCAGAGTTGGCGACAAGAGCAGGTTCGATGATCACTATAAAAGTAGTAACTCTCGCAATGGGCTTACCAACTTTATCGTTACAAATAAAACCCGATGCAGTTGTAATGGATTTAAAAGAAAAAATTTCACAACTCGATGAAGCACATCCGGAAACTAGTCGACAGCGACTAACATATAACAGAAAAGAATTAACCGACGATAATCAAAAACTATGCGACCTTCAACCTAAAGTAGATGAAGGAGCAATCTTTTCTATGGCATTGGAGTTGCAAACACCAGCTAGAACTCCAACACCTACTCTACCGGAAACTGATTCTGAGGTTGAGTCATCGACTGATCTGTGGACTGTGTGGGTTAATCATCCACCTTTTAAATTAAAAATATCAAAGGAAATAACATTATCAGAATTGAAAAAACAACTAACTGTCGAAGAAGAATGTGATCTAGGTCAATGGTCTCTTGTAATGTCACGTGATAAAAGTATACCTATCGATCATGATGACCAATCTCTTGATATGATATCTGGTGCTACTGATGGATGTACTCTCTCATACAAACCGATTCAAGATGATTCCTCCTCTGATAGTCATCCCGATCAAGGAGAACCACTGTTTCTTGAACTCCGACTCTACGACGCAGCCGATCACATCAGCATTACTTTAAAAGTAAAACTCACAGACACAGTCGGAAGAATCCAACATCTTGCTCAAGAATTATTTCTAAGAGAACACTCTAAAGTAGTACCCGCCAATCGACAAAAACTTGTGTGCAATGGACAAGTAAAGTCTGAAGAATCTCCTATGTCTAGTTTTCAAACAGGAGACAGAGGCAGTGAACAAGAACCTTTAATATTATTAGTTCACGTAAGAGACAGAGAGATTAGTAATGCTCTTGATAGCAGCAATGCTGGACATGCTCCATTGCTTGGTGATATTCAAGACACCATTGCTGAGATTCCATCAAATGAATCGACAGCCAGTCTGAATGCGTCTTGCACATTTAAAATAGTTTGCCTTGTTGTGTTTATGACCATTTGTGGAGTACTTCTCTTAGTCGCAAGCAGTTTGAAAAAAACATCTCCAAACTCTGGATTTCTTCATTACATTAGAGCATCTCATTATCACAGTAGCTGTCTTCAAGGACGTGATAATAATTGGTATGGAACAACGTTAGTAAAGTATACAGATGATCCTTGGGACCATCCAACATGTCGATCGAACTGTCGCTATTACATAGACAACGGATCAAGTTGTCAGAGAGTCTCAGCTTCTGTTGGAGTCAATCTCCCAGAGCAGATATGTAAACAAGATCACCCTGGAGCACAACTATACAGATTAGGTACTAATCTTCCTTTTTTCATTGGTAGAGGTTGCAATACTACTATTGTTCCTGTTACGACTAATCTCCTACCGATGTGTGTTGAAAATTTAAAACCTTCTCATGTTTCACGATCTGTCTGTCAAGGAACTGAAGTAGAAACAGAACTAGTAGACTATTCTGGTAATTGGACTAATTGTACAACTCTTTGTGATCAATGGTGTTCTGTATATCAACATCATTCAGCAAAGTGTTGTAGCTATGAATATCTTGAACATGAGACTCAGGGTTTTGGTTGTAGGTGTGGACAATACGGAGCAGCAGTACCTCTTTCTTCATCAGTATCAGAAGTCCTAAAAGGGACATTACAATTAGCTGCCCCAGTTCCTGATGCAGTAGCACCTGATTACTCACGAGCTGTATATTTTAGACACGATAACCGAACGATTCTTGGAATAGCAGACTTGCTTAGTGTGTACGGTTACAGTGCTGACGAATGTAGTAAGAAATGTCTTGCGACGGCTCATTGCAGAACTTTCATCACCACTGACAGCGGGTACTGCGAGCTTTGGTCAGTTGCACCTCAAGAATCAGGTGGTTATATTAGAAAGACTGGAAGTTATTTATTCACTCTCGATAACAGCACAACTGACATAACTTGTTTTACAACAATTCCAGCACGGTTTAAGTCACGTTCTGATTGTGAACGATTCTTCCTTACTGTTGACTTGTCGACACCTATTTCACCATTCCCAGATAGAGGTTTTTATTATCACAAGTCTTCAGGTAGTTGTGATACTAATAAACCTGATGATAGTACTTTAGTTTATATTATTATCGGAAGTGTCTTTGTTGCTACTCCTATTATCGCATGTGTTGTGTTGACTCAGTGGAGTAGATTCAGAGTCGCCATATCCTAGTCACAAAATAGATTGTGACTTTATTCATTTTACTAATTTCCGGAGTATTTTGTTGAATTTTTATATGAAGTTGGTGGCTCTTGTGTTAGGGATGCCCATCTTCAGTTTCAACCCACCAATCACGCTCCCCTTTCGTTATCTTTTATGGTTATGTCAAGGTTATGATTTCTGTCCTTTCACTCATTTGGAGTTTTGTGTTGTATTTTTTTAATGTTATCTTTTTTTTTTTTTTTTTTTTTTAAATTTCTTTCACAGGAGAAAGCACACAAAAAAAATTACAACCTGCCGTGCCTGTCTGCCTGCCTGTCTATATTATATTTGAAGAAGACTTGTGTGTTTGCTTAATCAAGACAACTAACTCCTACAGTACCCAAATATGCCGTACCCCAATTGGGTACCTCTCTGGGTGCGGAAACTCCACCAACAATGTGGTGGGAGTGATGTTGGTGATGACTGGAGGATAGTAGTGATAGAAGTCTCAAGGGATAATTCATATCGTGAGGCTTACTCAAATGAAGGTACGATGTACTTCCCGGACAGGAAGATGATCAACGGCTGTCTTGTTATCGATGATGGAATTCCTGTTGTTCTTCCAGCATGTCCAGGCAACGGATCAAATACAATGATAACACTTAAAGTAAATAGAAATAAGGTTTACATAGCACCTCCGATAAGTCCATCGGGGACAGTTCATTTATACACTCATTACATGGCAAAGAGTATCTCAGCATCAAATAGAATGGCTGAAGTGGATTGCCTAACACATGATAATGTATTAGGTACCATATACCTTGAGAAAGGTGACTCACATTGGAGATATGAAGGAATAGCAGTATCAGAGCTTCCTCGTAAGGAAAATGTTCTGGTTACAGATTCGAGTGATTCAGTTGGGTCTTCCATGCAATCAATTTATGACTTGTCTTTAACTATTCCTGCAATCGTGTCTTGTAAATCAACTTATTGTGAAATCATTGAACTTAATCGTGAGCTTGGTGTCCTTCAATCACCTTATCGCATACCAGACATTAAACAAAAGGGACTTGAAGAAACCCCAACCTTCACTTTCAGACAACCAGTATTTTCTGACAATGGAGAATTACTTGTTGGGTATGAAGATAGCAATAATATTCCTGCCTTTCCTCTCGATGTTCCTCTGGGATGGAAACTGGGTGCCATCCGAGTCTGCCGAACGAATACGTCAAAAAAGAATATCCGAGCCAGTGAAACAACTGTCCCGCGTGATCTCAACCAGCAGGGGATTCAGGCTGTGCTGTCAGGTTTGTTGTTTTTTCTAATATTGAAGAGTGACTGCCAAAGATTTTAAAAAAAAAAAAAAAAAAAAAAACAGTAATCGAAGAGGGAAGCAAAATAGAATTTATTTTGGTACAGAATCGAGGAAGTAGAGGTTCTTACGGAAGGCACTACTGGGTTAATATTGCGAAATATATGGAAGCTACGCAAGACCTTCAACTCATGCAAAACAGCTATTGGCAAAGAACTACAACATGCAGAAGTGGAACAGTAATATGTAGCTGTCCGTTATCGATGACCGCAGAAGACATTTGTTGGGACGATACCAACAAAGAATGGGTTCAGTTGGAAGCACAGGATATGGCTTTAGGCATGGCCAGAACAGATGCAAAGATCTGGCAACACATAATAGACATGAAGAACGTTGGAATCAAGCGATTCAATGACGCTCTTCGTCACATAATAAAATATCCAAAACCAGAAAATATTTGGGGACCCAATGAATCAGGTGAATCAAACTCACACGTTGGGTGCTCTGAATCCCTTTCAGATGTTAACGTCTTGTGTTCAATATGTCAATCTAGAATGTGTGTTTTTAGGTGTTCTGAAAGTAATTGTGAGAAACACGCGCACTTGTTTTGTGCGATGCTTCACACACAAGTATTAACCAATGGTTGGGTTGCAACATTTCAAACTCGATTTGATGACGTTCTGCCCGTTCCTTTAGTTTTCTGCCCGGAGCACTCACCTGAAGTACGACCTGATATCATTTCAAAATCTTCTCTTAAACAAATAACAACTTCACTTCATTCATCGTCAATTCAGTTACTGTCTCGTCCTGATCAATACTCTCAATGGAGGAATAGAATACTTCCTGGAGGTGGTATTGCTTTAAAAGATCTTCAACAAGGATCAGAATGGAAGGTTAGGTACACTGGTCAAGTAAGTCATCATAATCAAGATCGTATCACAGCAAAAATACGACGAATTCCTTTTAGAAATAAAAATAATGAACTCAACCCTGATATTGGACAAGTCTCTCCAGATGAAAGTGAGCAACGTCGATTTCATAAAAAACTTTCTGACACTCCGAAAGCACTTCGACTATACAAAGATAGTTCAAAGGGTTACTCTGCAGTGTTTCGAGCTACTGGAAACCTCTCCAACGTTTACAAAATTAGAATATCAGTTGACGACTCTCAGTTATCACCAGCGGTTATAAGACGTCCATCAGACATGACTGTGAAGTTCACCAACGATGATATTGCTAACAAAAAGATTAACCGCCTCAGACAACATGTTTACCCAAAAGTCTTAAACTACATGTTAGGTCACAATACTGAATCAAATTACAAAGGACTTGGAGTGCTCCTTTATGGTGAAGGTAGTAAAAGAATAGTTTTAACGGAATTATCTGTTTCGGAAAGGATGGGTGGTCACAATGTTTTATTCGTTGATGGAACAAGCATTTCATCAACGCACTTAGCGTGGAGGAAGTTAGTAGAAAGTTACTATCCGAAGGCGGCAGAGGTTTCTGATTTTGAAAGAGGAGGGAATGCATACGAGACTTTACTTAATATCCTTTCTGATAAACAAGGTTATGAAGACTCTAATACAATACCTGTTGACCCTTCTCGTTTTAGGAATTGTACTATTTCTTTACACTTGTCTTTACTTGATGATCCTGTCCTTCGTAGTTGGAAACCTTCTGCTATTGGTAGTAGTGTTCTTGATGCTTCTTGTCTTGCAGGAGGTCTCTTCTCACCAACTCAACAAGTTGTACTTAAAAAGGAAAAGCGTCGTCTCCCACCTGCACCATCAGCTTCTCAGCTAAAGCGTATTAAGGAAGCACAGGAAGTGAAGACAGAAAGAAAGAAAAGTCTTTTTAGTAAGATGCCGTCATGGATGAACAGCACGTACGAAAGCCCTCCATCTCGGGTTTCTTTTCGTGATTTAGAAATCGCAAGCAGAAAGACTGCCACTGAGCAAGAAGGCAACACAAGCCACGTAGTAGAAGTAAATATGTCTGGTGACGAAATAGGTTCCCCACCACAACACTTCGAACCATTTCATGTCTTGGCAATGCAAAGTAAGCAACCCTACGAATCACTTAATTCTAATGAAGAATGTAATTCAATTCAAGAGAGTGAGAAGCCGTCAGAGAACTTATCACCGCAATCTAAAAACGACGAAGAGCTTATTGAAGGACCAGCAGCTGATGTTCAGATGTCGAATGAATTATCACCTCTTAGTGACAGACTCAATGAAGTACTGAACGCACCTTCGATTCCCAAACCTGATGAGGTTCCTGTTGTAATGGATGTGGATGTCGACATGTCTGGTGGTATAGTAAGTAATTTAATTCAACATACCGAATCGTATCGCATTGTGCAAATAAGTGACGGAAAGCCTGCCGAGGACGAACGGGAAATCTTATCGACTGATCCGAAAGAAAAACTACTTTCGGATTCTGGTAAAGATCTTTCAGATGAAGTTCACAATGAGACCTCAATAAATAATTCTGATAAAGTTTGTGAGGAAGTTTGTTTAGGTCCTGACTTGAAGCTATCAGAGAGTCGAGTATTTAACATTCGAAATCAAGTTACTTCCTTAGAAGATGTACCAAAGGTTTCCGACCCTGTGATTGAGAAAGAGGAGACTCATCAGGTGGTATTAAAAGGTACTCAACCAGAATCTATTATTAATGTTACTAATCAAATACCTGAAAGGACTTGTCTTGGATCATTGAAATCTCTTATTCCTCTGACTGGAGACAATCATCAACATCAACCAGATACTCTGAATGTTGTTGTCGGTGCTCTTGTAGAGAAGAAAGAACACACAACAGATATTCAGCCATCGAAGAGTCTAACTTCGGTGGAGAAGGAAGAGTCGCCTGCGTCAGGTATTCAACAGCAATCTCCAGTTGAAAAGGAAGAACAACCTGCATGTGGTATTCAACAGAAACCTCTTGTGGAGAAGGAAGAACAGCCTGCAGCTGATATTCAACAGCAATATCAAGAAGAGCAACTTGCATCAGTGGAGAAGGAAGAGTCGCCTGCGTCAGGTATTCAACAGCAATCTCCAGTTGAGAAGGAAGAGCCTCCTGCAGCTGGTATTCAACGGCCGGTGGAAAAGGAGGAGCCGCCTGCGTCTGGTATTCAACAGCAATCTCCAGTTGAGAAGGAAGAGCCTCCTGCATCTGGTATTCAACAGAAACCTCCTGTGGAGAAGGAAGAACAACCTGCATCTGGTATTCAACAGCCGGCGGAAAGAGAAGAGCCTCCTGCGTCAGGTATTCAACAGCCGGTGGAAAAGGAGGAGCCGCCTGCGTCTGGTATTCGACAGCAATCTCCAGTTGAGAAGGAAGAGCCTCCTGCAGCTGGTATTCAACGGCCGGTGGAAAAGGAGGAGCCGCCTGCGTCTGGTATTCAACAGCAATCTCCAGTTGAGAAGGAAGAGCCTCCTGCATCTGGTATTCAACAGAAACCTCCTGTGGAGAAGGAAGAACAACCTGCATCTGGTATTCAACAGCCGGCGGAAAGAGAAGAGCCTCCTGCGTCAGGTATTCAACAGCCAGTGGAAAAGGAGGAGCCGCCTGCGTCTGGTATTCGACAGCAATCTCCAGTTGAGAAGGAAGAGCCTCCTGCAGCTGGTATTCAACAGAAACCTCCTGTGGAGAAGGAAGAACAGCCTGCATCGGTGGAAAAGGAAGAACAACCTGCATGTGGTATTCAACAGTCGGTGGAAAAGGAAGAGCCGCCTGCGTCTGGTATTCAACAGAAACCTCCTGTGGAAAAGGAAGAACAACCTGCATCTGGTATTCAACAACAATCTCCAGTGGGGGACTCGATTACTTTCAGTGAGAAACAAAGTGTTGATGAATTAAAAAGATCCACCAGTCAGCCTTTTAATGACAGCAGCCCTCTGAGAACTACATCAACTCCAGAAGAACTTCTATCTGAAGATCAGAAGGAAGGAAGTGAAGATTTTATAACCAACACGATGACTGGAGTAGATGGACCACCTGAAACACCGCAGTCACAAAAGACTTCTCTTATAGCGCCTTCTACAGAGAAACATGTTCTACTTCCCTCAACTCCTGCTACTGAACCCAAAAGAATGTACATTCCCCAACTGACTACAATAATGGATAGGTTAAGACAGAAGAGAGGGTTTCATGAAGACTACCTTTCCAGACCACCTCCGAGACGATCAAAAAAAGCAACCGAGCACATCAAAGAAATGGAAGCCCAACTCGATGAAGGAACTAATAAACAAATTGCGTTATATATTCACGATATTGAACAGGCTCCGATGACCTTTCTTACTTTACTGAATAACCTTTACAGAAGGTTTCCTACTAAAGTGAGGATTTGCGCATCAGTTTTAGATTCGAGGAAGGCTCAACTGTTAGCTGTGACGGTTCTTAAACATCTACCAATCCAATTTATTGAAAGCAGTACCAGTCTCCCTGATACGATTAATAGAATTGTTCGTACTGATCCTAAGAAGAGTAAAACTGGTCATGTTTCTGTTGATTCTGTGTCTTCGTGGATAGCACAGTTTAAATCAATAGCAAGCAGTGGATCAACACATGCGAATGTTATGTTGTGGTTGGTGTCATTATTACAACATAGATGTCATCCATCAGGGGTACCTCTATCTGTTTTAATTAACAATGCGAGTAGTCACTTGTCATTCTCAAGAATACGAGACGACGTTCAACATCATCTTCATATTTACATGGATCATAAAATAGTAGTGAAGATTGATGGAGGTAGAGAAGAACTATTTGTTATTCCGGTCAGCCAACCTGACACACTCGAAAAGATGCAACGTGAACTACAAGATTGTGTTGGTGAATTCTACGGAGATGAATTAAGACCTCAAAGAATACCAACAAATTAATTTTGCATCTAACTGTACTTTAGTTTTATTTGAAAGAAGAGTTTTTTAAACTATTATCTCATTCAATGTTATGGTCAGATTTTTTTGTTTTGTTACTTTTGTTATTTACAGTGTAGGGGGGTAGAAAATTAGATTTTCTTCCTTTTTATCTGTTAAGCACGATGAATATTTTTTCTTTTATTTCGATCTGTTAAATAGACAGAAATGAAATAAGATTGTTTCAACTTAGATGTCGTCACGTAGAATAGTAAAAATAGTGTTTGTAATATTTTTTTTATTTAATTTTTTACTTTTTTTTCCCTACAGAAATAAATGAAGTGGCAACCTGAGTAATACTACGAAATCTTGGTGGATTCAACACGCGACTGCGAAAAGGCAAAAAAACCTTTTGTGTGTGTTCCGTAAAGGGTTTTCTGATTCGGACTAACAGCGCCAAGCCCTGCAAGTGATTCTTTAACCCTCAAGGAATTACCAAACAAGATCAATTATATTGTTTTATTCCCTACAGACATAAATGAAGCAATAAATGAAGTGGCAACCTGTTGGTGAATCAGAAACAATATGTGGACCTCTAGGGCTGACATTAGAACAAGGAGTAATACTACAAAACCTGGTGGATTCAACACTAAACGGATGTCAAGGTAACATCATATCATACGATAAAGTAAAGGAGAGATACGCAGTCAAATTACACTCTCGCACAGTTCTCGTCAGACCACATCACATAAAAGAATTATTTCTGAGAGTCGATGGCAGATGGGCTGCTGGTGACGATGAGACAGCTAGTTTTTTAAAGCTTCCAATCAGTTTTTCACAAGCTCTGCGTTGGGAAGACCAAACTCAACTCCAAAGTAATAAACACGCGATATCTGTTGGGAAACACACTCAACTATGTCACCAATTTAACCAACGACCCTTAACCATATCTCCCTCTCTAATACCTGGAGCAGGTAGAGGCGTATTCACTGATGAAGACATACCAGAAGGAGAGATTGTTACACAGTTCTGTGGTGTTATGCGACCCCCTGACTCAGTTGGATCGGAGTCTTACAGTCAAAATACATCTTTAGGTATGTTTTATTCATTACTGTTGTTTTATAAGTTATTAGTGCTGTACTTGTAGTAATATTTACAACCCAATCAGGTATTATTGAAGGTGATCCAGACATCGTTGACCGTGAAATGGGAGTTGCTCAACTGATCAACGATGCTGGAAGTATCAATGAAAACTGCGACGCTCTTCATTATTTAAACGAGACCGGAGCGAAGCGTAACTGTGCTATGGCAGCCGTGGATGGGTTAGTCGTTGCGGTCGCTTTACGAAAGATTGATAAAGGTGAGGAATTATATCACACTTATGGTATGGGATATTGGTTAGGAAGGGTTCAAAAGGCTGCGATGCTCGCTCATGATATGAATTTATCGATTAAAACTGATAAAGCTTTTTATGAATTCTCACCTTCTGAATCTGTTCTCCTTGAGAATCCTTCAAAACCAATCAAATGGTTATCAACACCATCTTTATCGATCGCTTCTGATAATTCTCTTTTTAATTCTTCTTCTGAAAGTGTTGCAACACCAGATGATTGTCGTCGTCTTTGTTGGGCTCGTCTTGGAGTTGAAAGCTTCACACTACAGCATCCAAAACATGGACCAATTCAGTGCCATACACTTGCTGCATACGCTCTGCTATTAGACATCCCTCTGTTAAATATACCAAAATGGTGTGTCGATTATTGTGAATAGAATGGTCTTTCTTGTAATAGATGTATTTACTTATTATTATTAACTCACGTCATTATTATTAGCTGATCAATTCCTGTTAGGAAGGATCGTCTCTGTGAATGATTGTTTTTATTATTATTTTTTTCGTTTACAAAAAAAAAAAAACAGAAACTTCTCTTTTTTTTAAATCAAAAAAAAAAAAAAAAAAAAAAATAACATGGCGGCAGTTGAAAAAAATGAATTTGGATATCCGACAGAAGAGTACAACAAATCTCTTCAAAAATTGATTTTAGAAGTAAAGGGTGATCTACCAAAAGGGGATCTTTATAACGAGCATTGGGTTGCTAGGTTTTTAAGAGCGAGGAACTGTGATATTGAAAAAAGCAAACAAATGCTTCTCGAGTCACTAGAATGGAGAAAGAAACATGACGTCGATAATGTATTAAAGGGACCTCCACCAGATTCAAGAATAAAAGAATATCTCCCTCATGGTTTTCTGGGAATCTCAAGAGATGGTTATCAGATCTATGTGGAGAGAACTGGACTGCTATGTCTTCCTGCACCAGAAGTACTTCCGATGTCCGCACTCCATCATTGGAAGATATACACTGCTGAGTATGCTGATGAGTTAATTAAAACAAATCCAAAAAGAAAAACATGTCTCGTGATCCTTGACGTCACCGGAATCGCAATCAGCAGAGTCAGCAAACACGTCATCGACTATATAAAAATGACTAGTGAAGTTGATGAGAAGAACTATCCTGAGTCTCTTCACAAAGTTGTAATAATAAATGCTGGGTTTATCTTTAGCACCGCCTATAAGATGGTGCAGTATTTCATTGCTGCTGAGGTCAGAGAAAAGATCAAAGTATTGGGAGGAGATTACGAAAAAGAGCTCTACCAATATGTCAGACCAGAAGACATGCCGACTTTCATCAGGGGAGGTACTAAAGAAATTAATGAAAAATGGGCTAGCTCTGACATGTCCTATCAAAAGGATCTTCCGCAGACTGCAAAAGATGTAAAGAAAGCGTCAAAATAATTTCCCATTTCATAAACTGAGATAACTTGCAAAAAAATATCTAACGGTTTACTTTCAGTCCAACTAACTGTCTGAGCTGAGGGAGTCGCATTATCTGAAGCACGGGAAGGCATTATGAAAATTAATCTCCCTTGCCTTTGTTTCATTCTTTCCTGTTGTGAGGCTGCAAGCAACACTTGTATGCCTTTTTTTTTTTTTTTTTTTTTTTTTTTTGCCCTTTGTTTCTGTTCCATTTCTTGTTGTCGGACTCATCCCGTCCCCTCCCCTGATTCTCTTCATACTCACCAGTCCCTGTTGTGAGACTGATTTAGGTTTTGACCTTGCATCAATAGAGCTGTGTGCGTTCCTTTTCCCCCTTTTTTTTTTCTTCTTTTGCACTTCAATGGCTGTGCGAGTTAAAAGGGAACGTTAGCGGTACACACAAAACCTTCATTGGCTTTCTCAATTTAAGTCAGTTTATAGTTTCGTGTATACTCTCGAGTATCTTTCACCACAAGACTTGTCAAGTCTCTTTTGTTTTTAATGTGGTTTGAGTTATGGTCAAATTTTCCTTTTTCTTAATTCTTCTTTTTTTTTAAACATTTTTTTTTTTTTTTTTTTTTTTTTTTTGTATCAACAAGAACGTTGTGACACCGAGAATGAGAGCAGAGGACATTCTGCGATAACAACAAAGAAGGAACAATAATAATAAAAAAAACACGACTGATATGTCTGCGTCCGGAGAATCAGATCAACGGACCTACCCGCAGCACACAAAGTACCTTAAGTACCTTTAGCATTATGAGAGGTGAGAACTACAAGTTTTTTTTATTTGTTCTTTTCACACTTTAGCTTGTCTCGTTTTCAAAGCTTCGGAGATCTTTCGAGCTTGTCGTACTCTCGTGGAGGTAATTTCATCGAGACACGATTGGAAGGGAGAGACATGTGATATCAGTTGTTACATCAAACCCTTTCTCAATCTTTTGATTTTAATGATTGTTTACTTTCTCAGGTTGTAAACATGTCGTCGGTGATATTGCTGTTCACGATTTGTAATGTGATCTCACTGAGAGACCCAATACCAGACCGAGTTGAAACTCTACTATCAAAGATGACACTCGAAGAGAAGGTTATGCAGCTAACAGCGACACACAACGGAGAGGATATTGTTGATAAGTTTATTAATACCTCTGTTGGTACCGTGAAATATGAATCCGCTATTCACTGTAACACTGCAGTGGATTGTATAACTGCCAGAAATGAATTGCAGAGGAAGTTTATCGAAGGAAGCAGGCTCAATATTCCTTTGACATTTGTAAACGAGGGTTTACACGGAGGGGCACCAAATGCTACGATCTTCCCGATGCCTATTAATCAAGGAGCTTCTTGGAATGTATCTCTTGTATCGAATATCGCTGATGCCATAGCTGATCAAGCAAGTACGATGGGTGTTCAAGTTGTATTCGCTCCTGTTGTTAATATGATGACTGATCCTCGTTTTGGAAGAGGTCAAGAAGGTTATGGAGAAGAACCAACTCTCACATCTCACATGGGAGAAGCTGCTGTCAGAGGACTTCAAGGACCTGATGGGTGTAATGGAACGGATACTTACTTTGACTCTTCACGATACGTTGCTTCATTAGCTAAACACATGGCTGCTTATGGTGCTGCTTCTGGTGGATTGAATGGAGCTCCTGCTGATATTACCAATCGCTCACTCCATGATCACTACCTAAAGCCGTGGAGATCACTTGCTCGAGCTAACGTTAGGGCTACAATGGCGAGTCACAATACAGGTTTGTGATATTAGTTTGTAAAGTCAATCAACCTACAGAAATAGAAAATTATTAAACAACAGTAAATGACATCCCTGCACACGGTAACAGATGGCTATTACACGACTCCTACAGGAGGAGTATGGGATTCAATGGAGTGATCATGTCAGATTGCAATGATTTGGGAGTGCTTGTTGATTTCGGAATCGCTACAAATAAAAGTCACGCAGCTGCTATTGGTGTTCACGCAACTGTCGATCTCGATTTGCAATGCAGTGGAAAATCAAAGTATGTAACCCTAAATAACTGTTTTCCATTTAGTAGTACCAGCTTGAGAGACTTGGTGTTGTTTTCTATAACTAAAGCTATCTGCTTGGTGAGGTGAGCGTCGGACTTCTCCTTCCTTCAGTTGTCCCCAGTAGTGACCAAACCAGCTTCAAAGGTGGAAGACATCAGTGTGTCTGTCTCGTTTTTAATTTTGATCCAATCTAGCCTAAGCCCTTTGGCCTTTGGGTGACAGTCGCAGACTTTAAAGAAAATATCGGATTCATGAGGTTCATGGAATCGGTGCTTTTGCAGATCTGGGCATGATCTTCACCACGGCCCTCTGCTTTCAGGTTTTTTTTATCCTGATTTCCTTCTTCTCAAAGGGAGAAGAACCTTGACGTTCCTTATTTTATTTAAATAACTGTTTTCCATTTAGTAGTCTTTTATATATGAAATACACAATCACAGTTCGTGGACGTTCAATCATCTTCAAAACGCTGTTCTCAAAGGTCTCGTTAAAGAAACTGAAGTAGACGACGCAGTTAGAAGGGTTTTAACACTAAAATACGCATCAGGTTCATTTGACTCTCCGTACACTACTGTGAACATGACTAGAATTAATTCACTTGACGGACCAAAGAATAGAATGCTTGCGAGAGATGCAGCAAGACAATCCGTTACGTTGCTTCAAAACGATGGGTTACTTCCATTAAACGACGTGTTTATAACATCTACTGCTGTTACAATCGCTTTTATTGGACCTGCTGCAAAAGGAGATGAAGGAACAGCAATGATTGGTGGCTATGCTTTAGAACCTTATTCACATATTGTATCAACTCAAGAAGGTCTTATCAATGCTGGGTTTAAAGGAAAAATCCTATCAGCTACTGGTTCAACTGCTGTTGGGAATCCAGACGATGCTGATCCTTCTCTGATCCCTGAAGCTGTTCAGATTGCTAAACAAGCAGACCTTGTAATACTAGTCCTTGGTATGTTTCTTTAGTAGTACAACACCTCTTTAACAGTATAAAACAATAAATCACAGGTGACTTATCCGGAGGTTGTGGAGAGTGGGAAGACAGAGATAATCTTGACCTTCAAGGAAATCAGGTTAACTTAATGAAAGCGATTACAAGTATTCACAAGAAAGTAATCACCGTTTTGATTAATGGAAGACCACAAACCTTTGGAAGAGGTAACGATGTATTAAAGAACACATCAGCTTTGTTAAACACAATGCGACCTGGGTCTGAGGGAGGTAATGCAATATGGGACGTCTTACTCGGGAAATACAATCCTTCATCAAAACTCACTCAATCATGGCCACGAACAGTTGGTCAAGTTCAGGGAGGAGCATCGCCATTCATGCAGCGAATTAGAGGAAAATGGGTTTCAAACAGTCGAGGTCCAACAAAGTCAGGAAGAAACTTCGATCCCTACGTTAACGATGGTTGGCTCAGCACTCCTCTCTTTGACTTTGGTTTTGGACTTTCGTACACTACTTACGAATACGTATCGATGACTTTAGGTAATGATTCTGTTACGGTTACTATTAGAAATGCTGGACCGCTTCCTGGATCAGAGATTGTTCAGATTTATGTTCGCGATCCGGTGGGATATTTATTTGTTCATTATTGGCAACGACTACTCGCATTCACAAAAGTTTTTATCGATTCTGGTGAAACCAAAAGTGTCGTAATTCCTTATTCTACTGACGACCTTTCCATGCATGATGGCAACATGAGACTTAGAGTCCTGTCAGGTGTGTACACAATATTGGTTGGTTCTAGTTCGAGTGACATACAATTGAACACGACTCTCTTTGTTTAGGAATTGAAAACTCAAATTTCTAATCTTAACAACAAAACGCTCTCTCCTTCACATTTCGAATGATTTAGTGTCTAAAACCTTCTTGGTTACCACGAACGTGTATATACATAACCTGTGAGATAACTTTGGCTTCATTCTGATTTATTTATTTGCATCTACACTCTTTTGTATGGTAGGAAATATGATTGACCCGATAGATCACAGTTCACAATTCCGTTCTCCGTTTTGCCCTCCGTGTTAGGGTCCTGACCGTAGGAACTGGCCATAAAGCTCTAACCCTCGGAACAACAAGGCTCCTCGAAGTGTTACGCTCGCCAGTCCATTCGGACTCGTATAGACCCGGTTGAGTATCCCAGATTTGGATGTGAATTTGATTGATGCGACTACGAAAAAGCAAAAACGTTTTGTGTGTGTTCGTAAAGGGTTTTTCTGATTTCCGACTAACAACGCCAATCCCTATGCAAGCGATTCTTTAACCCCCTTATTATGCTTCACCCCCTCAGGAATTACCGAACAAGATCAAAGACGCAATTATATTTTTGCATCCACTCTTTTGTATGGTAGGAAATACGATTGACCCGATAGATCACAGTTCACAATTCCGTTCTCCGTTTTGCCCTCCGTGTTTTTCTCCCTTTTCCTTTTCTCTCGTTGCGTCGCTGAAACTAATCCAAACCAGCTTCTTACTTTTAAGTTAAATCGGTCTCAGCGACTGCGAAAAAGCAAAAACGTTTTGTGTGTGTTCCTAAACGGTTTTTCCGATTTCCGACTAACAACGCCAATCCCTATGCAAGCGATTCTTTAACCCCCTTATTATACTTCACCCCCTCAGGAATTACCGAACAAGATCAAAGGCTCAATTATATTTTCTACAGAAATACACACTGATGACTGAGGATGTAGTAAATTGATATAAATAAACAATTTGAAATATTTATTTTATAAAACAGTCTACAGTCATTAGTATGACAGATGATACAGAAAGTGAATCCTCAATTGAAAACTACGATAAGAAGAATGAAAGTGTTTATAGCAACGTGACAGCTGCAAGAGATGGAGTGATGAGTGTTTTTAATAATCATTTGACTGACAGTCATAAATTAAAAGTTCAATCAACACTTCTCCAATCAGCAAGGGATGAAGTATCTGAAATCTTAAATAGACTAGTCAGCAAGATACCTCCTGATAAGGAAGTTGAAGATTTCTTGTTCTTACCTTGCGATGATGTCCTCGCCTTACGACACTACACATCAGATTTAAAGCAAACCTTAACAGACTACAAAGAGAAGTTAAATATAGCTGAGACAGCATACCATGTTCTATTCACTCGTCTAAATAGAAGAGACGAGGTAATCGAAACCATAAGAACGACATTATACAAAGAAGTGTGTAACCTTAAAGAGAAGGTATGATTTTGAAATTCACAAAAAAAAAAAAAACCGTTTTAAAAAAAAAAAAAAATAATGAAATAAAAAACAGGTAGCAGGACGCTTGAATTGCGGTGCACCAGAGCCTCTGGACTTATTCGAAACTTTCACTCAGTTAGAAGTTGAGATTGAAGAAGCTCATCAACATTATGCTGCTCTGTTTGAGGAGAAGGGACAGATGGTTCAAAAATCACTTGACAAACAGATGTCATGTTTTCGAGAAAAACTTCGTGAAAAAGACAAACAACTGTTGCAAAAACAAATAGAATACAGAAATGCTACCCAAAGACTAAACAGCGATCACAAAGTTCAGGTTGAAGAGCTGCAGGCTGAACAACTTCGCATGAAACAAGAAGCAGAGGAACTTCGAGTGACTCTAATTTTAGAAATGGAAGATCAGGCTGCGTTGAGACTTCAAGTGTGACATCTATCTTTGACTTTTCATATTTAGTTATAAATTATTAAAAAAAAAAAAAAAAAAACCAAAACAGGAAAAGATGGAAGAAGTCCGAATAGCAAGCGAACATGAAATAAACCAACTGCAAGAAGAGATTAATTCACTAACTAGTAAATCAAATGTTTTAGAAGTTGATAACGAACGTCTTCAAGACAACATTGAGCAAATTAGATTGGAACACATGCTGAAACAACAACAGCTGGAATCTCTAATCGCTCACCTTCAGATAGAAAGCTCACAGTTTATATTTGATTTAAAAAGTGATCACAATGAAGTCATCATCGACAAAGATCAAAACATAAATAGTCTTCAGATAGCACTCGAAGGATTTCAAGAACGAATGAAAAAATTGGAAGAACAACTTCAAACAATCGTTTCTGAAATGACAACTAAACAACAGGCATTAGAATCAACAATAGAAAGTGATAGATCAAAACACTTAATTACTAACAGTGAATTCAAAGCTGAACTTTTTTCAATTCAAGAATCCCAAAAACGAGATCAACTCGACTACGCCACACTTGAGATCCATCACGAGACACAATTGAGTGGTCTTTCTACAGAGCTCCAACTTGCTCACAGAGAAATCACTATCTTGAAACGTAATTTGAAATCTGCAGATCGACAAGAAATGCAAAAGGTATGCCATCACCATGAACACTACATCACATCAAACACAACAAGTTCAGAGTAGCTTAAATAATAACAAACAGGCGATGACAGATGTTAGAAGACGAAGGAGTGAAGTAGAACTTGAGAAACTAGCAGTTCAGTTTAAGAGGCAGTCGATGGTCTCACAGGAACTGGTCAACGAGGCAACATCTCATTTTGAAACCGAAAGAGAAATAATGAGAGGGAAGTTGGAGGAATCTCAAAAACGATATTCACAACTTCAGGAAAGTATCGTTACTGTAGCATCTGACATGAGGAATGAGGAAGTGACTCGTTTAGAATCTGACGTACGTCAGATGAACAGTCGAGAAAGAGACTCCCAACAACGGATACGAAGCCTCGAATCACAAGCAAGTGACTACGTCCGAAAGATAGAACGACACGAATCAACCAAAGAGTTAATGGAAGGAGAAATGGAAGAAATGCGACATTTCAGCCAACGTGCTAGCCAATCAGGAAGGAGAGCCAGCATTAAGAGAGAGCCGCGAGAAATGAAGTCTCTGCGCAGACGTTCTGGTGCTGCCCCTGTTTATGTACCTCAAGTATGTACTATTATGAATTGTGATATTTATTTAATAATTACCCAAACTGAATAAATACAATTCAACAACAGGTACCTTTTGTTTCTGATGAAGATTCAGACGAAGAATGCCAGCGAACCGACTCAACCCTCCGCACGATGAAAAAGCGAAACGACAGTGCGAATGCCCAACGAAATTTAACATCAGAAATACGACGTCTTGAGACTACAAATGAAACCACATGTCGTGGTAAAGTAGAAGCAATTGAACAGGCTGCTTTTGGTGAGTTACGAACTGCTGTTTATCAAATATTAATTCATACGATTAACAACACGTACAACAACCTACAACGTACTCCCCAAACAATTATCGATGAGGAGGAAGCTCTACTAGAAAGTATTATGGTGAATAAAGTACTCGTCAAAAGATTAGAGAGAGCTTTATTGTTTCAAATCCAACCAGGTGACTTAGTCAGAGCTCAGGCAAACAACGAGCTGTGGCTCCCTGCAAAGGTACTGAAAATTGAGGACAGAAATCCGATACGGATCCTGGTTCAGTTTAGTACTACAAACTCAGACGATTTGGAAGGAGAGACAGTGCTGATTCCACTGGCGAGGTTGAGGCTTTGGGAAGATATACAAGAAAAGTTGCCAACAGAATTCAGTGAGATAGTAGCCGTTAATAGAAAGTTACGTAAATTATTATCAAAAACAACTGAAACACAATCTGAATCAGATATCGATGTTGACAGCAGTACTCTTGAAGACGAACTCAATGAAGTCCAAGAAGCCATCACCGGCCTCCGAACTGAAGAGCAAAACCAGGCGCAGTCTCAAACCAAACTCACTCCTGCTGAAAGACAGCATCTCAAGAGAATACCCGTATGGGATCGTGTCATTAGCCGCGCCAACGTTCTCTGTGCTAGAATGCAACAGCTGAAGGATACCACCGTTAACAACAGGGCAAAAGAATTAGTCGCCTGCAACCCTCTTTGGATGGGAGACAACAACGAGGAATGGCTTCCCAGTAGAAATACCACAGCAACTCCATTATCAACAAGCAGTCACTTTGTTCGATCACACAAACGAGAACCTTCTCCATATGAAAAGGAAAGAGACGCATGGACCAGAGCAATGATTAAAGATGCTATGGAGTCAGAGAGATATCGAAATAGTAAAGGAGGCGGATTTACTCCAGTTCAAAACCAACCTCCTCGACCGCAGTCTTCTCACGGTATGAGAAGAGAGTTTATGTGTTCACCTCCTCCCTTTGTAAGACCAAGTACTTGTGAACCAGTAATACAGAGGAAGTACCCTCAGCAAGGAACCCGATCTCCACCCCGTCGAGGAATCCCCACTCCTGATCACTTAGATAATAATTCAGGTCCTTGTAATCGATCTCCTAGTCCTGCTGCTGTCTCTCAAAAACAGTTCAACTTCGATTCTGTCTCTCAACATAATTATCTCCACCAAGCAATTGAAAACCTCGCTAACACAACGCGGTCATCAAATGAGACTCAGAATTCTGCTTTCTCTCGATCAGCTGGAGGGAAACACACAATGAACTCATCTGGTACAGTAAGACCACATGCACCAGTGTACCCTGTCATACCACCTGGTGTTGATGATCAAAGTACTATCGATATTACAGCTTATGATGATGGAAGAGTTAGTGTCGTAACTACAGCTGCTGTAAGTGAACAGGCGCTGGGAGAGTTCGCACAAGTGATGTTTGAGAGGTTTGGAAGAGTACTTCCTCCGAAGGGTAATCAGAAACCAGATCCGCCATCTAAAATACCGGCAGCTAATACTCCTCCTCCTTATGAATTAATAGCGACAGGTGAGAAGGTTGATAATAAAACTTCTCCTTCTCCTCCTCCTCCTCCTCCTCCTCCTCCTCTGACTGTAGACATCAATACTAAAGCTGATGAGAGTAACACGAACATTGACACCAATAACAGTAACACAACTAATGTCGTCACCCGAAAGCCAAGACCCCCAGTCGTTCGCTTCTCCAAACGGACTGAAACTCCGGTTGCGGAACAGTCTACTGACCGAAAGCCTCTTCGGGAGAAATTCCAATCAGAAACTGATTTCAAGGGACGCTGTATCAGCAGTCGGGCCACTGATATATCCGTTGCAAGAGAACCTTCAATGCAGAAGCCCTACTTAAGAGAAAAGAAGTCCGTAGCTTCATTTCACCGAGCGAGAGTAACACAAATTTCGATTACGTAACAAAGCCTGTTACTCTTTTACTATCTTTTATGTTCTTTCGTTTTGGAGTTTTGTTATAAATTCTGTTAGAGTTGATTTTAATTACTTATTTTTATTTTATTTTATTTTTTTTTGTTTTATCGAAAAATCAATAATTTCACATTTACACTTATTTTTTATCTAATCTGCTTATTCATTAATTGTAGCCAAATCAACCCAATGAGTAGTTTACTTTTTTTTTATTAAACAGATTTTCATATCACATTATGAGGGTACCAATTCTACCAACCCAACCAACTGCGACTCGCCAACGACGAGAGTTAGAGAAACGTCCCGCAACTGGAGAGTGGCAGAGTCACACAATAAAGCTCATTGATCAGGCGAGGCAGACTAAACAAGCTAGTCAGATACTAAGAGATCAGAATACTGTTCTGAAGAAAACTGCTGAAAGAGATCAAACAGATCAGTGCAATGTCGTAAACGAAGAGCTCAGAAAGAAGGTAGCAACAACAGCAAGGCTGAAGGCGAAGTTGGAAAAGCAAGTTGCTCAAACAACATGTGAATTGGCTAATTTGATACAATCACGAGCTAAAACAAAAGCAAAACTCGAAGAACGAAGAAAACCTTTGAAAGTAGCAACAGCACGGCTGACACAACGTTTAGGAAAACCTAGCGCTGAACAGATAAATGACAACGTTGAGAGAGCTCTTCAACATGAGACGACAGAACTCCAAGAGAGCGTCACCCACTTAAAGGAACTCGTTGAGAACGCTGCTGACTTAATTGCGAGATTAGAAAAATCAAAAAGAAACTTAGAAAGTGACCTCAACGATAAACGAGAATGTCTCAGACTTGATAAAGCTTGTCTGGAAGTAGTTCCTGATCAGACCATAGCAGCAAATCAAATTACTCGTACTCACAGGAAGACACATTCGAGTAAACCAAGCCCTCCACCTGTTCAATATGAGTGGAAAGGATTCACATTACAGTTACTAACAAACGCTTCAGAATTAGAACAGAAATCAATGAGACTTCGTAAAGTGTTAACTCAAACAATTACCAATCTAAGTCAATCCCATCAACAGACATATAAAGCTGTAAATGACGCTTTACGTAATAAAGTTAAGCAAACTAAAATCCTGTCAACACAATTACAGACGAACCTTGATGCAGTAAATAGAGAGCTGGGAGAACTATTGCAGCACAGATCAGAAATTAAAACTACTTTACAAGCCAAAGCTTCTCCGCTAAGTATAATTAAACAGCGGCTTGACCTCCGTCGGCAAAGGCCTAACAGGGAATCTGTTCGCGATAATGTCGAAGAAGCTCTTGAGAAAGAACTTACGAAATTGAGAACGTCGATGGACAAGTTGCAAAATAAACTTCAAAAGATTGATGTTGAGGTTTTTGTTTAGTTTTTTTTTTAAAAATAATATGTTTTTAAGTACCAAATATCAAAAAAAAAACACCAACACCAATAACAGAACGGTCGCCTTGAAAACCTAAAGCAACAATTAGAAAGAGACTTAAATAATAAGGAAGCTGCTCTTCAACATGACAAGAGAGCCTTAGCGATTGATCTGAGTAGAGTTGAGTCGAGTAGACAAGAGACGTCATCAAGTAGGTCAGTACCGAGTCTACCGAGTATTGGTCATTTGAGTGGAAAGAGTTCTCGTTCACTAACATATCGCTGACATGATTGCTTTCTGTTGGAATTTCCATTCCAACTAATCATCTCAATGAGGGTGTCCCTCCCTTACCTATTGGTTAATAGGTAGGAGTATAATCAACGCGAGTTCTGGAGCAGACGAGTTGAATATTCTAACAAAAGTCTTTACAGACTTGTCGTTACATTTACAAAAATATATCATATCATTTTTGTTCTTTTTGTCTTGTCGGTTGCCATGTTCTTTACATCGACCCCCAGCTGAGTATTTCCATACTCTGCTGATTGATCGTTTTCTCATTTTATGATTTGGTTTACATCTGTTTGGATATTTTCATTTATTCACTTCAGGTGAAAAACCAAAAAAAAAGTGGAAATGGCTGTTTCTGTAAAAGGAAATGGCCCTGCCTGCAAGAAACCAATTATTACTAACGGGACGGAGGTAGTGAAGAAATCGTCATCACTGGAAAAGTTGATGGAGTTGAAGTCAAAATTACAAAAAGAATTATTAGCATCTGAGAAGGAAAAACAAGCATTCCTACAGGAAGAAGCAATCATTCCATTATCTTTGGTTGATGAGTATAGAGACCAAAAAGGAAGAAAGGGAAAGATGCAAACACAAAACCAACAAGACAAGGGAATGAAAGTTTCAAAAGCAAGTGCAAAGCAACGTGACATAGACTTGCTAGTTGAAAGCCATGAAAAAGAACGAAAAGTCTTAGAGCAGCACAACCTACGTCTTCGATGCATCATCGACTTAAGAAGGCAATCTGGAAAACGTAAGGAAGCTAGATGCCGAGAACAAATTGGTGAATTAAAACAAAAACTCGACCGCACCATAACTTCTAAAGTTGATCAAGCGACTTCCCTCCAGCAGATGCGAACAACTAATAAAAAGATTCAAGGCAAAGTAAGTCAACTTCAATCAACAATAGAGCAACAAGCTGAAGTTGAAAAGATGAACCTAGTCAGACAATTCCGAGTCAAAATGCATGAATTAAAAAAAGAATTAAGTGAGGAAAGACAAGCTAACATCACTGGTGCCCAAGAATGGATCGATAAAAACAATTTATTGACTCATGAATTGGACAACGCTACTGAAACACTTAATAAGATTTCATCAAGTAATATTAAACTAACTTTAGAGAATAAAGATTTAAAAATTAAATTCAAATCTCAAGAAGAAGAACGACAAGCAGTTGTTAGACAAGTCACTGCGATGCGTAAAGAAAACTACAGACTCACAGAACATGTTCAGAGACTGCAAAAGGAGGTCATTGAAATATCAAAAGTAATAAGAAAAAGACGTCAAACAGAACCAGCCACTGCTGCTGGTAGTGGGTCAACAGCAGTTAGGAATCAAACAGCTACCACAACCACCACATCAAATGATAAGAACATAATGACAGGTTCAGTTATATATTTAAAACCTGGACAGAATGGCGCAGAATACGAGGCGAAATATTTAGAAGTCATCAACAAAGTAAAACGACAACTCGAACATGAACGTCGAATACTAAAACAAGTCAGAAGTAATCACATCGAACTTCTTCAAGAAAGAACTGAATTAGAAGTATTTCTCAGACAGTGTCTTCATGACGCTCGTAAAGAGATTGCTAAGGATACGACTGCTTGTGTTGTTTCTCGTTCTCAAAATAGTCTTAAAGATTATCGTGCTGAGGATCGAAAGAACCTACTCGAATTGTTGCTGTCTAAAGAAAGAGTGTTGACTGTGTTTTATGCTAAAGCCTTTCCTTATCGTCTTCCTCAAGACACACTCTTATCGGATATAGATTGTGTTCGACCCACTGATAATATTATGTCTTCTGCTTCAGCTGAACTTGATATGGACACTCTCTGGACTAAATGGAAAGCATGGGCTGAGCGTCCTCTGTGAGTAACTTTATTAAACTTTTTTTTTTTTGTATTTCTAGTTATTTTTTTTTTACATTTTTTTTTTTTCAATAATTGCTGCAACGATCACTTTGAATCACTTCTGTGATACCACTTGCGTTCGTTTTAAAGCGAATTTGAAAAAAAAATCATCTCTCTCTCTCTCTCTCTCCAGCCTGACGTACTTCACTAGGCTGTCTACTAACTTTGAAAAAAAATTGTGTTCGAAGCTGATATTTTGTTTCAACCATTATCTACACTTAGATTCCGTGTTGTGAACTTCCGTAAGGAATACAATCACGGCTTTTATCTTTTCGTTTTGTTAAATTATTATTTCCGATTCGTGGTGCCCCACAGCACGCTACTCGTCGCTAAAAAAAACTGCGGCAGTAAAATTCATTTGTTCCAAATTCAGTTTTTAAGTAATTCTAAGCAAAATTTATATTAGTTTTTTTTTTTTTTTTTTTTTTTTAAATAAGTGAAATTTCTGAACATTTAAAAGTTTCTTTTTTCTGAGTAGTTTCCTAACAATAACTAAAAAAAAAACCAGACAGGGTATTTATTATTAACACATCTTTAGAATATGGGACCAGAACAAGAATGGGTAAATCTCAGTGAAACTGTGAAAACAGCAGCAGAAACAGTAGCAACAAGTGCAGCATCATCAACAAAGAGGGTAACATGGAGAGACAGAGTAGGTGAAGGAAGAGAACTATTTCGTGTCGTTGACGACATACAAGTCACGAATGAACCTCTGAAGCCATTGATGCCGACAGCTCCGAAGATGCCTTCAAGGAGAAAACCAAATAGAGATCAGTGGACTAAAATCATTCACACCGCTGGTTGTAAGAAAGCTTTACCAATGAAGACTCAAAACATGTCATTATCAACACAAAAAGATGTTAATTCTTCTCAAAGAGTTGAGTCTCCCGGAGGATTTGAAGTAGATGTTGACGACATACCTCTCAGTGGGTTTGGTGGACCTTCAAAACAATCAGCTGATAGTCATCCAGAAGAGCAGGCTGTACAATCGAGTAAAGCTTCATTTAATCAAGAGATTCCTTACAAGAAGATTAAAAAACCAACGAGAAGTGTTCATCAAATAATAAATCAAAGAGGAGCAGGTTGGAGGATATTAGCGAGAGCACCTCCAACAGAGAGCACCTCCCTAGCGATGTCGGAAACTCTTCGATCGACTACAAGTTCATTAGCACCGATGTCTGAGTTGACAGCATTTCTTCCTCCATCTTATCGTAAGCCTCGTACAGGGAAGCGTGTCTTTGCTCAGAGTAGACTTGCGTCTCATGGGAAGGAATCGACAATATTCCCAGGGAGGGTATTTCAAGAAACTATGCAAGCACCTGAATCTACTTCTCTGGGATGGCGTGCTGTCTTCCCACCAAGTGCTATCCTAAAACACTCTCGTTGTTACTCGAAAGACTCAACAAGCAACACTCGTTCGTTTGTTAACTCAAATTCTATGCCTCCAGCTGGCTGTATGACGGTCAGATAATTCTCATTTACTACTTATCAAAAGTACGTAACACACATAGGATTGAAGAAGGTCGTGTCGCATTAGTAGTGTCGTCTCTCCAGTTGAGAAGCTTTAATCAGCTTTTGACAACCATTTAAGTCTTGCCCATTAGTTTAAATGCTGTACTGTTTTATTTTTTACTTCGATTTCCCTTTTCTTAAAAAAAACTTTTTTTCCCCCCCCTTCCCCTTTCAATTTTTTGAGTGTCAATGTTAGTCTTCAGTTTGTAGAACAGACGGCTACTCAGCGCAGCTCTGTGCAGCTGAATGATAACATTTTGTACTCACTTAATGCGATTACATTACATACGGTGATGACAGATGTCGATAAAAAATAAACGTTTGTTCATTCATACGGTAAGTGAGATTACGTGTGTTTTGCATTTGCGAGGTGCATCGTTCTGAATCCTACCATGGAAAACAACGTCTTCAAAGGAAACGTAAATTTTTAATTTTTTTTCCCCCTTCAATTTTTTTTTTTTTTTTTTTTTTTTTTTTTTGATGTGTTTTTCCCGATACTGCTGTGCAAATGCAAAGCAATTAGTATTCTAGCCATGTCTTTTTTTTTATTTTTTTTAAAAATTATTACCCCCCTTTAATCCACCTTTCCCCTTAATACCCAGTTGTATAAAAAAGAAAAGACTTCCTACTACAGTACGTCAACTTCAGTTTTGCGATAAAATTGAAGAGGAGAGTAAAGCGCACTTTAAATACTATTTGTTTGCATAATGAACTACGTCAAAGGGTTGGCTCTCATTCTTTGAGCCGAATCCATTCACAGCAGGAACGGTTTGTCCATCTCTCGTATAATTATAATATATTTGTTCTCTTCTGAATTTTCCCCAAAAGCTTCCTTTCTATTATTTGGTTTGTTTATATATATTTTCGTCTACTTTCTTCGTTCCTAAGTTTTTTTAAAAAAAAAAAAAAAAAAAAATTCCCCTTTCATTCCTCAATTAGTTTTGGTTTCTTTGTCTTATTTTTCATCTTCCAACCGACGTTCGGAAACTCTTGTTTTTTTTTTATAATCAGAGACGGTATTTAGCCTGGTAAGGAATATTCAGTGTCTCGTTATCAACAACTGAATGAATGGAAGTGTTTTTTTTATGTATCGTGGTGTCTGAATAGGAGAGGGTTTTCAGACATTTTGTTACAGTCCCCGAAAAATAGCGGCATCTCGCACTGGAGGCGAACTTACTACTACCAGCCCTTTAATTGGTGTGGTTGGCGCGCTGATGTGATAGCGGAGAATCGATCTTTTTGCAATGATGTGAATCCTTTAAAAGGATTTTAGCTTTTTGGGTGATTAAACACAAACTCAACATGGTAATAAAGTTTTCTTTTTTTTTTTTTACATAAATTCAATTTTTTTAGGTGTTTGCCTGTCGTTGTTGTTGCATTCAACTAAGACCACTGCGACTATAGTAGCTCTTTGAATTCCTCTCCTATGTCTTGGTATTGTCTTGTAGTTGTAATGGTTATTTAATTCAAGAGATAATTGTTGATTTGGTTACTCTGCAGTGAGTTCCTTAAGGTAGTCGGATCTTGTTTTATGTTTCTCTCCCTAACTTACATCACGAGTTCAGTACCAACGAGCAACCCGAAGTTCTTGAAGGTCCGTTGTTGTTTTAGTATTTGCAGTTATTGACGTATCTTTTCGTCGAACCGACTGAGCAATACCACCATTGCTTCTTCACGTGTAGTTCTTATTTCAAATATGTAACGACTCTCTTGTGTGAGTCACCGTTGTGAGTTTTTTCATGAGGTTGGCTTCCACAGCAAATACCAAGTAAACTGTTTGGTGTTATTCCTCTTTCCCACCATATGAATCCCTCTGATGTTATATCTTCTGGTAGTCTATTTAGTTCTTTGATTACGTTATAAGTCGGTTGTTTTGAATTTAGTGAGTCGGCTAACAATCGAATTACATAAAAACACCCTCTCTGCTTTCTGTTCGATGAAATCTTGTCATTCTCACACTCATCGAAGAATCGCTTTCTCTTACATTACAAACTCGCCTTTTCGATTAGCCGATTGGCCAGCAACAATCAAACAAGTCTGGTCACTGATACCCTTCCTTAGTTAGGTTCTTGTTCGTTGTCGGAGTTGTATTCACTGATACGCGAGGTAGCTGTTTTTTTTTTTTTTTTTAAAAGAAGTGAAAGTACTATTTTCCACACTCATTATTGAGTGAGTTTGTTCACATAAAACAGCTACTTTGTGTAGATGTCTTTCAAATTCGATGACTTCTTATTTTGTGCACTCATCGAAGACATCATTTTAGATACCTCTTCGCACGAACAGTGTAACAGTAATTATATAGGAAAGGTAAAGGGAACTTTCTGTACTTGCTGTCGGTTGCAGGTATACATATGTTTATTTTTTTTGTTTCATTTTGTCCAACGAAATCTCTTGTTAGGATAATAGGTTAGCACAACAGGGTAGCTTTTTTTGAACTGATGCTGAACAGCACTCATATTTTGTTGTTTTCATTTGGTTTGAGATGCTTACTTAAGTGTGAAGAATTGTATTTTTAAATATGTTTTTAGTAGTCTGTTTTTTGGTCACTCTTTTGCACTCATCGAATGGTCGCTGAACAAACGCTCTTTCGTCGTCTGGATAAAACAAAGAACTTGACAAAAACGTTGTCACTTCTCACAATAAGCATTGTGTTGTAATCACCACCTACCTGTTATGATGTTAGCAGTGAGAGGTGGTTAACTACCTCATTATTTTTAGCGAACCGTTTTATTTTTTTTTTGTTTCAGCCATCCTCTTCCAACATAATTCGAAAGAAGCCCAACATAATTAGATAAGTTGAGTGGGTGATGTTTTGTTATTTTATTTCTTTAGGTATTTTTTAACTAACTTAAAACTGATTAGAGTAAAGTACCTCAATACAATACATACCATTCCACTACAGGAGGAGGGGGGTATTATAAATGTCCAGCTATGACAACGGATCGGCCATGAGTCCAGGAGGTCCGGGTGGATCCCCAGCAAGATCCGGAAGCCCATCATCGCCTTCATCTTTTAGAGGTCGAAGATTAGAACGAAGAACTGACGATGCAGCAAATTCACTCCGAACAACATTAACAATCGCTAAAAAAGTAATATCTCACGAAGTCATAGCAAGAGAAGGATCTCCAGTTCTCGACGCCTTAGAACAGGCTGATCACCTCGCTAATGAAGAAGTCCGCGAAGAAATAGAAATTCAAAGCGATCGTCTCATTGAAAGCTGTCAAGAGCTATGCAAAAGTGAACTAAACACACATTGGAAGGTAATCCGCTTGAAGAAAGCGGTCTCATTCATGCCACAACTACTACAAGAAAATAAACTTCTGAAAGAAGAAATCAAACGAGCGAGAATGGAAGCTCCAGAAGAGCTGAAGGACACATTGGAAAGTATTGAAGCCGCACGACGTAAACTGATAGAAGACAAAGCTAAACGCGGAGAAGAAGAATCAGCTGCAAAAGATGAGCTAAAAATGGCACTAGAAACTCTAAAAAACGGAGGTTTTCCAGACGGTGATTTGGTTCAATTTGTAGCAGCAGCTCTTGATTCAGCAATTGGTGTTGTATTCAGAAGTGAAGACGAACGAAGTAGAACAGCTGACGAACTGGATAAGGCAATTGAAGCACGTCAAGACTCTACCTCATCTCACGAAGTAACCAAAACAAAACTTTACCGACTTGAGAAAACTTCACGAGAGCAAACTACAAAAATATCAGAACTAGAAGACAAGATTACATCACTTGAGAGTGAGATCTCAATGGCTAATGAATTATTT
The DNA here is from genome assembly GCA_964019425.1 of Flectonema sp. DT1601. NCBI lineage: Eukaryota > Euglenozoa > Diplonemea > Diplonemida > Diplonemidae > Flectonema > Flectonema sp. DT1601. The sequence goes on along the minus strand of OZ025817.1, from coordinate 485,946 downwards.
GATCAACAACAGGCTACTCTAAAACAAAAAGTCTCCGAAGCAAACAATTTAACAGCTGAACTCAGCACTGCAGCAACTGACTTCCAACACGCTGAACGACAAATAAAAAAGCTCAAAGAAACAATAGAAAATGATTCACAAGAACACGTTGACTACACAGAAAGTCTCAGACAGAAGTTTAAGAATCAACTGCAAGTTTTGGAAGATGATAACACTCAAGCAAATGAATTACTACAAGACAGGTTAGAGTCTGAGAGGAAGGCAATCGCTGCCCTCGACCAGCAACTGCAACAGTCAACAAAAAGCTATTCAGAACTAGAAGGGAAATACTCAGAACAAGAAGCTCTCATAGTTCGTTATAAAACAAAACTTAAAGAAGTTACACAAGAAAATGCAAACAATGAATCTTTAGTAACCCGACTAAGAGATGTGGCGAAGAAGTTCAAAGAAGATTTGCAAACAGCAACTGCTGAGAAAAGTGAATTACAAGAACTTCTCAACACAAGTACAGAAGCAGCAGAACATCACAAAACTATCTCCAGCAAACTTCAATCAGAAAAGGTTCGTCTAACTGATGCGATTTGTGACTTAGAAACAGAAGCCGAACAGACGAAAACCAACCTCCGAGAAGTATCAGAACAATTCGATAATGTTGTGTCTGATAAAGAAGAACAAGACCAACAAATAGAATCGATTTTGACTCAAAAACAGGAAATAGAAACAGAACTACTTGACCTTCAACAGAAGAATAACAACCTTCAGGAGTCAATGCAGAGTACAACAACTGAATTAGAAACATCAAAACAAGAAACTGATTCTCAACTAGAGATAGTAATGTCACAACTCAACTCAACAACAGAAGAGAACACAAATCTCACAACTGAACTTGATGAGTTAAGGAATCGAGTTTCTGAGCAGCAAGAATCGATTGAACGGCTTTCTGGTGCTGGAGAACAGTTAGAACAAGCAGTCAACTTCATGAATGAGGCGCAGCTTAAGAGTCAAGAAGCACTTCACGGAATTGAAGAAAACAAAGCAAAAGCTGATCTAATGAGTCAGAAATGTCAGGAATTTGAAACCCGAGTTCAGATGGAAGCAGATCGAAAAATAGCTGAAAAACAAGAAGACGTCGACCGATGGAAGAATGACCTCGATAATGAGAAAGCGAGAAACGATAGATCCGAAGAACGATTTCAGAAATGTGTTGAGCAGTTGAAGATTGCTGCAGAGAGAGAACATGATATTCACAAAGAGATGCAAAGTATGGACAACGCTCGTCAACAAATGGCTCAACGAGTACATGAATATCAAGAAGACGGCAGGTTTGCTAAACGAAATGCTCAAAACGTCGGCTGGATAATCGCTGGTCGTGGTGCCCTGATCCGTGACCTCCATAAACTACACTCCACCATAATAATGAAACCAACAAGAGATAATCCTTTAGTGAAGGTTATATCTGTTGCTAAAGAACTCTCCAGTAGAGTACTGGCAACTCATTTATTCGAATGTGAGCGTCGCCATCTTGGAATGGCACCCAGCGAACCAATTCCAATGGAAATACCTGACTCACCACGTCAACCTTCACCACGACAGTCTTGGAGACTATTTCATCATTCACCTGGTGCTTCAGTAGAGGTTTGTGTTGTTTCTTGTTTTGTTTTGGTTTGTTGTTTTTAAAACATTTTCAGAAATAATAAAAATATTCCAAACACAGGATCCTCCTTGCGCACCAGACTTCATAAAGCGACCTCGTTCAAGTCAAGGAATCAGAAGTACAGGAGATTCATGGAGACCAGATGTAACTGAGAGTCGACCTCGATCAGGACCTTCACAACAATCTCTGTCACCACAAGCGAGACTACTGGAGTTTTATTAATTTTAAGAGGTTTTTGAGGAAACAACTGTTTTTTCTGTACTATATTCCTAAAGATAAAAAAAAAAAAAAAAAAAAACCACCTGATAGAAATGTATTGTATTTTAATTGTATCCCTTATTGTATAAACAACTACTACTGCTATCTGTTTGTTTGGTGTGACGTTTGTACACTCATTCAGATAGACTCGTACTTTCTGTATCTTGTAATTGTTAGGTACTGTATCAAAGACTTCACTCTGTATATTTATTGTAATCTAAAAAATTATTTTTTTTTATATGTCAGGTACCCCTCATCGCCTTGGAAAGATGTTTGGGATAAACGGCAGCTGTTTTTTTTTTTTTTTTTTTTTTTTGTGTGAAATCAGTTTTTCTTTTGTTCTATATTTTTTTTTCTAATCAGAAATAACAATAATGTCTGAATGTGTTTCGATAAATGAGGATGTTGAAAATGGACTTCCACTTGTAGCCGATAATGGAATTCCCATAGAAATTCAACGAGAAGGAGAAACGGCAACTGAGGAGAGGAGTTTGTTAGAAACCATCGCAATTTGGGTGATCTCTTTAATTTTATGGATTCATTTTATTATTGTTATTCCCGCGTGTGAATCAAATCAAAGTTCTTTTTGTGAGAATTACTACAAAAGTAAAACAGTAGACGGATACGTCTACCAAGATGCCTTCTTTATAGTTCTGAGTGTCGTGTATGTTTTTTATTGGATTATGTCTTGGACGTCGTCAACGAGACTTTATCTCAGCGGACACGCAGATTTCGATAGTTGGAATGCTGCACCAACATGCTGGTTTAAGATTGACTGTTTTCATAAAGGAAGTGGTGAGAGTGAATCGATTAGGGTTGATACTCATTCGGCCATTGGAAAATTTGAATATTCATCTTTTACAACAGTTGGTAGACTGGTACTCCCTGAGTCTGGTGTGGCTCGGATCAGATTTACAAAGAAATTAACATTCGCTGATGACTACACACAACGTGCTTATGATGAAAGTTATGAGACTTTCATATCAGAAAACGATAACGACACTCACAAAGAAGCAACCAGAGGAATGAATGTCTCTGGATTCTGTAAGAAATCGATCGTCTTTCGTGATCCAGAAAACGTTCCGTTTCAGTACCGTCCGTTCTCTTACTTCTTATCAACTGCTCTGACGGTCTCTGTGCTTCATGGACTTTATATTAAGAAGTGTGCTCCTCTTATTAGATGGGAACTCGTTAAGAAAATAAAACTTAATGAACCTGAATGTTGTAATCCTTAAGATGAAGATACTCACTTTACTGAAAGTAAGTGAATGAAACCTGACTGTCGTATGCAGTAGGGATTCACGAGTGTGTCTTATGTATCAATTGCACAAAAAGAACAACTTCTATCTTCGAACTATTAACTCCTTTGACCTCCTCATTGTTCGAAAAATCTCGAAATTGAGAGAGCGACGGATCGACGATTGTCATTCTACTGCTTTGGCAGATACCTTGGAAGGAATTCAATTTCTGTCCTGACGACCTCCGATGGACATTATGAAATTAATTCTTTCGAAATAGAACATTTGATAAATACGTTTTATCATAAAAACTTCATTCTATCCTCTGCTTGTGCGAATTAGTTTTTGTATTTAAAAACATTTCCCGCGGCAATTACTAACGTTTCACTAAGAAAAGTGTTATTTCGATTTGCTTTTCCGTCAATTATGATAAAAAAGAAAAAACATAAAAAAAAAGATTAAAACATCGATCAAAAAATGCTAACGTTGTGATGTTTTTTGTTTTGTGCAAAACCTTTGCTGAGAAATCTGAGAGAAGATTACGTGTGTTGTCAGAATTAGTTTTTTTTTGGCTCTGAAAAAAAAAACTAAACTTTGCTATCTTTTTTTGTGTTGCGCACGAAACAAAAAATCCCACTTTTTTATTTCATTGTGTTGGGTAAATTAGTATCCTCCATTCCATTCGCTGTTCTTCAACATTGCGTTTTTCCTTTTTTTTTTTTTTTTTTTTTCCGAAATCCAATCAAAGTAAATAATTTATTTATAAAAAAAAAAATAAAAAAAAAATTATCATTTCAAATAGTAGCTGTGTTTTATAGTAAGTTCGACAAAGTGGAATCATTGCGGATGTTGATCTCTTGATTTAGAATGTCTGTGTCGATACTATTAAAGTAGTCTTTGTCTACCTAACTGATACCCGGTGGTCTGTTGGGTTTCAACTAACTCTTTCGATACTTCAAAATAACCCTCCATTTTCAAGTGTTCAGTATGTCCCGTCAGCTGAAGCTATGCTTAATAAGATTGAGTCTAATTACGTTGCTGGATTGGAGTTAACGCGATGCTCTTTTAGTTTGCTGTATCAGCGATGCACAGTACGCACGCGATGTATTGGACTTCCTTTCCTGTCTTATCCATCTTTATATTGTGATTGTGACTACTGGTGTTATAGAAATAACGGAACTATTTATTTATATTTTCACAATCTGGTTTGCTAAGTTTTTAATGACCCAATCAACTATCATTTGTTGTCTACGAGTTTTTTTTTTTTTTTTTTTGCATTTACTCGTAATCACGCAGTACTTGTCAGAGAGTATGTTCTCAAGCCAACCGCACGTGCTTCAATCTTAAGCCACGCAAAGTGGAATAGCTGTTGGAATATTCCAGTCATAGATGTAGATTTTCGAGCTCCTTATTTCGGTAGAATTGAAATCCAACAACAGGGAGATGAACACACAGATGCTACAGCTCTTAGTGCTTGTTTCAGAACTTTTGGTAGTAAAGTAGAGTCGGCGAAGAAGTTTCTTGACCCACGAACTTCCTGCAATGACTATCGGGGGAGTTGTCATATCTGTTGGATTAATGTAACCTACCCGGCCTTCAGTAGTACCACAGCCGCTTTCTTCTAACCTACCCCAGTACACTTGCAGCCGACGTTTAATGCGCCACTCCGGAGGGGAGTACAACTTCGTTAAACAAAAGCAATTTTATGCGAGTATGTCCTGTTGAACTTCGATGAACAAGTTATTATCGGTTCTTACGTTGAGAACCACTTTTTGAAACAGCGCGTGGTCTCGAATTACCAGATTCGACAGCGTTTTCTGGTAAGACAAAAAATATAATCTTTCCCTTTTTTGTGTTTTCTTTTTCTTCTTTTTTTCTAAACGTAACCCTTTTCTTTAGTAAACAACGTCAAAGTTTCACCTGATCTTTGTTTTTCCTGGGCTTCAATGCATTTCTTTTTCTGAAAGCTCATACTACTCCTACATCAGCGCAAGTAAAAGAAAGTTAATCGCATTTTATATTTATTGGTATTAAAAACTATTTTCATTTATTTATTTTTTTAATTTAAATTATCGTATCACACATTCGTCTTTGGATCCTACGCGCACGTCGTCTGGGGGGAGGGGGGGGCTGGTAATTTCCAAGGTTTTGGCTACGTTTCAACTCCAGATAACTATAAGAGTTTTCCTTCTCTGACTTGAAAAGTCATTGTAGTTCCTTCATGAGTTGTAGAATCAGAGATTTGACGATATCGGTGGAGTAACTATATTCTTGTCCTTCTATATAGCTAATCATACTCTTTTTTTTATTCGGTTTGAAAAATTGCAGTCTGTTGACTAAGAACTCTTAGTCTCTCCTTTTTGTATTATAAAATTATGTCTTTTACGCTAAGTTTGCTTAGTAACTTTATTTATCCTGAAATCATATCCTGAATTAACCCGATGCTCTTTAGTTTGCTGTGTCACGCGATGTATTAGACTTCCTTATCTATCTATTTAAGTGAGGAACTTTCATTCGATTTTTGCACATTAGAAGTAGGCTGAAGACTACCTCGATAGTAACTTAAAGAAGAGTTATTTATTGTTTACTGTCTGCGTTCGAATGGGTTTTTTTTTTTTTTTTTTTTTTTTGTTACTGTTGCAGTTAGTTTGTTAGTTAGCTAAAATAGAATACGGACAAGGTGAAAGTGTTTCTAGAATCTCCTGATCTAGTAAGCCCTGTGCTGATACTAACAAAATAATCCCCCCCAGGATTTGGTTCTTCCTACTACCGCAGTATTGGGGACCCTCAGAAGAGCCACCCGGTACTCTTTGAGTGTCTACATAACCGATACTCGGTGGTCTGATGGACTTGATAACTAACTAAAATATGACTACTTTGTGCGGTCAGCTGTGTTTTAACTGTCTTCCTAATAAACGCAACTGTACTGAATTGAAATATACCAGAACAACTTCCACCCAAGAGAGCACAAAAAAAAAAATCATCTCTTTCCCTTATGTTCGTTTTTCGCTCAGTCTGTAGTGGCTACTAGCAGCCACTACATATTCTGATATTTGGTCGATGATATTATGTTGTCGTCTGTGTGCGGTGTGCTTCCCCTTGACTGAATGATGAGTCAATGAAAAGCAGATTGTCTAAAAGAGGTAAACTTATTTGACAAATTTAGCAACTGAAATCTTAAGGAACAATTCTTTACTTTGTGTTGCTTGAGATTGCTCTCTCCTCTCTCTCTCGAGTTTAGTTCCTTTTTTTTTTAAATTAGTTTAACTATTTTATGTTTTCAGGAGGAGGGATAAAAATGGAGGAATTCCTCGCTTCTCGAAAGAAATTCGGAGCAGGTGAAACAATACGACAAGACTGGGATGAACGTCAGGTAATCGAAGAAGAGCCTGCTGAAGAGAAAAATGAAAAGCTGACGGATTTAGAAATTGCGGTGGGTAAAGTTCCGACTCAACAAAGTTTCGGTTCAATCCCAGCGATAGAAGCTCGTACTGGAGATGATAAGCCTGTCAAAGCAACAGCAGAAACAGAAGAAGTTGAAATGTATAAATTAGCAGCTGATAAAAATGCTGACGACCTTAACTATCATTTGGAACTTGAAGCTGCTCGACTAAAGAAAGAACAAGAACTCAAAGAAGTCATCAACGCTGAAGTGAAACAGTTTGAGAAGGAAGTCGCACAAAAACAACGAGAAGAAGAATCGAAGTTAATGGTTTGTAATGCAATACTTCATGTACAGCATGTGTGTTATTAATTAAAATAAAAAAAAAAACAGAAAGCCCGTCTTGAGCGATCCATATTCAACACTAAAGGCGACAGCGATGAAGAAAGTGAAGACGATATACCATTGACTGTTGCACCCGCTGGACAGAAGAAAAAAAAGAGGAAGAAGAAGACTGACAACCAAATTAAGAAAATACAAAAACCATCATCAGGACTTGACTTGGATTACAACTAATGTAATTATCATTCTCTCTGAATTTCATTTAAAAGCAGCAGCTTGGCTCATCGTTTGCGTCTTCTCATAGAAGTAATATGCAACTTTTAGATTACCTTCGGCCTGTTTAGGCTACCCGACTAGTTACAAAGTAGTGACTACCAAATCTTTTAAAGATTATTACAATCTGATAGTCTCATTCATGGAGGATTATATTTCATTTCACCCCCCCCCCCCCCGAGCGGACCGCTGAAGACTCGAGTAGTCTAGGAAAGCCTTACGTCGGATTCGTCCACTGTTAACCTTTGGTTTCATTTTATTTTTTTCACATTGATTTTAATTTACAGCTGTTTTTCACTGTTACGGTAGCGTAGGCAAGAGGTGCTCAACTACGTTCACGTGGCCTCCACCAAAGAAACCAGGCAATGTTCAACGCCTTCTGTTTCATGGTGACAGTATTTTTATTTTTTTGTGCAAAGACCTGCAGTATTCTTCCCAGATAAATCTTTTCGTATCGTATCAAAGTTCCCCCTTAGTACATTACCTCGGTCATTGAGACTGGCGTGGAGATGTGCTACATTAAACCGTGGGAGACCTTATGGTTGTTCTTGCGTAATTTTACCCACCGATCCGTTTTAACCAGACTAATGTTTTAACGGCTTTTTCCATGTTGAGTTCTTTGCTGCTTTTCCTATATAGCCCAAGGGACAAGTTATATAGCAAAAGAGACAAGCATAGTGCACTATATAGGGAGTGCCGCGGGGGGCTCCACTACGGAAATCGAGAGTCGTGGCTGTACAGGTATAAGCACACTTTCCCCTTTCCCCTTATGTTTGGTCGTAGTATAGTTGGTTAGAGGTTGTCAGTGGCAATCGCGGCGATAGGGTAGAGCGTTTAGGTCGCCAATTTAGAGCGAGCCAATTTGAATGGTCTCCAGGCAGATGGGTGAGCTTGTCCTTCCTAGGCTGCTATCACCGAGCGGACCGCTGAAGACTCGAGTAGTCTAGGAAAGCCTTACGTCGGATTCGTCCACTGTTAACCTTTGGTTTCATTTTATTTTTTTCACATTGATTTTAATTTACAGCTGTTTTTCACTGTTACGGTAGCGTAGGCAAGAGGTGCTCAACTACGTTCACGTGGCCTCCACCAAAGAAACCAGGCAATGTTCAACGCCTTCTGTTTCATGGTGACAGTATTTTTATTTTTTTGTGCAAAGACCTGCAGTATTCTTCCCAGATAAATCTTTTCGTATCGTATCAAAGTTCCCCCTTAGTACATTACCTCGGTCATTGAGACTGGCGTGGAGATGTGCTACATTAAACCGTGGGAGACCTTATGGTTGTTCTTGCGTAATTTTACCCACCGATCCGTTTTAACCAGACTAATGTTTTAACGGCTTTTTCCATGTTGAGTTCTTTGCTGCTTTTCCTATATAGCCCAAGGGACAAGTTATATAGCAAAAGAGACAAGCATAGTGCACTATATAGGGAGTGCCGCGGGGGGCTCCACTACGGAAATCGAGAGTCGTGGCTGTACAGGTATAAGCACACTTTCCCCTTTCCCCTTATGTTTGGTCGTAGTATAGTTGGTTAGAGGTTGTCAGTGGCAATCGCGGCGATAGGGTAGAGCGTTTAGGTCGCCAATTTAGAGCGAGCCAATTTGAATGGTCTCCAGGCAGATGGGTGAGCTTGTCCTTCCTAGGCTGCTATCACCGAGCGGACCGCTGAAGACTCGAGTAGTCTAGGAAAGCCTTACGTCGGATTCGTCCACTGTTAACCTTTGGTTTCATTTTATTTTTTTCACATTGATTTTAATTTACAGCTGTTTTTCACTGTTACGGTAGCGTAGGCAAGAGGTGCTCAACTACGTTCACGTGGCCTCCACCAAAGAAACCAGGCAATGTTCAACGCCTTCTGTTTCATGGTGACAGTATTTTTATTTTTTTGTGCAAAGACCTGCAGTATTCTTCCCAGATAAATCTTTTCGTATCGTATCAAAGGTCCCCCCCCCCCCCCTAGGGGGGGGTACAAGCTGTCGATAAAGTACTTTTTCCGAATTTTGGTAAATATAACCTTCCCGGGGGCAAAAAATACCCAGGACCCCATCAGAACCCCCAAAAATGTGATTTCGGGGCCGAAAAAACCTCGATTTGGCTGATTTCGGCAAAGGAATGAAAAATCTCAAAAAGTGTGGACCGTGTGGTACCTGGGGGTCCAATTTTGAGGCCTGTGAAATGCACCTTCAAATAATTTTTTTTTACAATGAGAAGAGGTGAGTCTTGGTGTGCCCCTGTATGCGCAGTTTGCTAATATACCATTTCCGTATCAGTTTCCACCTCAAGAACACGCCACGAAAGAGAGCAGCGCTCTCGCCCGGCCATGCTTGAGGTCATGAGGCTCACGGGCAGGATAACGCAGCTGAAAACGATGTTCTGCAGGGCAGCTCACAAAGTCATTCTGCGGAGGAGAGCATTGATCCCAGAGTGCATGAAAACACCTCCCGAGACATCCCTGAAGTCACTCAACAGCACTTGGACAGTCAGAAGTAAGATACGCGTGAGAAAGGGGTCCAGAAACGTCTAGTATCTGAATCGCGATCACAGAAGGCTCAGAGAATAGAGAAAGCGTCACGTCTGTACCCCAAACAGGGATAAGCCTGAAGACAGCTGTAGTGGTAGTGCCTCAAATAGCAGTGCCATAGATAAGCAGCAGCGACTTAGGGCAACATGCCCCATCCAAAAAGCCGTTCAAGGCATCACTTCAGAAGACCCAACCATACTCACCAGCGGGGCATACAAGACACTCTAGTACATGCAGCATTCGAAGAAGTACGGAAGAGACATCCGCTTGCAACTGTACCCAAGCGAGGGGGATTTACTCCTAGAGTCTTGGAGTCGTAACTACACTGCAGATATTGCGGCAAGAAGGGATCGGCGCAGAGAGATCCAACAAAGCCCTGAGTGAGTGACATAGTTGACGTCGCCGGTGCACAGACAGAAGGGAAGCGGGTCGAAGTCCCCGATTATATCTCGAAGGACAGTCCGACATGTTGATGAATTCACAGGTGATCTGTCAGTGACCTGACTACTTGAAGCAGCAGCTTCCTCCTCACCCTCCGTCACATCGCTGCAACATGATACTTCCTCTAGTGCCCGTCATGCTCGTGGGCTGAAGCTAACAACCGTGGCGTTCGTTGTCCGCACCCCTCAAGGGATGGGGAGGTTATTCAGTGTGTTGTTGTTGATAATTCTTAGTCAACTAACGGAACCATTGGAGTGAGGGCTGCCCTACTGATAACGTACAACATATTCCAGAGGCACACGGACTTCCAAAGGCTACCACATCAACGCAGGACCACCAACCCTCTTCAGATTGGCAAGAACAAGCACAACAGGAAGCGCTACAGGGGCTGAAAGTACCACTCCGTCTCACAGGGAAGACCTCTAGACAGCAAGGCCTAATGCTAATCTGCCATCCGCATCCAAGGATTGGTCCTCTGTCTATCTTGTACAGAAAGAAGCACAGCTTCGAGCCGAATTTCGAAAGCTGAGCACATGGGATGTTCAAGAGAAGGCCAGTAGCCTAAGCATCGAAGATGGGGGAATTAACGACCCGGGTCTGGTGGAGCATATTATTAGGTTCAAGATGGGTCGATAAAATCATAAATTGGGTTCCCATTTCATCCCCCACACAACTCAGAGGGAAACCCTGGCTATGGATTGCTCAATGCACGGAATTACTTATAATTTTTGTGAGCCCTCCTAACACACCCCTTGTTTTCACCCCCCTCAGGTACCACACGGTCCACACTTTTTGAGATTTTTCAAAGACTTGTTCTAAAGTGCCGAAGAACTGTTTCTTTGGATCGCAATCCCCATTTTTGGGGTATATGTTGTACTTTTCATAATTTGGGTGCCCAAAAAACTTGTTCTCCGGGAAAAAACCGAAAGTGCCCAAAATCTCCGTAAAATCGATGCTTGTACCCCCCCCTACCCCCCCCCCCCCCCTCGATCTCTATTCAGTCTATATCACAAGAAAGTAAGATAGTGAGAAAGGAGGACTCTTAACACCATCCGATTGTTGGATTTCTTGCGGTGTTTTTAATTTTTAATTTTATTTGTATCATTTATAGGTAACCTATGCCTCAAAAAATAGGACAAGAGATGACTATCTGGGTCCCTGACTCCGACGTTGTCGGATGTATGAAGTGCAGCAACAAGTTTACGTTACTACGAAGACGTCATCACTGCCGACGGTGCGGAGGAATATTTTGCTACAAATGTAGTAAAGCTGTTGTTCAAGGACAGAGAATGTGTCAGACCTGCAGGAGTGTATTTCTAATGCTATCTGACTCAGTTTTAATATATCTGACAAGTTACCTGTCTGAGGGAGAGCAGAGCGCAGTTATTCAAACTTGCAGACGACTAACCCGATTAGTTGCTCTTCCCTTTTCTAATTTAACAACACCACTTGAGATAAGATACAGATCTCAAAAGTGTAATAGTCTTCATCAGGTATTAGGATGTTCATTCTGCACAGATACAGAAACAGGTTGTCTTAGGAGTCTACGAGTAGTCAACAAGAGTAGTGTGTTGTCAAGGAAGCCTTGGAAGCAAATCCTCACAGAATCGCAGTTGTTGCTATCGGCATCCCACGCGTGTGTTCAGAACCTCTTTGAGATCACTCAAAATGAAAGCAGCGTCGTCTTCGTCAGTGAACCTCTTGAGGGCGTCTCTCTTGAGTCAGTAATGCGACTGCAAAAGTGCGGAGTCAGTGAAGGTGTTTCTGCGTCAATAACACGGCAACTACTACAAGTCACACTCTACCTCCACGAAAAGCTTTCTGCTGTGGTGAACAACTACAAGCTGAGTGATATTTTTATAAGTCTTGATGGCACAGTAAAGTTAACTCGTCTATCTGCTGCTCAGATAGTTGAACAGCAGCCTTTTCAAGATTGCGGATTGGAATCTCCTTTTGGAATTGGTGGAAGTTGTAATTCAAGTTTTAGTAACTTCAGTGAGTGCGGTTGGTCGAATTCTATTTCTTCATCTGGATTAGGATGCTTTGAAAGAAGAGGAGTTCCAATACCTTCACCTGTTTCAATTCCTGGGGGAACTGATGATGAACTTCTTAAGAAATCTCAACTCCTGATGAGAGCTGCTGAGGATCGAAGAGCGAACACGGCATTTGAGGGTTGCCTTTCACTTTCTGTATCTCCTTCTCGTTGTCGAGCAGCTATACCAAATCATGCCGGTGATGTGTTTCAGCTTGGAGCTATCTTACATTACTTGCTGACTGGTCATGTGTTTATTGCTGAACACGTTTCCTCCTCGTTGTGGATGTCTCTCTCAGACTCTGCATCAATGACTGTCTCTCTGATGTTGTCTCCCTCTCCTTACGATCGTCCAACTCCAAAGAAGTTGTTGACGTCGTTTGAGTGGCTGGCTAGTGGAGCTCACCTCGTTTCACTTCCTGACTTTGTCGACTCATTCTTGAGATTCGCAATGTCGTCAGAGTGTTCTCTGGCTCACTGAGCTGTCGGCCCTCAAATCACTTCATCTCATCAGCATTCAATGCTTTTAAATACCTTTTATTAATTTTGTTTTTATTATTATTATTTCTAATTATTTCCCTTCTTTTTTTTCAAACTCTTTTTCTTATTTCACGGAGCAGCTTTACACATTAAAGGCTCTCGAGTATGAACCAAATTTCCTTTTTTTTTTTTCGAGATCACGTTTTGTCTGTTCTTTTTTCTTTCGGGGAAAAAAAAAACAAACAACGTTTTTTTTTTTTTTTTTTTTTTTTCCTTCCCTTTTTTTTACAAATATATGGTTGAGTTTTTTGAACTATTTTATTAATTTAAACTATCTAAGTGATTGAAAGAAAAAAAAAAACGAAAAAAAAAAAAAAAAAAAAATATTAAAAAGCCCATCTGCTATTTAACTCTCCTTTATCGAAGTCATCAGTAAGCAACTATTATTACTTCATTAGTTCAACGATTTGCTGATTGATTATTTTTGTTATTCGTTCCGACTCCCCGCGTTCAGTCGCTGTATTTAAAAACTAATGTTAAATTATCTTTTTATGTTGTCTATGATACAACACGGTTGTAATTTTTACAAAATCGAACATAACATCCCCGCGTTCTTTGATGTTACAAACAAACTCGTGTTAAATTACAAAATACTTAACCATGTTGACGTGGTCCCTTTGCCGAGAAGGACCTAAAACCGCAACAATTTCCAAGAAGGTTGTTAAGGGGGTATGGTCCGAAGAAGATTATTAGCCCGAAACCCAGCCATTATTTTAATTGTCCTACGATTTACTTTGTAATTACACCCCGCTATTACTATTTATTACTGTTGGGTTTATATATATTTTTTAATTTTATTTTCTTATTATTCTATTGTATTTCAGAACAACGTTTCTTTTTTTTTTTTTTGTTGTTGTTGTTGTTGTTGTTGTTTGAGAAGACGGTGCGTATTCACTTGCCGCTTTTAATTTTTTTTCCTCCTCTTTTTTTTTTATATTTTTTATGTTTTTTTTATCGCATAAATAAATTCAAATTTACAAAATAGCTACACATGACTTTACAAAATTAGCTAATTACTGAAAAAGGATGTTTAAATGTTCGCCGTGTGAGTTCAAATTGTGAAAAAAAACATCCAATCTTTTCCATTTTTGTTACAATGAGAGTGTGAGGGTTGTCTCGAAAAAGTGAACGGCCACCCAGTAAGGGCAGCGCCTGAGCAATTATAGCAGTAACAAAAAGAAGGAGAAACACAGTCAAAAAAAAAAAAAAAAAAAAAGGGGGGTTGACAGTTATCAGCTGTTTCAATGAATTTTAAAAACGATCGAATGAATAAAAAATAAAATACATAAAGTCGGTCAAAAGATTCTGGTTTTAAACGTTTCAGCAATTTGGCTATTTTAGGATGCGCGCAAGTAACAGATAACTGTTTTACGGTGTTGGTTGTTTTGTCGTAATGAACATATTCTCAAGTTGTAAGTGAGAATACGAACAAAGCTACGACAAGCTTCGTTAATTAAATTGAATGAAACGAATTTCATCACCCAAATATCAGTTCTCGTAGCTGAGTTTCATTTCCGTCTTCTTTTTGTGTTTATAAGTTTTTGTGCTATCGCCCGATGTTGGAATATTTTACAAGGCGTGCCTGTGTGTTGTTGTTGTTTTTTTATTTTATTTTATTTTTTTTTTTTGAAACAAGAAAAGGGGACTTTTAGCAACAAAAGACAATCACAATTAAGAGAGCAGCTGACTGTCTGTTGAGTTGATTTGTTGATGCTTTTACTGCCTTTCAAACAATTGCCTTGGCAAATCACAAAAATTACTATTTTTATTTTATTCTATTCTACTTTGGAGGAACAGGGTAGCTTGTTTTCCCAATTTTTTTTTTTTTTTTTTTCTTTTCAAGTCGAAGGTTTTTCAACAAAACGATTTGTGTTTTCTTAATCCCCTTTGCAGCCTGAGCTCTAAGGATTTATAAACACTCAACACAATTCAACAACAACTATTATGAAGTCTCTGAAAGCTGCTTCATTATTTTATCGTCTTGCAGTAAGTAGTAACAGAGTTGTTCCTCTTTTCTATTTGGATTCTCTCCCGAATAACGAGGTTGAATCAGTTTGTTATGTTTTTTGTTTGAAAAGTCGGTTGAAAGTTCTCATCGTTTTATTATTATTATTCTTTTTTTTTTTTTTTAAATTTCTGGTAAAATCCAAATAAACGTACAAAATTAGCTATTTCGTGTGGAGTTGAATTTGGTTTTTTTTTTTTTTTTTTTAAATTTATTCCCTGCAAAAAAAAGAATTGTTGGACTTTGACTTCTCCAACCACATACATAAAACGCGAGGGCATTCTTGCTGGTGGAATATTTGGACATTCCTTTGCTTGATTGTCGTTGATCGTAACAAGATCTTTATATTACAAAGACGCATGCACCTCCCCTGTGTGATATGATTGTGAAGAGTTAAGTCTTTGGTTTTAGCACTTGTGGGATCTGCTACACTCTGGATCTTACTTTTGTTCAAACTGAAAGATGCGATACGGACATCGTTATGTTTTTTTTTCCCCTTCCCGTTATTCATGTTTTCTTTGCTTTAAACAAGGTGGTAGCGCAACCCCTAAAATAATTGATAGCCGTTAGGCGTACCCACTCTGTGTGATATTAGGTAAGTAAGTACGCGCTGCCTTCCTGACTGATACATAAAGTTATAATCCCTTCCTTTGGAGTTATTCTATGTTACTTATTATTATTTCCCCCCTAAATTTGCTTTTTTTTTTTTTTTTTTTTTTTTTTGTTGGTTTTTCTATTTTCGAAGATGACAGTCATCCAATACCAATGATCAACTATTTTTTTAATTTCTATTTTTTTTTCTTTCTTCTTCCCTTCTCAAGGTTTCTAAAACTAAAACAATTTTTTTTCTTTTTTTTTTGAAATTCTCATTTCCCGTCAGAACTCTACGTCTAAGACAGTTTTTCCTCAACTCTATTTTGTTTGATTAGTTCTCCGTCGTTCGGTGAGCAGATGGCAGTCAAAAAAAAAAAAAAAAAAAAAAAAAAAACCACCCGAGTCATTTAGCTGATGAGTGAGTTTATAATTAATTATTAAGTACCAGTTGAAGGAATAAATTAAAAAATATTACTGAAGTTCTACTTTTCTCTTGTCAGGACCTCAATTGATTGTCTCTGATCATAAAGGTGTTGAGATCTTATTAGCAGCGAATCAAACTTTGTTATTTATTTCAGAAAAAAAAAACAATATGAAAAAGTCTGATGAGCTATCAGCTGGAGTACTGTACAGCATGGAGAGAGGTCTGCAGTCTAACTCCATGTGGTGTGCAGAGATGTTAGCTGGTCTCAGTGATGAGTCAATGAACGAAGAAGTCATGTGGACTGGTTGTCAAGAACAAGAATCGAATGATGAAAACCTTTCTGATGGAATCTCTCAAGCGTTACTTTTAATGCAAAACGAAGAGTACATCAGAGCGAGTCATTTAATTAAAGAGATCCCACAATCTGTGAAGTCATCACACGCTACATTCATAGCTCTATATTCAAAGTGGCTTGACGGTGAAAATAAACTCCAAGAAAGATATTTAGACAAATTAACACTACTGAGCCCACAGAAACATCGCAACGAACACAGTGATGAGTTGTACCAAAAACTTTCGTTACTAAACGCGAGAGGAGTGATTGATGGAGCTCTGCTGTACCTCTTTGGAATAGTTCTTCTTGAGAGAGGACAGAAAGAAGATTCTATGGGAATGCTATTGAGATCTGTCTCTCATACACCACTTCTGTGGGTCGCATGGAAGACGCTCGCTGATATCGCTGGAGTCTCTATATTACATGATGTGGCAAAAACACTTCCACATCCCCATTGGATTGCTCAGGTTTTTGAAGCACATTTAGCTCTTAAGAATTACAACCCAGACGCATTACAAAAATATCAAACACTCGACATAATGTACCCGAAGAGTTCACCTATAACATGTTCTGTAGCGTGTGTTGCTTACGATAAAGGAAGGACAGACTTAGCGAGGTCTTATTTTGAAAGATCAATTGAGTCCGATCCGTATCGTATCGAAGGACTTGATAGTTACAGTAACACACTTTATATGTTTAGAGATGGTACTACTTTATCTTTATTAGCTCATAGAGTGTTTCAAATTCAACCTTACAGACCTGAAACACATTGTATATTAGGAAATTTACATTCACTACAAAAAGATAATGATAAAGCTGTTCATCATTTTCAAAGAGCTCTCCAACTTCGTTTCAACTATCCAAATGCATGGACGTTCCTTGGACATGAGTACTCACCTTATCAGGGAGGTGTTGGTAATGTTAGAGGATGTATATTTGCTTACAATAAAGCGTTGGAGTTAGATTCTCGTGACTTTAGAGCATGGCTTGGACTTGCACAGACATATTACAGTGAGCTTAACCTTCCAGTGCAAGCAAATTATTACGCGGAGAAGTCAGTCGCCATTCGACCGAATGATAAACGTTTAAAAGAAATAGCAGCGATGATCAGATCTAAAGCAGAGATGTGGATAAGACCTGGTGGTGTTACAATATGTACCCCTACGAGTGGAGGCAGTAGTGATTTTTAAAAAAAAAAAATACATTCATTTGCCGGCAGTGCGCCAGCTACTAGAGTAAGCAAAGCGTTTACAGACTTCTAATTTATAGCTCCCCATTTCACTCCTCCTCATTTAGATTTTTATTAATACTGGTTGAGTTGTTTGTGAAACACATAAAATACTTATTTACGAAACAGGACACAACTACCTGGTGTATGTAGTGGGGTTTGTATCAGATTCATTCATGGGTGGCGGAGTTATTAATTTTCAACAGTTCAATAAAACCACCATATGAGTGGAGACAGAAAGAAACCCGAAAGAAGAGCAGATCCTGAAAGGAGGAGGAGGCCTGAACCTGTTAGTCGACGACGGGAACGTAGTCCAATACGGAAACCCGCTCGTCAAAAGCGTCGGAGGTCGATTAGCAGCAGCTTTTCCAGCAGCTGGAGCAGCTACAGCAGCAGTGAAACACCTCCTGAGAGGAGGAGAAGACCTGCAAAACGAGAATCCAGGTCTGGAAGACGTGATAGACGGCATTCTCCTGAGAAACCAAAAAACACTAAAAAAGACAACTCTAAGTCCCGACACAAGCAGATTGATGACAATGATATTTCCAAACAAATTGAAAGCAGTATCCAGTCTCGAGTAAAACAGAAACTCAGCGAGTCTGACACCAAAAGAAGAATTGATCGGGAAGTCAATAAACAGATCGACGATGATATTAAAAGAAAAGTTGACAAACGACTTAGAAGTGAAGAAACTAAAAAGACAGTTGAAGAAAGAGTGAAAAAGGAAATCGACAAACTCGTCGAACAGGAAGTGAAACGTCTAAAGGAAGACGAGAGTACGAAAGAAGAAATGTCGAGTCGCGCAAACCACGCCTTAGAAGAAGCAGTCACTAAGATCGTTGAGGAGAAAAAGGAACAAGTGGCTGAGAGCCGCTTCATGCGACTAGAAAGAGAGCGGCTTGAGAGGGAGAAAACTGAAAAGGATCGAATCGAGACTGCTGCGAGGGAAAAAGAGGCGGCTGCTTCAGCTCCGAAATTTAGTTTTGAACTAAAGCCACTGCGTCCTTAATCGTCTTAGTCACCTGATGAAGACCTTTTTATGAATGATATCATCATATGCAGCACACAGTAAGGACAAGTTGTTGTAACAAGTCTGCGCCTTGGACCAGATTCTCATTGCCGTTAATTAATTCTGACCTCAGTCAGTCGGCACTGCCTCTGACCTGTGCAGCCTTTCTTATTTCCTTTTAGCTGACAGTTTTCATAAAACATGTGATTTGGGTAGTTGAATTGTTTTGTTTGCACAAGGAAGTAGAGTTATGATGAACCCCTTTTAGAATATTACCACCGGTAGTTTAAATTACTAATTCATTACAGAAGTAACTTAATCAAATCATGACAACTGGGGAATCAATTAATGAAATTGGGATTGATTATCTACGTGAGAAGGAAGTGTTTTCATTATTAAAGAATGTGATATCTGAGTTGGTAGTCCAGAGACCAGCTGAGCCAATGCAATGGATGTCATTATATCTGAATGGTGATGCTGAAGTACAAAGTGCTAAGGAATACCTTGAGTCTCACAACATCCCAGCAGTAATGTCAGAGATTGCTGTCAAGCTGTCAATGCACCGTCCAGAGAACGTAAAGGGCTGGGCGGCCACCTTCCTGGACATGAAACACGAAGAACATATCAAAACACCTCTCTTTGATGATCCTTGTGTCACTCCGAAGAGAGGAGCGATGTCGGGTTTCAAAGACGTCGACATCTCACCTCGTCGTAAACTTGAAGAGGAAGCTAATGATGACACACCTCCTACATCACCTGGTTCTTTAATACGAGGACGTTCATTTCTTGGTGATTGGTGTTCTCAACTTCAACGTTACTACCTCGACTGTGGTCCTTGTATCACTTGTCCAGTCTACGCTACGAAAGGAGAGGATTCTAAACAAACATCAACTAAACTTGGTTATAGTGGGATTGCTGTCGATAAGGAAGAAGATGGTTGGCTTCGAATTACAGAAGGCGGATGGGTAATTAAATCATCTTCAACACATACCTGGAGACCCATGGGAACAGAGGCAGGAATAGTACTGCGAGAGCCACAGATTCCAGGAGGGTTTAAAGTTGGGCAACAAGTTCTGTCTGCTGGGAATAAAATAGGAGTTGTAATGGGAAAGGGAATTGATAATGAAAACAAAGTATTAATAAAATGGGCTGACGGTGATGAAGAAGAAGAAGAACTTCCCGACGATGAAGTTGATGTCAACAATCTTGAGCTGACCCTCACTAAGAGGAGACAGAGAGCTCCAACAATGATATGGAACGACAACGAGAAGTTAATACCTCCGCAGTCAATACAACATCAAGGACTGCCAGTTATAGTTTTTGATTTAGATGAGACGCTAATATACGCAAGAGAAGGACCACTACATGCTAGATCAGGTGTACGAGAGTTATTTGCAATGCTCAAAGACAAAGCAGAAGTAGTAGTTTGGACAGCTGGAATGCGCTGCTATGCGCAAGCAGTTGTTAAACAAATCGACCCTGATAATGTAGTCAGCCACTGTGTTTATCGTCACCCAAAGTGGCACACGTCATCAAAGTCAGGAATTATTAGAAAAGATTTAGATTGCCTTGGTAGACCCATCGAGCACACCCTCTTAGTTGAAAACACTTCCGACTCCATCTTTGGAAATGAACATAATTCGATTCTACTTTCTGATTACACCGGCAGTTCGAAATCAGACAACACGATTCCTCAATTATTTAAATTACTGCGGGAGCTCGTAAACACCACATCGAAGACTGTTCCAACTTTTCTATCGTCATCGCCACTCGTTCGATTAAAAGAAGTTCCTGTTGGAATTCCAACTGAGAATGTCAAGACCTGGGCCCATATTCTCGTGGCTGGAGAATGCGACGAAGAAGAGGAAACTTCTGGAGATTAGCGATCTCAGATTCTAATTAATTCGTCAAGTTCATTCGTGCGACGTTGTTTTTATATTTTCTGTTTTTTTATTAAATTCATGTTAAAATTGGTTTACCCGACCCTCTTCGTATATTCCGTCTGTATTTATTATTCGTTTTCTTTCTTTATTTTTTAAATTCAAAATTGAAAATAAAAACACTGATTCCCGTGGGTGTATCAAGACGACGTTAATTAATTTATTTGATTGCTCTTGTTATTGATGGGACGAATCCTTTTTTATTTTTCGATTTGCTTACCTCTCTTGTAACAGTCAGCTTCTGTCTGATTTATGTAATAATTTCTTTTATGATAACTCTGTTGATGGTCGTAGCTGTTTTAAAGTTATGACACTTTCTTATTGAAATCAGAAAACCCTTCCCTTGTATCACTTCTAAATTTCTATTCTGAACAGTCACTTTTTTAGATAGGCTGTATTATGGAGTTTGTATCTTTATTTATTTATAGCCGAGTAACCCTTTCTATGATAAGCTCTTACGAGAAGCAAACAAGGGATTCGTGCATTCATGACAGCATGTTGACGGGACGTAACTTATTTTTCATTTCAGTCACTACACAGAACATGTTTTTTTTTTTTTTTTTTTTTTTTTTTTTTTGAAATTCAACATCCAATTGAAAATTAAATTTTATTATTATCAATCTCGTCCTCCCTTACAAGAGGTCATCTCAAAGCGCACTAACAACATGAATAAGATTATGGATGGAGTCACCAGCGCGGCGGGAGCCGTTGGTGGTGCAATGAAAAGCATTGGGGGAGCGATTACGGTATGCTTGTTTTTATTATAGCTTAAGGATATTATTTATTTATATTTCTATTGAATTTCTGTTAACAACACAGGGATTCGTCGATGACGAAGAAACAAAGAAAGCCTGCAATGACGCAGAAAAGAAATACGAAGAACAGTACAAGAAGTTTACAGGAAAGTCTGCCGACTCAATTGATATCAAAGTTGATAAGGGAAGTGATTGGGACGATCGTACTACGAAGTTTATGAAGTCGGGAGCTATAACATCAGTCGTTGATAGCTGGACGCTGCAGTTCTTAAGGGATGATGACAAACAGAAGATCTGGGACAAGGGATGTAAAAAGATTGTACTCACTTACGCAAAGGAACCAACTGAAGACGAACTCGAACACATCGAGTCACACAGCAGTGCGAGAGTTTCTCGTGAGGATGAAACAATTTACATCAAATATTACGAAAGAGCAACTGGTTACCACACAGTCTATCTGAGAGATGAGATCGAATTCGGACTCGACATGTACATGTTGACTGGAAAGTGTTGGTACAAATCTGGATGGGTTGATAACTTTCAAGAACCAAAGTTTCCTTTTGGAAGTGATAGCGTAAAGAGATGGTATCAACTTCGTCACAACTGTCTTTATTGGTACCCAAGACGTATGTGGGGATACAACTGGAAAGCAAGTGAAGCTCCAGAAGGTGAAGATCTCTCATTGTTGGATAAGCTTCCTGGTCTTCCTGACATTAAGCTTCCTAAACTTCCAAACTTACCTGATCTCTCAATGCCTGATGTTTCAATGCCAGATATGTCAATGCCAGACGTATCTATGCCAGACGTGTCAATGCCTGACCTCTCTGCGCCGGACCTCTCGATGCCCGACCTCTCTGCACCTGACCTAAGTGTTCCTGATCTCCCTGATGCTAAAAAGAGACCTAAATACAGATGGTCACCACACGGTCGTATCCAAATGAGCGGTGCTAAGGTTTGTAAAAAGGGAAGAAAGCTTGTCATCTCTAACGCCACGGTACTCCAGTTTTGGGACAACAGGCCAGGCGGTTACGAAGAGGAAAAGAGAAAGAAGATTGAAGTTGAGTGCCACGACGAGGAGCAGGCGGAGTCCTGGGTATGTTTTATAGTTATTCGCAGCCATCATCAGACTTCTAACACAATTAGTTGTACGATATTGAAGCATGAGGAAGGAAAATAATAAAAATAAACAGGTCGAGTCGATGGTTTTTGGAGGAGCAACTGAAGGAGAGCAGGGGTGTTGCAGCATCATGTAATCATTTAGAGGGACTGTTGTGCCACTTTTCACTTGGCGAGCTTAGGAACCTAATTTGATTGTGTTGTGCCGCCTCGGCTGCTTAATATTTTGGTTTTTACTTTATCCTGCTCCATTGTTAGCTTTCCTTCTGCGTTGAGTCTTGTGATATACCTGGCGCTCGTACATGAGTGACAAGGCTACCGACTGATCTCTTCACGTCGCAGTTCATTTTTATCCGGTCGTTTTGTGTTCTCCGCGCTCCCCTAGATTTCTGTTTCGCGTGGAGATATGATTTTTTTTTTTTTTTTTTCCCTTTCCCATTTCTTCTTTTTTTTTTTTTTTTTTTTTGTGAGGTAAAAATTGAGCGAAATTTATGATCTTTGACCAGTAAGCCAAAAAAAAACCTAAAAAACCTTTCACTCACTCTGCAAATAAGACATTTGCTTCCGGTGACTGAATACAGGATACACATGGTGAATACTTTTGGCTCTGATACCACTCATTATATTTTTAGAGTTTTTATTTGCAGCATAATTACGACTTTACTTGAGCTGATCAGGTCAGCCCTTGAGATTTCATAAAAATTAAAAATATTGGCTGCAAATAAAAAAAAAAGATGATAATTATTTTTCACTCTTTTTTTTTTTTTTTTTTTTTTTTTTTTTTTTTTTGATTCAACGGAGATTATTCTCTATAGTATCAAGGTCGAGGTTCTTCCTTCACAGATCCAATCTGCGAGGTTTTATTTTTTATTTTGTTTTTCCAGTCATTTCTTGCGTTTTCACTCTCCTCCGTTACCTATGCGCGTGTACGAGGACAACTTGTATCTGAGTAGTATTTGTTACTCTTTCCCTGAATACGGCGAACCACAGTTGTTATCCGCCCTTCGACCTTTATTGCGGATTGAAAAAAAAAAAGAGAGAGGAGAGAAAGGGAAAAAAAAAAAAAAAAAAAGAAAAAGAAATATCGGAAAAAGACAGCAAAAAAAAAAAAAAAAAAATCAAACAAACAAACAAAAAAAAAAAAGATAGAATTAAAAGAAACAAAGCTATGTAGGAGACCAAGGAAGGCGAATACTCTTTTTTTTACCCCTTTTCCCTCAACCACAAATTACTCACATGTTATTGTATTGCATAGTGGTTTGTTTCTGCTTATCACGCAGGTCGTTGACTGTGAGTAAGAAGTGAGCTTAAAGCTACCGCGGCAAAGTGCACCTCGCTAGCCTCGCCCGGCTACGGTAGTCAATCAGTTCTATTTCTTATTAATTTTGTTTCTTATTATTCGTTCGTTGCGATGTCACTGTCTCAACCAACTAATCGTAAATATCGAAGAATATGAGTTTAGAAATGGGTTCGCCTTCTTTCTCGTCCTACTTAAGCCGCCCCCTCCCCGTTTCTTAACTCTCGAAACCTAATAAGTACTTCGGAGAGTAAGTCGTTGTATTTATTTAAGGATACTGTTTGACAATAGTAAAAAAAAATAATAATTCTGTTTTTGCTTTGATTTTAAAAAAAATAATAGTATCTAAAATTAAGGTTTTTTAAAAAAAAACTATTTCTGTTTAGTGGACCTCCTCCTCTATAAACAACTCAACGCATGGTTCGCACTTAGTGTGAGTAATGAATAGTTTGTTGCCGATAGACGAGTCTTTCCCGTTTTTTATATTTTCCCACCACTACTTAAGACTAATTTAACAATTCAATCCACTCACCCCTCAACGATATATAAGTTAAGTTTATTGACCTTGAGTCGCCACAAAGACGGCGAATGTGGCCTACATCTTACCTTCTTACCTCCAAAGAACAAGTTCTTAAGAGTGAAAAAATAGAAAGGTGACTGGAGCGCAATGTAGTATCATTTGTGCACCTTCTTAGGTTGAGACTCTTACATGCTCAGTTTGTTAATCTTTCCTTCCTCTTCTTTTTCACGCTCGCAACGGTGTTTTCGCTGAGAGACTCTTATTTGTGAACTGCGGTATTTCACAGACAGCGTCACTGAGTGAGATTTTCAGTGAGAACACTTTTTGCAACTTATAAGTATTGTGCTTGCTGACAACTTATGAAATCACAATTGAATTCAAGCATAGCGCGCACTGTTTCTTTTTTATTTTTTTATTTATTTTTTCTTTTATTTAGTTTGTTTCCTCTTTGACTTCACTATGAAGCTGATATCTGATGAAGATCTGGAGTGACTAATTAGTTCCAGGGACATCTTCTTATGAGGTACAGGATTGGTACATAACTTAAACAGTTTTGGTAGCCAATTCTGGTGGATACTCCGCAGACCAATTATTGAGTAGTATTTCTTCTTTCCTTTCTTTTTTTGAGGCTGTAAAATATCCCACATGTGTTAGATGTCAGCACGGAGGAAGTTCCCTTACCCGCCTCGACATCTCACCAGCCATTATTTTTGTGTAAAAAAAAAAAAAAAAAAAAAAAAAAAGGAAAAACTTTTTCGACGTAACTTATTACTGCCATTCGAAACTGATTGCTACTTAACTGGTACTCGGTGACATGTTGGACTCGCTAACTAGGTAACTCGCTATTATAGCAAATACAAACTTGCTGGGCTTCGGAATATTCTGTGTCTGGTCCTTTGGGTTATCCTTTTCTCTTATTTTATTTTTTGCTTCTTTTTTTTATTTTGCGTCGAGAAAGCAATATTACCACTAGTCTGGCAAACTACCCTCACGGCACAGTTTTCTTTGTGCTATTTCGGCGAGAGCTAATTCTCTAGAATGAGAAAAAAAAAAAAAAAATCAATCAACGAACAATTATAAATCAAGTTTTAGAAAATATTAGGTTTTTAAAAAGAAAGTAGTTTCTGTTATGGAAGAAGGGCTCATTTAATCCCCTGAAAGTATTTTAATCACAAATGTGGTTTAAAGGGAGGTGTGAGGCAATAAGCCTAGCTTCTTACGTTACGTCGCCTCCTTCTCGTCGGCAATGTGATCACGGCAGAAGTTAGCTATCTCAGCGGAACTCCCTGGGGCAATTTAAAAAAAGTTTTAAAAAAAAAAAACTCAGAGACGGAATCTATTTACTTTGTTAGTAACTAATTGTTAGAAAAAAAAAAAAAAAAAAAAAAAACTTCGAAATAGATCACATGGATAGCACAAACGGGAAAAAAAAAAAAAAAAGTTTAAAAAATAATATCCGATTTTGATCTCTGAAACCCATTTTATTGGAACGACTTTGAACAGAACTATTTCGACCCAGAAATGGATCGCGCGACAGCAAAGAAAGAATATCCAGTTGAACAAAAATAGCAAAAAAAAAAAAAAACATAGGAAAGGAAACTTAAAGGCACCGTTCCCCTTTTCTGTCCCCTCCAACAGCTTCTTCACTTCGAACTAGTCCCTTATTTTATTTTTATTTCCCGTCACCGTTTTCCTTTATTTGATACCTTTTGTAAACCCTCAACTCCCCCAAGCTGCCTGTCAAGTAAAGTCAAAAATCAGATTTCCTTTTTCATAATCATCTCTCTCAGCAGAAGAACAACAAAACAAATAAATAAACCAACTTGTTGATGTTAGTAATAACCAACTCTATGCCATCTCTTATGTTCTAAATAATCAGTTGTTTGATGAATCTCTGAAACGAAGTTTCAACCAGCTGACTTCTTGAACTCTCATTCTCTCAGAGTTGGTTATTTAATAATATGAACCACTGACCGAGTAGCTACTAATGAACTGGAGATCTTTACTTGATGAGGCTGAAGAAAATCGACGTATTGGAGTGAGGAAGGCTTCTCGAGGTTATCTTCTGAGTGGTTTAGTTCATGCAACCAAAGCAGAAATAGCAACCAATGAAGCACTAATGAGCATAGGTCCTTACAACATGTTGCAGGAAGACGAGGCATTCGAAGCTGGGGAAACAGTTAAGGAAGAGATTCTTGATTTGAAATCATTTATTCATCGAAAGCAGGGTAAAGATAGATTAGGTTTAGTTTGTATAAGAGAACGAAGGAAGCACATGTCTGTTGATACTTCGGAACGGCTGCTAAAGGAAGCTGCAGCATTGTCGAAGTTGAAAAAATACAGCGACGCGAAGAAGATTCTCATTCAGTGTCTCAAGCGGATAGATTGCGATGCTGAGCGAGAGTATCACATCGCTACCCTGGCTGCTGCTTCAGGACTCCCAATACCTAACGTTGGTAGAATTCCCTGGTTGAAAGCAGCTGCGCTTTTCAATTTAGGTGTCCAAGAAGAGTACGTCGGAAACCTACCAGCCGCTCGTGAGAATTATCTAAAATCTTTAAACATTACAAAGCAGCACAACCTTTCTGATCTTCTTCCTACTTCTCTTTCTGCTTTCCAAGCATTGGAAAGTCGTCTTGCTAAGAAGCCTCGCCTCCCTTCACCCACTTCACACTTGGATACGGCTACTCGATATTTTAAACCTGTTCATACCTCGTATGTTGCGGGGAATGTACAGTCGCTTCGGATTTTGAATAGAATTAAAAACCAGCGAAGATGCTTCTCAAAGTCGTGAGCCAACAACGTCGGGAAGGAAATCTGTTTTGTGACAAACCTACCATCAATAATTAGATAATTACCCTCCCTGAGGAGAGGAGGGGAGTGTTTTATGTTTCTGTAATTGTTCACTTTACCCGAACACCACAACACTGATATATTTATTAATTTCATTAAAAGAGATTGAATCTCATCATATTTTAGAAGAACTGGTCAAAAACACAACGATGGCATTCGCTAGAAGTATATTAATTCATTCCCTCGATGGTCACAACGCAGTTTATTATAGCTCTGTATTCAGCACTGTAGAAGAGAGATGCGAAGCAGAGGAAGATGAGGGAGAACTATCCCACCAGGATAAAATGGCATTTGTGAAGGCAATGGTTGAGCAAGTGCTCGCAGACGCAGTTCAAAAACAACGATACGGTGATCAAGTAGGAGAGGGGGTAATCTCGCAATTAAACTTTTCAAATGAAGAAGACGAAGGACTTTATATTATTTGGAAACAACTAAAAGGCTGCTGCTTCACACTAGTTGTGTCCGAGTCTTCTGACCTACTAATTGCTTCTCAAATGTTAACGACATTAATAAAACTACTTCAGCACTTCTACGGTTGTAAGTTAACTGAATTCGAATCAAAAGATATTCTCATGCGACCAGAAATCGCCCATGCGGTGATAACAAAAACATTCCCAGCTGGGTTTGTTCCTATTATTGACTTTCTTGTGTTGAAGCAAAGTATTAAAAAAGTTGTCGACGGACTGAAGTAGACATTCCTTCGACTCTTTATATAAAATACTTCACGTCAGGCGAAGGCTGCAGCGACCCTCTTGTGAAAGCTGCAGTGGGACTCTTTTAAAAAGTCTAACTCTACGTGACCTATCTGGATTAGTGTTAATAAGAAGTGTTGTTCATTATGTGAATTGTTTTTAACCAGATTACTTTACAATTATGAATTTATTGAGAATCACTGCAGCGGCCGTGGTACTGTTGACTGCCTTCGGGCAAGATGACTTGCACACTATTTCTGAACAGGAAATGGATTTTATAATGAACGACATCGATGATGGTGATGTTTGTGATTATTTTTTTTATTTTATTGTTTTTAAAGAAAACTAACTAAGCCACAACACAAAACAGGGGAAACTAAACGCTGACGAAATCGTAAGATGGATGAAAGATGATCTCAAGAAAAAGATGCATCTTTTAACACCTCAAGAGAAAACTGAGATTGAGAATCTCACTGATGAGGAATACTTAGAATCAGCCAACGATATGATACGAGAAGGTGATCAAAACTCTGATGGATTCCTTTCAAGGGATGAGTTCTGGTCCCTCGTTCACGATGATAACATTAGAGATGTAAATGATTACCCAGAAGACGAGATGTAAAACTACTCTTAAATCGAAACATTTGCAGGAATCGTAATAAGAAGAAAGAGATAACAACCCTCTTATAGGTTGGATATCTACAACGGAGGTACTTTCTATAAACAAATGATTACTGTCTACCCCTACTTCAGTGTTTGTGGTATTAGTATAGTTTACTACTTAGTCTTATGCTTACTCGTTTGATTCTCATTTCACCCCCTCGAATTAGATGTCGAAGGGCAGATGGGTCTGTTGCTCATAAAGACAAGAAAAAGGATGATGAGATACTTGTTATTAAATGTCGAGACCACTCACATAGTACTTACCCCCTTCAACAGGTACCCTTCTTATGGTCCACTGAGGACATTAAGAAAACCAGAAGGGTCTTTTCCCATTTTTTCTGTCTCTCTTTTTCCTTTCCTTTCGCTCCTAATTTTCGTGTCCTGAATTTCTAAAAATGGATTTCTCGGATTACAATTCCGAGGCGAGTAGTGATTGCGAAGTGGAACAGTTATTAAGAGATGCTGACGACAAGAGTGGGTGTGGTGGAGTACGTGAAAAAGTAATTCAAGTGAATTCCGTGTCACCAAAGTGCGCAGCGGTATCAAAAGAAGCGATGGAAGCAGCAGAGGCAGGAGTTAATATTTTAAACGACGTCGCAGATAAATTGGGAGGCGCCGCGGTTTTTTGCGGAACCGTTGGAATCCCGGCATCAGCATCTCGACGATGTGTCTCCTGCACTTTGACTGAAGCACGTCGATGGATGTCGTTGTGTCAGCCGGTGGTTGCTCTGAAAAACTTGACCGCTATATTTAAAATATCAAAGTTATTAAGAAACTGTCATGAAGCACCTGGTGTTGTTGATACGATTCCTAGTAGTGATGAAAGTCTATCGAGGATGACAAATACAGCGCTCTCTGAAGTCCGTACTCACGTTCTCAGCGACTATCGTGAAACCATTAAAAAGGGAATCGAAGCAGGTGTTGTAACTCGTGAGCATCACATTCAACTTAGAGAACTCGAAGCTCAACAAGTTCACGAAGAAGGTGTGAAACAGAAAGAGGCCGGTAATGCAGTCGCAGCACTGTCATGTTTTTATAAAGTTTTAAATATTCGAAAAGCTATTCAGGGTGAGCATCATCCTCACACAGCTGTGGCGAGATCATTTATTGCAACTTGTTTAAGAGATAGTGGAGATTGTGAAGCAAGTCTTTCAGAATTGAGAGCAGCTATTACTACTCAACGTATTGTCTTTCCACCTAACCACCCACACATTGCTGTTACTCAGAACAACATCGGTGCGATCCTAAGGCAACTTGGCAGACCTGAAGAAGCTCTTGCAGAGCACTCGCAAGCCTTTCAAAACTTAGTTTCTTTTTACAACACTCAAAATCACCCTTTCGCTTCTGAAGTTCAGGAGCACATTGGTCACACTTTTAAGCTGATGGGTGATCGTAATGCCGCAACAGTTGCTTATCAATGTTCATATGACATTCGGATTAAAGTTCTGGGTGCTAACCATCCGAAAACTCAAAAATTATTAGAAAGACTCGCAACACTACCATCGACATGGGCAGCTCCCCGATCAATGAAAGTCGTTAAAGGTGAACAGAATGTACACTCGGGTAGGGAATGGATCTGCTCAACATGCTCTGTTAGTAACTTGAAGGGAGCGACAGCTTGTAGGTGTGGATATCAAAAACCTTTATGTAAATCAGGTATCGAACAGATCTTTGATGGGTGTGTGTTTGCTTTCTCAGGTATGATTCCGAAGTCTCTCCACCCATCTCGCTGGAAAGAGTGGAAGTTCGCTGAGCAATGTGGTGCTCGTATACAGGAAGAAGTAACCGAATGTGTTACTCACGTTATCTTCAAAGAGGGTTACGAAAAAAGTGAAAAGGTAAAAAGAGCTCAATCCATGGGTATTGCTGTTGTTCCAGCTGATTGGTTCTACTACGGAGTGGAATGGGGATTTCGGTTTCCAGACAATGCTTTCTCCTCTCGGATAAGTGACAAGTCTGCGCGCACAAGACGATCACATTCGTGCCCTGGAAAGCGTCATTTACTATTAGAGCCAAAGAGATCGTCAAGTAACATTCTACCACCACCTAAACCATTAGTAGCTGTTCCTCCAGCTGGATCTCCAAAGAAAAGAATAACTCCAAGAGATGATTCACCAGATGGATTCACTCAATCATCTCGCTCTCCTGTTCATACTCCAGTTCCACTCAGACCAGAGACTCCATTAGTTGTTAACCTTGAGACACCTCGTGTGGTAACAGTTGAAGAGAGTACTTCAATCACACCTCGTTCATCAACTTGGGGATGTTCTTCAGCCTTTTCAGCAATCAACAGTATTCCAAGAACTGGTTCCTTTAATAGTAACGGTGGGAGTAGCGCTTGTGAGATTCTTTCAGTTGGTAGCAACAATCATTCACAAGCAACTGTTAGAAAGATGTCAACACCTTGGGGTAATAGAAAGGTTGTTATCTCAAGTAATTTAGCTCCTATGAGTAACAATACTGCTGCAGATGAGGCAACTGCTGGAGACCTTTTGTGGAATGCCGCTAGTCAGAGTGGTTTGAGTCCGTGTTGCAGTGCCTCTCGGGTATCCCTCGGCGGTCCTAATAGCGGTGTGTACTCAGGAAGGAATGTAATCGCTAGTCAGATTCGTAAGAATTTGATGAAAAAAGCTTATTCTCAACAGAAAGGCGTGAGTTTACAGCAATCACCTACACCTAAGGCAGCTGTTGTGAGTAGTGCTACGAATATTAAAATAGAACTAGCTGAGTAGCCTGTTGGGGAAATCAGACAGCTATTTAATAACTACCAACGATGTCGTCTTAGAGACGGATGAACTGCTTTATTATATTGAAGTTTATTATATTCTTCACATAGATCTAATCGCGTGTTGTATTCAGAAGTAATTGAATACGTAAAAAGCTTACTGCTAGTAGTCAGTTCATTGTTCAGTTTTTGTATCCGTCGGGAGGATGGAATTAGAATTTAATTATTGCAATAGAACATTAGAAGGGTCCGGTTGGCGTCTCGCCAATCGTCTTCCTAACAAACCTGACTTTTTCTTCTGAACGAATAGCTGAACAACTTTCTAATTTATTACAAATTATTATATCAACCCGCACCCATTTCTATTCAACTCTGCGGAATGGCAATATTTTGTGTTCCCAATTTCATTGTGAATAAAGATGTACTGCTACTATTTCGTTCTCTCTCTTTTGTCTTCTCTCTCTCTATGGTTATTTTCTGTTTGTTTTTTTTTTTTTTTTTTTGTTATTTCTTCTCTTCCATCTTCCTTTTTTATTCTCTCTCTATCTCTCTCTCTCTCTCTCTCTCCCTCTCTTGATAGTTCTCGTCTCTCTTCCCGGAACTTCACATGGTGGCTATCGGTTACTTGCATCCCTATTGAGGTATCGCAAATAAATTAGAAAACAGCGGCAACTAATTGTACCCACCGAGGTGGTGTTTTTGTGTGTTTTCATACTTGTGAAAATTATTTCTTTGTAGGTTAGTTTATTTTTTTTCTATTGACATTTAATTGTTATTATTATTATTATTATTTAATTTTTTTTTTTTTATTCCGTCAAACTTCCGAGAAATTTAAAAAAATTGATATAAATTAATTTCAGTTTTGCTTGGTCGGCTGATTGGAAGTGTATTGGTGTCGGTAACAGCAAACACGACATGGGAAAAGATCAAAAGAGGGAGATCTCACTGAATCAGTAGAAATGATTCTACAACTCAGAAAGGCACCAATGTCAGCAGTGAAACTTGCAGAGGTCCCAAAAGATAAAAAATCTGGAGATAGTACTCTAGGGAAATTGGGGAGGACCACTTTATCAAAGAAAACTTTGATAAAATATAATAATTTGGGGATTTTTAGTTAATCATGTACTTGACCTTATTACTCTCATCTGAAGAGGTTTTAAGATGCGAAATCTACCAAAATAGATATCAATACGCTTTATAGGATATTGATGTAAACCGTACCTGATTTAGGAAGAGCTGAATCAGCTTGTCACTCAAGTGAAAAAGATAGAACTACATATTCCCCGTAATAACTCCCCCAAAGGGAATTCCAGTCTCTGATGGTTTTCGACCCACGACCGGCGCGGCGTGTTTTTTTTTTTTTGTCCATTTAAATTTTCACAAGTATGGTGTTTTTTTCTAACAGCCAATATGATAGTCTCAGCAATAAGTTTGATATTTGTGATGTGGAAATAGAGAAATCTTTTTTTTTTTTTTTAATCTGCAATGCACAAAAGGTTTTTTTATTTGTCTCACACTCCTTGCTGGGTATTCAGGTTCTGCCTGAGCACCACACGACAGTATAATAGTGTCTGAGCAACAACAGGTATCCTTTCTGTAATCTTTCACAGTAGTAGTTACTACTAAGAACGTTACATAGGTGAGGGACATGGTGCAATGCTAGATTGTTGGTGAGAGTCGTGTGAACCATATTCTTTATGTGATTTTGTTTTATAAAAAAAAATATCAACGTTTTTACTCTCTTGTTGGGGCGATTTTATTTTTGTTGAAACAAAACAGGTTGCTTTTTTTTTCATCACAAAAAAAAAATAAAATAATAATAATAAATAAATAAGTAAGTAAATAAGTAAATGAAAACTAATTACAGCGACGTGTTTTGTAAAGATAATTACTTTCAAAGATAGGATGTTGTTACGGTCGACACCTGTTGTTGTTGTGAATAATTACCAAAATGCGTTCGAATGTTATTTATTCATTCGAAAACAAGCAGTTAAATGTTTTAAAGTAGAGCTGGTTGGCTATCACCTTATAAGTTTTCCCTTTTTGCTGAAAAACAACATCGTTTACTCAATCATTTGGGAGAGATACAGTGGGAAAGTTCTCCTCCGGATTTTTATATTCCTTTTCTTCTTCTCTTTTTTTTCATAAGGCAAGCCACGTGCTGCTTTGTTTAGTACTGTCGGATCTGTGTAACGAATATCTTCTGTTTATAAGCGCAAGGTGTTTGTGTTCGGCAGGCAGCTGAGTTTGATTTGGTGGAAGAAGAAGTCTCCTTTTTAAAATAATTAAAAAAAAATGTAATTAATTTAAACGTAATTTTTTTTTTTTTTTTTTTTTTTTTTTTTTTTGAATTAGTGCTCACTCCCCCCTTTTTGCCAAATACTGTCCTGTATGAATAGGTTTTGTTATTGACGTTGTTCAGCTAACATTCTTACTTTTTATAAGGGCAGTCAGCGTCTTGTAAGGATTTCTTTTTTCCTACTTGCATAATGGCAAGGAGCAGCCTCAAAAAGACATTGTGTGTGTTCATCTGAAACACCTTTGCGACAACATTGTTAATTTAGTTGTATTCACTTCCCATTAGTGAGACTCTTGGTTGTGTTGCCTTCTGTGAGACTTTTCTGGTGTTTTACTTCTCTGGCAATGAGTTTATGTAGTAATTAATAATCGGTGTGGAGACCTGTAGGGAAACTTATGCGTGACGCTTCACTTTCTTTTTGTGAGAATATTTTGTTTGTAATTATTGAAATGAAAAGAGTTCACACCAACACTTCCAAGAGTAAAGAAGTCAACTTAGTTAACAAATCTCACTTGTGTGCTATTGATTTCAGGTACACTGCAAGTGGTTTTGTTGGATTCTTTTCATATTCTTTAATAAATGATTGAGTAAGGACTTCCTCAAAGATTCAAAGAAACAAATATTTTATCTGCTATAAACCACCAATAAAACGTAAGCTGTACGGCATAAGCCATATGACACGATCCCAGCTCCGGTTTACGAAATCTGTGCAAACTGTTGGTTTTAACAAAGTTTCTGCGATGAGTTTACGACTTTCCAAAGTTGTACTTATGATGTAGGAGCCGTTCTCCAAATTGTCTAAAATTAAAAAAAAAAAAAAAAAAAAAAAATTATAGAAGAGTTGCGTAACAGTTACTTTGGCGGTGCCTCTGTTGATGTTTTGTTTGATGTCTTCTTTTTCGTTTAGTTGGTGAACTCTAAATGATAATGAGTAAGTCACACAATCAGAAATAAGAAAATGGGAAGCATTTCCCTGGCTTCCGCACTTATAATTTGGTTATTTACTGCTCTCTCTTTCTCTCGCTCTCTCTGTTTCGTGGTAGTGAGAAGAAGAGGATCTGGCAGACTAAAAGTGAAGCCTTTTCCTCTGAATTCTCTCTATCAGGAGTTAGTCCCAGAATGTGCTGCCACGTCAGTCCGTGGTAGGAGCATCCTTCAATTGTTGTGAATACGTCCTGCGGTTATAATAAGACTGACACTCTTGAGGAATGGGTATCCGACCCTCAATAAACTGCCTGCTGAGATCTACACTGAGGCATCAGTCTCATGATGAAGAACGTGGAATATTATGCGGGGGGCTGGGCTGATGTTTTATAAGTTGATCGAATAATCGTGAGATTTCTGAACCTTCAGTGCTTCTTGATAGGCCGCTGATTCCCATGTCCCATCTCATTGTGACATTGCTGGGAATGAGCTGGCTAATATAGGCAGCCCTATAATCAGTGGAACCTGAACTGACTTCGTATGATTTCAGAGGATGACTCAATGTCGTACTAAGAAACAAGCGCTTTGGAAGGCTATAGCAAGGTGACTCTAGGATCTGGTACTCGGTGTTTCCTAACTGGTCTCACTAAGAGTCAGGACCTCCTACCACACGCTAAGCTGCCGAAGGCCACAGCGGGTTTCAAGTCTGTTCTGTGACTTTCAGGATACGTCGAATGAGCATCTGCTTAACAAGGTATTGGTGAAGCAAACCATGAGATTTCCGACAGGAACAGTCTCTTTTGTGTTATGGAACTTATTGATATTTCATATAAGGCTACCGACTTATATATTGTTATAGACGAGCTCTCTATAGTAGATGCGCTGATCAATCCCAAGCTTTCTGAATTTCTTCTGGTTGAGGCGCCTCCTGTAGTGGACTCCCTGGGTGGATATTAATACGATTCTTTCCTCAAAGTGTAATTGTCTTATTTTGTTTATTAGTATTCCTTTATTTCTTATTTTCTGATGTGGCGTGTTCTCTCTCTATTTGACGTTATCAGCATCATTTAATCGTCCATTACGTTATGGTCTTGAGGCTACATATCAGGTTAAGTGTAAATATTATTCAGGTAGCTGCGGGCGGAACTTTTTACGGGTTCCTACTCTTTTTTCAAGTAAAGATCTTAAAAGAAATATTAATTTACCACTCCCGGAGGGGCTAGCACCTCGTGACGGGAAAAACTTCAAAAAAACGTGGTACCCCGGCGTACCATGAGAGCAAAAAGGTATACTTGCTCTAAACACAAATTCCCCGAATTATATTTGCTGAACGTTCCCGCAGTTGTGATAGTTATCAACACTACTGACGATTGTTGCAATCCTTTTGACTCTTGATGTTCTGATTCGGTTTTCTTCATTTTTTTTTTTTTTTTGCGAAATCCTATTTTTCCAAGTATCCTCCACCCCTCCTTTATTGTGTCGAAATTAGTGAATAAAATGTTATTGTTTTAAAGCATAAGTCGTGCCCAGCTCGGAAGAAGCAAGATAATTTAGATATCTTTTAAAAGCGTCTGTCATATTTATGGTGCCAATCCCGTCCAGTTTATCACTGTTTTCCTGTTGTCGGTATTTAAAAAAAAAAAAAAAAAAATACCGTCCTCTGCCGTCTACAGTGGTGGACTCTGCGAATTGTGGCGAATCGATTTAAGCACATAAAAAACAAGCAAATTATTTTGTTCATTTGTGTCAGTCAAAAGGGGGTCCCTGGGAAGGGGGAAAGAAAAAGAATAGTTTGTTTCTACATTGGTATTAAAGGATAATTATCGGCACCTTTCCTTATTTCTTTTTCGTTTGTTTTCTTTTCACATTCCAATATCAAAAAAAAATAAAAAAAAGAAGAAAATACTGTTCTGCAATAAATTATTCTACAGTGTTTCTATTTTCTGAACGAAAAGAAGTTTTACTTCTGACCTCAAGAGGTCTTGAATGTGAATTTCAGAGAACATGTGGCGTGTGCATCACCTGTTGCTTGCAAACTACTCCTTTACGATATCTGATTCCCCCGCAGCGAACAGCCGCAATAAAATACTCTAATACATTCCTAGAGTAGCATTTCTGACCTTTACGTGAGTTGATCGTGAGCATTCTTTATTCTCTCTCCTTCTATTACATCTTTTCCTCTCCTAATTATGATGTCTGAAACTATGATGCCGATGATATTATTAATCTTAGGAGGGGTTTCTTTCCGTTTGTCGGGTTGTTTTTCTTTCCCTTTTTTTGACTCATTCTTGACTAGGCCTTACCCCGTGTGAGGGGTGGACACTGAGTACTATATATTCAAAGTGTGGGGATTTAAATGAACAGGAACTGAACGACAGGAATTTTTTTTTAATTTTTTTATTATTTTTTCTAGTGGTTACTGCACTGCGGCGGTCTGTCATTTTATTTTCCCCTTTTCCTTTTCTCTTTCTGCAACAAGGAAGCTGGTGTAAGGTTCAAAGTAGTTCTTTTATATATTTGTTGTTACTCTTAGACTCAAAAAGAACCTTGGTTCTTGTGAGTGAAGTAGTAGTGACAGCGCAGAGTTTGCTTTTGTGGTTGTAGTTTCAAAAAAGGGAAGCTTTGTTACCTTGCGTGATACAGACAATAAATCGCAGCCGAAATCTACTTTTTCTTTCCCAAGACGTTACTTTGTTGGTTAAACTATCAATGAAGTAAATAATACGAACATTAGGATGAGGTAGGCTTCCTTTCGTACAGTCGGAATCTTTTTGTTTGTTTCCAGGTATTGACCTGTGATGAGTGTCTTTGTGAAGAAGAGAAGGGGATGCCAACGAAGCATTGTTGTCCGCGGAATGTTTGTCGGACAAGAACATTTCAAGAAATTTTCAGATTTATTCTGCAGCGCATAAGTATGTCAACCATACGTTGCTACAGCGACTTAGCTGCTGAAACCTTGTGCATCTGTTCCGAATTTTGTATGGTTCCGAATTTTGAGTTTCTTATTTTCGTCGAGGAATCCCCCGCTTGTGTTTTGTTGTCAACGCCTTCACGTGATAGTTTTTCTTTTTGTTATTATCAGTTATTTTGTGTTGCTACGTGTGCCTCAGCAACAGCAATGTGTTTGAGTTGTACTCAGCAAGGAGATAAGGACAAAGTGTTCGGACTTATCTACCTTATTAAACTCACCAGTTTGATATGGACTGGTGTTCGTGTACTAACTATTCCCGAAAACACTGACTGACTCATCAGGTTTCGATTTAATCGCAACGGGATCAAAAAAAATCTAATAGTCGGTGTTTCTCCAAACAACGAATCATATCTGCATCGTATCTTTTATTGTTTTTTTCTTTATTTTTTTTTCTTCGAAGCAGCTAAGGTTTTTTTTTTAGTGTTTCTGATAAGCCGACACATCAAAATACTTCTTCAGCATGCGTGTCATGTTTTAGAAGTAAGTCACTTGAGCAATACATAGAAAAGAACATCGAACAGGGATGTCTTTGCCTTACATTGAAGATGTAAAGCTGCACCTCGCGGATGTAACGGGCAATAGATTCTATTTGTGAAATAGTATTGGATCCCGTTCGCAAATTAGCAAAAATTCAAAAAAAAAAAAAAAAAAAAAAAAGAAAAAAGTTGTAAAGGAACAAAAAGACAAATAAACATCGTAAAGGAATCTGTACCAGCTCTCTATTTTTATTTTCCCATCCATCCCTTCCCGTCGCAACACTAATTCCAGTGTGCTTGTTTGTACATTTATTTGTATGTTACTATTTTATTTATTGCTATAGTTGTGTTGGTAATGTTGCTTCTAACATTTTCTTTTTTGAGGTTCCTTCTTCCTCATCTCAACTCCCTCTTCTCATGGATTTACCCGCGGACTTTAATGACACGTCGAGACCTTCCCAGAGTGGACGATACACTGTAGCCCTTTCTTTTTATCTCCAGCTTGCCTGAATTTTATTTTGTATATATTCAAGAGGGGTGTGAAAGTTTTAATTCGAGGTCTGAATTTTAGCCCAAAAACTCCCCCCCCCAAAAAAAAAAAAAAAAGGAATACTGCTTTTATTGATTTTATTATTTTGTTTTTGTGTGTTTTCTAATTATATTTCACATCACAAATGAACGAATCAGTTCCAAGCGAACTGAGACGTTAATCGCGT
Organism: Flectonema sp. DT1601; assembly: GCA_964019425.1. Lineage (NCBI taxonomy): Eukaryota > Euglenozoa > Diplonemea > Diplonemida > Diplonemidae > Flectonema > Flectonema sp. DT1601. The sequence continues at coordinate 447,726 of OZ025817.1, read as the reverse complement.
GAGGAGATGTGACAGCTGTCCCCTATTGGATTTTTCAAGTTGTTGGATACTTTTATTTTATTTTATTTGTTAGAGGTCAGCTCTTACTGCCTGTTCCTCGTGTTGTGGCATTTCACTGCAATTTGATAATAAAAAAAGGAAAATTGCTAAACCGCAATCAACATTTTCTTTCTTGTCGTATTTTTTTCAATTTTTCAAAAAATCGGCGAAAATACTAAAAAAATGAATAGAATGAGTTCAGTTTGTTGACAGCGCAGATTAGTAATAAACATTGCATGTAAGAAATGTAAGAAGTGGTCCGTGGCAGTCGATAGACTACCTTATTCAAATTGATTGAAACTGAAACTACAATTCGGTAAAACACGGTGTATGATGCGACTCTTTCTTGCTTCGCCGGTAAAAAAGTTGCGAATACTTGCCCATCTTTTCTGGCATTATTCTAAGTTATTTCCCCTCTCATTCTCTTCATTCTTTGGTATCAAATTGATAGCTGATGGCAAACGGTTATTCAGTATTCATTTGATACTTGCATGGCTGAAGGATAATTTAAATGTAGACCAGTCAGATGAGCATCGGCACACAATAGCAGAACTCTGTTTCTGAGGGTAGGTTTACCTCGCAGGTAATCCTTTGCAAAGCCCTCCTTTGAGCACCTTGTAAGTTTTAATTCGAGGTCATGAATACCGTAGTTGTAAAGCAGATTTAGCTTATCGGATGTTAAACACGATAAGCATTAAACATTTTTTACAGCTATGCGTCAGTTCTTATGATAGGTTTTTTTTTTTTTTTCCCCATGCTCTTTTATGAATTTCTTTGCAAAAAGGTCACTCGTTTTTGTTTACAAGGGGCACACGCTCCTGGAACAAAAAAAAAAAAAAAAAAAAAAAAAAAAATTGCAACTGTAGCTCTCTCCATCAGTACGTTCTAATAAAGAAATCAGGAAAAAAAAATTGTACTAAAGAACTGCTTCAACGCAGATCTCTTCCTTTTATTAAATTAAGGATGTGCATCTGTGAATGAATAGAAATTAGGATTTCGATAATCAGTCAGAGTCTCTGCTCTCTCTAGATTACGGCTTTGGTCCAAAAAAAAAAAAAAAAAAAGAAAAAAGAGAGAGAGAGAGAGAATGATAAATTAGTGTTTCTATTGAAACCTGATTGTTCTCAAAAACAAGCACATTTGCAATAAAAGAAGAATGTCGGCTCAAAACTATTTTTGCGTGAATAGCTTTCGTAGTAAACCTATTTATTAAGTTACGACATAATAGGGATCTTTTTTCTCTCTTTTTCTTTTCGATTTTAGTAGCATTGAAGCGAAGGTTACAGCATTCGCATTTCAGTGGAAACAACTAGTTACTTCACCATGTCTTCTCTTTTGCCTGCTCGGTAGCAATGGCTATTAGCAAAAGGCAAAGCTTGCCCTCTTAGTACTTGCGTGTTATTGCAAATGATCATTTTTTATTTTATTTATTTATTATTTTTTTCTTCTTATTTTCACTCTCAGCACGTGGCTTTTCTCACGTTTGTCCCCCGTGATTGGATTCTCAGATTTCCGATAATGATTCTCTTTTGTGCCCGATGCCACAGGTAAACATGACACGTGTCCCGTTGTCAAAGCTAGCATCCTACAACAAAATTGTTTTGTTACTTGTGGCATTTCGCTATTGCGATCACCCTTCTCAATTATATTTTGCAGCTGTTAAGGTGCCTCCAAGTGGCTGATTTGTTTTTCTCTTATGCGAACTAAAGCTTTAGTACTGATGATGGAAGCTTACAACTCTTGGTGATTATTACTGTCTTAGTAATTAGTAGTAATTGTTGTTAGCAAAGTATGTTGTTTCGATTATTGTTCTTCCCATCTTTTCCTTTTCTGTTGCAGTACCTCCTTCCCTGTTTAGTTTATAATTAAAGAGAATTGCAAAGCAATTACTCGCTACCTATTGGACAACCCTCCCTCCGTGAATAAGATTACGTTATCAACCCCTCTGTTGCACTGCTATGTTCTGATTTATTATAAAGCTCTTGTTGACCTGATTACAGAATTTCCATCTGGTTACTTTATTTTGTTTGATATGATTTGTTAAAAGTGGGAGGTTGTGTAGACTACTGGTGAACAGGTGCGTTGAGTTTCACTTCTGCTCACTAACTTATTGTTGTTTGGTGGCAGATTAGATTAACAAAAAAAAGAGCCATTGTGAGCAAAGCAAGTCTTAGAGAGAAATTTATTCTAAAACGGCAAAACCATTCTTAGGTAGGCGGGCTGACTCTCCTTGACTTGGAAGAACATAAAAGAGAAAAGTCCTGAGAAATAAAAGAAGAAATACGAAGGATTCCCCAGGTCATATTATCCGTTGTCTTCATTCAAAACAGTGGACTGCATTTTATACTGCGTTTGAGGAAAGCTAATTATTTATTTATCTTAGCAGGACACAAATATATCTTCGTGCATGTAGTGAGTCTGGACTTCTGGTTAACGTACGAGTTTTCTGATGGGCATTATTCTGCTTCTGTTGCCGCTGTTTGTTTTTGATTTGTCTGTTTCTTGTTTTAGAGCGAAACTTAATTATCACTTTTTACTTAACAGCGGGGATGACATTATCAGAACCCCCAGTGGTGTTAATCTCATCATACTCCAAGCCATTCATCATCACATTTCGTAGGTTACTCAAGTGAGGTAAAATGCAACTCTCGGTTACGTTCCCAGACACAGGATTTCCTGACGTTGTTTTCACAGCTACTGGAGAGTCGCTCGTGAAGGATGCATTGCAGGTTGCAGCTGATGAGTGGGGTACTGATGGTGACTTTCTTGAGCTTTCTCTCGCAGGATCGCGGCTTCGAGCAGGTAGTCGACTGGTGTCGTACGGAGTGGGGGACGGCTCGCTGTTGGATGCATCGGTGGTGCGCTTGTTTGGATTGGAATGGTTCACAGATGATGCAAAGAGAGCGAAGGCATTCCTACGAGGAGAACGGGATCAGGACGGGTTTTTCTGCCTTGATACTCCCACATTCGCTGTGGATGGCTGTCTTCAGTTTAATAACAGTGAGTGGTTCTCGGATGATGTTACGAACATCTCATTCAGCAACTCTGAACCCTCAGTCACGACCGTTTCAGATGATTTCTTATACTCGTCTTGTAAGGTTATAAAGGTCAGTCTGCCTGGTCTTCAATACGTCACATCTGTTGGTAATAGTTTCCTCCAAGAATGCAGTTCACTGACATCCGTAGACTTATCAAGTCTCAGCAATGTTTCAACTGTTGGAGACCAATTTCTTTTTTATTGTTCCTCCCTCACATCTGTTGACTTATCAGGTCTCAGCAATGTTTCAACTGTTGGAGACCAATTTCTTTTTTCTTGTTCCTCCCTCACATCTGTTGACTTATCAAGTCTCAGCAATGTTTCAGTAGTTAGAAAGAATTTTCTAAATAAGTGTTCATCCCTCACATCTGTTGACTTATCAGGTCTCAGCAATGTTTCAACTGTTGGAAACAATTTTCTAAATAATTGTTCATCCCTCACATCTGTTGACTTATCAAGTCTCAGCAATGTGTCAGCTGTTGGAGACCAATTTCTCTTTTGTTGTTCATCCCTCACATCTGTTGACTTATCAGGTCTCAGCAATATTTCAGCTGTTGCAATCTGTTTTCTAGGTAATTGTTCATCCCTCACATCTGTTGACTTATCAAGTCTCAGCAATGTTTCAACTGTTAGAAACAGTTTTCTCATTAATTGTTCATCCCTCACATCTCTGGACTTATCAAGTCTTAGAAATGTTTCAGTTGTTGGAGGTGGTTTTCTATTTAAATGTTCATCCCTCACATCTGTTGACTTATCAAGTCTTAGAAATGTTTCAGTTGTTGGAGGTGGTTTTCTATTTAAATGTTCATCCCTCACATCTCTGGACTTATCAAGTCTTAGAAATGTTTCAGCTGTTGGAGACAGTTTTTTACATAACTGTTCATCACTTACTTCCTTGGATTTTTCTCTCATGAATGTGGAATCCGTTGGAAGTTATTTCCTAGAAGGTTGTTCGTCCATTAACAGAGACGAACTGCATACGAGCATTAGGGATTTGAAGTGACATAAATCACATTAGTGTTGTTTTTAGTGTGTGTGCGTTTTCCCCTTTGTTTTATATCAGTTTGTATTTTGCTAACTAACTAACTAAGATGGGTATAAACTGCTAGCCCTATTCTGGCGAGCTCCGATGAATTTTTATCTTTGAACGATAGCAACTTCAACATAGAATGAAGTCCCTTAGAACTTACTGATGAAGGCCTAAAAAGGGACTAGTAGTATAAGATTAAGGCTCTTGAAACTACATATTCTATTACCCTTTGATGTTAGGAAACTGCAGAAATGAATACTTTTCTTTTACTAATCTCTACTTTTCTTATTCTCACTTTTCTGTTCTAAAATTAATGATACTAACTAATAAACTCATATTCTAACTATATCAAGGTATTATTAGAACAGCAGAACAATGTGTTTTTATAATTTTTCTTTTTTTATATTTTAATTTAGTGCACTTTTTTATAATAAACTCATATTCTAACTAACTATATCAAGGTATTTAATTTGTCTTTTATTTGATGATATTCAGAAAAGAAGATGTGTTCGCTCACATACTCTTGACAAGTGTTTGTTAGTTGGAATTAAATATTTGATTGCATTGCAGTGTTCTTATTCCCTTGACTGGGTCGTATTCTGTCAGAATCCCAACCCCATTTGATATTCCCCACCCCCTTCCCCCCGGCATAAGTTGCGCATCACCCTTAGTCACTGTATTTAAAACTAATGTTAAATTATCTTTATGTTTTTATGATACAACACAGTTGTAATTTTTACAAAATCGAACATACATCCCCCCGGCATTCGATTGAATTTTCCCGCCTCTCTCCCCTTCTTTTGACTGATAAACATTAATACTAACTATATCAAGGTATTTAATTTGTCTTTTATTTGATGATATTCAGAAAAGAAGATGTGTGTTCGCTCACATACTTCTTGACAAGTGTTTGTTAGTTGGAATTAAATATTTGATTGCATTGCAGTGTTCTTATTCCCTTGACTGGGTCATATTCTGTCAGAATCCCAACCCCACTTGATATTCCCCACCCCCCTTCCCCCCGGCATTCGATTGAATTTTCCCGCCTCTCTCCCCTTCTTTTGACTGATAAACATTAATACTAACTATATCAAGGTATTTAATTTTTCTTTTATTTGATGATATTCAGAAAAGTAGATGTGTGTTCGCTCACATACTTCTTGACAAGTGTTTGTTAGTTGGAATTAAATATTTGATTGCATTGCAGTGTTCTTATTCCCTTGACTGGGTCATATTCAGAATCCCCTTAGTACATTACCTCGGTCATTGAGACTAGCGTGGAGATGTGCTACATTAAACCGTGGGAGACCTTATGGTTGTTCTTGCGTAATTTTACCCACCGATCCGTTTTAACCAGACAAATGTTTTAACGGCTTTTTCCATGTTGAGTTCTTTGCTGCTTTTCCTATATAGCCCAAGGGACAAGTTATATAGCAAAAGAGACAAGCATAGTGCACTATATAGGGAGTGCCGCGGGGGGCTCCACTACGGAAATCGAGAGTCGTGGCTGTACAGGTATAAGCGCACTTTCCCCTTTCCCCTTATTTTTGGTCGTAGTATAGTTGGTTAAAGGTTGTCAGTGGCAATCGCGGCGATAGGGTAGAGCGTTTAGGTCGCCAATTTAGAGCGAGCCAATTTGAATGGTCTCCAGGCAGATGGGTGAGCTTGTCCTTCCTAGGCTGCTATCACCGAGCGGACAGCTGAAGACTCGAGTAGTCTAGGTAAGCCTTACGTCGGGTTCGTCCACTGTTAACCTTTGGTTTCATTTTATTTTTTTCACATTGATTTTAATTTACAGCTGTTTTTCACTGTTACGGTAGCGTAGGCAAGAAGTGCTCAACTACGTTCACGTGGCCTCCACCAAAGAAACCAGGCAATGTTCAACGCCTCCTGTTTCATGGTGACAGTACTTTTATTTTTTTGTGCAAAGACCTGCAGTATTCTTCCCAGATAAATCTTTTCGTATCGTATCAAAGTACCCCCTTCCCCCCGGCATTCGATTGAATTTTCCCGCCTCTCTCCCCTTCTTTTGACTGATAAACATTAATACTAACTATATCAAGGTATTTAATTTTTCTTTTATTTGATGATATTCAGAAAAGTAGATGTGTGTTCGCTCACATACTTCTTGACAAGTGTTTGTTAGTTGGAATTAAATATTTGATTGCATTTAAAAGGACAGTCATTCCTTCAAAAAGAGACGACTTCTCACGTATGTTTTTTTTATAGCTCGAATCAAAAAAAATCGGAGAGAAGAATGCACTACTGCTGAAAAGAGTACTCAGCAACCAAGGACCAAACCAAATAAAGAATAACACTACTCTAAGTAATGTTTATTGTTCTATGTAATCGTAATGTATTTTATTTTACAGTAATCTTCCCCAAATTCGCTGCTTGATATGCTGTAGTTCTCCTTTTTCTTTTGGGAAAAGAACAAACTAAATCGAACAACTTCCTTACTACTCAGATCGATGACAAGCCAGGTGTACTGCTCAATGACTGGGGTTCTGCTGTAAAGGGCAATGAAGGTAAAGTTCAGCATGAGGGGGCCCCAGGGGATTACAAGGCACCATGGATTACTGATGAGCTACACACCTAAGCCCCGTGATGACCTGTACAGCTTCGTCATCTCATGCCTGTACCTTACCAATTGCAAGATGTGCTGCTTCAAAGAATATCCTGCATATACTGCAGGTGTTAATGTCCTTTCTGCAAACAATGGGGATTTACACGCAGAAGTGAAGGTCCGGCGCAGTTATGACCTTAAACTGACTGTCATCTTACCTGATCCTTTTGGTTTTCATTTCTTGCTGAGTGATATGGCTATGTGCTGCCCAAATCTTTTGTGGTACATTTCTAAAGCTTTTCGGTAAGCCCACAGTACACTTATAATGCTTTGGACAACTGCGGGTGAACGATCCTCGGTACTGTTCCGGGGTTTTCTATTTTCTTTCGTGGAGTGTGGGCATATGGCACATGTGGTCGTATTATAAAGAAAGATGTATATGAAAGAAAGAAGATTTTTTATTTTTTTTCACCTTCCCCCCACTCCCAGATCGTTTCTCTTTTATTTTCTTTAGTTGTTTACAACCTGTTAGCCTCTGGGCAAGGTGGAGGCTGGAAGTCGATCCCTTCCAGCCAATACTATGAAACTACAATCTTCGCGATTGGGTCCTTACTGATGCGGGCTACCCAGACCCCCGCAGTTTGTATTTTGCTAACTAAACTAAACTAAGTGCTCGCTATCATGCGAACAAAAATACTGCCAACAAGACCCACCGCCAATTGAGTACTAAATCAGCGGAAACCCATCTCTCATTCTCATTCTTGCCTCATAGAAATTCACCAACTCCTGCTAAATGGCTTAAAAAACAATTTCAAAGTTCACAAAGATGTATCCTTTTGCAACCCACGGTCGTAAGATCGTCGGGTTGTAGTACATCAGAAAGATAAATGGGGAACTTGGCGCCGCAACCCTCATGAAGTTAGAAGATAATGTTGTTCACATCGATGGCGAATTTGCTCTCAAGACTATCCCGAACCTCTGTGTGGAAGTGCTTAAACGCTGTGATTGAAAACCTTCTTCTCATATCATTGTGCCTGTACGGTACCATTACCAGAAAGTGTGTCACTCAGTCTCACTTCTTGCTGGATAGATTTCACCTATAAAAATAAACAGTCAAGCCTTCTTTAAGAATGCTCCCAAAAAAGAATCTCCCCGCAACCAATTGTGCACCAGGCTTTTCGATTAGTACCGTGTGTGGTGTTTAGCAGTGCGTTGGTAGTTTTGCCTTGTGGAACCATCTTTGATTATTGTTGAGTTTACTTTACTATCTTTTCTAATAACATCTTAGTTCCGAATACAGGTAAGGATAAGACATGTTGGAGCCTGTCGAGTGGATTTAAGTTAGTCGGATCGAGCGCGTTCTTAATATTACCTTTCATAAGTTTAATATCAGCTGCATGCTTCTTCTTTTTAACACAATCGGAATCTCAACAGACTCTTTCAGCAGCAGATATTGAGAGATCGTGATGCATTGCCAGCCTATCGAATCGACTCTTGGGCTTAGTTATGATATCTGATTCTGGGATGTCTTCGTTGTTTACTTCTCTGGTGATATTATCATCCAAGTTCTCGATTCTGTCCTCCAACTTAGTACCAGGACCTGCGAACGAAGCCTTTTCAATCCCATTCTCAGTCAATATTGGTAGGAGGTGTAGTTCTGTGTTGGGGAAGATCTTCATCATCCATTCATGTATTCCTCCACCCTTGATAATTCTATCATTGTCATCAACATTGCCGTGATACTTTTTATATAAGAAATCGTGGTAGGAATTTACATCATGCACATTCTTCACGAAATCGATAACGAAGTACCCACACATTATGCTCTTTAAGTCCTGCAGTTGGGTTGTAGAATAGATGAGAGGTCGAATCTTTGTGGCTTCGCACAGTCTGTCGTTCCATATGGTCAATGCTCGGTTCAAGTGGTAAAGATTGTTCACATTGTCCACGATGCATGCATACATTCTACGGTAATAAAGCTAGAGATAACATGTTAACACATTTCTCCCTATGCAAAAACAATGAAACTGCAAAAGTCAAACTACCAGAAGAAGGTAGTCAAATTTACTTCAAAAAGACGTTTGCAATGGTAAAGAAACCTTTTATAATGGTTTAGAATTTTGAAAGTATTGTCGATCCCGATTCAACCCATAGAGCGTTTAGTTATATGATCTATATAGATGTTGATTCGGAATTAGGTTGGGAATATCCCACTACCTACAGTTACAGATACAAGACTAGTGATCACTAATTATCCACAGTTGATTATGAAAAGGAAATACTCGCTGATTTCTACAACAACTTAAAAGATATCATGGTCAATGTTAATACTTTTATTAAAGATCGCCATAGAAGATATAAGGATGTAGCCAACATAATTATGTCTAGTAAGGAACAGAATGACTTCAACTCTGCAAACAATTGTTGTTATTGTAAGAATTCTGCATCTATCAAGTATGCTTAAAAATGTGATGGCTTTACTAAAAGAAAGAGATATGAATTCAAAATACAAACGTTATTGGATAGTCGAATCTGATAAAGACATAGCTGCTGATATTAAATTAAACACAACTCGACTAAAAGGCCTATCTCCCAAAACACACGACTTCACTACGATGTATACACGACTACCCCACCAGGAAATCAAAGATAAAGTGAATGAAGCAATTAAAGAAGTATTCGAATTCAAGAATATTATGCGACTTGAATCTAATGACCCTGCGACCTACCGTGCTTTATCACAGTTAGAATGTAGAGCGCTTCTAGGCTTTTGTGTGGATAATTCTCTAATTTCAATGAGAGGAAAACTATGGAGACAAGTAGCGATATAGCTAATCTCTACTGTTACAGAATCGAATCTAAATTTATGGATGACCTTGTAGCGAAAGGAGAGTTAGATTTAGCACGCAAACACCACTACTCTTGCCGGTACATAGACGATTTCCTTACATGGAACTGCAACCCACAACCAGCAGAATTATATTCCAACTGAACTACACCGAGACCTCTAATGGTATTGATGATGTTTCATACATTAGAATTAGAATCCGAATCGAAACCACCAGATCAAACAACAGGTGGATACGTCTAAGCGTTAACGACAAAGCGCGTGGTTGGCATATCATACCAACAAGATTCACCCACCAGCACTCAGCTGCTCAAGAATCGATGGGTACTGGTATCTTCACCACCATGCTCCTACGAGCACTCAGAATCTGTAATAATCTGGCAGATCTTCTACAAGAGCTCGAGTTCGTAACATACAGACTACTCAACCGAGGATACAAGTTTAAGAACCTCGCAGTAGCTTGTCACAGCTTTATGAACTAGTTCTCCTTTTTCTTTTGGGAAAAGAACAAACTAAATCTAAAATGAGGTAACTGGCAAGCATCGTATTATTGATTTTAGTGGTAATCGTGAGAAGCGAACGTTTGATAAGATTGGTAATCAGAAATATTAAAATTGAAAACATATCCGAACACTTGTAGAGAATAATAATTTCAAACATCACTTTTTAATCACAATTCAGCCATCATCAAACTCTATGGTACTCGGTGGGATTCCACATGTGTTTTAACTTCCCTAGATCAGTTTAAAGGCGATGAATAAATATTATTTGTTTTAGGTACAAAGGCAACATGGGAGGGTTTGAAGAAAAGAAGAAGTATGGTCGGTCTTACATTTCGCCAACTGCTAAAAGACATAGATGGAGCGATAGTACTGGAATATGCAGGAGAGTATTCGCTTCAGCCACCTATCACAAAGGACAGGGACCTCTGCTAGCGGGTATTGTTGCCGGCATGTTTTTAGCTTTGCATATTAATCCTACCCGTGACGGACGAAAGTCATACGGGTATGTGTTTATTAACATTCTGTATTGCTCAACGATATAAAGACGAAAGAAATTTTGCCGCAGTATTTCAAGTAAAAAAACAAAACACACAAAAAAACAGTATTATATGTCCGTTTGCGAAGGGCGGATCGCAGCTTCCAAGACCGGGAATAGGTCTTGCTTTGATGAACCCGGGACATGAAATTGGTTTTGGTGCTGGTTGGGGTATGTATTAAAACTTGTTGTGTGAATTCGATAATAGAATCAGATAATTACAGTTGACTTACAACAACAACAACAACAAACAACAAACAACAGGATACGTCTTCAATAACTGGAGAGCTTACCTCACTCCATATTACTTCTACCCGAACACTGAGACAGCCCCACCAGGTACTGTTCCTCCAAAGATTCACCATCACTAAGCTGGTCACTGCCTGAATCGGAGTATTTCCTTCTCTTTACATTTTTCTTTATTTGAGAGGAAAACCTTTAGAGAAGAAGATTGGAAACTGTTGAGGCTGTGCTAGTTGTATCATTGCTACAGATGAGGGTGTTCTGACGTTTCTTTTGTTTTACTTTTGTGGTTAACATTAGAAGGCATCTTAAGGTCCTTCAGAACCTTTTAAATAAATAACAACCACGTATTCGATGAGAATAAAAAACCTGGGCGACCACCTCTTCGATATTTGATATTAGTAGTGTTTTACTTCGCTTGTTGTAAGGGTCGCGTCACCCTGCTACTATCTGAACGTTGTCTTTTTTATAGACCACAAGTACCGCAGGGTGTGGGAAATCCAGTTTTGTTATTACGTAGTTTCAGTGTCTAAGAACGAAGATTGAATAAGAAATAAGAAACAGCAGTGTTTTTGTAAGGATGCAGTCTGTTTAGAATTCTTAATTTCTTAATTTCAACAGCCGTATAAGAGCTTTAGTCAGGTTTCAGTGGATTCTGTTTTATAAAAACTAACGAGCTATCACAACAATCAGAAGACACAAAACATGCCTCAGGTTGAGTGTTCAGATATCGGTAGAGCATCACTGCTCTCGGTTCTGATGGGATCAACAATTACAACAGGTAGTGCTCTAGCTGGGTACGGAATATACAAAGCAATAGGAACAGCCACAAGTATTGGAATGTGGACTGTTGGTATTTCATTATTTCATCAAGGAGAGTATACTTGTATGGCATACTACAGACCTAGAGAGTATAATGTCAAAGCGTTCCTGTTACCAGGAGTAGGGGCTTCTCGTAATTATAACATCGCAATGGCTGTGGCAGCAGTTGAGTACGCAATCGAGTGGCTGCTGTTCCCGAAACTGAAACAGAATTATCAAACTGTTTCAATAGTCGGGGGAGTGATGATGATTGCAGCTGCAGTTGTTCGAATCGCAGCAATGGCTCAGTGTGGTGCTAACTTCTCTCATATCATTGAAGACGAGAAACGAGACAGCCATAAGTTAGTAACAAACGGACTCTTTTCTTTCCTCCGCCACCCATCCTACTTTGGATGGTTTTACTGGTCAATCTCTTCACAAATAGTTCTTCTAAATCCAATTAGTTTTATTTTGTATACTGCTGCTGCTTGGACTTTCTTCCATCAAAGAATCCCAGTAGAAGAGGAGATCCTCGAGGAGTTCTTCCCGGAATATCCGGATTACAAAAGTAAGACTATGACTGGTATTCCATTTATTAGATAAGTTGTGTTGTTAGGAAATGTTTTTAATCTGATCGATTGAACTGTCCATAACAAGAAAGCAGCTGAACAACAGAATGTACTCGTTCTGGACAACACTAGTGTTTGCTTTCACCACAAAGTTGAAAAGTATTATCTCTTTACAGTCTGATTCAATCATTCGTGACTCTGGAAGTACGAATACCATTATTGTGTATAACGGGAGACAAGTTTTGAAAGTTTTGTTAAATTTAGTAATCTAAAAAAATGTTATAAATATATTTATTTCACTCAAAGTAGAGTACAGCTTATTAACTATGTCTCTGTATGTTTTATTTATTGTTGAGATCGAAAGATATTTAAAAGGTTCCTCAAAACTAATACGTGAAGTGCTTCTCAAACATGAAACCGATGACGAGGAGTTTCTTCCGAAGAATGTTAGCAGAGGGGAAGTGTTGAAGGATTCACAGCTGTTGGACTTGCTGGACATCAATAAAACATCACTCCGAGTAACTATCGCTGAGTTATTTAATTCTTACATGAGGAGTATGGTCGGGACCATATGCACGTTCGTAAATTTGTGCAGCGACAGGAGGGAGGCACTGAGGGTGACCACTCGAGAAATCAATTTCGAGCAAAATCTAATCGAAACATTAACACAAAAAAGTCGGCAGCTGAGTGAAGAGCGATTGAAAGACAACAAAATACAAACTTTACAACTGCAGTCAGAAATTGTTAGAATGGAAGAAACAATTGAAGAAATGCAGCAAACAATAAATCAACTTTGTGATAAACAGCCGCAGCAGCTGCAACAAACTCCAGTAATTCCTGTTGTTGCTGAACCTGACAATGTTAGTGAGCAATTCGTTTTTTCTAAGAAATTCATACTTGCATTTCACGTTGACGGGATATACCAATTGTCATCAATCAACTCTGTTTGTACTCACATTCCTTGGATCATTCATTGCTTGTATTTAATTGTTGAAAATGTTATTTCAAAAACTGAAATCAAAGAACCCACCTTACGATCTACGAGATACTCTCAGTGCTCACGAGTAGTGATATTGGGATCGACTAAAACACTTGAGAGTGTTCTGAGTGGAGTTTCTGATGCCTTAGAGAGTCATCCGTGGCCAGAAGAATTAACTTCACTACCTGAGTTCTCAAAGGGTCCGAGACTTCGTGCTGGTATTCACTATGCTACTGTAAATAGTAAGGAGATAGCTCGCACTATTTCATTGATTCCCGTTGCTCCTGTTGGGAAGTTTTACTGCACGCAGTCTGCAGCCAGCGTCCTTTCATCAACGGCATCTCTCAGAAAGACAATCTCAGTGACTAGCCATCCTATCGATGCATCTTACTTTGGAAGTAATCAACGAACTGGTAGCTGCGTTTATCAACTTCAATTAAAACAATCAGATCGTAATAAGAATAATTTATCAACAAAAAAGAAATTAAAAAGACTGACTCCAGACTTGAACCTGAAGAGTTATTGTGACAGTTGGGTAGTAGATCACTGCGCCGCAATGGGGGGTGCAGATGTTGTAAGTCCTCCAATTGGTGTTGGGTCCTTGATGTGTATTTCAGTGCAAAAGTGTTATCAAAGTTTAGAACTTGCGAGAGAAGGCTGCAGTCAGTTTTCTGGCATCGAACTTCGTGACGGAGTTGGTGCAGTGAAATCAGATGGCTCATTTACTCTTTATTTTATTTTCCATTCTCCTATTCATGCCATTGCTGCTGCGCTGCAATTCTTCAACTTGCGTGACAAGGAAGCACCTTCTTCTCAAATATCTCCCTCAATTGGTATCTTTACCGAAACGCTTACTTACGAGTCATATCGAAATCAGACTTCAGGAGATGCTTGTTTGACTGTCAGCCAGGAATTACTAAAACAAGCCTTGTTAATAAGTCAGTTATCTATTTCAGATCAAATAATAATCTGTGAGAGCACCTACAAGGCTGCTAGTGCTGCGGATGTCTTCGCAGACGTACATCCCGGAGTGGAGTTGTATTTCAAGGTTTTTAGTGAAGAATCCGCAAGGAGTGACTTCGGACGCGGAGAGCTTCTCTTTGCTGCATCTACTAAAAGGATCCCTGCACGTGGCGGAAAAGAAAAAAGTTGGAGTGCAGCAGCACTACCTCCAGCCAGTGTTGACTCCAGGCCGAAGGCCGCTGTTGAAAGTTGTTATTTAGTAAAAATACGTCCATACGGAATCGAACATATGGATTCCATCGCTCCGACTATTGCGAAGGAAGCCAGTTCCATATTTCGAATGCTGACAACGAAACACATCTGCGAGTACAGAGCTGCTGTTGTTCACGATTGGTCAGAACACGAGATTTTCGTATCCTTCGAGTCCATATACGAAGCCTTGCAGTGTATTTATTCTTTAAACCACAGACTGATGACTCTTCCCTGGACCAACACAATTTTACAATTTCCAGACGCGAGTGTAACGACCGGTCTCTTCAGAGGTCTGGCTCCCTCTTGTGGAATTGTAGTGTTCGGGAAGCAATCAGCTAGTCAAACACTTGGATATCGAGTTAGTAATGAATCAATACAGAAATGTTCTAAATTATGTTCTGATGCTAAGAAAGGAGGAATACTAATAACAGAAGAAGTATTCGATGCGACATTTAATATCGATAGCAGTGAGGTGACTGAACTAATGGAGAGATTCAAATGGCAAGATGAAGGAGTGTTCTCTCCAATTAATGATTTGGAGGGGCCTGCAGTGTACTCTGTTTTCCAACAGTCACTCATCGGTCGTTTGAAAATAAAAAAGGAAGTGCTTCAGATACTAAAGTCAGTTGACGAAGAAGAAGTGAGGCCGTTGTCAAGTAATGTTAACTTGGCAATCTTCTTCGCGTACTCAACATCTGTTAAAACCTTATCACCATTCTCTGATCACACTCAACAGACTTCTCTCCAACAGGAACTTCAAAATCTAGAAGTAGTCCTCAACTCATCTCGTCGGTCTACAAAAGGACTTTCCGAATTAGTTCTGTCAGAAGAAGTCTTCATTGAAGACAAAGGATCACAAGTCCCCAATCCCTACACTGTTGGAAATACAGTTTTCGAGAATGCCGCAGTGGGTGGGTTGCGAATCCGAGATGCTGCAACAGAGCAGGTTCGTAAACAACTTCTCGCGCCGTTTTACAACCAAGCAGAAGCAATGAATCGATGGATAAGCTCAGTAGTGGTACCAAAGGAAGAGAAATTACTAGAAAAAGAAACAAAAGAGACGGCAAGAATTGCAAATCTCCCATTCTCACTGAACGACTACCGCAAGGCGAGGCTGGCTTTCGAACTGTCACTGGGACCGGAACCAGGAATGACGAAAAAGGCGAATTGTTTAACGATTTTGTGTTTCTTGCTGGCCCTAAAAGTGAAGCCGAGCATCCCACTGCTGCGATCATTTGATCAAACGATTTCATTCTTGGATTTGACGCGGCTGCTGTTGAGCTGCAGCATCGAAGACTTCGATTGGATTCGCAATAAAGTTGGTGGTGTGATGAAGTGGGGATACATGACTATTGATGGCTCTCCTATTAAAGGTACGACAAAGAAGAAAAGACATAATTATCGAGGAATAACTTCAGTTAGTCCTCCGAAAACTATTTCCTCAAATGTTCCCGAAAGGAGACGGGAGAACGATAAGGATCTCGGAGGTAGTTCAAGTGGTCTTCAAACTAAACCTCAATCGAAGGAATCACCACGCAGCACCACATCACACAAACACCAACAAGACTGTCTCGTAACAGAAGCATCAGAAGCAAGGAAAGCTTACTATCTCGGACTGCAACAACAACGTCTTGCAGAAGAAGCCAATCTGAGATCTCAAATTGTGTCCGCAGAAGCTGCACAGACAAGTGAACACGCCCGACTGGCAAGAATTGCACAAGACGAAAATGTTCGAAAGGAGATGTCCGAAAAGATGGCTCTCAGACAAGAGAAATTAAAACGAAAACGAGAGGAAGATCGCATTGCTGCTGAGCGCGAAAGAAGAGCGGCAGCGAGGAGAGAATTAGCAGAGCAGCAAAAGAAGATTCAGGTAACGATGTCACAATGTCACAGAGCAATGAGAGTTGCAATGGAATTGCTTATTAAGTTCCTTTCGGGAGATGACAAAAAAATGAGTCCCGACCTCCTCACATGCCTCTGGGCTGACCAGCTCGAAGTACTGTCGTCAGAAACAACATCGATATCAACAATTGACACTCCCTACACGGTATCATATCGTAACGTTACTCAACAAGAGCGAGACAGTGCTCTGGTGTCCGTCAGTACTCACAAACAGTTCAGCACACTTTCCTATGCAACAGACACAACACAGAAACCACTCACATGCTCAGCAATAAATATGTCAGTAGTAGGATCTCTTTGTTCATTCATAGAACAGGTACGGGATATCAGAAGTCGAACAGCTGTGCAGACGGATCGTAATTCCAATAAGAAACGTTTTGCTACGATAGCTACCACGACTGCTGGTCTCGTTACCTGCCGTTCCCGTGAAGTACAAACTACGCGCCTACCAGAAAGCAAAATCCTGACATCTGGTGAGTTGAGCTTAAAGTTGGAACAAATTGCGAAGGATGAATCAAATTATCGAACTACTTTAAAGGATTTGTTTCTTTCAGAGTTGGCGCTGGTAGCGGAGATGGCGAGCAAATCCACAACAAGTTCTGCGATTAGTTGGAATGAAAATTATTCACCCGTCACTTCTCAAGAGAGAACCATCGCCACTCTTATTGATGCGGAAACTCAATGTTCTGACAGGAAGACAAGACACGCGAGTACAATGTCGCAACCGTATGGGCATTTAGCGGAACTCCCTGGGAAGCATAAGTCTCCACATGCTGCAGCATTGCTGCAGGCGGACGTTGAAATTTCAAACTTGCGCTCAGCTCTGGCACACTCTGAGAGTATAGCTGTGACACTGAATGGAAAGATTCAAGCAATGCAAGAGTGTGAGCAGGTCAATCAAAACCCTTTTGTTGGATTACTATCTCCGACTGAACATCGACGTTCAACGAGAGGTCTCCCTGGCACTGGTGGGATTGGAGGCCTTTCACTTTCAAGATGTCGTGGGTCTTCAAGAATGTCTGCTACCCTTCGAACATATTTACCATCAGCTGCTGAAGTAACTTCTGCATCAACGCAAACCGTCCCTGTTGTTGATCCTCGTTGCTCGATGAAGAATCGAGTTTCGAGTGACTTGGAGAAGTTCGATATCTGTGAAGACGAAGGTGGAGATCGAATAGAAATAACAGTTCCAACTCAGTCAGATGATTTAGTTCAGTACATTGGGAAACCAACAGCGATACAATGTTCACCACCAGGAAATCGTAAAGATATCCCGCTGTGGGTATGTCAACAGGTCCAGAGACTCGCTAAAGAACAATACTCAGAGTTGGAAACTCCACATCTTCACGGTGTCGTTTCCGGCTGTTCGTTTCTCGGTGACGCCTCTTTGGAATTTCCTAGTCAACAGACTCAATCAAAAAAGAGTCGTATCTCTCGTCTGTCATCTAGAGACGTCGTCATCTCACGAGCTGGTGAAATGCGAAAAGCGATGGACCTTCGATACCGAGAAGCGCTGCACTCTCCTTCCTGCAGTCCTTATCGAAATACAGAGACTTCTGTACATCCATATAAATTATCAAAAAGTGTACTCCGTGCGAGGGATTTGAGAAAGTGTGCTGGACCTAATTTAGATGCGGATCAGAATGTAGACCCCTGGGAGGGATGAGTAGGATATTTATATTTTTGTTGCTATTCGTTGTTGTGCTCTGACAGTTATTCCTCTCGTTGGATTTGTATTTACACATTTTATTAATTAATCTTTAGTACCAAAACTTATTTTGATAACATTACTTAACAAACTATTACTCACCAGTGAAGTACACACATCGATACATCTCATGCGAGGTGCGGAATTATTAGTGGGATGAGAGTCAGATTTTAGAGTGTTTTTTCAATAATTACTCTGTGCTCATTACTGTTTATTTATATTTTCCCTTTCAAGTGCTTAATCGTATGGGTGGTAAGCAAAACAAGCAGCAACACGAAAGAAGGAGATCCAGTAAGAGTACAAAGCAGCTCGATGCCGCGTCTTCGTCGAATTTCTCATTTGGGAGTAACAGTGCGGGTGAAAGTGGAGGAGGAGATGAGTGGCCGTCTTTAGCTGAATCGGTTTACAAGTCAGAAATTAGAAATTCATGGTCGATCCTACAGAAGAGAGGATTAACAGAAGTAAGTGATGAGTTGTACGGCAGATTGTTTGCGAAGGATGCCAAGGCGAGACAACTTTTCAGCCACAGCGATATGATGCTTCAGAAACGTCTT
Source organism: Flectonema sp. DT1601 (assembly GCA_964019425.1). Taxonomy (NCBI): domain Eukaryota; phylum Euglenozoa; class Diplonemea; order Diplonemida; family Diplonemidae; genus Flectonema; species Flectonema sp. DT1601. The sequence goes on along the minus strand of OZ025817.1, from coordinate 429,197 downwards.
TTTCCAACAGTACTCGAAAGTCTGTTAGACAGACCTGAAGTAGTTCGTCACTTGGGAGCGTATCACGCTCACATGGATGTAACCAGTTGTCAAGTTGATACTTTTATTATTTGTCTACACGAAGCTGTTTGCGAAGTTCTCGGCCCCGACTTCTGCACGCAAACTGTCAGTAAGGCATGGAAGTCTACATTAGCTACAATGGCTGACATTTTTAAAGAAACACTCTCTGAAACTTCTCAATCGCTGAAGGCAAGCCAATCAGCGAGTCAAGCGAAAGGGAAAAAGAACGAATCAACATTTCAAGACAATCCACCACTTCATGATTCTTTTAAGAATGTAATACCAATTGATCATAGTGGATGGTTAATTCAAGTAAAACCATCTCCGTCATCAGGTTTAAGTAAGAAGAAAGTTTCTGTTGAGCAGCCACCACCACAATTTCCAAACATCGCAACTAGAAGATGGGGGAAGGCCAGATCCCATATAAGTTGTCACGCTGTTAATCACGGAAGGTTGGAACCATCTGAACCTCAACAACCTGCTAGTCAGAAAGCACCAGTTCAGTATTACCAACAGAGGTTAGTTCGTACTCGTAATCATGATTTAAATCACAAGTCTCAACGGCCTTCGTTAGAACCTCCCGAAGTTGAATTACAGCACACAGTCATCGATGATCCGCAGCGTAAGAAACGATGGCTTGAACTGAAAGGTCAATATTTATTCTACTCTCGCGGACCTGGTGAAAAGCACATTGGAATAGTTGACCTCAGCGAGTGTGAAGTTGTTGATGAATTAGATGTCAATTTCTCTTTCTCTCTTCAAAGTCTCGCATTCCTGGCAAAGCCGCTACAGTTTCATGCAGACGGTGACAACCAAAAGGAACTCTGGGTCATTCGTCTTAAAAGAGCTGCGAATCGCTTCAGTTTTGTAAGACCTTTTCTTATTGGCCAACAGCTGAGGGTCAGCTTGACTCCAGAAACGTCCTACACGGGGATCTGCCTCTGGCTCGGTACGGTTGAAGGTACTCCTTTAACCTGGAAAGGCTCGGGTATGTGGGTCGGCGTTGAACTGTCCCACCCGGTAGATGGTGGACACGGTGGTACTGTTTCAGGTCATTCATTTTTTACTTGTAAACTTGGACACGGAGTTCTAGTGCCAGCGGTAAAGGCTTCTGCGTTATCTGACTCTTTGAAGCTCGAGAATCGTGGGGATCCCTTCCGACCTGATGCAGAAAACGCGAATTGCAACCCAGAGCATTTCGACTTTCTCGCTATTCTGGGAAAGGGAAGCTTCGGATGTGTCTGCAAGGTCCGCGAGAAGACAAGCGGGAGGATCTTCGCTTGCAAGATTCTTCAAAAAGCCGCCCTTGTCAAAGAAAAACAAGTCGGAAACCTGCACCGCGAGAAGAGCATTCTCATGAACGTGACGCACCCTTACATCGTAAATTTACACGCGGCATTTCAAACCAGAGGTCGGCTGTTGTTATTATTTGATTTCTTGTCAGGAGGAGAACTTTGGTTTCATATGACTAGACAAGGGAAGACGAGTTATTTTTCTGAAAATCGAGCGAGGTTATACTTTGCTCAAGTTACCCTGGCTATTAATCATCTGCACAGTAAGAACATATTACACAGAGACTTGAAACTTGAGAACCTTGTACTTGACTCCGAAGGGCACGTTGTTTTAACAGACTTTGGATTTGCGAAAACCGTTGACGCAGCGATGACAAGTATCGCTCAGTGCGGAACTGTTCCATATATGGCACCAGAGATTCTCGCAAAGCGTGGATACGGATATGAAGTAGATTGGTGGTCACTTGGTATTGTTTTATTTTTAATGCTCACTGGGTGTTATCCCTATTGGGTATCCAAGTCAGACGGTTCCATTGACACCAAAGCAACAATCTCTCAAATATTATATGGTCGGATAATACAGCCGGGTGAGTTCCCTGATCATCCAAAACTATCAGAAGATGCAACAGACTTATGCTGTTTACTTCTTATGAAAGATCCTACAAAGAGATTGTCGAATGTAATTCGAATCAAGACACATTGTTGGTTCTCATCATTTGATTGGATTGCTTGTGAAAAACGGAAAATCGTGCCGGACTTTATTCCAAATAATAAAGGCAAAAACACCAAGTATTTCACAACGTATAATGAAACACCAGCTCTCTCTGACCCTCCGCATTCTGATGGCGAGGATGGTGAGGATCACAACTTTGCGACTTTCTCAAGTGTCCGTCGCCCACAAAGCACCGTTTCTGAAGATTACGATCTCGACAACTTGTCGTACCTCACTCCGCAAGTGTCCTCTCAATACGTTTTCGAAACAGACACGTGATACGGTCTATTTATTTGTAACTTATTTTTATTAAACTTTTGTCCTTAAACTGGACTTCATTGAAAAATAATTATTATTCACTACCACGTCTGCGTCGTCAGCCATTCTCGTGGCCCTCTGACGCGTGAAAGTATCCTCTCGGTGACACACACGTGCATATTGTGACTGGTCGTCCCATGTGGGAAACTTACGAAATTTGGACCGAGGGGGTACATCGAACACATTTTCACACATCTAACTCAGAGCCGTAATTATCAAAAAGTTGTTATTTTAATGCGGCATGCTTACCCTAGTTCTGTTTTTTCTGTTCAGGAATTTAGCCGTTTTTCGGGAGGTTTCAGAAGTTGGATCCCGAAAGGCCAACTGATGCTATTTTAGATTATTATTTTTAACTAATCTGATGAAATATAAAATGACGTCATCTCTTTTATCTGCAAAAAGAAGAAATGCTAAAGTCAGCATTGCACTTGTTCTTTCCTTTGTCAGTCGAGCTCAATAAGGATCTTACGGTCGATTATATTAATATCCCACATCGGTGGGATCAGAGCGCTGAACGTTACGAAGCAAAACAAGAAAGTGCTTACTTCTGATGTGGGAAACATTTGCTAACTGAGTTGAAGGTGATTAGTTTTTTTTTTTTTTTTTTTTCCAACAGAAACGCATCAGCGGTGGGAAAATCAAATGATATCTTTCCTTTCCAACTATTGAATTATTCGATTTTTAAAAATAAAAAAAAAAATAAAAAAAGTAAATAAATAATTCCCATTCTTTTCAATCTTTTTAAAGAGCGAACGTTGCCAATCCATCTGTTTCTGTCATAAGAACCAGCCACCAGTTACTGCACTTCACATGAATGCAAACCCTGTTCGATATCCGAAGTTAGAACACATAAGTTGAAGACCCTCCCTCCCGTACCCAAATATGGTAATACTGAAATATTTTATTTCTTATTTATTTTTTTTTGCTTTTTTTTTTTTTTATTTTATTATTTTGTTTATTTTTTTTTTTTTTATATTACACGGAATTCTAATTTCCAGTGCCCAGGTTTGTTTTTTTTGTTGTTCCTTTCGTGTTGATGTTCAAGTTCGAGGGATTTAACGAACTGTCGCGTTGAACGTCACGTCACGTAACCTGAAATGGCAACTCATCTACGGGAGATTCTCAAATCACGTTCTGAGAAAGCCACAAGCCACATTTTAGCATTGGTGTCTTAAAACCATCTGCATTGGGATTGGGGGGGGGGGGTGAGGGAGAGGAGGAGAGAGGAGTGGATTATTTTATGTCTGTCCACACTTGCTGCAGTTTTATTCGTCTTTTCCCACCCCCCCTTCCCATCCTGTTCTTGTCTTTTATTTGCCAGGAAGCACGCTTATGATTTACGACTTCGTTATAAAAAAACAAACTATTTGTCAACTCGCTACACATGTGAGTTGTAAAGTGTTTGTTTGTCAGTAATAGCAAACGGAAACCGTCTGCTATTTCCATTCCTCCCTTTGAATGCTTTTCGAAGCTTCTGAGGGAATTACTATAAACAAACTGAAGCGTCATCCCTGGATTGCATTTCACGCACCCATCCCTCCAACCGTTACCCTTCCTGTTTTCTTATAGTCCTAAGTAGGTAATTACATTTGCGCTCTTCCTTCTTTCGTAAAGATATCAGAAGATAAATTTAATGATATTTTTGCTCCAAATACATCACAAAATAGGTCGCCTATTATAATATTGCAGGCTGTAGTATTATTACCTTGACATCCTAAGTAGTACTCTAATTCACGACACGACACGCAGTAGTGTTGGATTTGAGGTGAGGAAACTTCTGTGATAATGAAGTAACTCGATCGGTAGTTGGAAATCATTTCATTGGTTCAGATCCCAGAAAACTCAAACATGTCATCAGAAACGAAGGGAAGTTTAATGTGGTGGAACGATACGACCTGGAAGGTTGGATTCACGGGATGGAAGGTTCCAGAAGACGAGGCGTGGCCATTCGCAGACAACCTAAAGTTCTGCGGAGTAACAGAAAGTGAGGCTGCGGGTATGAAGGTGCTGATCCCACTTTGCGGAGACACAGCAGCAGTGCCAGTGTTTGCGGGTATGGGAATGGAAGTCACAGCAGTTGAGGGAAGTGATAAAGCACTGGAAGAGTTGAAGAAGAGAATAGTTGACATTCTTAAGGACGATATCGACGCCCAGAAGAGAATTACAGTTCTCGAGGGAGACTTCTTCAAACTGATGACAGACGTTGCTGACAACGAGTTCGATCTTATTTATGATAGAGCTTCAATGGTAGCTCTGACCTCAGATATGAGACAGAAATACTCCGACATCATAAATAGGGTGGCTAAACCAACTTGTCAAATGTTCTTCGAAGGGGTAGTAAGAAACTCAGCATTTACTGGTGACAGCGATGACCCGAGCCAGTTGCACATCGAAGGAGGTCCACCCCACCATGTCGACCCGGCCACAGTTAAGAAGTTTTACTCCTCGTGGGAGTATACTCTTGACGAGAAGTCATACGCTAAGGCAGTGGGCGTTCCTCCAGAAGTTCCGTTTGCAGGCTATCGATCGACGTTGATACGAAAAGCATAAAGCCAAGGCGTTTATCCTTCATTTTGATTTGACTATTTTGTACTCTTAGACTTTGAGTGTACTTCTCTTTCCCTTTTGTTGTTTTAATAACTTAATCGCAAGTAGTTCCTCTTTTGGTTATGATTCTTCAAATCATCGACATTTCAAGTGACTGTAATCAGATACTGATTTTTTATTATTTAGTCGCCCGAGGAACTAATTTCCTCTCAATTCCATTATTTTAAAGGATAATATGTACTCAAACAGCTCTGTAACGTGTGTCTCATACTGTTACTCGTTATTAATTTGTTGCTTTCACATTTGCTGTGCGCTTGTTTCTGTTCTGTAAGGTGCGAGGGGTTCAGCACAGAACCTACACAAAGACTTGGGGACTGAAATATATTTCAATCTGCAGCTCAAAGGAACACAACAAAAAGGATTGTTGTGTCTTCTCTCGTTCTTACGTCCGACACCGAGTAAGATTTCTTATTGACGTCGTTCATCGTTTCTGAGTAATCTGTACCGCGCTATCTTTTGTTGCCGTTCTTGTAGTCATTTCGTCTTTTGCAGCACTGTTATGTAGGGTGACGGAATGAAGTGGAGAATCTGCAGCGTTATATGTTACACATTTATAGTTATAACTACGTCTCTTCTCCCCACGGTCTCACCGTGGTCTTCCCCAGGGGTTTTTGACTTCCTGACTTCAAAAAAAAAAGAAGTGGTGCAATTATAACTTCTCTCATTTCTCAGAAACAAAAAATAAAATGGGATGCGCAGGATCTAAGGAACCCCTCCCGATGCCCAACAGGGCGATTCCTTACAGAAAACAGCGGCCGCAAGAAAGCAGTGTCGAGATTAAGGGTTCAACAAAATCAACGACCGACGTTTTCGATTTCAGCGACTTCAAAGCTGCAGCGCAGGTAATGAGACCGCTTGCGAAGGATTGCGCAGAGAGATACGAAGACGAAGATCGCAGAAAGTCAGCTCCAGTGATTTCAAAAAGGAAGGAATCAGTGATTGATGTTCCCTTACTACAGAGAAGATCATCAGCTCCAGATACGATAAGAAGAGGAAGTAGCTGTCACACTGTACTAAGACCAACACCGTTATCTGGTACTGAACAACCGGGATTAACCAACGACTCGGACTACAGTTATGGTCCTGACGCTCAAGTGGTTCCGGAGTCTCTCTTTTCGATTGGACCTTACGAGGTTACCCAATACCTTGGCAAAGGAACCTGGGCCATTGTCCACGAGTGTTATCGTTCTGGAACACGCGAAAGATTTGCAATCAAGTCGTACAACAAAAGAACAATATCAGATGAGAACTTAACTCTCAGTGCCAGGAAGGAGACGCAAATAATAAAAAGACTTGACAAGGAGAGAACAGACAACTGTTGTCTGCTAGTAGACGTCTACGAAGATGATGAATGGTATCACATGATATTAGATCTTGTTGAGGGTTTAGAGCTTTGGGAGATTATTAACACTTGTCCATGCAATGAGAATGAGGCGAGAGAGTACTTCAGAGAGTTGTTGGCTGCGTTGCTCAGTATTCACCAGCAGGGTATTTGTCACAGAGATATAAAGCCAGCGAATATCGTAGTTGGAAGCACTTTAACGCTCATTGACTTCGGCCTTGCGGAGTACGTCGCTCCTGAGTATCGTCAGTCGCGAGTACTTACCGAGCTTTGTGGAACACCAGACTTCATGGCACCAGAAGTTATGTTTTCAAAAGCGGCATACAACGGTTTTCATGCTGACATGTGGTCATGCGGTGTTACACTATTCACTATGCTCACTGGATCGCCACCTTGGAAGGGAACCATTCAGTCCCGTGCTCAGCAGCAGCAACATGCTCGAATCCCAACCAACCGAATCGATCATTTGTCACCTGAGGTACAGCACCTGATAGAATCCCTTCTTCAGTTAAATCCGTCTAAGCGCCCTACCACAGAGGAGGTTTTACAGCACCCGTGGCTGCTTGTTTGTCCAACAGGCTTAAAGACAGAAGTCTGTCCGAGATCTCCGTCACAAGTGGGTTGTGGGATTGCATCGGTTGAGTCCATAGGTGAAAGTGATGAGTGATTCCCAATCAAATCAACTCAACTGCTCCTGATTGTTACCCGACAGCTTCCTTGCAAGTTATGAACACATTAATGAAATATGCAAAACGACGAATTGGGTTATGTTATGGTCAAGAAGCATCATTTCCTACCTGATTTTCGGGATAATTATTTATTGGAAGCTATCAAAGTCTAAACAGTAATCAAACAATAAAACTAATGGATGTGTCGTCGCACTCCTTGGTCATCAATCAACTTGAAAAGCGCTTCCTTTTTATGTGCCTCGGCCGCTACCTAATAATGTTCGTGAGGCTGGTTAAGTTCCCTTGTTGTAAGGTAACCTTTTTTTTATTTTGTGCGACATAATTTTAGCACATCATTTTCTTTAATATAACAAGTTACTCAAATGAGTATGAAAGGTGGCGGCAGCGAGTGTTGTTGTCTCTCTGTTGAGAGTCGATTGCTAATACAAATGGATTTTCGTTTTTTCTTTTTTTTCCCTCCTCCTTAAACCCGGACATTTTTTTTTTTTTTTTTTTTTTGTCGTTTGTGGCAACACCGTTGACGGCAACAGTTAGTATGCATGTTCCTATTTGGATATCTTTTTATTTTTTTAAATATCTTTAAAAGTGTAAGCAATTCGTAAACCTTCAGAGTAAGTCAATCAGCTCTTTCGGTTTTCGGATGCAATTTACGTTTTATATTCGAGGCGAGAGTTTGTGAAAGAAAAAAAAAAAAAAATGTTTTGAAATTCTTGTTTTTGTTTTCTTTCAGTAGAATTAATTAGAGTGACTGAATGTTTCTGTTTTCTCGGATTTTCGAAAACAGTTGATGATGTTGGTGAGTGAAGACGAGCCTAAAACACATCTATCGCCGAGTTCAGCCATTCGATCTCACTAAAGGAATCTATTGTAATCCCTCCCACCCCCTCCCACCCCCTCCCATACATCACCCATTATTGTTATATTTGATTCGCAGTCCTTTCCCTGTTCACTTCCACCAATTATTTTATGGATCTGATTACCCTGTGTGCTTTTATCTTTTCGAGTTGGTGCTTCAATTCTGGGAAGCATCTCCCAAGTGAAGATTTTTAATTTTTTTTTCGTTCCCGCGTCATCAACCTTCCTCCCCTACCCCCCTGAAAAAAAAAAAAAAAAAAAGAAATCTTCTTGTTGTATAATGAAAATGTCCTTCAGCGAAAAAGAAAAAAAAAAGAAGAGAACGAAAAGAAAAAGAATATAGGAACGGAACGGAATAACATAAACGTGAAACTCAGTCTCTCACCTCCATCAAAAAAGAAAAGTAATAAAGAAAACAAAAATAATTTTGGAAAGAGCAGCAGCCTGAGTTTGTCTCGGCAGCAGTAATTAATTAAATAGTAATTGCTTTGTTATTAGGTTGTAGTTGGATTTAAAAAAAAATATAAAAAAAAAATAGATTTTTTATTACTACGCACTGAGTTAGTGAAGTTGATTAAAGTAATAAGGATATCGTCGTGACAGCAGATGAAATATGTGAATGATAAACTGGTCAACTATTCCTCCCGGTCTCTGTTAGTGTCTGCCGTCTTGTTAATAATACTTTAGAGTGAAGTAGTTGACCAGAAGTCGGTGTTGACTGTTTTGTTGTTTCGTGTGCTCCTTCTCCTCCCTCCTTGACATTGGAACTTTAGATGTTTTTTTTTTTTTTTTGTCTTATTTCCCGCTTAGTTCGTGAAATTTAAGTATTTTTTATTTTTTATATTAGTACTCCTTTCTTTTAGTTCTCTTATTTTTTTTTTTTTTTTTTTTTTTTTTCCGTATTTTGTGTTCAATTATTCAAATTCTAATACCACGTGATCGGCACATCGTTAAAGTAAAAGGAACATTACCTTCATATTCATTCTCTACTGTCTATCAAGGCTGTCAATCACAACCTCGATAGTTGTTGATTTGATGTACTTCACAACAGCAGAAGGGAACTTCCTTTACTTTCAGTGAATACTTGGTTTTTTTAGGAGAAAAAAGAAAACGTTCGTTCATTCCGTATTGCGCATAATTTTATTTATTTTCCTGCTCTTGTTTATTTGTTACGTGTTTTGAGATGCAGGTCGCTTCTGGAGGACCGTTCAGATCAGCAGAATTAAAGCGGAGTTTCAGTCATTTGTTTTTACTATTGAAGCTGTTCAATATACTCCAGCAATCCTCCAAGTAGCTGACAGTCTACCCGTTTTGTTATCGTTCATCTCTGGGGTAAGTGGGAGGGCGGGTGTGACGTATATTATCTTACGATCTTGTACATCATTTCTTATTATTTTTTAAATATCTCTGTTCATGGTCGAAAGCCCACTACAATAGAGGCGAAGTTGTCAGCTCCCACGTTCACACGCTTTGGAGTTTACTGACAGGGATATGTTTCTGAAATAGCTCTCTCCACTCCCCCCGATACCAACGGTTTGTTGGTGAAGCCCTATTTCTCAGGTTGCTTACTATTTAATTCCGGTGTCAAGTTTTTTTTAATTTCTGATTTGTGAACTTTCCCTATTTTTAAGCTTTTAGACCCTTTTGACAGCGCGTCCATCTTTTAACTCTAGTATGGTAGACATAAAAAAACAAACCTTTTTTCCTTAACAAACATAAAATAAAATAGTCTTCTTCAACCCGAAAGAATTAAATACTTCGACAGCGTCCTCCAGTAGTCTTGTAGTCAGTGAAAGTTTTTCAGTTTTGTGTTTTTCTGGTAGACAGAAATTACAATAAAAAGAACTTTTGTTATTAAATTAGATGACTTTGAAGACTTACCTAACGAGATTTGCTTTTTGGGACTGGTGTGTCTCTTGTTTCTTTTATGTCGATTATTATGAAAGAACTGATGGAGTGTACAATCCTTGACTCTTGTTGTGAATAAATTAGATCCGCAAGGAGGGAATCCAAGCATTCCTCTACGTGAATAGATAAAAATAAAAAGTTCTGTTAACTATTAATGTGGATTACTTCATTTTCATTAATTAGTTTTTCAAATCTAAGGAAAGGTAAGATTACAACAATTCCCTGACTTAGTAGAAGTGGTGCTTAGTAGGAACGTTCTTTTTTAAATTACCAATTTTGTAAATTAGATGCCGCGTGATTTTTAAAGTTGTTTTCTTTGTTTACACATCCTCTCTTTAATTTGTAGTTCAACTCCTTTTTGAGTACTGTTTCACACAATGTGTAAGTGGAGGTTGAAGGTCATCGCCGGTCGCTTTACTCATTCGTCGTTGATGAATTTAGTTCTTTTGATTGAAACAGATTCTCTCTTTGAATACATGTGAGTTAGTACTACTCGTTGAATTGTACTTCTTATTTTGTATTAGTTTGTTGTTGTCTCTTGTTACACGACGCAACGTCAGTACTCCTCTCTATCTTTCTTTTTTCTTCATTTCCTGCATAGACGTATCTGTTTCCTACAAGCAATTCTAAAGCATCTTTTAATCACTTCACAGACCTTAGCTCAACTGTTTTCAAGAGCGCACAAATAGGTTAGCTTTCCCAGCTTTCTGCTGTCAGATGCATCACTATTACATTAGAACCCAATCTTTTTTTGATGATGAGAGCAGCACACCTTTTTCTTAATTTTTATTTTTTCTATGTGCTGCAGGGAGACTTTTCTTTTTTCTATCGTCGCTTCCGCTGCACGTAATTTGTCAGGTCAACGGTTGCGCTGTAGTTTGCACAAAATATTCGTAAAAATAGCAAAGCGCCCACTTATTACTTACAAACACAGAGGAATGAGAGAATCGCCGTGCGCTTCGGAAAAAGTAGCTTCTCAATATTTTATTTCTTTTTGTTTTGTTAATTCTTCGGCATTATTTCTCCTTCCTTTGGTGTTCCCGAATTCTCGGTCAGAAACCTGCAGTTGATGTCCGCTGCCACAATTTTCATAAAACAAAAATTGACTTGTCGTTCAGTTGCACTTCGAGGTATGTTTGGTGAAGTGCTACTTTTCAATTGTTCTAATTCCTACTAACCAACTTATTAGTTGGAAGATATAAATGGTGCGTACATTGCAGAAGATGAACTATATTTCCTCTTTTATCATTCAATAGTAGAGTGTGAAGTATTAGTTTGCAGCATCATTCACCTCGAAGCCTGTCGTGAGAACTACTGTCAACGATCTGGATCATTGACAGCGTGCGTCCAATCTATTTTTTTTGGGGGAAAAAATTCCCCCCCTCTACTTTTCTAGGCTATCTCTGAATACGACTGACTTTTACTTTTTGTTGGCTATTACGGACCAGAAGGGTTTCTAGTTTTTATTTATTTCGGCTTTCTTTCGCCAGCGATGATGTCATTTTATTATACTGTCGGTATTGGTAATTTTTATTTAATCCGTACGATGTTAGACACCTTTGATTCGCTATTTCTTTTTTTTTTTCTTTTTTTTCCTCTTAGTATCCCCCTCCCTGTAGTATGCGTGCTTTGTTTGCTAGCCTCGGAGAGTTGCCATTAACTTCCTAATTTAAGTTAAAAACTGTCAGCGCTGTCAGTACTGTCAGCACGATATCTCGTGCATTTATCACACCAAAACAGATGGCGGTACTTTTTAATACCGCTACTCGAATTGGTAGCGGTAGTATAGATTAAACGATCCAAATGGCAACAACTTAGCTACGCAGCTTTCCCTCTCTTTTTCTGGCATGTTGCACCAAATAAGTTGCTCTTCGGTATTATTAATTAGGCTAGAAGCGTACCTAACCTTTTTGGTAATTATTTGTGAATTCATAAGTAGCAGTTTGTGCAAAAAGATAATTGTGAGTTGTACGGCGGTGATTATTTAACCATCTTCGACAACGACTACAAACAACTAAATATTCAAACAACTCCAAGGTTCACAACCTGAGGGACGATTCATCTGTCTAAGCGTGATCGCGTAGTACAGTGTTGGATTCTTTTAACCATTTTTCAATAACAACAAAACATACCACTCATGGGACGATATTCCAGTCTTTGTGTCTATCGCAATTGGCAACAGTCGTATCAACGGATTGTTAGCTGCAATCACGTCAATGATTTGCAGTCACGAAACATCTTCGTCTTAAGTTGAGTTTTCATTCGAACATGTCCCGTTTTTTTTTTTTTTCTGTTGTTTCTGCGAAGAATGTTTACCAGTATGAGGTATTTGAGGTAATATTTCTTCGCCCTGCAACGAAACTAAATTTAATTTTCCCCTTTTTTTTTTATTCTATTTTTTTTGATTTATAAAGTGGCCAACTAATGCCTTCTTTTCTTTTCAATTCCCGCGTGTCGTAAGTCAGATTCAAGTTGTGAGAAGGACTATCCATTCTCAACTGCTCTGGATGCGACAATTGATTTTACCTATTCAGTTTACCATGTGTGTGCAAGCTTGCTCTTAGCTACTTTCTTGTTTTAAACGGAACTGTCGGTGTGACACAGGGCAAGTCTATCTCACGGTGACCGTCTTTGTTTTTATCAATAAACTTGCGCAACAACTGCGTTACCCACAAGTAATCGTCCGCGTCGACTTTGCTGTCGCAGACTAAATCTACATACAAACTAAACCTCAGCAAACACTTTTATTGGTGGAACAATTAGCGAGGGGCTGTGCGCAATCCTAAATACAGATATCTGAATTTGCCCTTGGAATAAAGCCACCTTACTTTTGAACTGGTATGGCTCAAGTAGACGATGTCTACTTGAGAGTATTTATATTGCGAGCGATCAATTTCAACTCTGCACATACTCACTGACTTCTTGCATTCAACAATTTGCAACAGTCGTTTTCTGGTTTGGCATCTTTTTAATTATATCGGTAATCCATCTTGTTCTGTCTAATTATACCGGAAGATGTGCTCCCAAATATCTTCAAATTCAGTTTGTATTTGATTCTAACCTTTGCTGCTTCTGAAGTCGATTTAATGAACGTCTTCCTTAGTACGGCACGCATCCCTTCCCTGTCTAGGTTAACAGAAAGTTATTTACTGATGAGAACTTGTTGGCTGTTCATTCCCTTTCAAAACAGGCAATGCACTTCGATTAACTTACATTCGTTTTTCTAAAAAAGAAAGAAAATAATTATTCAACGGTGACCATTCCTCGTTACGCGTACATCAATAAGCTGACGCTACCTTTTATGAACTCTTCAGACTTCAATATTCTAATGATTTGTCTGAGTTCATTTTGTTTGAACGAATGGAACGAGATCTTTGATCTCTCGCAAGACCGATTGAATTCGCGATTATTACATAAAGTCCTGAGTATAATATAATATCATTGTGGTGATTGGTTCTATAATTTTTTAACTGTTCGTGAATGCGTTGCGTTGCTTTAGTCAACTACATCGAATCGAATGCAATGCGGCAAGAAATAGTCTTTTTGTATAAAATCAATACCTTCCCGTGTTGTATAATTGTAGGATGAACAGCTGGAGATGATACTTCAGTTTCAGATACCCAGACACTAGTCATTTGATACATTATGATTGACAAGCTTCCCCTTTTAGATAAATGGCCATCAGCATCCTTATTACCCAAGCCAATTATCAACTCCTTATTAACAGCTTATTCAATCAACTGCTTGGTGCCTGTGAAAACGCATCAGCTATTTATCTGCCATCACTCACTTCCGGTATCTGCTCCTCCTTGTCTATCGCCGCTTGGCGACAAGAAAAAGGGAGAATAGCGTATTTGAGTTCTTTCTGTTACACCAAGAAGTCCTGAATCTTATATAGCCTTCAGGTTACAAACGGGTTGTTGTTGTGCAAAAGTAAGCCCTTTGTCCTAATTCCCCTCGTCGGTATATTCTACTTGTCTGCCGATATCCTAGCATAAGGTAAAAAGAGAACATAAATAAATAAGTTGCTTAAGCACGCTGCCTCGCCTTAGCGAGGCATATTGGTGACCCTGGGCACAGGAGTACGTCCGTGCTGGACCCAAATTTTCTTCCCCATTCCCGTTACCATCTTGGTATTAAACTTCCCATCTGCTTCCTTGATTTTACGTAATGTCACGATTACAGTTCTTGTCATGATGCGTATATTTATTTTAATTAATCACTAGCAAACATGAGGACAATCAAATGGGATCACCCAACACATGTTACAAATTTAGATTCTGTTTTTTCAAGTCTAACAATGACAACAACATTCCCTTCACAGCGAGTTGGTTAAAATGCAATCGGCGCAATCCTCTCAACCGTATCCCATATGGGCATGGAGGTATGGGACAAAGAAGAAGTGGCAAAGTGAAATGCAGTGCGAGCTTACAATTGATAATACGACAGTAACTATCTTTAAATATGGATCACGACTTCAAACAATGTTAGTGAAAGATATTGATAGAGTCTATGACCACATGGCATCAGAAGGAAGAATAATACTAAAAGCGAAAGGTAACCATCCATCTATGTTCATTTGCATAAGTAAGCAGTCGCTTCGCGTGCGAGATGCTATCAAACAATCGTTACTGGACGTCAACCCGTCTGTTGCCTACGATAAGATTGGATACAAAGAATTTCTGGATGTGACACGAAACCTGACGTATCCAACTAAGTTAGAAGAAGAATTATCAGTACCAACTAATCAGGAGGAAGAAACAATACTTGCTTTGCAAAAACAACTGGCAGACTTAAATGTTTTGTCTAAAGGAATGGATCGAATGTTGATGGCACTGGCTCCAAAGGAGCCGGTTCAGGAAACGTGGTCGGTTCTCCACGAGGACGGTGATTTTGATGAGGCAGTGCCCCGTCACTGTATTCGTATCGCCGAAAACCGTGATCCAGACTGGGGAAAGGATTCAAAGCGAGGTTTCGATCTCCTTCCCCCTGACGCAGATGAACCAGGAGTTGGTCTTTATATTGGAGCTCCCGTTGTTGCCCGTTGGATGCGGTACCACAGCGATGAGAGCATACGCGGGACTCGGCGGGATGCGTGGTTCGCGGGAACGATTGTAAGCTTACCTAAAAGATACGGGAGACAATATCTGAGACAAACTCCGAAACCCGCAGAAACTCACCTTTCTTCGGCCAATCAGGAAACCTGGTGTGTTCTTCATGAAGATGGTGACCTCGATGAAAAAGTGCCAAGTAGCCGAATCCGCCTGTGTCCCCAAAGACCAGATGACTGGGGAAAAGGCGACAAGCGTGGGAAAGATATCCTTCCACCTTCCTGTGGTCTCCCAGGAGATGGTCTCTACATTGGAGCCATAGTAGTAGCACAATACACAAAATATCAGGATACTGCTGACGATGCATGGTTCGCTGCATCCATCATTGAACCAAGCAATTTACGGCGTGTTTCTCGGTGAAGCTTTTACCACGGAGAAACCTTGTTCTTTTCATTCTGCTTCGTTATGCTTGTCATTTTTTCAGTATTATTGATCATTGTGGTATGGTAAAGTGGTCTATTGAGCTTTGGTGCATTACTTTGTACGAAACGTTAGTTGGAGTTCTTTCGTGTTTCTCTCTCCCAGTTCTCTGTTGGATAGTTCGTGTTGCTATATTTGCACTTTAGAGATTCTAACAAGTAAAACTACATTTGGGACGAATTTAACTGCCGAGCAGAACTGCCACTACGTTATGCAATGACAGTTTAGTCTGAGCGGAAAGTTTATTGAGCAAGACCATCGCGCCGTTAAACAGATATCAGTCCCTCAGTCAGCTGGTGTCAGTGAAAATTCTCGGACCTCTGATACTTTGAAATGTTTCCCACATCCCGTTCATTATATTGGCAGTGAGTTTTAGTTTTGATTCGTTGAACGTCTCAAAGCAATCGTGCTACGCAAACGTTTCCTCCGCGTTTGCCACAATGATAATACGCCGGTCCGGTTCTATTTATAATTCGTACTAAACACTGCGTTTCGTGAAGACAATATGAGATGACGTTAACTAATAATCTCTATTTCTTTTGGTGAATAATTTTTTGCCTAGGTAAAACCTGGCAGCCAATCTATTTGTGTACTGCAGCTTTCACAAGTAGAGGAACCCATCCTCGGAATCAGAAGCCTTTCAGATTCAAGGATTGCAGCTAATTGATGGGATACCACACCGCTGACTAAAAGTTATTTGGTGATTCAGCTCCGACATATATTCATGAAAATAATGTTTAATTTCTTTTCAGACACATCGTACATGTTTTATGTGATGGTTCCATTTCTTTTTTTTTTTTTTTTTTTTGGCACCTGTTTGTCTTAATATTTAATATTTGATTTAATTACATCTCTGCAGCAATCCGTTATCATGAGGTGTGTACCAAAGACAGAGATACCCTCCCAGACATGATGGAGGTCGTGACTGTCACCTTGTGAAAGATGTCAAGTCAGTCAAATCTTCCAGAAAACTCAGTAATAGAAGTGACATTTGAGAGATTGAAAAACGATGATATGTTTGATCATCTTGTGTCTCAATCGGATTTAATGAGTTTTTATCACCGTTCTTTAGTAACAAATATCTAAGTTGATTTTATTCGTTAGGTTGCAGCGCAGTCCTTCATCGAAGAAGTTTTATTGACTCACAAGGTTAAGGACACAGGTTCATGTCCTCTAGCAAATCTGAACTCGGAATGCCCAACCCAGTGATCATCAACGATGTCGAATTCAAGGTCGGATCCCTCCGCGGAATTGGAGCAACCTGTCATGTGTACAAGGTCCTGGATAAAAATCAAGTGCTCAAGGTGTACAATAATGAAGGTCGGCGGAGGCGGGAAACCACCATCCTGAACGACCTAGCCTTGCATCTTGGTAACCGTATCCCTAAGGTGGTTGCATCAGAAGGAATGAATCTCGTTGTTGAACCATTTGCCCGCCACTTCAACCCAACACCGCATCAACGAACATTCTTCTTCGAGGATGCACAGCATTTGATGGGTACCCTAAAATGTGCCCACCAGAATGGGTATGTTCACCGTGATGTAACACCGAACAACTTCCTTACTACTCAGATCGATGACAAGCCAGGTGTACTGCTCAATGACTGGGGTTCTGCTGTAAAGGGCAATGAAGGTAAAGTTCAGCATGAGGGGGCCCCAGGGGATTACAAGGCACCATGGATTACTGATGAGCTGTACACACCTAAGCCGTGATGACCTGTACAGCTTCGTCATCTCATGCCTGTACCTTACCAATTGCAAGATGTGCTGCTTCAAAGAATATCCTGCATATACTGCAGGTGTTAATGTCCTTTCTGCAAACAATGGGGATTTACACGCAGAAGTGCTCGCTATCATGCGAACAAAAATACTGCCAACAAGACCCACCGCCAATTGAGTACTAAATCAGCGGAAACCCATCTCTCATTCTCATTCTTGCCTCATAGAAATTCACCAACTCCTGCTAAATGGCTTAAAAAACAATTTCAAAGTTCACAAAGATGTATCCTTTTGCAACCCACGGTCGTAAGATCGTCGGGTTGTAGTACATCAGAAAGATAAATGGGGAACTTGGCGCCGCAACCCTCATGAAGTTAGAAGATAATGTTGTTCACATCGATGGCGAATTTGCTCTCAAGACTATCCCGAACCTCTGTGTGGAAGTGCTTAAACGCTGTGATTGAAAACCTTCTTCTCATATCATTGTGCCTGTACGGTACCATTACCAGAAAGTGTGTCACTCAGTCTCACTTCTTGCTGGATAGATTTCACCTATAAAAATAAACAGTCAAGCCTTCTTTAAGAATGCTCCCAAAAAGGAATCTCCCCGCAACCAATTGTGCACCAGGCTTTTCGATTAGTACTGTGTGTGGTGTTTAGCAGTGCGTTGGTAGTTTTGCCTTGTGGAACCATCTTTGATTATTGTTGAGTTTACTTTACTATCTTTTCTAATAACATCTTAGTTCCGAATACAGGTAAGGAAAAGACATGTTGGAGCCTGTCGAGTGGATTTAAGTTAGTCGGATCGAGCGCGTTCTTAATATTACCTTTCATAAATTGGAGGGATCCAGATGATCGTGTGGTATCTCATCGCGCATGAAAACACCTGCCAAAGGTTTACCTATATCTTTCAGGTAGTCTTCTATTTGGTAGCTAAATAGTAATTTTGTAAAATTAAGTTAGATGTTCTTATATAAATGCCGACACCCAGTATAAATTCTAACAATGTCATAACAGGTACGAATGTGAAAATACCGAATGGTGCTCCAACGAAAGCAGATGTAATGTGTAAAGCGATGTGTATGGTAAGCTCGCTTATTTTGAAATGCTCGTCGACTGGATTCGGGTGGCAGAACTCCTGGGAGGGGATGCCTGAAATGGTTAGCTTGGGAAATAGGAGTCTATCGCTGCTTCGTGTACAACAAGGATATGTTGTACGGGGGGCCAGACTCAGCGATGTATTGACGGAAATGGAAGCCAATCAACACGACTACATCGACAGGTCAATTCAAAAAGCTTCGAAGAAAAATAAGAACACCTGGACCCCGAAATCAAGGCCAACGAAGGCTTTTTTAGGTCCAGGCCGTTGGCCCCAGCAGGTGCGGAAAAATTGAATCGCAGTACAGGAAAGGAAGTTTACTTGCACCCGGCCAAGTATAACTTTATTAAGCAAAAAAACCGGGAGCATAATCGCCAAAATGCGGCAAGACGAGTTGGTCAAAGGAAAAGGAATAATGGAGCAAGCAACTTTACAGATCTTGCAACGCAGACCAACAAGAAGGACTCAATCAGAAGACGAAGTCACCATAAAGGCAGCAGAGAAAAGCGGGTACGCGCCATCGTAAGAAAGATGTGGGCGGTGTCTACCATCGACCAGAGAAAACGATTATGGTCGAGGTATGTGAGGTGGGTCACCGACAGGAGCCTACCCATGGATGCAAATTCTGCGGTCTTATTCGTAACCGCTACAGGGGCGAAGTCACAAAGTTTACTAAACTACGCAAAGGCATTGTCGGGTATTATGAAACACCTCGGGATGGAAAACCAACCCCTCAGGAGCCTTCAGGTGGCCCTAAGGGCAGACGGTGCTACGGTGCCCGAGTCGCAAGCAACTCCGATCCCAAGGGAAATTCTGGAAGAATGGTGTCAAACACAGGAGCTAGGGGTTTCAACCGCCGTAATGGTTGCCTGGAAAACAATGTCTCGCTGGGGGGAGGTCGCGGCGCTGTCCTCGGGCAGCTTCATTCAGCGACCCTTTAACAGTAATTGTGGACTGGAACCAGATTCCGAAGGGAAAGAGGGAGAATCCGTACACGGCTTCAAGGTTCGCGGTAATCACCGGAAGATGGACGGAGGAGATACAGAGCCATCATAAGGTTGGGATTCTTCGATCGTTTAACAAAAGTCGACACTGCAAAGCTCACAGGACTTTGGAAGAAGGATTCTCGCATGGAAAATTACAGTGCTCACAGCATAAAACGCGGTGCACACGCCAATTGTTGAGCTACTTATAAAATATGGCGCTGACCCGGAAACAATAAATAAAGAAATTATTCAGTAAAATCTGAGGTGTGGTGGACTTTCATTATTTGCTCCTTCTGAGCTGAGCTATTCTCAGCATGCAAGTCCCTTTCTTTATTATATTCTCGTTTGCATCAGTAGTCAGTTAGCACTCGTTTACTTGTAAGTTAGATTTAGTTGACAATAATAAGATTCAATTAATTATCTGACAGCGTCGTTTAATCGATTGGTTATGATGTGTAATAAATAAAATATCTGATCTCAGACAAAATTAAAAATGTGTGCGGAAGACCAGTTCAAGTTATGCACATGTGACGCGGACAAGTTGAAAGAATCTGAGATTGGTTGGAAGTTGGTAGAAGAAGCAGGAAAGTCCGGCTTTATGGGAAAACCTGGTGCCATAACGTATCAAAGCAGTTTGAAAGAAACCTTACAGTGGATCTCTAATAAGTTGAACTCGGAAGACGTCTTTGATTTTCCCATCGACCAGTCAAAGCACTACATCCTGAAGATTCGAATTGATGAAGCAGCTGTGAAGAAGAATGAGTTTCCGCACAACGCAGGCGATACTTGGGTCGAATACGAGGGATGCAGTTCTGGTGGTGCTCTCAAATGGGAGGTTATCGACGGCTACAAACCTGGTCATCTCGGAATACAATATAACTGGAATACTAAAGCTGGAGGTACTGTTGACAAGCCAGAATGAACTCTAAATAAAAACTGGCTTGCTGAGAATGTCGAATTCGAAAGTTGTGAATTCGAAACACAACATTCAAACCAAAGCTGCCACTGCCACCGAACGTAAAAAGAAACACCGACACGATGTCATTTCCATAATCCCTTGCCTAAGAAAACACTATTTTGTGGTCCTGCTACTTGATAACGGTATCAGATGTTTTGCGACAAACAAAAAAAGTCTCAAATTAACACAAAATGTGTATTCAATCCCTCAGTTTGTTTTCTTCTTTCTTTTTAACCCATTACGGACGGGGGTAAAACCCGGTTTTTTGACTTTTTTTGAAAAAAGAGCTAACGGGGAAAAGGGGTAGGGGGGCTCGGAAAGGTGATGTGACAAAGTGAACCGCCATTGCCTGCCCGTTAAAAATACACACACATTCACCACCTAAAGGGTGAACAGAACAAATGAAAACACCACCAAAGACAAAAATAAGCTCAGTTCTTATGACTCCTTGCGCCTCTTCAATTTTGATGTTGTTGTGAGTGCAGGGGTCTTCCCCTTAGTACATTCTTCCCGGATAGCACCTCCCGACACAGAGGTAGTGGTATGGGACGCAAATGTTCTCCCCTTTGTAAGATTTAAGTGGTATTTGCCAAAACAGGGTGCAGGACACATAAAAACCTTACACCCCTGGCATCCATAAGTAGTCCTCACTCGAGTATTGTGATACTTACATTGTTTAGCAGCGCCAAATATTGATGGATAGTGCTCAGTGGTGCTGAACATGTGTGAAAAGTGCGAACCCGAGTCAATAGTAGATGTAGTATTGGTTGTCTTGTCTCTCGACGTCCCGTCACTGACGTGTTGCATAGCGAGCTCCTCTACATACCGTGTGTAGGTACCAGTATCCTTACCGCATTTCTTTTGAAGGGTAAACGTGTTGAACATCGAAACTTTCAGCAAGTAGTCGAAAACCTTTAGATGCCATCGTTTAGTTTGAAGGTTTCTGTTCGCCCTTCCCTTCGCGCTATCCATCAGGTTAACACCTCCCATCGTCTTGGTGTATCTGTCTACTTGCACGGTAGTTTGATCGGCACTTTTTCTTTTTTATTTCTCTTCCTAATCCAGCGATATACATCGACACGGTGCTCACGTAAGGGAAGAGTACTGAAAAGATGCACATCCTTTGAGTCTCTCCACTTTATATGGTGGATAAGGTGCTTGACTGAAGGTAAGAAGCAGTAAGATTCTTCGGTCTTTCTTTCACTTCCGATTTGCTTAGTCGTCCGGTCCAGGGGTAGCCTTCGGTTTTGTAACATCAACAGAACTCCCTTTCTGTTCCGTCAGGCTGTTCCAACACAGTGGAACCCTTTCGCTAACATCAAAACAAGAAATGCGTATGACGAATTAAAATTGTCAAACGTCACCCAATGCCCTTTATTATTATGGGGTTTAACAAGACTATGGACATAAGAAGCAGGAATGCGTTTGTTAGCAGTGTGGAAATTACGGAGAAAGCATTTCAGTTCACCAACTTCTAGTGACTTCATCTCTCTTTGTCAATCGGGTAGGCAAGAGTGTGTCGAAATATCATTTTAAGCACATGATCAGTGAAAATGAGTTGGATGCCTTCAATTCGCTCATTTCATTAAAGTCGCTCACACTCTGGGTAGGTCCTTTCTGTTTTCCCCTGGGGATTCTCTTGGTTTTGCCCCCCCACTTTGATACCTTTGCTGTGTTGCTGTCAGATGACGACTCCGATACAGAATCCATCATCATCAGACTTTCATAGGACGCCAAACTTGTATCAATTTCAACAGGCAGACGAAACTTCTTGTTAGGTGGTAAAATTTCGATTATTAGTTTTGAATTTCATGAATAAAAACACAGCGAACCACGCCATCCCACACAAGATTCGTCGCGAAACGGCCTCGATTACACCCCCCCTGGGTAGCGTTAGCCGGGTTTTCCCCTTAGCGAAAATAAAAGTTCAAAATAACCACTGTAGTGGACCCCCCGTCCTTAATGGGTTAATATAATAAAACCCATTCACAGTTTCAAACACTTCAAAATAATGCAACTCTCACGCCAGATTCAGTTTGCCGCTGCGTTCTTAGCGGCGGCATCTTCCGTGTCTGCGAGAGCCATTCCATCAGAAGAAGTAAAAGGATTGCCTGCGACTGTTGATATCAGGGGAAGGACTTATGAGTTTGTTGGCGGAGATATGATTGTCGACAAAGGTCCTGTTGGGGTAGTTGCAGCCCCCCCAGTAAAAGGAATAAAAGGACTCAGCAACAGCGGCATCGATTTACAGAACAGCAACAGGTGGACTAATTTTGAAGTTGTGTACGAAATCGACTGGTCGTTGAGCAACGATGCGATAAACAACTTGGCGGCAGCAATTGTTGCAATTGAAGCTGACACCTGTATTCGATTCAGAGAATGTTCAGGAAACGACTGCATCATTCCTTATGTTGATGTTCGTGATGACGGTAACGGATTCTGCTACTCTGAAGTAGGAGTAAATCCAAGTGGTCAGGTTAACGTTTTGAATCTCGGAGTTGGTTGTTCAATTGGAACTGCGATCCATGAAATCCTTCACACACTTGGAATCCGTCACGAACATTCTCGTTCTGACCGAGACAACTTCGTAACCATCCATTACCAGAATATCATTTCTGGTAGAGAAAGTAACTTTGACATCTCAGGAGTACAAACCATTGGACCGTACGACTATGAAAGTATCATGCACTATGGTTCGACTACGTTCTCTTCCAATGGAATGGTCACTGTTGAGGCCCCTCCTCCTTTTGACACACTGATTGGTCAGAATATTGGTCTGAGTGTCGGAGACATTGCAGCGATCGATCGCATTTATGGAATTGTGCCTGGGCCGTTTGATACTTCATTTGATGTTGAAATTAGATGCAATGACTTTTGGGAATTGGAACTTCACGTAGTAAATTACAATCCAAACAACGTCAATGGAGATGCGTACAACCAATTCAACCTTTACGACTACACTACTGGTAGTGAACAATACCTTGGTTACATTACTGAGGGTCACTTTCCCAATGAACTGGAAGCTGGCCATGTGTACTACGTCAAACACGGAGTCTGGAACTGTAAAACAAGTTGGCAAGAGTCTAGGATTTACTCGATCAGTGTAAAGCCATCAGACGTCACACAATGCACGCCAAGCATTCAATGTTCTGGAGAACTCTTTGTGGTTGAGCAACAGTTGTGTTACTCTAGTTGTGGAATTGATAAGAAGACTGGTGATAATATGATCATGTCTCGTTTTGGTGTGAGTGCTTCTCCTCAAAAGTGTCACAATGGAATTATAAAAGTTGATTACTTGAATACCAACAGCTGGCCTACGAACACACACACAGCCACCACTTACCCATGGACGAATATTTACTGCACAGCTGGAGCATACAACATGGTGGCGACGATTTACTTTAAAGATGGGCCGATTGTCACTCGCAGTTATTATTCTCCGGAGTGCGAGGATGAAAATGGTCATTAAAAAAAAAAGCAAAACGAAATTATTTGCATACTTTGAATATATTTTTGAAAGAACAATATTTCCTTCACACGGGTGGAGGGGCCACCTCCCTTGCTTAATTCACCCCTTGTTTAGGTTTATTGTGGTTTTCTCATATTAACCTTCTGCTGTTGTGTTTCTTCTTATTTTAACCGACGGTGGTTGCTTGCTCCTCTCTTGTTTATTTGGTCAATTTATATTTATTTATTATCTTTTTCTTGTGTGTTTTTTTCTTTTCAATTCACATTGAAATCAAGTCACCGCCTACGATCGGAGGTAAGTTTCTGAAAGAGATCTGCATCTCTTCACCAAACTTGTACCGACCAGACATGTCCCTCGCCTTCCTCAGTTAGTCAATCTGATGTGAAGGATCGGAGATGATTTGGAACCCAATGTCGCGGTTGAGCTTCTTTGATGTAAACATCCCTCTCACTTGTTTCTAATAATGAGTTTTATATCTTTTCGAAGATCATATTTCATTTGATCGTTTTTATCGACACGGAACTGGTTCTCTTTTTAGTCTTCGCAATGCTGGTGGAGTAGACGCGAACACTACGATGAGCTCCGGGAAAAGCTCTTTTTGTTGTTTTTTTTTGGTGTTTTTTTCTTTTTCTGTACTGCTGCACTTGTTAGTGTGGTAGTCAAATGAATATTTTAATTTCAATCTCATCAGTTGATGAACCTCCAGTCTTTATCGATTGGAATGAATGTTGACCAAGTCGAGTCTAGTTTTCAGAATATAATTAATTCACAGTTTCGAATATTTCAAAATAATGCAACTCTCAGATTCAGTTAGCAGGGCCCGGCAGGCATCCAGCCCAACGGCAGACCCAACACCCCAACGCCTACTCGTCAAGGGTAGACCACCAAGTTGACAACTATATGTTTATGGTTACCGAGTGAATTGTTTTCTATCTTCTTTCTTTTATCAGGTGCAAAAAGAATGCGTAGCTAATTGGTCCGGCGCAGTTATGGCCTTAAACTGACTGTCATTTATTCAGGCTAGGAAGGGTCTTAACGCAAAGCGTTTTCCCACCCGCCCTACCCCTGTGAACCCGCAAACCCGCAAACCCTTACCACTTGGGAACCTTGCAAATGGCAGTGTTTAATTTATCTAATATCATTTTCTCTTGTTTTCATTTCATTATTTATTGCTAGTGTCAAAATAATTCAATTGTTTTTTCTGTTTTCCGAAGGGTCCGCTCATTGACAATAAGTTTGCTGCACCGACTTGGTTGCAGAAGCTGATCGTTAGACAAGCAGTATTTCTTCAAAAGGGAAAAACCCGCAAACCCGCACTAGAGATACCCCTTCCAGGCTCGCGTTGCTCGCACACAAATTTTTTTTTTTAAGCTTTCTGAACAAACATTATTTTTACAACCAAGCCACGTCTGTTTTTATTCCCTGTGTCTGGCTAGGTACCCGTCCAGGGTAAAAATTTGAACTTAACTTTACGCTCGCTTCGCTCGCGTTAAGTTAAGTCCAATTTTGTATCCTTTTCCTTGCTATTTTCTGCTTACTAATTTTTCTGGTTGAAAAACACAAAAAATGTGCCTGGGAATTGAACCCTTGCCACGGCTACCGAAGAGATTTAAGGTATCCACTCGGCTGTGCAGCCCTGGGATTTTCTTTTTTTTTTTTATTTATTTATTTGTGTGTTCTTAGCCTCTTTATGGAAATCCTCCCATTTTCCCTTCCCTCCAGTCTTAACGTAGGAGAGTCTACCAGGTGCCTACCCTGGACGCCCTTCGGGTGCGGGATTTGAACTAATTGCGTGTACGGGCGCGATGGGTTATTGCAGGGGTTTGGCAGGGGTCGAACCAGCGATCACCCAGCCCCAGGGCGAGAGTTATACCACTACCCCTGGGATATCGCAACTTTGCTGTCGATAAAGTACTTTTTCCGAATTTTGGTAAATCGTATCAGTTTCCACCTCAAGAACACGCCACGAAAGAGAGCAGCGCGCTCTCGCCCGTCCATGCTTGAGGTCACGAGGCTCACGGGCAGGATAACGCAGCTGAAAACGATGTTCTGCAGGGCAGCTCACAAAGTCATTCTGCGGAGGAGAGCATTGATCCCAGAGTGCATGAAAACACCTCCCGAGACATCCCTGAAGTCACTCAACAGCACTTGGGCAGTCAGAAGTAAGATACGCGTGAGAAAGGTCCAGAAACGTCCAGTATCTGAATCGATCACAGAAGGCTCAGAGAATAGAGAAAGCGTCTGTACCCCAAACAGGGATAAGCCTGAAGACAGCTGTAGTGGTAGTGCCTCAAATTAGCAGTGCCATAGATAAGCAGCAGCAGCATAGGGCAACATGCCCCATCCAAAAAGCCGTTCAAGGCATCACTTCAGAAGACCCAACCATACTCACCAGCGGGGCATTACAAGACACTCTAGTACATGCAGCATTCGAAGAAGTACGGAAGAGACATCCGCTTGCAACTGTACCCAAGCGAGGGGGATTTACTCCTAGGGTCTTGGAGTCGTAACTACACTGCAGATATTGCGGCAACAAGGGATCGGCGCAGAGAGATCCAACAAAGCCCTGGGTGAGTGACACAGTTGACGTCGCCGGTGCACAGACAGAAGGGAAGCGGGTCGAAGTCCCCGACTATATCTCGAAGGACAGTCCGACATGTTGATGAATTCACAGGTGATCTGTCAGCGACCTGACTTCTTGAAGCAGCAGCTTCCTCCTCACCCTCCGTCACATCGCTGCAACATGATACTTCCTCTAGTGCCCGTCATGCTCGTGGGCTGAAGCTAACAACCGTGGCGTTCGTTGCCCGCACCCCTCAAGGGATGGGGAGGTTATTCAGTGTGTTGTTGTTGATAGTTCTTAGTCAACTAACGGAACCATTGGAGTGAGGGCTGCCCTACTGATAACGGACAACATATTCCGGAGGCACACAGACTTCCAAAGGCTACCACATCAACGCAGGACCACCAACCCTCTTCAGATTGGCAAGAACAAGCACAACAGGAAGCGCTACAGGGGCTGAAAGTACCACTCCGTCCTCACAGGGAAGACCTCTAGACAGCAAGGCCTAATGCTAATCTGCCATCCGCATCCAAGGATTGGTCCTCTGTCTATCTTGTACAGAAAGAAGCACAGCTTCGAGCCGAATTTCAAAAGCTGAGCACATGGGATGTTCAAGAGAAGGCCAGTAGCCTAAGCATCGAAGATGGGGGAATTAACAAGCCCGGTCTGGTGGAGCATATTATTAAGGTTCAAATCAGGCCGATAAAAATAAAAATTGGGTTCCCATTTCATTCCCCACACAACTCAGAGGGAAACCCTGGTTATGGATTGTTCAATGCACGGAATTACTTGTAATTTTTGTGAGCCCTCCTAACACACCCCTTGTTTTCACCCCCCTCAGGTACCACACGGTCCACACTTTTTGAGATTTCTCAAAGACTTGTTCTAAAGTGCCGAAGAACTGTTTCTTTGGATCGCAATCCCCATTTTTGGGGTATATGTTGCAGTTTTCATAATTTGGGTGCCCAAAAGACTTGTTCTCCGGAAAAAAACCGAAAGTGCCCAAAATCTCCGTAAAATCGATGCTTGTACCCCCCTACCCCCCCCCCCCCCCCCCCCCCCCCCCCCTAGGGGGGGGTACAAGCATCGATTTTACGGAGATTTTGGGCACTTTCGGTTTTTTTCCGGAGAACAAGTCTTTTGGGCACCCAAATTATGAAAACTGCAACATATACCCCAAAAATGGGGATTGCGATCCAAAGAAACAGTCCTTCGGCACTTTAGAGCAAGTCTTTGAAAAATCTCAAAAAGTGTGGACCGTGTGGTACCTGAGGGGGTGAAAACAAGGGGTGTGTTAGGAGGGCTCACAAAAATTACAAGTAATCCCGTGCATTGAACAATCCATAACCAGGGTTTCCCTCTGAGTTGTGTGGGGAATGAAATGGGAACCCAATTTTTATTTTTATCGGCCTGATTTGAACCTTAATAATATGCTCCACCAGACCGGGCTTGTTAATTCCCCCATCTTCGATGCTTAGGCTACTGGCCTTCTCTTGAACATCCCATGTGCTCAGCTTTCGAAATTCGGCTCGAAGCTGTGCTTCTTTCTGTACAAGATAGACGGAGGACCAATTCTTGGATGCAGATGGCAGATTTGCATTAGACCTTGCTGTCTAGAGGTCTTCCCCGTGAGGACGGGGTGGTACGTTCAGCCCCTGTAGCGCCTCCTGTTGTGCTTGTTCTTGCCAATCTGAAGAGGGTCGGTGGTCCTGCGTTGATGTGGTAGCCTTTTGGAAGCCCATGTGCCTCTGGAATATGTTGTACATTATCAGTAGGGCAGCATTCACGCCACCGGTTCTGTCAGTTGACCAAGAACTATCAACAACACTGAATAACCTCCCCATCCCTTGAGGGGTGTGGGATGACAACGAACACAACGGTTGTTAGCTTCATCCCACGAGCACGACGGGCACTAGAGGAAGTATCATGCTGCAGCGATGTGACGGAGGGTGAGGAGGAAGCTGCTGCTTCAAGAAGTCAGGTCACCGACAGATCACCTGTGAATCCATTAACAAGTCGGACTGTCCTTCGAGATATAACTGGTGACTTCGACCCGCTTCCCTTCTGTCTGCGCACCTGCGACAGCTTCTTTTATACTTTCTTTTTAACTTAAGTCTGACAAATTGGAAAACACGGGAAACATAGGTAGGCTCCGCCTGAGGACGTAAGAAGAGCGGCAACGGAAAAATAAATGGTCACGCGCCCTTGAAATTGGACACATGAAGCTAATTCGGTTGCCATCCCTACCATCGATAAGGAAAACAAAGAGTCGAGCATATAACTAGAGCGGTGGTCGAAGACCACTTGAACAGCCCGAAGGCCTGCCCTCAAGAGAAATTAATAAGGAGAATAGGAGAAGAAGGAGAAAGGAGTATTGGAAGGGACACTGAGACAACACCGAAGGTGATGTGCAGTTACCCAACCAGGAGATGATTGATAATGATGAAAATACTAAAAAAATAATAACAAATTGATATTGGCGACTACATGTCATCTACTTTACTTCCAAAGTCTAAGGTTAGATGTTTGTTCCATCCACCTTATGATCAACGCGAGTGATGGAAGCCACGCCAAAGTGAAGAGAGCTTCAACTTATTATTACTTTTCTGCAATTTCTATTTATAAATAAAAGGGAAAAACTATAATTCCACAAAAAAGTTTCTAAAATGCCCGATCTCAACATGAAAGTTTCCGAAATGGACAGCTCCACACACGAAAGTTTCCGAAATGGACAGCTGTTTTTTTCTTTTTTATAGCTTACTGCCAGTGCATTTCGGGGTCGCCCAAAGTCATGGGGATTTTTTTTTCTCCCAAAAAAAGATTTTTTTCCTACGTAAGACAAGGCCATCCGACGAGATGAGTGAAATACACCGAACCTGTGTGACCTGGGCCTAGGACTGACTGCGCCCCTGGATCCGGCATAGCTCGGTATGTGCAGGGCCAGGTATAGGGATGGACGAATTTCGGGTAGAGACACTTGTCCCGACTTGTCAGCTCATACAACCATGAGAATTCAGAGTGTATTAAAATACTAGAGGTGCATCACAAGCGTCAGATAGGAGACAAGAGAAATCCAACATCATGAATCTTTAGAAGAGTGATACAGCTCGGTATGTGTGCAGGGCCGGGTCACCTATGCAGAGACAAGTCTCCGCTACACGTCGTACCAACCAAGATGAGGTATGAGAGCGCAAAAACCAAGTATACATGATCAGCGGCCTACATGAATAGCTGTGGAGTGGCGAAACCATTTAGTGTTCTCAAGTCTGAGATCACCTCACTGAGCCACACAGTACTGTCCTTTCGGAGTTTCTGTGAAAGTAGGCCACGGAACACTTTTCTAAAGATTCAATCAGCCGAACTACTCCGCTACTGACTTTCACTTGATTA
Organism: Flectonema sp. DT1601; assembly: GCA_964019425.1. Lineage (NCBI taxonomy): Eukaryota > Euglenozoa > Diplonemea > Diplonemida > Diplonemidae > Flectonema > Flectonema sp. DT1601. Next base: position 399,700 of record OZ025817.1, on the reverse strand, counting down.
GTGAGCTACTAGTATATATTATTATGTCACCTGTTGAAGGAGTACTAAGAGGTTGATTCAGGCCCTGCACGTATTAGTTGTAATTACAGCACTTGCTTTACCTTAAAGCAGTGAATAGCGAAAGAAAAGCTTTTCCGTTTACTGAACAGCGAAAATGAAATTACCTACCATAGCAATTTTATACAGGAAAAAAAAAGTTGTTCACTAGCGAAAAGTTTTTTTGGGTGCAGGCAACGGAGGAAAAAAAAAAAAAAAAATTCATTTTGCCAACAAAAAAAAAAGACTTTTTTTTTGCTGTCCATTTCGGAAACTTTCGTGTGTGGAGCTGTCCATTTCGGAAACTATTTTGTGTGGAGCTGCCCGTTTCGGAAACTTTCAGCTTCTGTTGAGATCGGACATTTCAGTAACATTTACGTGGAATTAGAGGTTTTCCCTAAATAAAAAGCAATTTCTTTTTTTTTCCGCAATTTTTTATTTATTTATTACTTTTCTGTCCCAACGGGACGATAAATGAAAAATGTCCTCCCTTAGCTGAGAATGCACACTGCACCCTGTTTTATTAAGTCCTTTGTTTTTGTTTTTCTGAAAGATATTTGTAGTTGTTGTTATATTAATATGCTAGCACGAAAACAACGGCTAGGTTTATGATGATTGGATATGTGGCCTAGGTTATCTGTTTGTTACATTTGGAAATACTTTATAAACCATTCACAACAGGTTTATCGAACCTGTATCTGCAATGTGTGCGACCCTGGGATGGAAATATAGGAATTTAGTTATATTAATAAGGTTATCGTTCATTATTTCCAATAAAATAGAAACGTGAGAAGAACTATGGGATGGCGGAACGCAAGCCCCCCCCCCCCCCCCCCCCCTAGGGGGGGGGTACAAGCATCGATTTTACGGAGATTTTGGGCACTTTCGGTTTTTCTCCGGAGAACAAGTTTTTTGGGCACCCAAATTATGAAAACTGCAACATATACCCCAAAAATGGGGATTGCGATCCAAAGAAACAGTTCTTCGGCACTTTAGAACAAGTCTTTGAGAAATCTCAAAAAGTGTGGACCGTGTGGTACCTGAGGGGGGTGAAAACAAGGGGTGTGTTAGGAGGGCTCACAAAAATTACAAGTAATTCCGTGCATTGAACAATCCATAACCAGGGTTTCCCTCTGAGTTGGGTGGGGAATGAAATGGGAACCCAATTTTTATTTTTATCGGCCTGATTTGAACCTTAATAATATGCTCCACCAGACCGGGCTTGTTAATTCCCCCATCTTCGATGCTTAGGCTACTGGCCTTCTCTTGAACATCCCATGTGCTCAGCTTTCGAAATTCGGCTCGAAGCTGTGCTTCTTTCTGTACAAGATAGACAGAGGACCAACCCTTGGATGCGGATGGCAGATTAGCATTAGGCCTTGCTGTCTAGAGGTCTTCCCTGTGAGGACGGAGTGGTACTTTCAGCCCCTGTAGCGCTTCCTGTTGTGCTTGTTCTTGCCAATCTGAAGAGGGTTGGTGGTCCTGCGTTGATGTGGTAGCCTTTGGAAGTCCGTGTGCCTCCGGAATATGTTGTACGTTATCAGTAGGGCAGCCCTCACCCCAATGGTCCCGTTAGTTGACTAAGAACTATCAACAACAACACACTGAATAACCTCCCCATCCCTTGAGGGGTGCGGACAACGAACGCCACGGTTGTTAGCTTCAGCCCACGAGCATGACGGGCACTAGAGGAAGTATCATGTTGCAGCGATGTGATGGAGGGTGAGAAGGACGCTGCTGCTTCAAGAAGTCAGGTCACTGACAGATCACCTGTGAATTCATCAACATGTCGGACTGTCCTTCGAGATATAGTCGGGGACTTCGACCCGCTTCCCTTCTGTCTGTGCACCGGCGACGTCAACTGTGTCACTCACCCAGGGCTTTGTTGGATCTCTCTGCGCCGATCCCTTGTTGCCGCAATATCTGCAGTGTAGTTACGACTCCAAGACCCTAGGAGTAAATCCCCCTCGCTTGGGTACAGTTGCAAGCGGATGTCTCTTCCGTACTTCTTCGAATGCTGCATGTACTAGAGTGTCTTGTATGCCCCGCTGGTGAGTATGGTTGGGTCTTCTGAAGTGATGCCTTGAACGGCTTTTTGGATGGGGCATGTTGCCCTATGCTGCTGCTGCTTATCTATGGCACTGCTATTTGAGGCACTACCACTACAGCTGTCTTCAGGCTTATCCCTGTTTGGGGTACAGACGCTTTCTCTATTCTCTGAGCCTTCTGTGATCGATTCAGATACTGGACGTTTCTGGACCTTTCTCACGCGTATCTTACTTCTGACTGCCCAAGTGCTGTTGAGTGACTTCAGGGATGTCTCGGGAGGTGTTTTCATGCACTCTGGGATCAATGCTCTCCTCCGCAGAATGACTTTGTGAGCTGCCCTGCAGAACATCGTTTTCAGCTGCGTTATCCTGCCCGTGAGCCTCGTGACCTCAAGCATGGCCGGGCGAGAGCGCTGCTCTCTTTGGCGTGTTCTTGAGGTGGAAACTGATACGGAAATGGTATATTAGCAAACTGCGCATACAGGGGCACACCAAGACTCACCTCTTCTCATTGTAAAAAAAAATTATTTGAAGGTGCATTTCACAGGCCTCAAAATTGGACCCCCAGGTACCACACGGTCCACACTTTTTGAGATTTTTCATTCCTTTGCCGAAATCAGCCAAATCGAGGTTTTTTCGGCCCCGAAATCACATTTTTGGGGGTTCTGATGGGGTCCTGGGTATTTTTTGCCCCCGGGAAGGTTATATTTACCAAAATTCGGAAAAAGTACTTTATCGACAGCTTGTACCCCCCCCCTACCCCCCCCCCCCCCCCCCCCCCCCCCAAGTTAGAAACATTTATTATAATGTAAAGTATTTATGTCAATCGCAGAGTGTATACCTACACTAACATTACCTTTAGTCACTGTATCTCAGAACTAATGTTAAATTATCGTTATGTTGTCTATGATACAAAACATTTGTATTTTATGTACAAACTCGAACAGTTAACCCCCCCCCCCCAAGGGGGGGGGAGCCACTATTAAAAGCCAACCTCCTGAAAAAGAATCAAGAAAAAACAAAAATGCCCTCACCCAGGGTCGAACTGGAATGGTTTACAGCCATTTTGGGTTTTGTAATGAATGGTTAGTTCTGAAACTATTTGTGTAGGAAAGACCCTTATCAAAGATTGCTTTTTCACAGCTTGGCACCTAAAACCCAAAGTTTATTAAGAAGGAAAAAATTATTTCAAAAAGAAAATTTTTGCTAACTAAATTTGCAGCCATACGGTTAACAGGAATCTATGAAGACTTTTGGGTAGATCAAGAGATAACTGTGTTCCCATCTTTTTTAGGAGATCTGTAGAAAAAAATTGAAAAAATAAATTTCAGAAAATATTATAAAGGAAGATTTTTTCTGAAGAATTTTTTTTTAACTACCTGGGGCAACCCACCATGAAAAAATTTATTCAGCAGGGTGGGGCTGGGGCTCGGTCTTAGCTTTAACGTTAACGTAGGAGCGGCGAAAATTTCGAGAAGGTTATGACCCTCTTCCCACCACCCAATGCTACCCCACAAACTTCGTGAAAACTTCACATGAGCCCGCAAGGTCTAGCCTTCAGGCACCAATGCAAGATCAAAAAAAAGAATTGTGCCCACAACGAATAAGTACACTAGGTACAGATAACTTCTGCATAGGTTGGGGCTGATTTGGTTTGACAGCACTTCTTTTATGAAAAAGGAAAAAATTGATATCATGAAAAGTTCAAATACATTAAATGAAAAATTATCGCAGACAGTTGTCATTTTATTTCTCTCAGTGCAGTTTTGGTGGCAAATTACCTAAATGGAATTTTGAATACTATTCATCACACCTTTTGCATGATAACAATTTTCCCTCATCAGATTTCTCTACTGCTGTGTTCTCTTCACATCACTGTGTGTTATGCACATTTGGCGTAAGGTTTCAAGGTATTCTCTGCAACACGTCCTTGTCAAGAACTTAGGGAAATGATGTTGATTGTAATTTACAAGTAGGCCACAATTAATTAACTTTTTACTAACTAATCAACCCTAGTAGCAATTATGTAAGGAAAATGTTGCATCTGTGGTGGTGATAATGGCCCACTTGTTGGAAGCTTCCCTGAAGTAGTTGTCAAAACATTGGTTCAACGTGCTGAGAATGTTACTTCTGAGTCACGTGTCACCATCACCAACTACACCCTCGTGTAAATCAGGAAACCGGAGCCTCACTCAGGATATCACCGAATGGTGGATGTCCGAGGCATCAGAACCATACAATACAGGGATCTGGTGGATATAAAATAGTCAAATCTCACCCGCCAAGTAGTACCTCCGAGGGGTCAGATAGCACTACTGAGGAGTCAGACAGCACTTCTTCCGAGTATGAGAAGCTTTCCATCAGCACTAGCTATGATGATGATGATGATGATGATGATGATGATGATGATATCACTTCATGTGGCTCAGAGTGGCTCATAATTCATCATAAGTTGTGACTTCATATAAAGAAAGTGTTGTACAAGTGTTTTCATTAAGTATCAAAGTAGGTCCAAAAAGGCAGGTAGTAACAATCTGCCTCACCGGCACATGCTTAGTACTCTTTAATATATTTTTGCTCGATTATTTTTTCTCTGGATCCCGCTGGGCCAGCAGTAAAATTAGACCCTTCGATTAATTCTTAGTTTTGGTACTTGTCCACGGCTGAGCTGATTTAGTAAACCACAAAATCTCTTTTCTCAATCGGGAGACAAGTATGTGATGCCAACCTCCCGATTTCGGACTGAAATGAACCCAACGATGCAGCGCATTAAAATGCCGCTTCGATCGAATTTTTTACAATTTTTTTTCAGTGTCCAGAATTTGTTCGCAAAAAAAAGGAATGACTGCTATATGGTATTAACAGGCTTCACCTGTGCAGCATATGTTTGTGCAGCCCCTCCGATATTGACATCTTGAAAGGTTCCTGAATTGAACAAATAATTTGAGAGCAAAATATCATTTTTTTTTTTTTTTTGCCATCTGAAGGACATAACAGAAGGATCCCTAATGTCACACTGTTAGCAACACTTTACTAATAAGATTTTTACCTGACATAATAAACAAAAAAGCGATTTTATTTAGATGCAACTTTTCCTCGTGCAAGTAGAAGTTTGTCTTTCATCAAATGAAAAAAACAATCGCTTTTTTTGGTAAAATAAAAAAAAAACAAAAAAAATAAAAAACACTAATGACATGTGACCCTTTTATATCAACAAAAAGGAAAACTCTTTTTTTTTTCGCAAGTTGCTAACGTCGATCGAAACTCAAGTGACTACACTGGTCACTGGCAGCAAGAGAATTATCCAAAACAGAGTAAGCAGATCTACCAGTTACTCATCACGGATTTGTCAAGCGTGCTGTCAGTCATCGCTATCGAATTCGTTGCTACGCTTCCGAAAAGATCATCGTTTCCAAAAGGGTTTGAGGCATCCCAACGCTTTCGCTTGTGAGGGTATGCATGCCACCACCAGGGTCTTCCTTTTGAATGATGTTTTGAGAATTCAGGACCTGCCATTGTAGCCACGTGAGCATATGAACGATGCAGTTCGAATCCAGCACCTTCCTGAGTATGATCTCTGGCGGTATCATTATGATGATAATGGTTTGAGTTATCGACTTCTCGCAGTGGTGGCGCCTTATGTGCTGAAGATATAATCCCCCTTTCCAAACCATTCAGTCGAGCAATTTTATGCATCTTGAATTTAAAGACAAGCCAGATGTGATTATTAACGTACATCATGGTCTTCCTACGAAGTCCGATATCAATAAAATTCCACCACGGGTTCTTAGTGTACAAAAATACAAGATTACCTGCCCACCTCGGGGTACCAACAAATCTATTTGAAAACACTTGTTGGATTCTAGAAATTTGATTACGCTCAACGTAGTAGAAATTTAAATGAAATTTTTTCCAGTAGTACAAATTTATGTTAGTATTCCAGTAAGTCCTGGCAAACAAGTGCTCGTTAATGTGCTGCGGCAGCGGGTTCGACATCTTCGGTTCATAAATAGTAACAGCCTTACCGTACAAGTCATTACTTAGTGGTTGGTCCCATTTATAATCACTCTTACGATGATTTAAAGTTTGTGACTCGTGGTAATACACAGAAGTGGTATCAAGAGAATGATAAGCTTCAGTATGAACGTCTTGGTTATGCCAATTCAAATGCTGATGAGTTGACCCTCTCCATCTCACCTGACGGGTGAGGGAACCCCGCAGGGGGTTCATATTTCGTAAACTAATTAACTGATGGAGGAAGAAAATACTATTTAACCTGCGAACACAACAAAATCCACAATTTCAGCAAAGAACCTCAGCAAAGCATTAGTTAGTTTATGTTTTAAAGTATCTGTTGGAGACTTGAATTTATGTAAGAAAAATATAATAATAAAATCGTAAGTGACGACCACTCCTTACGCAAAAAAATAACACAAATGACACTATTACTTATCTCATATCGGGAAGGGTTTGGGGGTACCTTCAGAAGAGTACTCAAAACTCCAAACTGACTGATACGAAACTTCAAAAGAAGTAAATCACCCAAATATTTGGGTAAGCAGACAACCAACTCCGATTGCAAACTTCCCAACTACTTGTCTGCTGACAAGGCGGCAAGAGCGTATTTCGCATGTGGGCCAGAAACCTTCGAGTACCTGAGTTTTTTTTTAAAAATTAACCAACACGCAGTGAAGTCGTAACAACACTAAACATGAAAAAGAAAATAAATAAAAACATACGTGGCCTTAATTCTTGCAATGGCCCAATCTGCAAGAGAAGTGTTTTCAGTGCCCTCAGTAGATGAGAGCTGATGTTTCTTCTCAAGACCACGACAGCAGTTAAGAAGCCCCCAAACAGAGCGAATGTTGTTAGCCCCATCATTAGAAGTTATGGACTGCGAGTAGTAACGTCTGGCTGTTAGCAGATCAGACTTTGATGCAGCTGAAGAGTAGACCAACTCAGCGTACATATTAAACCAGACGTAGTTGGTCGGGTCTTGAAGAAGTAATTCTTCCGTGGCGTACATCGCCTTTCCGTAGTCCGGATTTCTTGAACTTATTGACAAGACAGCTATTTCAATATAACCCTCCGGGGAGTTGCTCAACTTTAAATGTTCTTCCAATTCTTTGATCGCTTCCTCGTACTTTCCCTGAGCCTTAAGTGTTGATATCTTTCTAAAGCAACAGGCCTTGTCATTAGGTGACTCCTCAAGAATAGAAGTGTATATCGCACACGCTTGGTCATACTCACCTTTTGACTCATGAAGCATGGCTGCAAGTCGGCGGACTCGGTTACCGTTGCCAAATCTGTTTTTTTGTCATTTCGAAAATGTCCCATATAAGGGATGTAAAAAACAAGGAAAGTACTATTTACATACTTACTGGTGAGAGTCTTTATGCAATAATCAGCAGTGTCCTGGCGAGAGCAATCCATGCAAGCAACAGCTATCTGTTTTTTTAATGTTTATTTACTACATCAAGTTACACACAAAAAAAAAAAGGAAAAGGAAAATACCTGTTCCAAGATCATCCACTTTTCTGAACCCAGGTTCATTTTCTCGTGCAATAATCTGTCTCCGCATTTCACTACAAATTCCGAACGTCTCTGAGGCTTTGCCCTCAGATTTCTAAGAAATTCTTTGATGGCATCACATCCCAACTTTGATATTTCATTTAAATCAGGGAGTTCCATGTCCCTTATTTACCTTTTCTGTAGAGGGAGTGAAACTACTTAAACAAAATGATAGATTTCTGGGTCACCACTACTCCAATCTAAATGATGCCGCCTGTGATAATAAAATAAATTGGGAAAGTTTTTTTTGGGACATCGTTGCTCTCCAATATCTAACGGACGACGAAATAATGGAAAAGTAAAAGAGAAGAAAAGAAAAAAAAATGAATATTACAAATACAATAAAAAGAAGAAGAAGAAGAAGAAGAAGAATAGAAAGGAGATGAAGTGTTCCAGTGCTACCATCCCACTCCACTCCACTCCACTTCATTTAAGTACAATAAGAGACTACAATGATTTGCCAACCAATTCCAAGCTCAGGTGATTCATTGAGCGAGTTGGTTCCTCCTACAAACTGGTATATCTGATCAACTACTGCTGTTGGGTTCATCCTAAAGAAGATCCAACCACAGTCGTCAAGTCTGTTGATCTGACTGCTTGCGCTCTGGACAACACGTCGTAAATCGATTCCGATGATTGAATGCGTTCCAAGAACGGCAACATCTGCAACAAAGATCTATCAGAGACTTCCTTAAACCATGAACTTATTGGAATGTGATTACGAGGTTGGAGAAATGCAACAGCTGGAGAATTGTCGATAATAAAAACATTATCGAGAGGAATCTTCAACTTCGTCAAATCTTTCACATGAACACCAGCAATCTCAGTACAATCATCTCTGTATAAACAAGGAATGTTTGTATTTGCTCCTGTTGCTTCAAGTAACTTAGCGACCAATGGTTGCGCGTAATCCTTCATACTCGCAGTCCAGATGATGACGTGAAACATTTCACAACACTTTCTTAAGAAGTATTCTACATAAGGTCTCTTCCTAACGTAAGCTGTGTAGTCATCTCCATCCATTGTTATCCCGACAGTAAAATCAGATGGAGAATATTTAAAACAGCTGTGGATTAATGTTTCATCAAGATCCAATACCAACGTGTGCTTCTTACGAGGTTGCTCCCAGTGACCTCCGACAACTTTAGACTGATTGTAGTGTCGGAATGAACAAGGCATCTTGAGTTTAATAAAATCTGAGATTAACATTAAAAAAAAAAAAAAATTAATTCAAAACAAAATACTTCTCCTGACCATCAACTTGTCGAAGTGATAGTTTTATAAGCTGAAAAAAATAAAGAACAGAATATTTAACATCTTTTTATATCAACTGTGGAAGTTAACGAGAGTAACTACCGCTCTAGAAAGGCTCTCGCCAATTCCTTCGCGGCATGGATCATGAACTACGGTGGATTTAAAAAAAAGACAAAATCGAGAGGAAAAAAATAAATAAAGTGAGCTTAAGCCCCCCTTCAAGAGATACGTATAATGAAAAAGAAGACAGACAGCTTTCAAACACCAACAGAGAGTCTTCCATTCATCCGCGGGTTGGGTTTGAAAGACACAATCGATCCTCAGATGCAAAAAAGAGAGTAAAGAAATATTATTTTTTTTTTAATTTTTTGGAAAGAAAAAATCAAAAGACCAAGAAAATGCTTCAACTTGCTTATTGATAACAAAATATTTTCGAATGATTTTGAAAAAAAAAAAAAAAAAAAAAAACACCACTTTGAATTCAACGATAATAAAGTAATCGGGTCCATCAAATGGTCAAAAGGGAGGAATGAAAAACATGCCCGAAGCCAACTATATAAAAAAAATTGGGCAGGCTTCCGTCTTCTAAGAGAATGATTAAGGACAACTAAAATAAAACGATAAAAGGTTCGGTTCGGTCAAAGAGACCAAAATTGTATTTGTTGCGTGAAAGGCCAAGTGCCCATCAAAGAGAAAAGAAACAGCCATCAGTAAGTAAAAGTACAGCCAGTTCTCGAGTAATTCAAATAAAAGTAAACCTCCGACTGATGTTGGCAATTATGCCAACAAAGGCTAGGAAGCCAGAGTTGATATCGGAAAAATTAAATTGAAATTACTGTTCTGACAAACAATAAAAGAAGCCTGTCACCTTTCAGTAATAACCTATTGAAGAGCAAGAGTGAGAGTGAGAGTGAGAGTGAGTGAGAGGCGTATCTTCTCATAAAAAAATATTATTTTTTTAGTGAACTCAATCGAGAATGGAAATATATGCGACTATTGTTTATTAAGAAAACGAGGTCGTGAAACTAACAAAAGTTGACTACTCTCTCCTCACCTTCACAGTTCAAACTTAATTAGAATCGTCCCATCTTCTTAACAGATGTGTGTAATTCTTTATCGAGATTAGTTTTCATTTTAATATTCGCTGAAGACATTTTTCCCCTCGCAGTACTCCTGATACAACTACCACATATTATAACGCAGGGGATCACAATGCAACTGGAATTAGAAAAGGTCATCGTCACAGTTATCTCACACGAGTTGTTACTGAGTGCTTGGATATTGAATTCAAGGTTGTATGGATCTCCTTTCTTTGTGTCGGACTCAGCCCATGTGTCTTTACACAAAAACTTAACGTAAGTGTTTGGTGTGGCTTCCTCAATACGAAGGTTAAAATTAACGTCCTTCATTTCAATCCATTTGGTTGTCGTTTGGTAGTTTCCATGTCGTTCGGTATCCGATTGTTGTGTTTTTGCTTTTTTCACGCCATCGAATTCAGAACCAACTCCGATAACATTTCCATTTGTTAAGTTAATTGACGGGTAGTCATCATCCTCACAGTACGCTGGGTACCAACTCCTCGCGTCTTTCATCCGTTCGAATGCCCAAGACGATGAGGCGTCGAGATAAATCTTTTTATCAGATTCGATAACCATCGTCGAGTAGTCATTTCCCATATTAGTTGTGAGGTGTTGTAATCTGATGGAGGAACAAGTTAGTAAAATTAATATAACACAGAGAGAGAGAGAGGATCTTCTGCAGCTCTTAACGAAAACACTGCAACAGGTCTGATGGTAACCCACCTGATGAAGAAAATGAGAATACGATTTTCACAAAAAATGAATTCATGAAGTCTGCTGACCTTCTCAGTGGAAGGTGAGTCTACATCCGATAACGTAACGTAACTGTCTCTCTCTCTCTCTTTGAGATAATCAAAACGATCAGAACTATTAACTAGTTGAGAATGTTGGCGTCTGCTCGGCGGCAATACTCGCAAAGGCTGTCGGAGTGTCAGATGAGAAACTTGGAAAGCTGAATTTCGCTGCCCCCGGAGCTGCAGCTGTATCGATACTAAAACCAGTGAATGCCGGGGGTTCCTTTAATTCAGCCGCAACTTCTTTTTGAACTCCGTCAATGTTGATGCTGAAGGCAAATGTGGCATCCATTCCCTCCAACAGATCCTCACCTTCCTCTTCGATGTACTCCTCAACGTATTCCTCATCTTCGTATCCGTAGTCGTCGGTGTACTCAACTTTTTCTATTCTCGATGAGGGTGCTGTGGGTGCTGTGGATTGATTTACAACAGATCGTTGCTGACGTCTTTGAAATGTTTTTGTTATTTTTACTGTCGGAGTTGCTGCTGTTGTTGTCTTTGGTAGTTTGTCTACCTTCCCTTTTAACTCGATCAGTGAGGAGTATAATTCCTTAGCTTCCTTATACGAAGGCTGGTCAAGTGTTGATGAAGTTGGTGGACATCCAAACTCTTCGGCGTATCTCTTCTTCCATTTCTGCCATTTTATTTTTTTATTTTCAAAGGCCAACTTGACCTCATCAGAAGTTGTTGTTGAAGCTGAAGTAGTTGTGAGCGTCGCTGTTGTTTTTATTTTCTCCCGAAGACTCTGAAGACCATCAAGCTCTTCTTTGAGTTTCTTTACGGCTGTGAATTCACTTTTTTGAATATCCGTTTCTCTCGGAGGCCGACCGTAGGTTTTTGTAAATCTATCTTTCCAATTGTTAAGCTTTTGTCTTAACTCAGCTACCCGAACTTGATTCTGTTGACCAACTCTAACTGGTGGGTTAGTAGGTGAGATGACTGTTGGGTTGGCATCTGCCATGGCTTTCAAAGTATCCAGTTTTAATTTTAAGTTTATTAACTCAGCGTCACTTTGCGTGTTTGGAGTGACAACTTTGACTGGTGCTGGTATCGCTGGAAGTTTTCTCATTTCATCAAATTCTTTTTTCAATCTTTTCACCGCAGCGAATTCCTCTTTATCTAAATCACTCTCTCTCGGTAGCCTTGTGAATGTACTGGTAAACCTTTCTTTCCAGTTATTCAATCTTGTCTTCATCTCAGAGAGACGTTCCTCATCGCGGTACCTCTTTACCTTGTCAGACATGTTTTTTTTAGTTTTCGGTACCCACCCTCTCTCTGGTTGATTAAATTAATAAATTACTAATTATTAGTTTACTTTTTTTTAATAAAATTAAAAAAAAAAATAAAGAAAAGTCTCTCTCAGGAATTAAGTCATCCTCAACAATGACATTATTTAAAAGTAATTATTGCCGGACGATATGCCACAACTGTTTTCAAAGAAGGCAGACAGAGACTTCAATATTTTAAAGAGCGTCTTTGTCTCTCACAGAGATGTGAAAAATATTATATAAAATTACCAAATCCCATATTTCCTAAATCCAAGCAGCCTACGAGACGATCACACGATCCTCTCCGAACTCTTTAACACATTTATCAACTTGTCGTAGGAGCTGTTTTTTATTTTACATTAAAAGTGAACATAACGAAAAACCGTAACACCCAATTGATGTCTGACAAATACATACTTTGTGCAATCTGTGATCACATTTGTGAAGCATTTTCAACGTAATAAACTTTTGTAACCTCTGAGGAAGTACTCCCTGCATAACCTTACTAAATACTTCGTCATTGAGCTGTTGTTGTTGGTGTTGTTGTTGTCGTCTCCCGAGTTTGTTGCTATAATTTGATAACACATACTTCTCTTAAACGCGTCAGCAGCTTTTTTTCAAATATACAAAAAGTATCCTTGAGGAGAGGATTAGGACCATCTGGTGACCTTCCGGGAACTAAGTCATAAAGAAACATCAATCCTGTGTTGTGTTTGATATTTATTATTAATTACGATAATCATAACTAAAGTGAGAAGTAACAACACAAACCATTATCTAAAGTAATGAAAGACGGGTAACTCGGATGTTTTGGACCACTTCCACACTTTGCTGGATGAGAGTGGTGTCTGCAAGCTCCGACGACGAAATTATTTTTATTTGGAGAACGATCCCCGTTACCCAACACGAAGTCGTACATTGCTAATTCAGACTGACGTATGTATCCGACGGAGTACTTTTCTTTAAAAGGTTTTGACGGTGACATGTGTTGTTGCCAAGAATCATTGTGGGGGACCCACGGGATTGCCAAACTACTAGAAAGAAGTGGCCTAACTTCCGCAACAAAAAGCTGAACAGAAACACCGACGACTTCCTCGTTTGGAAAGTCGGGATGATTCTTCGTAATCAGATTTCTTTTCTCAGCATAGTTAATGAAATCCTTCTCAATCCATTCTCTGTAACTCGAAACCTTCGAATCCTTCGCAAAGATATCGATGAGTTTCATTTCCTCACCATACTTATCAATCATATACAACACTCTACTAACTGGTATGTAGGTCCACACTGTTGGAGGGACGCGGTTTAAATGCATCACCCGATCAGCGTGATAACTTCCAACTTCCGACATCGCCTCGTGAGGAAATAGTTTTTGTGGTACCTTAACGATAGCCTTCAACCTTTTATCAGGGAAGTAAGCTTTGAATTTAATTGTTCTCTCATCGTATTCTTGTTGCATTGGCTTCAAGTCAGTCCATTGCGACTGATCAGAAATAGTTTTAATACAAACTTCATCATCAGAAGGGTTGAAGGGAACTGAGAAGATGTCGCAGCCGGTCTTTTTTTTCAGAGATTTGTAATCCTCTTCTACTTCACTTGGACCAGGACAGAGACATATTTTATTTTTTGGCAACTCATGACAATTACAATCACCAATTACGGTAGTTTGTAAATGCGATTCCAAACTATCGAATGACGGAGGGCTGTCAGTTTCGGAACTTTCCGAAGAAGACGAGTCAGGTTCTGGTGTCCGTCTGTGATGATGTCTTTTAGGCGGTGCCTCAGTTTCTGAACTGCCATCAGAGTCCTCTGCACTGCCAGCTTCTGAATTATCTCCCATGTCAGGTTCTAAGGTTTCCAGAATGATGTCTTCTGATTTGACTTTTTTCTTTTGAGGTTTACTTTTCGGTGGATTTGTTTCTACTTTACTGCTATTGGAGGTAGTTAGGTTACTGAAGTTTAAGATCACGACTATCAAACACAACATTACTAATCCCAACAAGGCCGCATGTCGATAGCTCACTCGCCCTTTTCGTTTTCTTTGAAACTGCTGCTGCTGTTGTTGTTGTTGTTTAGAAGGTCGACGGCTGCCGTCGACAACACGAATCTCTCGAAGTCCAGCCATTGTTTGTTATACAATCGTCACACCATTTGGTGATGTGAAGTACCTGATGATCATAAGAAAGGTTCTTAGAAAACAATCACACAATCCAATCACACAATCCAATCACATTCAACTCACTACTCACATGGTATGCACTGCAGTAAAGAACGAAGATAATATAAATAAATTGAAATGCTGTTTCGAAAGGTCGTATTGGGATGGGTGGGGGGTGGGGGTGGTGGATTGTCTGTGGGGGGGGCCCCTTCTATTTAATTCTAAAGAATTAACGGCAATTGAAAGAAATAAAAATAAAAATAAATCCATAATTATGATTACTAAAATAAGTTTTTTTTTTTTTTTTTTTTTTTTTTTTGTCTGTGAAAAATCATTTCACCAATCTATCGAAAGTAAAAAGAAAGTAACAAACCATATCGTCAGAAGGTAAGAAGAAGTTGTTAATTTTTACCCACCGCGAGTTGTTGAGTATCTAAATAACTAAAATAAAGTAAACAAACGCCTGGCAGTTTATTTGAATAACAAAACAAATATCTTTTGAAGGGTAACTTGATACAATATAGATATGATTAAATATAAAGCAACTGAGGGGGAAAAAAGAAAAAAAAAAAGTCAAAAAATCAAACGGTAGTAGGAAAAGAAAAGATAAATATGTGATTACAACGTAGGCATGAGTGGAGCGCCCTCCTCTCCATGCCTTCGTCGCATTCCTGCAGCTTCGCGAGAATTCGGTGGTAGCGGCTGTCCACGGAGGACAGTTCTCGCCTGTTGGTTGGCCCAACTGAGAAGATCAGTTGTAGCGCCTCTTGTTTTATTCCATGCTTCTGTTAGAATGTAGCCAAGCACACCTGTTTCATCTGAGTTATTAATCGTGGCAGCGATAGAGTCAAGTTGCTGCTGAAGACTCTCCGCCTTTTGCCTCCAAATGAAAGCATCCGATGCGGCCCTGCGAGCCTCACTCCTCGCAACAAAACAATTAATAGTCGCGTTGTCGAGTATTGATTTACTTTGTTCATCTGTTGAAGTGAACTCGTCCAGTTTTGATAAAAGTTCTGATTGAATTTTAGAAATGTCAGCAGTCAGAAGTTTAACTTCTTCTTCCTTCAACTTCGTCTCTGAAGTCATTTTATTTAATTCCACCTGAAGGTTTCTGTTCGACGTCGCCACGTCTTTAAAAGCTGCGAGTTCAATTGTTTGCTTCTGAACCTTCACCTGATATTCTTTACAATATTGGTTTAGATCTTTAATTGTGTACTCCTTGTCGATTAGGAGTAGTTTCAAGGCAGAATTCTCTTCTTTAATTTGATTGGAACTTAACTCAGCAACGCTGAGTCTTCTGCTCTCAGACATTTGTGAAATGTCGAGAGGATCAAAAGTTGGGAGGTTTGGTTCTGCCGGAAGTGATTTCTCATTTGTTGCTACTTGTTGGGAATCGATTGTTTTCAGTCTTTCAATCTCACTTTGATATTTATCATTCGTAGACTGCAGTTGTTGTTGTTCTTCTCCCTTCGTAACCAGCTGTTCCGTCAAAACCAGATTCCGATCTCTCTGAAAGTGAAGTTCAGACTCGAGCTCATGTTTTAGATTTGAATCCTCGTGAAGACTTTTGATGTGACCATCTTGAATCTCAAGCTCACGTTTCATGTTGGCCAGCTGTCGTTCTTGGACGGTGTTGGCAGCCTTTAATTTTTCAATTATTTCATCTTGGGTAATAACTTTATGTGTGAGAGTCTGACTGTGTTGAATCTGAAGTTGTAAATCCTCAGCTAACGTCTCAATCTCTGCAGCTGACAACTTTATCAGATCAGTGTTGGTACTTTCACTTGTTGGTAATTCATCACTTGTTGAGGTGGTGTTCTTTGAAGTGTTTTCTTTGAGTAGAATGTTGTTAACATCCTTCAGATCAGCTACTTCACTTTGAAGAGAAGATAAAATATTCTCAAGTTCCTCGTGACCTCGTTTTTGGTTTTTAATTTCTTCCAACTTGTCTTCTAATTGTTGTCGCAGTTCCATGACAGACGAGGCAAGCTGTTCCTCAAGATCCATTCCCCTGACTGTCGCATTACTGAGTTCTTCTTCAATCTTTTTGTAGGCTTCGCTACTTTCTCTCGCAGAATCAGTTTGATTGTTGCTAAGAGTCTGAAGTTGATTAGTGAGGTCATCATTAGCAGCCTTTAACAACAAAACTTCTTCTTGAAATCTTCTGTTGTCAGAAAGTGTTTGGTTTAGATACTCAGAAGGACTTTGTTCTGACAGCAGCTGTTGTAAATTCATATTATGTTGAGTTGTGGCCTCTGATGATGACTTCAGAGTCCGCAATGAAATTCTCAAATCCTCATTCTCAGATGAGAGTGACTGTCTTGTGGCATCGTTATCTGCTTTAATCATGTTGATGATTTCTTCATGAGTTTCAATTTCACTTTTTAACATTTCTACTTCACTAGAAGACCTCAGCTCTTGAACTCTCACGTTCTCCAACTCCAGAGTTTGACTTTCGATATGAGAAGTTGCTTCACTTAGAGAACTCTGCAGATTTACGACATCTGAATTCAGTTCCGTCAGACGATTCTTATTATCGATTTCTAATAATAAATTATTTTCCAATTTCTGAATAACAGTTTTCTGACTATCGATGGTGTCATTTAAACAAGATATTGTTTCCATTAATTTCTCGCGGTCTAGTTTCGAATTCTCAAGTTCCTGTTTCAAGTCTCCATCAACAACAGGCTCTTCCTGAAGTTGTGAAGATTTACTTTCTTTGAGTTGATCTTCAAGATCACATCGCAATGACTTTTCCTTAGCAAGCTCTCTCTGTGCGGAAATATTATCACTTTGTGAAGCCTTCACTTTACCATTAGCGATAGAGAGTGAATTCAAAATCTCAATTATATATTTTCTCTCGTCATGAAGTCCTTTCTCTGAAACAAATTGTGAATCTTTCGACTTCTTCAACTCGGCCTCAACATCTTTCAACGCTTTAGAGTTTATCCTTTTCTCTACTTTCAGCTTTTCTCTTTGTTCGTCAAGTTGATTTATCAAATCCGAAGTAGCCGCAACTTCCTTTTCAAGAAGACTTCTCAGTTTGTTCACTTCGTTACAAACCTCATCATCAGCATCAGTACTTACAATTGGTTCTAGTCTTGGTGGTGATCTCAAAATAGAAGATTCCGACAACTGCGTTCCCACTTCTGCTAATCTCAATTCTGATTCATGCAAAGCAATACTTCTTCTACGCAATTCATCAGCGACTAATTCAAACTTCTCACTTCCACTTACTTTGTTCTTTTCCAACTGAAACTTCATCTCATCAACGCTGACCGTCAGTTTTTCACAAAAATCCTCAGCACCACTCAATTTTCTTTTCAAACTTGCAACTGTACTCTCCAACTCTTGTGACATCTTCTTTAAACTTAAGTTTTCATCACCTAATAATCTCACGTTTTCCTCCAATCTCAAATTCTTCTCTTCAGCATTAGCGCAAGACTTCGTCAATTCTTTTTCGGCCGCCCCTCCCGTTAGTACGCGCCTCTGCAGCTTCTGGAGCTCGGAGTTCGCGAGTTCAAGTTCGGTCGCCAACCGCTCCCTTTCAGCTTCCGCGAGCTTCGCCGCTTGCTCCGTCCGTTCGCCCCTCTGCGAGTCGATCTCCGCCTGTTGCGCCGCCAGCTCCGCCTTCGCGGCCTCCATCCCGGCGACAGCCTCGGAGTGTGCACCGCGCATCGCCTCGAGCTCGCTTCCGGCCCGCGTTGCCTCGCCGCGTGCGATCCGCGCTTCCTCGCCGCCGGCAGTCGTCGCCTCCTCGGCCGCCGCCGCTGCCGACGCCGCGAGTGCCTGCGCCCTCACGAGTTCACGCTTCTCCTTCTCGAGCTGTTCTTCCAGCGAAGCCGCCCGCGCATCCGCTTCCGCCGCCGCCTTGCTCTGCCCGGCCTTCAGTGCCCCGAGCTCCTGCGCCGCAGATGCCTTCGTCGCTTCCAGCTCGTCGCGTTGCTTCGCCAACAATTCGTCGCGCTTCGCCAACAACTCGTCGCGCTCCGTCAGGTCGCGTCCCGCTGCCTCCAGCTTCCGCCTCGCGTCGTCCAGCTCGCGCCGATGCCCGGCCTCGCTTTCGGTTGCGGCTTCGGTTTCTGCGTCGGTCGTCGCCGTCTTGGCAGCCGCCACCTCCGCTTCTCTGTCGTTCGCAGCCTCGCGCAGCTCCGTGACTTCGCCCGAGAGCTCCGCCAGCTCACGGTCCCTGTCCGCGAGCAGCGTCCGTGTCTTCTCGCACACCACTTCCGTCGCCTTCAGTTCCGACGACGCCGCAACCGCTTCGCTGCGCGCCGCTTCCAGCTCGGTGTTCGCCGCCGCGAGGGCCGCCCGCGAAGTCCTCGTCGCTTCGTCGCTCGCCTTCAGCTCCGCCGCCACAGCAGCGAGCTCGGCCTCCGCAGCCTGCAGGTCCGCGCGTTGCTTCCTCGCAGTCGCCGCCGCCTCCGTACGTGACTCGGCCGCCTCGGTCCTCGCCGCCGCCGCCTCGTCGTACCCGCGCTCCGACTTCATCGCCCCGGCGTTGTATGCCCTCTCGAGCTCGTCAGTCGTCACGCTCAGGCGAGCCTTGATCCCCGCCCGGTCGGCCACCACCGCCGCAAGCTCGGTTCGCAAAGCCTCGACCTCGGCCGCAGCCTCCGCGTCGGTGCCCGTTCCAGCTAAAGTTGCAGTTCCAGTTCCGGTTCCAGTTCCAGTTTCGGTAGCGTCAGCGTCGGCATCGGCATCGGCGTCGGCTGCGACCGCCTGCGCCTGTGCGTACCTCTGCTGTTGCTCGGCCGCCGCCGCAGCCGCAGCCGCCCGGAGTTCTTCCGCCTGTTGCTCGAGCTCCTTCACCAGCTCTTCCTGGCGTGCCTTGGCCTTCTCCTCCAACGCATCCCGGTGTTCGCTGAGCTTCGCCGCCGCTTCCTCGCGCACCCGTTCGGCCTCCGTCCGCTGTTCTTCCTTCGCCGCGCGAGTCGCCGCCCGTTCCAGCTCGGCCTCCTCGAGTGCCTTCTCAAGCCGCGATTGCGCCTGCGCCAGCTCCTCCGAGGTTCGCTGCTGCCGGGCCCCGACATCCGCCGCCTCCGCCTTGCGCTCCTCGTCGGACGCCGCGAGAGCCGCCTCCGCCGCCGCCAGCTGCTCCTCGGCCGCCAGCAGGGCTTCGCTCCGCCTCGCCAGTTCCTCGGAAACGAGTGCGAACTTCTCAGGGTCTCCGCGCCTCTGCAGCTTCTGGAGCTCGGAGTTCGCGAGTTCAAGTTCGGTCGCCAACCGCTGCGCGTTGCGTTCGGATCCGGCCTGCTCCCTTTCAGCTTCCGCGAGCTTCGCCGCTTGCTCCGTCCGTTCGCCCCTCTGCGAGTCGATCTCCGCCTGTTGCGCCGCCAGCTCCGCCTTCGCGGCCTCCATCCCGGCGACAGCCTCGGAGTGTGCACCGCGCATCGCCTCGAGCTCGCTTCCGGCCCGCGTTGCCTCGCCGCGTGCGATCCGCGCTTCCTCGCCGCCGGCAGTCGTCGCCTCCTCGGCCGCCGCCGCTGCCGACGCCGCGAGTGCCTGCGCCCTCACGAGTTCACGCTTCTCCTTCTCGAGCTGTTCTTCCAGCGAAGCCGCCCGCGCATCCGCTTCCGCCGCCGCCTTGCTCTGCCCGGCCTTCAGTGCCCCGAGCTCCTGCGCCGCAGATGCCTTCGTCGCTTCCAGCTCGTCGCGTTGCTTCGCCAACAATTCGTCGCGCTTCGCCAACAACTCGTCGCGCTCCGTCAGGTCGCGTCCCGCTGCCTCCAGCTTCCGCCTCGCGTCGTCCAGCTCGCGCCGATGCCCGGCCTCGCTTTCGGTTGCGGCTTCGGTTTCTGCGTCGGTCGTCGCCGTCTTGGCAGCCGCCACCTCCGCTTCTCTGTCGTTCGCAGCCTCGCGCAGCTCCGTGACTTCGCCCGAGAGCTCCGCCAGCTCACGGTCCCTGTCCGCGAGCAGCGTCCGTGTCTTCTCGCACACCACTTCCGTCGCCTTCAGTTCCGACGACGCCGCAACCGCTTCGCTGCGCGCCGCTTCCAGCTCGGTGTTCGCCGCCGCGAGGGCCGCCCGCGAAGTCCTCGTCGCTTCGTCGCTCGCCTTCAGCTCCGCCGCCACAGCAGCGAGCTCGGCCTCCGCAGCCTGCAGGTCCGCGCGTTGCTTCCTCGCAGTCGCCGCCGCCTCCGTACGTGACTCGGCCGCCTCGGTCCTCGCCGCCGCCGCCTCGTCGTACCCGCGCTCCGACTTCATCGCCCCGGCGTTGTATGCCCTCTCGAGCTCGTCAGTCGTCACGCTCAGGCGAGCCTTGATCCCCGCCCGGTCGGCCACCACCGCCGCAAGCTCGGTTCGCAAAGCCTCGACCTCGGCCGCAGCCTCCGCGTCGGTGCCCGTTCCAGCTAAAGTTGCAGTTCCAGTTCCGGTTCCAGTTCCAGTTTCGGTAGCGTCAGCGTCGGCATCGGCATCGGCGTCGGCTGCGACCGCCTGCGCCTGTGCGTACCTCTGCTGTTGCTCGGCCGCCGCCGCAGCCGCAGCCGCCCGGAGTTCTTCCGCCTGTTGCTCGAGCTCCTTCACCAGCTCTTCCTGGCGTGCCTTGGCCTTCTCCTCCAACGCATCCCGGTGTTCGCTGAGCTTCGCCGCCGCTTCCTCGCGCACCCGTTCGGCCTCCGTCCGCTGTTCTTCCTTCGCCGCGCGAGTCGCCGCCCGTTCCAGCTCGGCCTCCTCGAGTGCCTTCTCAAGCCGCGATTGCGCCTGCGCCAGCTCCTCCGAGGTTCGCTGCTGCCGGGCCCCGACATCCGCCGCCTCCGCCTTGCGCTCCTCGTCGGACGCCGCGAGAGCCGCCTCCGCCGCCGCCAGCTGCTCCTCGGCCGCCAGCAGGGCTTCGCTCCGCCTCGCCAGTTCCTCGGAAACGAGTGCGAACTTCTCAGGGTCTCCGCGCCTCTGCAGCTTCTGGAGCTCGGAGTTCGCGAGTTCAAGTTCGGTCGCCAACCGCTGCGCGTTGCGTTCGGATCCGGCCTGCTCCCTTTCAGCTTCCGCGAGCTTCGCCGCTTGCTCCGTCCGTTCGCCCCTCTGCGAGTCGATCTCCGCCTGTTGCGCCGCCAGCTCCGCCTTCGCGGCCTCCATCCCGGCGACAGCCTCGGAGTGTGCACCGCGCATCGCCTCGAGCTCGCTTCCGGCCCGCGTTGCCTCGCCGCGTGCGATCCGCGCTTCCTCGCCGCCGGCAGTCGTCGCCTCCTCGGCCGCCGCCGCTGCCGACGCCGCGAGTGCCTGCGCCCTCACGAGTTCACGCTTCTCCTTCTCGAGCTGTTCTTCCAGCGAAGCCGCCCGCGCATCCGCTTCCGCCGCCGCCTTGCTCTGCCCGGCCTTCAGTGCCCCGAGCTCCTGCGCCGCAGATGCCTTCGTCGCTTCCAGCTCGTCGCGTTGCTTCGCCAACAATTCGTCGCGCTTCGCCAACAACTCGTCGCGCTCCGTCAGGTCGCGTCCCGCTGCCTCCAGCTTCCGCCTCGCGTCGTCCAGCTCGCGCCGATGCCCGGCCTCGCTTTCGGTTGCGGCTTCGGTTTCTGCGTCGGTCGTCGCCGTCTTGGCAGCCGCCACCTCCGCTTCTCTGTCGTTCGCAGCCTCGCGCAGCTCCGTGACTTCGCCCGAGAGCTCCGCCAGCTCACGGTCCCTGTCCGCGAGCAGCGTCCGTGTCTTCTCGCACACCACTTCCGTCGCCTTCAGTTCCGACGACGCCGCAACCGCTTCGCTGCGCGCCGCTTCCAGCTCGGTGTTCGCCGCCGCGAGGGCCGCCCGCGAAGTCCTCGTCGCTTCGTCGCTCGCCTTCAGCTCCGCCGCCACAGCAGCGAGCTCGGCCTCCGCAGCCTGCAGGTCCGCGCGTTGCTTCCTCGCAGTCGCCGCCGCCTCCGTACGTGACTCGGCCGCCTCGGTCCTCGCCGCCGCCGCCTCGTCGTACCCGCGCTCCGACTTCATCGCCCCGGCGTTGTATGCCCTCTCGAGCTCGTCAGTCGTCACGCTCAGGCGAGCCTTGATCCCCGCCCGGTCGGCCACCACCGCCGCAAGCTCGGTTCGCAAAGCCTCGACCTCGGCCGCAGCCTCCGCGTCGGTGCCCGTTCCAGCTAAAGTTGCAGTTCCAGTTCCGGTTCCAGTTCCAGTTTCGGTAGCGTCAGCGTCGGCATCGGCATCGGCGTCGGCTGCGACCGCCTGCGCCTGTGCGTACCTCTGCTGTTGCTCGGCCGCCGCCGCAGCCGCAGCCGCCCGGAGTTCTTCCGCCTGTTGCTCGAGCTCCTTCACCAGCTCTTCCTGGCGTGCCTTGGCCTTCTCCTCCAACGCATCCCGGTGTTCGCTGAGCTTCGCCGCCGCTTCCTCGCGCACCCGTTCGGCCTCCGTCCGCTGTTCTTCCTTCGCCGCGCGAGTCGCCGCCCGTTCCAGCTCGGCCTCCTCGAGTGCCTTCTCAAGCCGCGATTGCGCCTGCGCCAGCTCCTCCGAGGTTCGCTGCTGCCGGGCCCCGACATCCGCCGCCTCCGCCTTGCGCTCCTCGTCGGACGCCGCGAGAGCCGCCTCCGCCGCCGCCAGCTGCTCCTCGGCCGCCAGCAGGGCTTCGCTCCGCCTCGCCAGTTCCTCGGAAACGAGTGCGAACTTCTCAGGGTCTCCGCGCCTCTGCAGCTTCTGGAGCTCGGAGTTCGCGAGTTCAAGTTCGGTCGCCAACCGCTGCGCGTTGCGTTCGGATCCGGCCTGCTCCCTTTCAGCTTCCGCGAGCTTCGCCGCTTGCTCCGTCCGTTCGCCCCTCTGCGAGTCGATCTCCGCCTGTTGCGCCGCCAGCTCCGCCTTCGCGGCCTCCATCCCGGCGACAGCCTCGGAGTGTGCACCGCGCATCGCCTCGAGCTCGCTTCCGGCCCGCGTTGCCTCGCCGCGTGCGATCCGCGCTTCCTCGCCGCCGGCAGTCGTCGCCTCCTCGGCCGCCGCCGCTGCCGACGCCGCGAGTGCCTGCGCCCTCACGAGTTCACGCTTCTCCTTCTCGAGCTGTTCTTCCAGCGAAGCCGCCCGCGCATCCGCTTCCGCCGCCGCCTTGCTCTGCCCGGCCTTCAGTGCCCCGAGCTCCTGCGCCGCAGATGCCTTCGTCGCTTCCAGCTCGTCGCGTTGCTTCGCCAACAATTCGTCGCGCTTCGCCAACAACTCGTCGCGCTCCGTCAGGTCGCGTCCCGCTGCCTCCAGCTTCCGCCTCGCGTCGTCCAGCTCGCGCCGATGCCCGGCCTCGCTTTCGGTTGCGGCTTCGGTTTCTGCGTCGGTCGTCGCCGTCTTGGCAGCCGCCACCTCCGCTTCTCTGTCGTTCGCAGCCTCGCGCAGCTCCGTGACTTCGCCCGAGAGCTCCGCCAGCTCACGGTCCCTGTCCGCGAGCAGCGTCCGTGTCTTCTCGCACACCACTTCCGTCGCCTTCAGTTCCGACGACGCCGCAACCGCTTCGCTGCGCGCCGCTTCCAGCTCGGTGTTCGCCGCCGCGAGGGCCGCCCGCGAAGTCCTCGTCGCTTCGTCGCTCGCCTTCAGCTCCGCCGCCACAGCAGCGAGCTCGGCCTCCGCAGCCTGCAGGTCCGCGCGTTGCTTCCTCGCAGTCGCCGCCGCCTCCGTACGTGACTCGGCCGCCTCGGTCCTCGCCGCCGCCGCCTCGTCGTACCCGCGCTCCGACTTCATCGCCCCGGCGTTGTATGCCCTCTCGAGCTCGTCAGTCGTCACGCTCAGGCGAGCCTTGATCCCCGCCCGGTCGGCCACCACCGCCGCAAGCTCGGTTCGCAAAGCCTCGACCTCGGCCGCAGCCTCCGCGTCGGTGCCCGTTCCAGCTAAAGTTGCAGTTCCAGTTCCGGTTCCAGTTCCAGTTTCGGTAGCGTCAGCGTCGGCATCGGCATCGGCGTCGGCTGCGACCGCCTGCGCCTGTGCGTACCTCTGCTGTTGCTCGGCCGCCGCCGCAGCCGCAGCCGCCCGGAGTTCTTCCGCCTGTTGCTCGAGCTCCTTCACCAGCTCTTCCTGGCGTGCCTTGGCCTTCTCCTCCAACGCATCCCGGTGTTCGCTGAGCTTCGCCGCCGCTTCCTCGCGCACCCGTTCGGCCTCCGTCCGCTGTTCTTCCTTCGCCGCGCGAGTCGCCGCCCGTTCCAGCTCGGCCTCCTCGAGTGCCTTCTCAAGCCGCGATTGCGCCTGCGCCAGCTCCTCCGAGGTTCGCTGCTGCCGGGCCCCGACATCCGCCGCCTCCGCCTTGCGCTCCTCGTCGGACGCCGCGAGAGCCGCCTCCGCCGCCGCCAGCTGCTCCTCGGCCGCCAGCAGGGCTTCGCTCCGCCTCGCCAGTTCCTCGGAAACGAGTGCGAACTTCTCAGGGTCTCCGCGCCTCTGCAGCTTCTGGAGCTCGGAGTTCGCGAGTTCAAGTTCGGTCGCCAACCGCTGCGCGTTGCGTTCGGATCCGGCCTGCTCCCTTTCAGCTTCCGCGAGCTTCGCCGCTTGCTCCGTCCGTTCGCCCCTCTGCGAGTCGATCTCCGCCTGTTGCGCCGCCAGCTCCGCCTTCGCGGCCTCCATCCCGGCGACAGCCTCGGAGTGTGCACCGCGCATCGCCTCGAGCTCGCTTCCGGCCCGCGTTGCCTCGCCGCGTGCGATCCGCGCTTCCTCGCCGCCGGCAGTCGTCGCCTCCTCGGCCGCCGCCGCTGCCGACGCCGCGAGTGCCTGCGCCCTCACGAGTTCACGCTTCTCCTTCTCGAGCTGTTCTTCCAGCGAAGCCGCCCGCGCATCCGCTTCCGCCGCCGCCTTGCTCTGCCCGGCCTTCAGTGCCCCGAGCTCCTGCGCCGCAGATGCCTTCGTCGCTTCCAGCTCGTCGCGTTGCTTCGCCAACAATTCGTCGCGCTTCGCCAACAACTCGTCGCGCTCCGTCAGGTCGCGTCCCGCTGCCTCCAGCTTCCGCCTCGCGTCGTCCAGCTCGCGCCGATGCCCGGCCTCGCTTTCGGTTGCGGCTTCGGTTTCTGCGTCGGTCGTCGCCGTCTTGGCAGCCGCCACCTCCGCTTCTCTGTCGTTCGCAGCCTCGCGCAGCTCCGTGACTTCGCCCGAGAGCTCCGCCAGCTCACGGTCCCTGTCCGCGAGCAGCGTCCGTGTCTTCTCGCACACCACTTCCGTCGCCTTCAGTTCCGACGACGCCGCAACCGCTTCGCTGCGCGCCGCTTCCAGCTCGGTGTTCGCCGCCGCGAGGGCCGCCCGCGAAGTCCTCGTCGCTTCGTCGCTCGCCTTCAGCTCCGCCGCCACAGCAGCGAGCTCGGCCTCCGCAGCCTGCAGGTCCGCGCGTTGCTTCCTCGCAGTCGCCGCCGCCTCCGTACGTGACTCGGCCGCCTCGGTCCTCGCCGCCGCCGCCTCGTCGTACCCGCGCTCCGACTTCATCGCCCCGGCGTTGTATGCCCTCTCGAGCTCGTCAGTCGTCACGCTCAGGCGAGCCTTGATCCCCGCCCGGTCGGCCACCACCGCCGCAAGCTCGGTTCGCAAAGCCTCGACCTCGGCCGCAGCCTCCGCGTCGGTGCCCGTTCCAGCTAAAGTTGCAGTTCCAGTTCCGGTTCCAGTTCCAGTTTCGGTAGCGTCAGCGTCGGCATCGGCATCGGCGTCGGCTGCGACCGCCTGCGCCTGTGCGTACCTCTGCTGTTGCTCGGCCGCCGCCGCAGCCGCAGCCGCCCGGAGTTCTTCCGCCTGTTGCTCGAGCTCCTTCACCAGCTCTTCCTGGCGTGCCTTGGCCTTCTCCTCCAACGCATCCCGGTGTTCGCTGAGCTTCGCCGCCGCTTCCTCGCGCACCCGTTCGGCCTCCGTCCGCTGTTCTTCCTTCGCCGCGCGAGTCGCCGCCCGTTCCAGCTCGGCCTCCTCGAGTGCCTTCTCAAGCCGCGATTGCGCCTGCGCCAGCTCCTCCGAGGTTCGCTGCTGCCGGGCCCCGACATCCGCCGCCTCCGCCTTGCGCTCCTCGTCGGACGCCGCGAGAGCCGCCTCCGCCGCCGCCAGCTGCTCCTCGGCCGCCAGCAGGGCTTCGCTCCGCCTCGCCAGTTCCTCGGAAACGAGTGCGAACTTCTCAGGGTCTCCGCGCCTCTGCAGCTTCTGGAGCTCGGAGTTCGCGAGTTCAAGTTCGGTCGCCAACCGCTGCGCGTTGCGTTCGGATCCGGCCTGCTCCCTTTCAGCTTCCGCGAGCTTCGCCGCTTGCTCCGTCCGTTCGCCCCTCTGCGAGTCGATCTCCGCCTGTTGCGCCGCCAGCTCCGCCTTCGCGGCCTCCATCCCGGCGACAGCCTCGGAGTGTGCACCGCGCATCGCCTCGAGCTCGCTTCCGGCCCGCGTTGCCTCGCCGCGTGCGATCCGCGCTTCCTCGCCGCCGGCAGTCGTCGCCTCCTCGGCCGCCGCCGCTGCCGACGCCGCGAGTGCCTGCGCCCTCACGAGTTCACGCTTCTCCTTCTCGAGCTGTTCTTCCAGCGAAGCCGCCCGCGCATCCGCTTCCGCCGCCGCCTTGCTCTGCCCGGCCTTCAGTGCCCCGAGCTCCTGCGCCGCAGATGCCTTCGTCGCTTCCAGCTCGTCGCGTTGCTTCGCCAACAATTCGTCGCGCTTCGCCAACAACTCGTCGCGCTCCGTCAGGTCGCGTCCCGCTGCCTCCAGCTTCCGCCTCGCGTCGTCCAGCTCGCGCCGATGCCCGGCCTCGCTTTCGGTTGCGGCTTCGGTTTCTGCGTCGGTCGTCGCCGTCTTGGCAGCCGCCACCTCCGCTTCTCTGTCGTTCGCAGCCTCGCGCAGCTCCGTGACTTCGCCCGAGAGCTCCGCCAGCTCACGGTCCCTGTCCGCGAGCAGCGTCCGTGTCTTCTCGCACACCACTTCCGTCGCCTTCAGTTCCGACGACGCCGCAACCGCTTCGCTGCGCGCCGCTTCCAGCTCGGTGTTCGCCGCCGCGAGGGCCGCCCGCGAAGTCCTCGTCGCTTCGTCGCTCGCCTTCAGCTCCGCCGCCACAGCAGCGAGCTCGGCCTCCGCAGCCTGCAGGTCCGCGCGTTGCTTCCTCGCAGTCGCCGCCGCCTCCGTACGTGACTCGGCCGCCTCGGTCCTCGCCGCCGCCGCCTCGTCGTACCCGCGCTCCGACTTCATCGCCCCGGCGTTGTATGCCCTCTCGAGCTCGTCAGTCGTCACGCTCAGGCGAGCCTTGATCCCCGCCCGGTCGGCCACCACCGCCGCAAGCTCGGTTCGCAAAGCCTCGACCTCGGCCGCAGCCTCCGCGTCGGTGCCCGTTCCAGCTAAAGTTGCAGTTCCAGTTCCGGTTCCAGTTCCAGTTTCGGTAGCGTCAGCGTCGGCATCGGCATCGGCGTCGGCTGCGACCGCCTGCGCCTGTGCGTACCTCTGCTGTTGCTCGGCCGCCGCCGCAGCCGCAGCCGCCCGGAGTTCTTCCGCCTGTTGCTCGAGCTCCTTCACCAGCTCTTCCTGGCGTGCCTTGGCCTTCTCCTCCAACGCATCCCGGTGTTCGCTGAGCTTCGCCGCCGCTTCCTCGCGCACCCGTTCGGCCTCCGTCCGCTGTTCTTCCTTCGCCGCGCGAGTCGCCGCCCGTTCCAGCTCGGCCTCCTCGAGTGCCTTCTCAAGCCGCGATTGCGCCTGCGCCAGCTCCTCCGAGGTTCGCTGCTGCCGGGCCCCGACATCCGCCGCCTCCGCCTTGCGCTCCTCGTCGGACGCCGCGAGAGCCGCCTCCGCCGCCGCCAGCTGCTCCTCGGCCGCCAGCAGGGCTTCGCTCCGCCTCGCCAGTTCCTCGGAAACGAGTGCGAACTTCTCAGGGTCTCCGCGCCTCTGCAGCTTCTGGAGCTCGGAGTTCGCGAGTTCAAGTTCGGTCGCCAACCGCTGCGCGTTGCGTTCGGATCCGGCCTGCTCCCTTTCAGCTTCCGCGAGCTTCGCCGCTTGCTCCGTCCGTTCGCCCCTCTGCGAGTCGATCTCCGCCTGTTGCGCCGCCAGCTCCGCCTTCGCGGCCTCCATCCCGGCGACAGCCTCGGAGTGTGCACCGCGCATCGCCTCGAGCTCGCTTCCGGCCCGCGTTGCCTCGCCGCGTGCGATCCGCGCTTCCTCGCCGCCGGCAGTCGTCGCCTCCTCGGCCGCCGCCGCTGCCGACGCCGCGAGTGCCTGCGCCCTCACGAGTTCACGCTTCTCCTTCTCGAGCTGTTCTTCCAGCGAAGCCGCCCGCGCATCCGCTTCCGCCGCCGCCTTGCTCTGCCCGGCCTTCAGTGCCCCGAGCTCCTGCGCCGCAGATGCCTTCGTCGCTTCCAGCTCGTCGCGTTGCTTCGCCAACAATTCGTCGCGCTTCGCCAACAACTCGTCGCGCTCCGTCAGGTCGCGTCCCGCTGCCTCCAGCTTCCGCCTCGCGTCGTCCAGCTCGCGCCGATGCCCGGCCTCGCTTTCGGTTGCGGCTTCGGTTTCTGCGTCGGTCGTCGCCGTCTTGGCAGCCGCCACCTCCGCTTCTCTGTCGTTCGCAGCCTCGCGCAGCTCCGTGACTTCGCCCGAGAGCTCCGCCAGCTCACGGTCCCTGTCCGCGAGCAGCGTCCGTGTCTTCTCGCACACCACTTCCGTCGCCTTCAGTTCCGACGACGCCGCAACCGCTTCGCTGCGCGCCGCTTCCAGCTCGGTGTTCGCCGCCGCGAGGGCCGCCCGCGAAGTCCTCGTCGCTTCGTCGCTCGCCTTCAGCTCCGCCGCCACAGCAGCGAGCTCGGCCTCCGCAGCCTGCAGGTCCGCGCGTTGCTTCCTCGCAGTCGCCGCCGCCTCCGTACGTGACTCGGCCGCCTCGGTCCTCGCCGCCGCCGCCTCGTCGTACCCGCGCTCCGACTTCATCGCCCCGGCGTTGTATGCCCTCTCGAGCTCGTCAGTCGTCACGCTCAGGCGAGCCTTGATCCCCGCCCGGTCGGCCACCACCGCCGCAAGCTCGGTTCGCAAAGCCTCGACCTCGGCCGCAGCCTCCGCGTCGGTGCCCGTTCCAGCTAAAGTTGCAGTTCCAGTTCCGGTTCCAGTTCCAGTTTCGGTAGCGTCAGCGTCGGCATCGGCATCGGCGTCGGCTGCGACCGCCTGCGCCTGTGCGTACCTCTGCTGTTGCTCGGCCGCCGCCGCAGCCGCAGCCGCCCGGAGTTCTTCCGCCTGTTGCTCGAGCTCCTTCACCAGCTCTTCCTGGCGTGCCTTGGCCTTCTCCTCCAACGCATCCCGGTGTTCGCTGAGCTTCGCCGCCGCTTCCTCGCGCACCCGTTCGGCCTCCGTCCGCTGTTCTTCCTTCGCCGCGCGAGTCGCCGCCCGTTCCAGCTCGGCCTCCTCGAGTGCCTTCTCAAGCCGCGATTGCGCCTGCGCCAGCTCCTCCGAGGTTCGCTGCTGCCGGGCCCCGACATCCGCCGCCTCCGCCTTGCGCTCCTCGTCGGACGCCGCGAGAGCCGCCTCCGCCGCCGCCAGCTGCTCCTCGGCCGCCAGCAGGGCTTCGCTCCGCCTCGCCAGTTCCTCGGAAACGAGTGCGAACTTCTCAGGGTCTCCGCGCCTCTGCAGCTTCTGGAGCTCGGAGTTCGCGAGTTCAAGTTCGGTCGCCAACCGCTGCGCGTTGCGTTCGGATCCGGCCTGCTCCCTTTCAGCTTCCGCGAGCTTCGCCGCTTGCTCCGTCCGTTCGCCCCTCTGCGAGTCGATCTCCGCCTGTTGCGCCGCCAGCTCCGCCTTCGCGGCCTCCATCCCGGCGACAGCCTCGGAGTGTGCACCGCGCATCGCCTCGAGCTCGCTTCCGGCCCGCGTTGCCTCGCCGCGTGCGATCCGCGCTTCCTCGCCGCCGGCAGTCGTCGCCTCCTCGGCCGCCGCCGCTGCCGACGCCGCGAGTGCCTGCGCCCTCACGAGTTCACGCTTCTCCTTCTCGAGCTGTTCTTCCAGCGAAGCCGCCCGCGCATCCGCTTCCGCCGCCGCCTTGCTCTGCCCGGCCTTCAGTGCCCCGAGCTCCTGCGCCGCAGATGCCTTCGTCGCTTCCAGCTCGTCGCGTTGCTTCGCCAACAATTCGTCGCGCTTCGCCAACAACTCGTCGCGCTCCGTCAGGTCGCGTCCCGCTGCCTCCAGCTTCCGCCTCGCGTCGTCCAGCTCGCGCCGATGCCCGGCCTCGCTTTCGGTTGCGGCTTCGGTTTCTGCGTCGGTCGTCGCCGTCTTGGCAGCCGCCACCTCCGCTTCTCTGTCGTTCGCAGCCTCGCGCAGCTCCGTGACTTCGCCCGAGAGCTCCGCCAGCTCACGGTCCCTGTCCGCGAGCAGCGTCCGTGTCTTCTCGCACACCACTTCCGTCGCCTTCAGTTCCGACGACGCCGCAACCGCTTCGCTGCGCGCCGCTTCCAGCTCGGTGTTCGCCGCCGCGAGGGCCGCCCGCGAAGTCCTCGTCGCTTCGTCGCTCGCCTTCAGCTCCGCCGCCACAGCAGCGAGCTCGGCCTCCGCAGCCTGCAGGTCCGCGCGTTGCTTCCTCGCAGTCGCCGCCGCCTCCGTACGTGACTCGGCCGCCTCGGTCCTCGCCGCCGCCGCCTCGTCGTACCCGCGCTCCGACTTCATCGCCCCGGCGTTGTATGCCCTCTCGAGCTCGTCAGTCGTCACGCTCAGGCGAGCCTTGATCCCCGCCCGGTCGGCCACCACCGCCGCAAGCTCGGTTCGCAAAGCCTCGACCTCGGCCGCAGCCTCCGCGTCGGTGCCCGTTCCAGCTAAAGTTGCAGTTCCAGTTCCGGTTCCAGTTCCAGTTTCGGTAGCGTCAGCGTCGGCATCGGCATCGGCGTCGGCTGCGACCGCCTGCGCCTGTGCGTACCTCTGCTGTTGCTCGGCCGCCGCCGCAGCCGCAGCCGCCCGGAGTTCTTCCGCCTGTTGCTCGAGCTCCTTCACCAGCTCTTCCTGGCGTGCCTTGGCCTTCTCCTCCAACGCATCCCGGTGTTCGCTGAGCTTCGCCGCCGCTTCCTCGCGCACCCGTTCGGCCTCCGTCCGCTGTTCTTCCTTCGCCGCGCGAGTCGCCGCCCGTTCCAGCTCGGCCTCCTCGAGTGCCTTCTCAAGCCGCGATTGCGCCTGCGCCAGCTCCTCCGAGGTTCGCTGCTGCCGGGCCCCGACATCCGCCGCCTCCGCCTTGCGCTCCTCGTCGGACGCCGCGAGAGCCGCCTCCGCCGCCGCCAGCTGCTCCTCGGCCGCCAGCAGGGCTTCGCTCCGCCTCGCCAGTTCCTCGGAAACGAGTGCGAACTTCTCAGGGTCTCCGCGCCTCTGCAGCTTCTGGAGCTCGGAGTTCGCGAGTTCAAGTTCGGTCGCCAACCGCTGCGCGTTGCGTTCGGATCCGGCCTGCTCCCTTTCAGCTTCCGCGAGCTTCGCCGCTTGCTCCGTCCGTTCGCCCCTCTGCGAGTCGATCTCCGCCTGTTGCGCCGCCAGCTCCGCCTTCGCGGCCTCCATCCCGGCGACAGCCTCGGAGTGTGCACCGCGCATCGCCTCGAGCTCGCTTCCGGCCCGCGTTGCCTCGCCGCGTGCGATCCGCGCTTCCTCGCCGCCGGCAGTCGTCGCCTCCTCGGCCGCCGCCGCTGCCGACGCCGCGAGTGCCTGCGCCCTCACGAGTTCACGCTTCTCCTTCTCGAGCTGTTCTTCCAGCGAAGCCGCCCGCGCATCCGCTTCCGCCGCCGCCTTGCTCTGCCCGGCCTTCAGTGCCCCGAGCTCCTGCGCCGCAGATGCCTTCGTCGCTTCCAGCTCGTCGCGTTGCTTCGCCAACAATTCGTCGCGCTTCGCCAACAACTCGTCGCGCTCCGTCAGGTCGCGTCCCGCTGCCTCCAGCTTCCGCCTCGCGTCGTCCAGCTCGCGCCGATGCCCGGCCTCGCTTTCGGTTGCGGCTTCGGTTTCTGCGTCGGTCGTCGCCGTCTTGGCAGCCGCCACCTCCGCTTCTCTGTCGTTCGCAGCCTCGCGCAGCTCCGTGACTTCGCCCGAGAGCTCCGCCAGCTCACGGTCCCTGTCCGCGAGCAGCGTCCGTGTCTTCTCGCACACCACTTCCGTCGCCTTCAGTTCCGACGACGCCGCAACCGCTTCGCTGCGCGCCGCTTCCAGCTCGGTGTTCGCCGCCGCGAGGGCCGCCCGCGAAGTCCTCGTCGCTTCGTCGCTCGCCTTCAGCTCCGCCGCCACAGCAGCGAGCTCGGCCTCCGCAGCCTGCAGGTCCGCGCGTTGCTTCCTCGCAGTCGCCGCCGCCTCCGTACGTGACTCGGCCGCCTCGGTCCTCGCCGCCGCCGCCTCGTCGTACCCGCGCTCCGACTTCATCGCCCCGGCGTTGTATGCCCTCTCGAGCTCGTCAGTCGTCACGCTCAGGCGAGCCTTGATCCCCGCCCGGTCGGCCACCACCGCCGCAAGCTCGGTTCGCAAAGCCTCGACCTCGGCCGCAGCCTCCGCGTCGGTGCCCGTTCCAGCTAAAGTTGCAGTTCCAGTTCCGGTTCCAGTTCCAGTTTCGGTAGCGTCAGCGTCGGCATCGGCATCGGCGTCGGCTGCGACCGCCTGCGCCTGTGCGTACCTCTGCTGTTGCTCGGCCGCCGCCGCAGCCGCAGCCGCCCGGAGTTCTTCCGCCTGTTGCTCGAGCTCCTTCACCAGCTCTTCCTGGCGTGCCTTGGCCTTCTCCTCCAACGCATCCCGGTGTTCGCTGAGCTTCGCCGCCGCTTCCTCGCGCACCCGTTCGGCCTCCGTCCGCTGTTCTTCCTTCGCCGCGCGAGTCGCCGCCCGTTCCAGCTCGGCCTCCTCGAGTGCCTTCTCAAGCCGCGATTGCGCCTGCGCCAGCTCCTCCGAGGTTCGCTGCTGCCGGGCCCCGACATCCGCCGCCTCCGCCTTGCGCTCCTCGTCGGACGCCGCGAGAGCCGCCTCCGCCGCCGCCAGCTGCTCCTCGGCCGCCAGCAGGGCTTCGCTCCGCCTCGCCAGTTCCTCGGAAACGAGTGCGAACTTCTCAGGGTCTCCGCGCCTCTGCAGCTTCTGGAGCTCGGAGTTCGCGAGTTCAAGTTCGGTCGCCAACCGCTGCGCGTTGCGTTCGGATCCGGCCTGCTCCCTTTCAGCTTCCGCGAGCTTCGCCGCTTGCTCCGTCCGTTCGCCCCTCTGCGAGTCGATCTCCGCCTGTTGCGCCGCCAGCTCCGCCTTCGCGGCCTCCATCCCGGCGACAGCCTCGGAGTGTGCACCGCGCATCGCCTCGAGCTCGCTTCCGGCCCGCGTTGCCTCGCCGCGTGCGATCCGCGCTTCCTCGCCGCCGGCAGTCGTCGCCTCCTCGGCCGCCGCCGCTGCCGACGCCGCGAGTGCCTGCGCCCTCACGAGTTCACGCTTCTCCTTCTCGAGCTGTTCTTCCAGCGAAGCCGCCCGCGCATCCGCTTCCGCCGCCGCCTTGCTCTGCCCGGCCTTCAGTGCCCCGAGCTCCTGCGCCGCAGATGCCTTCGTCGCTTCCAGCTCGTCGCGTTGCTTCGCCAACAATTCGTCGCGCTTCGCCAACAACTCGTCGCGCTCCGTCAGGTCGCGTCCCGCTGCCTCCAGCTTCCGCCTCGCGTCGTCCAGCTCGCGCCGATGCCCGGCCTCGCTTTCGGTTGCGGCTTCGGTTTCTGCGTCGGTCGTCGCCGTCTTGGCAGCCGCCACCTCCGCTTCTCTGTCGTTCGCAGCCTCGCGCAGCTCCGTGACTTCGCCCGAGAGCTCCGCCAGCTCACGGTCCCTGTCCGCGAGCAGCGTCCGTGTCTTCTCGCACACCACTTCCGTCGCCTTCAGTTCCGACGACGCCGCAACCGCTTCGCTGCGCGCCGCTTCCAGCTCGGTGTTCGCCGCCGCGAGGGCCGCCCGCGAAGTCCTCGTCGCTTCGTCGCTCGCCTTCAGCTCCGCCGCCACAGCAGCGAGCTCGGCCTCCGCAGCCTGCAGGTCCGCGCGTTGCTTCCTCGCAGTCGCCGCCGCCTCCGTACGTGACTCGGCCGCCTCGGTCCTCGCCGCCGCCGCCTCGTCGTACCCGCGCTCCGACTTCATCGCCCCGGCGTTGTATGCCCTCTCGAGCTCGTCAGTCGTCACGCTCAGGCGAGCCTTGATCCCCGCCCGGTCGGCCACCACCGCCGCAAGCTCGGTTCGCAAAGCCTCGACCTCGGCCGCAGCCTCCGCGTCGGTGCCCGTTCCAGCTAAAGTTGCAGTTCCAGTTCCGGTTCCAGTTCCAGTTTCGGTAGCGTCAGCGTCGGCATCGGCATCGGCGTCGGCTGCGACCGCCTGCGCCTGTGCGTACCTCTGCTGTTGCTCGGCCGCCGCCGCAGCCGCAGCCGCCCGGAGTTCTTCCGCCTGTTGCTCGAGCTCCTTCACCAGCTCTTCCTGGCGTGCCTTGGCCTTCTCCTCCAACGCATCCCGGTGTTCGCTGAGCTTCGCCGCCGCTTCCTCGCGCACCCGTTCGGCCTCCGTCCGCTGTTCTTCCTTCGCCGCGCGAGTCGCCGCCCGTTCCAGCTCGGCCTCCTCGAGTGCCTTCTCAAGCCGCGATTGCGCCTGCGCCAGCTCCTCCGAGGTTCGCTGCTGCCGGGCCCCGACATCCGCCGCCTCCGCCTTGCGCTCCTCGTCGGACGCCGCGAGAGCCGCCTCCGCCGCCGCCAGCTGCTCCTCGGCCGCCAGCAGGGCTTCGCTCCGCCTCGCCAGTTCCTCGGAAACGAGTGCGAACTTCTCAGGGTCTCCGCGCCTCTGCAGCTTCTGGAGCTCGGAGTTCGCGAGTTCAAGTTCGGTCGCCAACCGCTGCGCGTTGCGTTCGGATCCGGCCTGCTCCCTTTCAGCTTCCGCGAGCTTCGCCGCTTGCTCCGTCCGTTCGCCCCTCTGCGAGTCGATCTCCGCCTGTTGCGCCGCCAGCTCCGCCTTCGCGGCCTCCATCCCGGCGACAGCCTCGGAGTGTGCACCGCGCATCGCCTCGAGCTCGCTTCCGGCCCGCGTTGCCTCGCCGCGTGCGATCCGCGCTTCCTCGCCGCCGGCAGTCGTCGCCTCCTCGGCCGCCGCCGCTGCCGACGCCGCGAGTGCCTGCGCCCTCACGAGTTCACGCTTCTCCTTCTCGAGCTGTTCTTCCAGCGAAGCCGCCCGCGCATCCGCTTCCGCCGCCGCCTTGCTCTGCCCGGCCTTCAGTGCCCCGAGCTCCTGCGCCGCAGATGCCTTCGTCGCTTCCAGCTCGTCGCGTTGCTTCGCCAACAATTCGTCGCGCTTCGCCAACAACTCGTCGCGCTCCGTCAGGTCGCGTCCCGCTGCCTCCAGCTTCCGCCTCGCGTCGTCCAGCTCGCGCCGATGCCCGGCCTCGCTTTCGGTTGCGGCTTCGGTTTCTGCGTCGGTCGTCGCCGTCTTGGCAGCCGCCACCTCCGCTTCTCTGTCGTTCGCAGCCTCGCGCAGCTCCGTGACTTCGCCCGAGAGCTCCGCCAGCTCACGGTCCCTGTCCGCGAGCAGCGTCCGTGTCTTCTCGCACACCACTTCCGTCGCCTTCAGTTCCGACGACGCCGCAACCGCTTCGCTGCGCGCCGCTTCCAGCTCGGTGTTCGCCGCCGCGAGGGCCGCCCGCGAAGTCCTCGTCGCTTCGTCGCTCGCCTTCAGCTCCGCCGCCACAGCAGCGAGCTCGGCCTCCGCAGCCTGCAGGTCCGCGCGTTGCTTCCTCGCAGTCGCCGCCGCCTCCGTACGTGACTCGGCCGCCTCGGTCCTCGCCGCCGCCGCCTCGTCGTACCCGCGCTCCGACTTCATCGCCCCGGCGTTGTATGCCCTCTCGAGCTCGTCAGTCGTCACGCTCAGGCGAGCCTTGATCCCCGCCCGGTCGGCCACCACCGCCGCAAGCTCGGTTCGCAAAGCCTCGACCTCGGCCGCAGCCTCCGCGTCGGTGCCCGTTCCAGCTAAAGTTGCAGTTCCAGTTCCGGTTCCAGTTCCAGTTTCGGTAGCGTCAGCGTCGGCATCGGCATCGGCGTCGGCTGCGACCGCCTGCGCCTGTGCGTACCTCTGCTGTTGCTCGGCCGCCGCCGCAGCCGCAGCCGCCCGGAGTTCTTCCGCCTGTTGCTCGAGCTCCTTCACCAGCTCTTCCTGGCGTGCCTTGGCCTTCTCCTCCAACGCATCCCGGTGTTCGCTGAGCTTCGCCGCCGCTTCCTCGCGCACCCGTTCGGCCTCCGTCCGCTGTTCTTCCTTCGCCGCGCGAGTCGCCGCCCGTTCCAGCTCGGCCTCCTCGAGTGCCTTCTCAAGCCGCGATTGCGCCTGCGCCAGCTCCTCCGAGGTTCGCTGCTGCCGGGCCCCGACATCCGCCGCCTCCGCCTTGCGCTCCTCGTCGGACGCCGCGAGAGCCGCCTCCGCCGCCGCCAGCTGCTCCTCGGCCGCCAGCAGGGCTTCGCTCCGCCTCGCCAGTTCCTCGGAAACGAGTGCGAACTTCTCAGGGTCTCCGCGCCTCTGCAGCTTCTGGAGCTCGGAGTTCGCGAGTTCAAGTTCGGTCGCCAACCGCTGCGCGTTGCGTTCGGATCCGGCCTGCTCCCTTTCAGCTTCCGCGAGCTTCGCCGCTTGCTCCGTCCGTTCGCCCCTCTGCGAGTCGATCTCCGCCTGTTGCGCCGCCAGCTCCGCCTTCGCGGCCTCCATCCCGGCGACAGCCTCGGAGTGTGCACCGCGCATCGCCTCGAGCTCGCTTCCGGCCCGCGTTGCCTCGCCGCGTGCGATCCGCGCTTCCTCGCCGCCGGCAGTCGTCGCCTCCTCGGCCGCCGCCGCTGCCGACGCCGCGAGTGCCTGCGCCCTCACGAGTTCACGCTTCTCCTTCTCGAGCTGTTCTTCCAGCGAAGCCGCCCGCGCATCCGCTTCCGCCGCCGCCTTGCTCTGCCCGGCCTTCAGTGCCCCGAGCTCCTGCGCCGCAGATGCCTTCGTCGCTTCCAGCTCGTCGCGTTGCTTCGCCAACAATTCGTCGCGCTTCGCCAACAACTCGTCGCGCTCCGTCAGGTCGCGTCCCGCTGCCTCCAGCTTCCGCCTCGCGTCGTCCAGCTCGCGCCGATGCCCGGCCTCGCTTTCGGTTGCGGCTTCGGTTTCTGCGTCGGTCGTCGCCGTCTTGGCAGCCGCCACCTCCGCTTCTCTGTCGTTCGCAGCCTCGCGCAGCTCCGTGACTTCGCCCGAGAGCTCCGCCAGCTCACGGTCCCTGTCCGCGAGCAGCGTCCGTGTCTTCTCGCACACCACTTCCGTCGCCTTCAGTTCCGACGACGCCGCAACCGCTTCGCTGCGCGCCGCTTCCAGCTCGGTGTTCGCCGCCGCGAGGGCCGCCCGCGAAGTCCTCGTCGCTTCGTCGCTCGCCTTCAGCTCCGCCGCCACAGCAGCGAGCTCGGCCTCCGCAGCCTGCAGGTCCGCGCGTTGCTTCCTCGCAGTCGCCGCCGCCTCCGTACGTGACTCGGCCGCCTCGGTCCTCGCCGCCGCCGCCTCGTCGTACCCGCGCTCCGACTTCATCGCCCCGGCGTTGTATGCCCTCTCGAGCTCGTCAGTCGTCACGCTCAGGCGAGCCTTGATCCCCGCCCGGTCGGCCACCACCGCCGCAAGCTCGGTTCGCAAAGCCTCGACCTCGGCCGCAGCCTCCGCGTCGGTGCCCGTTCCAGCTAAAGTTGCAGTTCCAGTTCCGGTTCCAGTTCCAGTTTCGGTAGCGTCAGCGTCGGCATCGGCATCGGCGTCGGCTGCGACCGCCTGCGCCTGTGCGTACCTCTGCTGTTGCTCGGCCGCCGCCGCAGCCGCAGCCGCCCGGAGTTCTTCCGCCTGTTGCTCGAGCTCCTTCACCAGCTCTTCCTGGCGTGCCTTGGCCTTCTCCTCCAACGCATCCCGGTGTTCGCTGAGCTTCGCCGCCGCTTCCTCGCGCACCCGTTCGGCCTCCGTCCGCTGTTCTTCCTTCGCCGCGCGAGTCGCCGCCCGTTCCAGCTCGGCCTCCTCGAGTGCCTTCTCAAGCCGCGATTGCGCCTGCGCCAGCTCCTCCGAGGTTCGCTGCTGCCGGGCCCCGACATCCGCCGCCTCCGCCTTGCGCTCCTCGTCGGACGCCGCGAGAGCCGCCTCCGCCGCCGCCAGCTGCTCCTCGGCCGCCAGCAGGGCTTCGCTCCGCCTCGCCAGTTCCTCGGAAACGAGTGCGAACTTCTCAGGGTCTCCGCGCCTCTGCAGCTTCTGGAGCTCGGAGTTCGCGAGTTCAAGTTCGGTCGCCAACCGCTGCGCGTTGCGTTCGGATCCGGCCTGCTCCCTTTCAGCTTCCGCGAGCTTCGCCGCTTGCTCCGTCCGTTCGCCCCTCTGCGAGTCGATCTCCGCCTGTTGCGCCGCCAGCTCCGCCTTCGCGGCCTCCATCCCGGCGACAGCCTCGGAGTGTGCACCGCGCATCGCCTCGAGCTCGCTTCCGGCCCGCGTTGCCTCGCCGCGTGCGATCCGCGCTTCCTCGCCGCCGGCAGTCGTCGCCTCCTCGGCCGCCGCCGCTGCCGACGCCGCGAGTGCCTGCGCCCTCACGAGTTCACGCTTCTCCTTCTCGAGCTGTTCTTCCAGCGAAGCCGCCCGCGCATCCGCTTCCGCCGCCGCCTTGCTCTGCCCGGCCTTCAGTGCCCCGAGCTCCTGCGCCGCAGATGCCTTCGTCGCTTCCAGCTCGTCGCGTTGCTTCGCCAACAATTCGTCGCGCTTCGCCAACAACTCGTCGCGCTCCGTCAGGTCGCGTCCCGCTGCCTCCAGCTTCCGCCTCGCGTCGTCCAGCTCGCGCCGATGCCCGGCCTCGCTTTCGGTTGCGGCTTCGGTTTCTGCGTCGGTCGTCGCCGTCTTGGCAGCCGCCACCTCCGCTTCTCTGTCGTTCGCAGCCTCGCGCAGCTCCGTGACTTCGCCCGAGAGCTCCGCCAGCTCACGGTCCCTGTCCGCGAGCAGCGTCCGTGTCTTCTCGCACACCACTTCCGTCGCCTTCAGTTCCGACGACGCCGCAACCGCTTCGCTGCGCGCCGCTTCCAGCTCGGTGTTCGCCGCCGCGAGGGCCGCCCGCGAAGTCCTCGTCGCTTCGTCGCTCGCCTTCAGCTCCGCCGCCACAGCAGCGAGCTCGGCCTCCGCAG
This sequence comes from Flectonema sp. DT1601, assembly GCA_964019425.1. Classification (NCBI taxonomy): domain Eukaryota; phylum Euglenozoa; class Diplonemea; order Diplonemida; family Diplonemidae; genus Flectonema; species Flectonema sp. DT1601. The sequence continues at coordinate 360,521 of OZ025817.1, read as the reverse complement.
CCTGCAGGTCCGCGCGTTGCTTCCTCGCAGTCGCCGCCGCCTCCGTACGTGACTCGGCCGCCTCGGTCCTCGCCGCCGCCGCCTCGTCGTACCCGCGCTCCGACTTCATCGCCCCGGCGTTGTATGCCCTCTCGAGCTCGTCAGTCGTCACGCTCAGGCGAGCCTTGATCCCCGCCCGGTCGGCCACCACCGCCGCAAGCTCGGTTCGCAAAGCCTCGACCTCGGCCGCAGCCTCCGCGTCGGTGCCCGTTCCAGCTAAAGTTGCAGTTCCAGTTCCGGTTCCAGTTCCAGTTTCGGTAGCGTCAGCGTCGGCATCGGCATCGGCGTCGGCTGCGACCGCCTGCGCCTGTGCGTACCTCTGCTGTTGCTCGGCCGCCGCCGCAGCCGCAGCCGCCCGGAGTTCTTCCGCCTGTTGCTCGAGCTCCTTCACCAGCTCTTCCTGGCGTGCCTTGGCCTTCTCCTCCAACGCATCCCGGTGTTCGCTGAGCTTCGCCGCCGCTTCCTCGCGCACCCGTTCGGCCTCCGTCCGCTGTTCTTCCTTCGCCGCGCGAGTCGCCGCCCGTTCCAGCTCGGCCTCCTCGAGTGCCTTCTCAAGCCGCGATTGCGCCTGCGCCAGCTCCTCCGAGGTTCGCTGCTGCCGGGCCCCGACATCCGCCGCCTCCGCCTTGCGCTCCTCGTCGGACGCCGCGAGAGCCGCCTCCGCCGCCGCCAGCTGCTCCTCGGCCGCCAGCAGGGCTTCGCTCCGCCTCGCCAGTTCCTCGGAAACGAGTGCGAACTTCTCAGGGTCTCCGCGCCTCTGCAGCTTCTGGAGCTCGGAGTTCGCGAGTTCAAGTTCGGTCGCCAACCGCTGCGCGTTGCGTTCGGATCCGGCCTGCTCCCTTTCAGCTTCCGCGAGCTTCGCCGCTTGCTCCGTCCGTTCGCCCCTCTGCGAGTCGATCTCCGCCTGTTGCGCCGCCAGCTCCGCCTTCGCGGCCTCCATCCCGGCGACAGCCTCGGAGTGTGCACCGCGCATCGCCTCGAGCTCGCTTCCGGCCCGCGTTGCCTCGCCGCGTGCGATCCGCGCTTCCTCGCCGCCGGCAGTCGTCGCCTCCTCGGCCGCCGCCGCTGCCGACGCCGCGAGTGCCTGCGCCCTCACGAGTTCACGCTTCTCCTTCTCGAGCTGTTCTTCCAGCGAAGCCGCCCGCGCATCCGCTTCCGCCGCCGCCTTGCTCTGCCCGGCCTTCAGTGCCCCGAGCTCCTGCGCCGCAGATGCCTTCGTCGCTTCCAGCTCGTCGCGTTGCTTCGCCAACAACTCGTCGCGCTCCGTTATTGCAGTGCTGAGGTTGGTGATTTCAAGTTGGGAGTTTTTGTGATTGTTCGATGATTTCAATATTTGGATCTCAGCAAGGCGAAGTTTTTCATTTAGAGAATCAAGTTCGGATTGTTGGGCAAGAAGAGTGTCGTCAGAATGTTGTAATTTAGTTGTTAGCTCTTGAAGTTGTGAAGATGATGATGCTTTAAGTTCTGCGAGATGTGAATGAATAAGTGAAAGTTCAGCAGATCCACCAAGGCTTTCAATAGAAGAAAAGCATGATTGGAGTTCTGCAGAAGTTTCAGAAAGCTGATTCTGATTTGAATGTAGTTTTTGCTGGAGAATATTATATTCACTCTGAGAAGCAGCAGTTAATTGCGCTACTTGAAACTGTGATTGAGAAAGCTGTTGTTCTAACTGACGTGTCTTAAAAGCAGTGGATGCCAAGACAGCGATAGCTGGTAGAGAAAAGTGATCATCAGAAATTCCAATTAGTAACTTATGGTCGATGTGTTGCTTTAGAAATACGACATCAGAATTAATCGAAGACAGCTGTAACTCATCACAAATAGATTTGATAAGTTGCTGGAAGTTTAATAGCTGTTCTTGTGATTGAAGCAGCTTGGTTTCTGTATTTGTCAATTTTTGGAAAGCCAAATCAAGTTCAAATGAAGGAACAAAATCTGCGTCAGAACTGAAAAGTCGAGAGTCAGAATTAGCATTGCTGTCTGAAGTTTTCAAACCGCTGGAGGAAATCTCTTCCGAACATTTTAACGATTGACGTGTTGACGTATCTAATTCATTTTGGACCTGAGAAAGGGCAACTCTGGCTGATGAAAGTTCTGATAAAGTTTCTGAAAGTAAATTATTCGACTTGTTGTTGTCACTTCGAAGAAATTCAACTTCTGTCCGCATCTCAGAAAGTTCTAATTTGAGAGACTTGCCTTCTCCTTGCGATGAGGACAAGGCTGAATTAGAAATGGATAACTCTGCTGAAGTTTGTTGCAGTAGTTCAGTCAGTGAAGTCACCCTAGACTCTGATTGTTTCATAAACGACGACATGTCTTGCCGCGTGGATGCCAACTCCAGTTTGCTGTCAGTTAAATTTCGAAGGAGCTGCTTAGAACGAATTTCAGCATCATGAAGGTCACTCTCGGTGATGGAAAGCTTCGTTTTAAACGCCTGCAACCCGACGTCGGTATCAGCAGGTTCGTCTAATTGGGTTTTCAACTCCAAAGCTGTTTTACTCTCAACTGTTAACAGTTCCTCAGTTGTTATTAGTTGAGTTAGTTGGGAACGTAATTCGGTGTTTTCAGTTGCTGTTAAAGTCATCTCTGCGAGCAGTTTGGTTATCGACTCTCTCAACTCCGCTTTCTCAGTTGTGAGCTGGTCCTTTTCTGATGTTTGGCGGGTTAGCTGTAAATGGATGTCAGTGATTTCAGCTGCTGCTGACTCGACTTTTGCCGTAAGCAGCTCGTTTTCAGATTCCAATTCCGAGTGCTGCTTCGCTACTACTTGCGCACGTTCACTAATCAAATTGTTTAGAACTAACTTGTCATCTGCTAGCTGTTGGTTGACAGCTGTTTGGAGAGCCAGTTGGTTGATGACGTTCTGTTTTTCATTGTCAGGACTCGAAACAGTTTCCTGAAGAGCTGCTTCTGTCTCAGAGACAGCTTGCTTCTGGATTGATTGCCTTTCAACATCCATCTCCGTCTGAAGGGTTTTTATAACTTCCCGAAGAGATGCAGCCTCAGATTGCAAGGCAGTGTAGCTTTCTCTGAGCTCCTGAAGTTCGTTTTCATTCGAATTGATGTGATGAGCAGAAATGACGCCATTCAACGATGCATTCTCTGATATTAATTCTAACACTCGCCCCTGTAGGTTCTGAAGACGGTTTTCATTGAAAACATCCTCCGAGGGTTCAAAGTTAGTATCCCTCTGCAGGGTACCTTCCTCTTCTTGCTGCCCACTCGCAACGGTTGCTGTCAGTTGAGAGACGGTTTGCTTTAGAGAAGTGTTGTCAAGTCTAATTGCGGTTAGCTCCGCTTCTTTTGAGTTACAATCTTTCTGCCACTCTTCTCTTTTATTTGTGAGATCAGATGTCAACTGAAGGATAGTTTGGTTTAGTGAAGTGTTGTTGAGTGTCATCGCGTGCAGCTCTGATTCTCGTAAGTTAATATCCCTCCGCAGGGAGTCACTCTCAGAGATGTTTAACTGCTGTGAAGTCTGTCTTTCTTTTAAGAGATTTGTTAGCTGAGAAACAGTTTGTCTGTTTGAGACGAGCTCTGCTTCTCGTGAGTCAACAGCACTCTGCAAGTTCTCGATTTCAGAAGTTTTATTTATAATAACACTGCGATTGTTAATAATGGTATTCTGAAGATCATTAACTTCTTTGATATGTAATTGTTGAGAATTAAGAAGGACAGTTTGGCGTTCTTTTGAAGTTGTCAGTTCACAAGTGAGGGAACGAATATCGTCGTTGAGTACGTTGATAACTCCAATCTGTTGTGTTGTTACTTCTTGAGATGATTTGCTTGTTATAAGTTTGTCATAGGCTGACTGAACGGCAGTCAGCTCACCCTCAACAAGTGATAACTGATGTGTTAGGTTTTTGTTAGTTTCTTGTGCAAGTCGGAGCTGGTCGGTACTTGAAGTATTTTCAGATTTTAATTTTTCAATTACTTCCTTTTGAGAAATTAGTTCATCCCTCTGCAGGTTTATATCGTCTCGATATTTATTTAATTCTATGTAGAGCGCTCTTATCCTTTTAATCGCCATTTGGTTTTCTAACTTACTATTCTGTTCCTTCAGGCTATCAATTATTTCTGATTTTGAATTCAAGTCGAGGTGTAGTTTTCGAATATCCTGCAGCGATTCATCTTTCCTTTCTGATGATAACTGTTTGATTATTAACTCTTTTCCATCAAGTTGTTGATGAAGAGATGTGATCGAGTTTTCGCGTTCAAGAAGGTGGTCACGCATAGCGGAAAGATCCTTCTCAAGATTAAACTGCTGAGATAGACTTGTTTGAGTTCGTTGATGAGCTTCTCTGATGACAGTCAACTCAGCATTAGATTCCTCTTTAGTCAAATACTTTGATAGTCGATCAGCTACATCATCTCTCGATGTCCAGAGTGAGTCGAGTTCTGGTTCCAGCGAGGGGTTCCCAATTTCACATATCTTGCCGGCTATCTCAGAATCTAAAAGGTTCAACTGTTTCTGTAAGTATCTCCCTTCTTCTGTTGTAACCACAGCAGTGCCATATGAGATTCGTTTAGCTTCCAACAATTGCTTTCGTAGGGATGCGATCATCTGACTTAGGTCAGAGTCCCCACTGCTAGCGGCAGGTTCGGAACTACACTGTTGGATGGCTTGAGTATCGGAATCCTTGGCTTGGAGAGCTGCAGTCAGTTCCTCGATTTTCACGTCCTTCATCTGGGCTTCGATGTGAAGTGCCCTCAACTGCTGCAACACACTCCCAGATGACTTTGTGTCGGCATCCCTGAGCTGGAGAGTTGCTGTCAGTTCCTCGATTTTCGTGTCCTTCATCCGAGCTTCGATGTGGAGTGCCCTCAGCTGTTGTAACACGCTGTCAGAAGACTTCGTGTCGGCATCCCTGAGCTGGAGAGCTGCAGTCAGTTCCTCGATTTTCACGTCCTTCATCTGGGCTTCGATGTGGAGTGCCCTCAGCTGTTGCAACACGCTGTCAGAAGACTTGGTTTGTTGAGTATCGGAATCCTTGGCTTGGAGAGCTGCAGTCAGTTCCTCGATTTTCACGTCCTTCATCTGGGCTTCGATGTGAAGTGCCCTCAACTGCTGCAACACACTCCCAGATGACTTTGTGTCGGCATCCAGAGCTGCAGTCAGTTCCTTGATTTTCGTGTCCTTCATCTGGGCTTCGATGTGAAGTGCCCTCAGCTGTTGCACGTGTTGCGAGTTATCGAACTGAGGCTCCGAGTTAGTGTTCAAGTTTCTCAGATCCTGCAGCTGCTGAGAGAGAGATGTTATCACAGTATTGCTACTGAGAAGCTGGCAAATGGTTTCCGACGAGGTCTGTTGGACTTCAGCAAATTCAAAACACTTTCTCAAGTACTGCTCTCGTAAAGAAATGATTTCAATCTGCCCATCCCTCAATTGGTTGTTCTCCGACTTTAGAGAATCAATCATCTCCTGGAGACTAATAATTTCTGATTTCCTACTGCTATCCAACTCAGATGCTTTCATGTGTCCATCGCGTTCAGCAAAAAGCTCCGATTCCAGTTCTGTGATTCTGTTACGTGACTTGAACTCTTCAACATTTTGAAAGGCATTGCTTTGATCTTTCACTTCCTTCAGCTCATTCTCTAGTAGAGAGATGTTGATCTCATTCTGACGCAGTTGGGTATTTTGTTCAGCAACTGTTTCAAGCAGCTGCTGATTCTTTCCCGCCAGCTCAGAGTGCAGATTCTGAAAGTTGTGGACATCTCTCTCAAGAGTCTCGATGATGGATTCCTTTGAGGCAATCGTTTCAATCAGCTGCCGGAGGTTCTCTTGTTTCGCTGCCAGCTCTGAACGCAGGTGTTGGAAATCCTCATTATTGACAGTTGCCATAGTTGTTGCGAAGTCATTTTGAAGTAATTGGATATCCTTCTTCAAGTATTCGATGATGGATTCCTTCTCTGAAAGTAACTTTTCCGACGACAGCTGCTGCTGCTGTAAAGTGATTTGTTTGATTTCGTATGAAGCGATCTTTGCATCCAACCCGTCTGATGTTGCACTGGCTGATGATAATTCACTTTGAAGGCTGTCCACCTGTGACATTAAAGAAGTACATATTCCTTCATATAAATCACATTGGACTCCTTCAGTACAGCTTTGAACTTCTTTAGGTTCACTACAAACAGAAGTCAGTCTGGCCACCTCAGCACGTAGAGAGTCAGCTTCTGCTTTCGCTGCAGCAGTTGGTGGTGCAGTGTTTGCGTCATCAATGAGCGAGTTTTCAATTGGTTTTGAACCCTCTGAAGAATCCACTGATTGTTTTGAAAGTAATTCTCTAAGGTAGCCTTCTCTAATACCAGCTTCCTCCTCTACCCTGTCAAGTTGTTGTTTGTAGTAGGAGTCTGTTTGATTCATCATATTATCCATTTCAGACATGACTGACTCCTTGTTGAGTTGTAGCTCCAGTTCTAAGAAATCAATTCCAGCTAATTTAGTCTGCGTGTTGATATTATTAAAATCCCCTTCTGAAGGAGTGAAAATAGTTTCGGTCGACGCCTCTATTTGTACCGGCTTGGCATCCAACTGCCGTAACAGATCCGATCTTTGAGCTGATAAATCTTTCAGATCCGATGTTAAAACCTTCACTTCGATCAACAGATTGGAATTTTCTGCCATTAAGGTACGAATTTTGGTATCGCTGTGGTTTTCAGAATCACGTAATTTGGCTTTTAAACCTTTAACCAGTTCAATCTTTGTCACCAACTCAGAAGGTATCTCTGATTCCGAAGAAAGTACTTCTATCTCCGCATGAGCGTCTAGGAGCTGATCTTGTAGGTGAGTCACCTCTGCCTGTAATGTTTCTACTTCATCACCAGTTGTGTTATCAGATTGATGTACTGTTCCCTGGAAGAGTAGGGTTCGAACTTCATCGCGAAGGTCTTCTGCTTCCCGAGACAGTTGCTTATTCTTGTGTAGAACCTCTCGCAGATGAGATTTGTGAACGCTGCTCCCCGCCTCCACTTCTAAATCAATTTGTAGATAATCTCTCGAAGCGACAGTCTCAATCAGCTCCGATCGCAAAGTCTCAACCTGCGTCTCTAATGTTTGAATAACATGATTGTCGACGGCATCACTTGTTGGGATACTACCCGCTTCCAACTCAACTTTCAAATCCCGAATCTTCCTCTCCAGACGAACCCGAACCTGATCAGCCTGTCGAAGGTGGGATCGATGGACAGAACTGTCTTGGTACGCAGCCAACTCGATTGTTAAATTGTTGTTGGCGGCGGTTGCCTCAATCAGCTCTGCCTGTAGAGACTCTACCTGCGATTCTAGTGTTGCCACCTCAGATACACCTGTTGTACGTTTTGTGATCGCAGAACATAAAAAGTAATAATAAAAGACTACTATAAAGAACTACCATAAAAGACAATTAAAACAAGAGTAATAAAACACCTGATAACATCCGTCTGGCAGCGGTCTTCGCTTTTTCAAATGCGAGTTCCTCCCTCAGTGAGGATACTACTTTCTGAGATGACTGTCTGATGTCTAAAAGTTGTTTTTGCACATCAGCCTCTGGGGCTTCTAATTTAAGAGAAGTGATTGCGGCTGTTGCTTCAATTAATTCCTCCTGAAGTTGATCAACCTGAGCGGTGAGGGTAGCAACGACTTTATCAGAACCAGTCAGGGCCGACTCTCCAAATTTGTGGACTTCAGAAGACCACTTCGCCCTTTCAAAGAACAGCTGGTCTTCTAACATTTGAATCTTGTCCTGGACAGCATCTGTAAAGCTTCCGTCAGTAATTTGATTGCGTAGGTTCTCTATCTCAGTACAGGTTTCCCTTTCTAATATTGCGAATCTCTCTGACTCCAGTGCGAGTTTACCCCGCAGGTCCGTCACTGTTTTCTGCAGCAAGGCTGAGGCTGTTGCATGCCTCGGGTTTTCTTGTGGGTGTTCAAAATTTAAACTCAATGCCAACTCTTGTTCTGCAGCAACAGACATTACGAGCTGTTCCCGGAGATTGTCGACTTCTGTTTGTAAAGTCTCCTCCTGAACATTATTTGATTGAGGCGACAGTTGAGAGATACGAAGTTTAGAAACTTCAGTACTGAGATTAATTATTTCATCTCGCTGTTTTTCTATTGTCGCTCGCATGTTATTACGGGAGTCGATTGCTCTGCGAAGGCAACCCTCATCTCCATTAACAATAGAGAGCTCTGTATTGAGTGTATTAGTTGCTGCTACTGACTCAATTAATTGTTCTTGTAAGTCCTCAACTTGAGTAGTCAAGGTTTCGTATCCGATATCATTTTGAAGTTTTACTTTGAGAGTAGTATTCTCGGTAGTCAAGATGTCAACATCTGCTTTGACTTTTCTCAACACAGATTTATGAATTGAGGAATCCGACATCAGTCGCAAGTCTTGTTCGAGAGTACTGCTGCGAGCTACTGATTCCACTAAGTCTTCTCTGAGTCGATCAATTTCAGTTTGCAAAGTTTCGTCTGAAGAACGTACTGTGAGTTGCTTATAGCGGACTAACTCCATTTCGAGTTTTTCACTTAAATGGACGGCTTCGGTTAATTGATTTCTGAGGTGACCATTCTCAGATTTCAAAACCGAAACCGTCTCACCCTTAGCCGGAAGCTGTGATCGGAGCGAACGTATTACGGTGGCTGACCGATGTTTGATTGATAAGCTACCGTTTTGCAGTTTCAACTCATCTTCCATCAGAGAACTGATAGCCACAGATTCGATTAACTGATCCTGTAGTTGTGATACCTGTGTTGGTTTTTAATATCTACAATATGACAGGTGATGGTACTCCACATCATCATGCATTGTCTGCGATATTTACAGCTGAAGGGTACTAAATAATGTTTGCATACCTGTCTCTCTAACGTTTCACGTTCCGATGAAAGCGAATTAACGGTTTCATTGAGGCACTGAAACTCCTGCTGGACGGATGCAGATATATCTCTCGCTCTTTCAATATAATATGGATTGCTCTCTTTATGACTATCCAGAATAATGTTATTTAATGCCGTCGAGTAGATGAGTTGCTCTTGAAGGTGACTGAGGTGCGATTGCACATCAGAAAATGTAGAATTTGAACCCAACCTATTATGATTAGCCCTCCCATAAGATGATTTAGACTCCTGCTGCTGAAAGTCAGCTGCCTGTCTTTGCAACTCCTCAATTCGATGTTCGAGTGTCAAGACTTTCTTACTTCGGTGAGAAGACTCATCAGATGATAAGTCAAGTTGCTGCTGAAGATGTTTAATGTGCTCCTCTCTGTTGGCTGCCTGCTTTTGTAATTCTTCAATTTGACATTCAAGAAGTGAATTATGTTCACAATGAGTTTCTTGCAATCTCTGAAGCTCGGCGTTCTTTGTCGTTGAAAGCTCGGCCACCTTCAGATGCAGATTTTGATTTTCTCGGCAGATATCCTCGTGCGCTTTTTCCATCTCATTGTACCTTTGCTGCAGGCTTGCCACGGTGCCCTCTGCTCTTCTGCTTAACTGGTCTTTCAAATGTTCACAGTACGAGTTAGTAGTTTCTAACTCTGCTTCTAAAGAAGCATTTTGTGACACACTTTCCACAAGTTCTGTCCGCAAGGCATCAACCTCGGCAACCAACGTATCCGTGTCCCTGAAAGAGACATTTAGTTCCACCGCCATAGCATCCCTCGTTTTCGTATTCCTTTTTCCCTTTGTGATAATTCTGTTGAGAGAAATGAATTTTACTGAATTGAGTTCTCAGCCACGACGTAACTTGAATTTCCACTTGCGAAATCCTCAGCAAGTTCTCAACACGTGTAAGAATAGAGGACCCACAATCAATACAGATAACTTTGTATATCTTGAAGCGGAACGCAAGACTAATTTATTCGGAGATGAAGTGTGAAAATAGGATAGCTACCGCCGAAATAACTACATGTCTCCGTTCACAGTACGCAACACATTGATAACTAAGTTTAAAGGTTCTCAGAGAGCGCAAGGCTGATGAAGGCTGCTTGTTCTCAATTTTGCAATCGCAAAGGTGCAGAACTGATTTTCAAAAGTTCTCCGAAGCAATAAACCAGAAAATTTGAACCATCGGGCGGTCCCTTTTCGAATTGCAGTACAGACTTGTCTTTTAAATAGTGAAATCAAATGGAGACCAAACTCCTCACGTAGGTGAAAAGTGCCTCAAAAATCCAAAACGTAAGTTCGAATGCTGAGCACCCGACAGTCTCAACACCGCCTCGCTGTCCTTCAAAAAGGTTAGGTTGGTGAAGAAGACAGCAGCGCGTAACTGAGATTCCCGTTTCGATTGTGCGGATACTTAAAAAAGAAAATGGGGAAAATTAGATTTGAAATCGGGAATGAATTATCCTACGTCTGGGGAAACGTTCGTGGATTTCCTCAGACAGCTTTTGCAAATGGAAGTCTCAGAAGGAAAAAAAATTACCCTGACCCAAGAATTATTTCTGTTACAGTATGATTAAATGGTATCCAAAAAAGAGTAGGGAAAAGCTGCAAAGCACAGGGAGGACAAACAAGAAACAAGATTGCTTTCTGATTTTATTTCAGAAGTTTTATTCAACGAATCAACTTGAAATTACATATTATTTCTGATCAATCTTTATATAATCCCTTTCTACGAATGTATGCGAGCACTCCAACTGAGACTAACCCAACTACACATTCTAATCTATCAGGTTGGTCTTTACATGCGACTAACCTGTTTCGGATTTCTGAAGAAGATAAATTGCTGTCAATGTAAACCATTCCATCAGGCATCTTAAGCCACGTAAATCGGGGACCGAACTGGCTGAGGTCGCTGCACTCGTATCCAGGCCTCTTGATGACGAGAAATTCAAACTCCTCGACAAGTCGGTCTCCAGTTTTTCCTTCTTTGGACTCCCAATCACGGATGCACGTACCGGGTTGTAACCAATCGGACCCAATTATGAACATAAAATCACACTCTGGATACTTTCCTCTGAGAGTAGTCAGAAGATCGTACGTCGCTAGGGATTCTGGTTCATCAATTTCAGCATCAGAAACAGAAACCGGAAATTGAGAATTGTAAATAGTGTTTACAGCCACATTGCACATTACGTACCTGTCTAAGGCACTTGTCTTCAGTTTTGGCTTGTCAGGTCTCGGCCCGCAGGGAACAATCATCACCTCATCTGCAGTTTTGCTGTGAATTATCTGAGCAGCACACTGCAAGTGAGCCATTGTCATTGGATCAAAAGCTCCTCCGTAGACAGCTATTTTCCTCCTCTCTCTCCCGGACCCAACAGGATTGGAAAGCACTCTTGGCAGCCCATTTTCCCCCTCCCTCTCTTGGAACTGTTTTGATGACGTCATAAGTATTGCTTTCTTCTTTTGAGAGAATTGATAATTTATAAACGAGTTCAAAACTGTGACAACTTAGAAGTTGTGAATCGAATACCTCAACAGACTACAAATAATGTCGACAATAAACGTATGTATCGTCATGCTGTAAAATTAAAAACATTGTGTGTTTAGGGAGGCCATTACTGGTAAAAACTGATACCGATTATTGCGGCACCTGCCTGACCAATTCTGCCAATAGAAATGATACTCAAAAAAATGATATTCAAAAGAAATCAAACGCGTGTCCGGGCAGGTCCCTTTCGGGCCCTGCCCGTCGCTTCTTCGGTGTCTCCGCCTTGTTCTTCCTTGGCCTCTCTGTCTCCGCGCGGAACCTCTCTCGCCTGGCGTGGAACTTCTCCAACTCTCCCGCCCACCGCTCCCACCTCTCCTGCCGTTCCTTCAGCAGCTTCCTCCTCCTCCTTTCCAGCCGCCTTGCCGCCTTGGACGCCACTTTCGGGGACGCCCTCTTCAGGAGCTCCCTTCCTCCCTTGTCTGGAGGTGGCTTTGGGTGGTCTCGCCTCACCCGGTTCCCGGCCGTTTCCGTTCCCCTCCGCGGGACCCACACCCCCTCTCGTCCATGTTGGAAAGCGCGTCCGCTTGCCGTATTGTTGGGGCTGTTTGAGCTGTTGGGGGTTACAAATGGGTGCGGGGGGATCGGGCGTGTTACGCGTCGGCTGATGCGCGATGAAAACAGTGGGCCTTTGTCCAGCGTTGTGAAAAGAGGGGTGTGCCATCCGCCTGGCACTGGGGCTAACCTCTGCTTACCCACTCCGGACGTCTGTTGCACCCTCGTTCCACTTAGTAGTGCCCACAACAGCACGTACCCACACAGTAACATTGTTTTCTCCATTCTCTCTTTTTTTTTTTTTTTTTTTTTTGCTACTCTTCCTTTTCCGTTCCCTTCGCTGTGGATGATTTGTGTATGGAACCCGAAAAAAGACAATCGACTTACCTGCTCTTCTCCTTGTTAGCCCTGTATGTGTGTGTGGAGTAGGTTTTTTTTTTTTTTTTTTTTTTTTCTGGCTCGCATATCCTCCACTTTCCGAACTCTTCTGTCTATGCGGTCACCCCCGTACAGTTCCGACGCAGAATGGTAGTCACCACCACGGGCACCAAACAAAGCTAGTGAGAGAGTTCTTCCTTCTCCTCTCCCGCAGGCTGATTCGTAAAGCTTTGTCTTAAAAAAGAGTTTTAACAAGAACAAAAAAAAAGATATGCTCTGTTTGCAGGTCTTAAAAGCAAAGTTTAAACGAGAACAAGAAAAGATATGTTCTTCTCGCGCGCTGACTAGCGGAAGACCGTGTATCAAAGCAGAGTTTAAGAACAAAAAAAAGGATATGTTCTTTTCGCTGTCTTAAAGCGGTGTTTAAACGAGAACAAGAAAAGATATGTTCTTCTCGCGCGCTGACTAGCGGAAGACCGTGTATCAAAGCAGAGTTTAAACAAGAACAAAAAAAAGGATATGTTCTTTTCGCTGTCTTAAAGCGGTGTTTAAACGAGAACAAGAAAAGATATGTTCTGTTCGTGCGATGTTTTGCGGAAGACCGTGTCTCAGTGTAGTCTTAACGAAGAACAAAAGAAAATATTTGTTCTGTTTGCGCGTTCACCAGCGGTCCAGTCTCCAGAAAAGATGAGAAGGACGTATGAGCTGGAGGAATAAGTAACTTTTGACAAAAGCAAAGTACTCTCGAAGACAACTCGAATCAGAATGCAGGTGGGGAAATTTTCAACTCCCTCTTCAGCAGAGCAAGGTTTCCACAGCAACAACAATTATCCGCACCTTCAATGTCCGTTTGTGACTGCTGGCCGACTCAAAGCGTTCGTAGACCGAAGATAGATGAGCTTTTTTTTTTTTTTTTTTTTTTTTTTTCCTACCCCGCCGATGTACTAGAGCTTACTGAAGGACCCGCGTTTATCTCCTCCTCTGCAAGTATGCCTATGCAAAATCTAATTTCTTTTTTTTTTTTTTCTTCCTCTTTCTCCCCTAGTATTTTCTAAATAAACAACGACAAGTAATACCAAATTTCTTCTAAATAAATATGACCTAATTAATATATGAGAACGTGCCAAAAGTAGGGTACAATTTTGGGCCACGGGTATCTGACAGTCCCTAAGTGTGAATCCGACCACTTTTCACAAGATATTTTATACTCAAAAAATGCAATTCCGTGTCTGGGAAGTGATTTTACTCACCGCTAGTTTCAAAATTCCATATTTTCCCTAAGAGCTTACCTGTAGTATAAGGAGAATGGTAGTGATAGGTGCTTAATAGGCAGTACTGATAATACAATGATGTGCTTCTTCTCATCGGAGAATGTGGCTATAAATATCTTCCCATCACTAGTCTTTCGGTAAGTGAGGATACTGGTTATACCAGAGAGAGAAAGATTTTGGACTGTTACAGTTTGCTTCGGGAAGAACAGAAAACAAGGGTGTGTATTCTGAAGGGTCCGAAGTACACCTGCGACGTCAGTTAGAGTTTTAATAGGCTCGACATTAGAAGCAGCCTGGATGGCATTGGAAATGCTACCAAAGTGCCTGTCGCAGTGGCTCTTCCCATGCCGACCAGGGAAGAAGTTCACACTTGAAACACGAGGGTGTGAGAGCACTTCAGTAATTACTGTGATGTTCTGAAAGTGCGTACCGCTATCAAACCAGAAATGCATAGGTTTGTCTTTAGAGACAACCTCCATGTTCCAAAGCTTCTTCAGTGCGAGGTACGTTACTATACCAGTCTGGTTTGTGTGTGGCAACAAGAAGTTAACAAAATGCCTTTCAGTTTTATTTCCAGACCTGGTATGAATGCAAACCCCCAAGCAACTGTATTTCCCCTGCTCGTAGAAATGACTGTTGTCTTCCTGCGGAACCTGTGGCAATGTACCCTTTTCTTTGTAGTCTAGGGTGATCACCAGACTGTCACCTGGGTCTTGTGTTTTTTCTGAGGCGATCGGCAGGGGTGGAGGTTTCACGAATTTTCACGATCCTTCACGGTTTGTCACGAGTTGTCACTACCTATCACGAAAATTCACGAAAATTCACTGCCAAAAAGCATGGTGAAAAATCGTGAATTTTCGTGAATAATCGTGAATTTTCGTGAATTTTGATATTGAGATTTGTGGTTTGGTAAAAAAAACTACTCAGGGGGGGCCTGAACTGCACTGCTTCGTAGTTGTCATCGGTGCTTGTTAATCCTATCGTTCTCTACAGTTTATTGTTAATACTACTTCTCTTTAATCCAGCTCTTGTTACAGTTTCATGTGGTTGCTGAACTATTCTAGCACAGGTGGGTTGATAGGCATGTGTGGTGATCGTTGAAGTGGTGGTGCTTGTTAATCCTATCGTTCTCTAAAGTTTATTGTGGTAATGCATTCACATGGCTCTCGTAAGAGTAACAGTGCAACTTCGCGATTCCTTGCCAGCAGAGATCTTGCTGTATGTGACTAGCAGATCAAAGCTGTTAGATGTATTGGGTGGTATGGGACTAGAAGTTGAAGATGACTTGGAGGTTAGGGCTCGTGTTGCTGGCACGGATGGCATGCTGATCTGGTGCGATGAGAAGATTGGTGAGGTTGACGGTGTATCGCAATACTGCAACTGGAAATATTACTGCGCGGAAAAAACCGCACTAATTTCCAAATCTGCAAAAAACCGCACTAATTTTTCCACGCAGTAATATTTCCACCGCACTAATATTTCTGCTCAGAAGTGATTTTTTCTCCAGCTGCATTTTTTTGCTGGTGGCTTACACAGCAAAAAAGCAACCAAAATTTTTTCTACCACCAAGTGGAAAAACCGCACTAATTTTTTCTCAAAAAAACCGCACTGAGTTGAATTTCCAGGTGAGATTTGGACTGTTAGCTTTTGGCTAAGGCCCTCCCTGAAGAGCAAGAACAAAAAAAACTACTCACACCTGAAGAAAACATACACAAAGAACACACTGTAAGCTGTGTGTGTATTTTGTGTTTGTCACAACAGGAGAGAAAAGAAAGAATGTCAAGGTTGGTCACCTTGCCTATCAACGCACAACATTGGTGGTCTCTACTAGACCCTGAGTGATCTCAAATTTTTCCGCGCAGTAATATTTCCCCGCAGTAATTATTCAGCGCAGTAATATTTCCAGTTGCAGTACACTGTTGCTGGGACCCTGCATCTCCGCCCACAGCCACCAAGTACAGTTGTCCCGATCCTCTTGCAGCACATCGCCATGCGCCGCATTCCGCAGTTTACCCGCCAGCTTCATGGTCTTGACTCCGTCAGTTATTGGGCTGCACGAAGAGAGATGATCCGGTGGTTGTATGTGCAGGATTGTGTGTTTCTCATTCGCAACCGGGAGAGTACCTTCTGCCTAGTAAGTGACGCAACATCTGTGACAGAAAACTCGTCAGCGCTACACATCACTGCTGCTACAGCTACGACTGCATGCTATAGTCTTGCATGCAGACTGACACAGAGCCACCAAGCTCAATCATTCTGTGACACACTACGACGTGCGCTGCACCACTTCCAGCAGCTCGGAATCTTAATCACTGATCCGGCACCACCACCTCTGTCAACTTGCACGATTACCTCTGCGCTCAGTGATCGGGGTGGATCAGAATACAGGGGGTTTAAATTATTTGACCAAGATGGCAATATCTGCCTCATCCCGGAGCCTACACACCGAGTTCATTGCATTGCCTCCTGGATTGCGAAGTACTTTGGCCTCAGTGACTTCCTCCGTTCAATAGCAACGCTGTGCTTCTTCATACGTGGGAATCGGTCGTTTGCTTACTGGCTTCGCAAGAAGCACCGCATCTCTTTTAGGGCGTGCCCATTTAAAGAGAAGGTTACGAATGGGCGCTTCGGAACCTTAGCATTTGCATGCTATGTGTTATCATGCCCGCTTCGAGGTATTCCATTCCTCAGGTGAGTTCTCACATTCTTGCAGCGCAACAAGCGCCTCATCAAGTACTCTCATCGTCGCAGGCGGGCATACGCTTACCTGATGTCTCTCAGTAACGAGGAAATGGGCAACATCATGGAGTTCATGTGTGCACAATATAGTATTGTGCACACATGAACTCATCAAACTTGTAATGGTTTAATCATTACAGGTTATTTACTGAAATATTTGTTCTAAAAGTTGCTAAGTATTTCTCACTTAGAAATTTTTTATTTTTTTATTTTCAGCTTAATTAGCTACAAATTGTTTCTACTAAGTGTTTCTCACTTAGATATTTTTTTTGCTTTTCAGCTCCTTAAAAGCTGCTAAGTGTTTCTGCTAAGTGTTTCTCACTTAGAATCTTATTGTTATGTTCGTTTTCTATCCCTTCTCCTATCCCTTTTGTTCAAAAAAAGCGGGAGGAAATTCTCTCATTCACGCTAAGATGCACTCTGAACTTTGATTTTTTGATCTGAGTGTGAGGGAATGACCTGTTAGTGCATTGGGCATAAGCTGGGCTGCAGTTTAGATGTCTTAGGTGTTAATAAGGGGTTCCTCTTAGCATTTTTCTTTGTTCCCACCTTATGATTTTCTTGAAGAAAAAAAATAGAAGTCATAATTTATTACTCTCTATCTGGTCTGTTATGTCATAAATCTCATTTAATTTTATCATTCATTTTAATTTTCACTGTTTCCCATCTACATTTTATTTTCAAATAGTTCCGGTCTGTCTTTAATTTTAAATAAAACTGATCATGTTAACTCAATATTTTTTCTTATGTGCAAGAGATACCAACATGCAAGAGATACCAACGCACATACGAGATACCAGCACTTCCGAGATACCGACACAAAAGAGATACCAAGACACTTAAGATACCAGCAAGGACAGTGAGAGGTAGAATGAACCCTCCTCCTTGTGTCCGATCCTGATTATTTTTTGTTGAATTGGTAGTGTTACCTCAGTTTGCTACTCTCGTATCTGTGTTGTGTTAACTCATGTAAGTGATCTTAACTCCTGTTAAATAAAAAAAAAAAAAAAAAAAAAAAAGAAATTAAAAAAGAAGAATTTTCAAATGAAGTTATATCAACCCCTGCCACCCATTATGATCAATTCCGCTTGTTTTTTTTTTTTTCTTTCTTTTCTTCAAATATAAAAAAAAAAAATTAAAAAATATAAAAGATGAAACAATGTTATCATTGTTTTTTTTATCGATCGACTATGTCGATTACTTCCAGTTTTCCGTCCTGGTCAAGACGCTAAACTGATTGTTTTTTTTTTTAAAAAAATTAATAAAAAGAATATAAAAAAAAAAAAAAAGAATAAACAATGTTATCATTGTTTTTTTTTTTATCGATCGACTATGTCGATCACTTTCTATTTTCCGTCCTGGTCAAGACGCTAACTGATTGTTTTTTTTTTTCAAAATAAAAAAATATTAAAAAAAAATAAAATAAAAAAAAAGAATAAACAATGTTATCATTGTTTTTTTTTTTTATCGTTCGACTTTGTTGACTAATTTCTATTATCCGTTTTTTTTTCTTTAAAAAATGGGAAAACCCCTAATTCCACAAAAATAGTTTGCGAAATCGCCAACTCATCACAAAAATTTTAACCGCTCGAAACAACCCAACATGACGGGAATATTTTCAGAATTTTCGGAGCTCCGGTGGTTTATTGGTTATGACCGCCGAATCATGACCCGGAGGTCTCGGGTTCGAACCCCGTGACATCCTTTTTTCTCTTTTTCGTAATGACGGAAAATGTGACCAAAACATAGTCAAAGGGCGGATTGATCACCCACTGGTCGAGTTGAGACATATTCCCGTTGCAATAAATCATCAAGACCCCTCCCGTGTGATCGATCACTTTAAAATGTTACTGTGCAGTTCACCAGTGAGACTAAGACCTCCAACCAAAATTCACCAGACTTCAAGCAGCATTCCAAATTAGGTAATTTTTGTCAGACACATTCGAACCATCGAGAACAGAAATTCTCACGTTAAAAAGCCTGACCTTTAGAAATGTGGCTTAACGATCCTCATCATTGATGTAGGTTTCGTGACTTAGAAGCCGTCAATGTGGCCCTCCTCCCAGCCAAACTCCCCACCTGACTGGTGTCTCCAAACGAGGGGTCGAGCCGAAGCCCGTTTGTCGCTGGAATCGGAAAAGCTACGAGTCCGAAACCCTAACCTCCGAAGAGGCAGCTGCCGTTCCCCCATCATTGGATAAGTAAAGTGACGATAAGAGTAGTGGTATTTCATTGTTGGTAAACCTCCCACCTATAATGAGAAATTTCTCTCATTCATGCTAAGATGCACTCTGAACTTTGATTTTTTGATCTGAGTGTGAGGGAATGACCTGTTAGTGCATTGGGCATAAGCTGGGCTGCAGTTTAGATGTCTTAGGTGTTAATAAGGGGTTCCTCTTAGCATTTTTCTTTGTTACCACCTTATGATTTTCTTGAAAATAGAAGTCATAATGGTGCTTCCCTCTGGAAGGGTTGTAAGCCATGGTGTCCAACTAAATTAAAGGACAAGTCTGGGATAATCCCTGCCAGAGGGGCGAGTATTCTACCATGGTTGAAATACTCTGGCAACTGATCTTCAATTTTATGTTGTTTGTTAGCTGCTGGTGTATCTCGATCATGTGTTGATACTTGCATTTTTTTTTATTTGTAATCTTCTATTACAATTCTCTTTCTGTTCTGGTCTGTTACTTCATTTGTCTTGTTTAACTTCAGTTAATTAATCTTTTACTACAATAACTCTTGCAATTATCTTTTCTTTTTTATTCTCTATCTGTTCTGGTCTGTTTCTTCATTTTTTTACATTAATAATTACATTTTGTTCAAAAAGAAAAAAAAAGAAAAAGATTTCATATTAGAAACTAGGAAACTAGGTTAACACTTAGTTAAAATTAAGACCGGTTAGTCAGTTTAAGGTCTTGTCTAGGACCAACATTCTTGTTTAACTTCAGTTATATTCATTTTACTTTTTATTGTTTCCCATCTGTTTTTATTTTCTATTAGTTCTGGTCAGAAACCCCTGGGCAGCAAGAAGGAAAGCAGTTTAGTCCCCCCGATCCCCTATTTTGTATGAATCTGTTGCTATGATGAAGATAGCAAAGAACTACCTCTCGCTCTTTACAACTACGAGTAGTCTTTTTACTCCTCTTATTAAACCCCTTATCCCTACCCTTAATTATATCACCCCTCTTTGTCCTCTAGCCTCAATTCCTCCGACAATGCCGCAGAGTGAAGCTCTCGACCGCACGCCGACCAAGATTTTACGACAAGAGAGTCACGTTATCTCCGTTAAAGAGAATACACCTATTGCGAGACAATGGTCCGAGGGTAGGATTGACTTACTCGAGAACTACTGTCGAGCAGTAGATGACTCTCTCGAAACAAACGAGAAAGCGGCAGAGCTCTCAGAACAACTTTTGGATGCCCAACTTCGCCTCTCGGAGCTGAATCACCAACGGTGTACAACTCACGCAGAGCAGCTTGAGCAATCCATGATGTTAACGGGACTGGCGAGCGATTTAAATGTTCAACTCGCCTTGGCACGGTCTCAAATTGCGGCCCTTAAGTTCCAATTAGCTTCATGGGCAGAAGGTTTGAGTCCGCCAGACACAGAAGAACATGAGGAAATTGAAACTCCGCCGAGAAAGTCTGAGCGTTCAACTCTGAAAAAACGGACCCCTCCATCAAGATATCGTTATAATCGAAGGAGATGTTCTGCTGATGACGTTCACGGTGACTCCACCCCCTTGTAATTCTTTTTCCTTACTTTCACATCACTTTGTTTATTTAGTTTATTAGCTTATTTATTATTTATTGTTCGTTTTGTTTGTAATATTTTGTCGATATGTTTATGTCCGTCAGATCATAACGTTAATCAGATTAATTGTTAATTGTTAATTGTAAATGGTCTAAACCCCAATCCAAGTTCCCAAGGCTTGGCATAGATTTGAGTGACGCCTTACTGGCCTCCTCATCCTCTATGAGTGGTGAGGGGGCCAGCAATGGTTTTTTTTTTTTTTTTTTCTCTTATCTTTTTTTCTTTTTCTTTTACTCTAATATGAAATATTTTTGAACAAAATGTGATTATTAATTTAAAAAAAAAAAAAAAAAATAATGTAAATGAATAATAAAAAAAAAAAAAAAAAACATGCCTTGGGAATACAACCAAAGCCCCAATTAATCGGTCCTTTCTTTTTTCCTTCTTGTCAAGTGATCGCTCCACTTGTCGATCACCAAAACCGATTGTATTTATATCTGTTCTTTTCTCAACGATCGGCTATACCGATCATTTTTTTTAAAATAATTGTTTTCTTCTTCTCGACGATCAGATCCAATTGATCGACCTTTTTTTTTTTTTTTTTTTTTTCCTTTATTCTTTCCATCCCTCCCGCTCCCCTTATTTTAATAAAAACAAGATCAGCTCAGCTTGATCGTTAATCTTTTTTTTTTTTTTTTTAAATTTAAACTGATTGTATTTATATCTGGTTATTTTTTCTCAACGATCGGCTATGCCGATCGACCTTTAAAATAATTGTCTTCTTCTTCTCGACGATCAGATCCAATTGATCGACCTTTTCTTTTTTTTTTCCTTTATTCCTCCCATCCCTCCCGCTCCCCTTATTTTAATAAAAACAAGATCAGCTCAGCTTGATCGTTATTTTTTTTTTTTTTTTTGTTGGTCCTAGTCAAGACCTTAAACTGACTAATCGGTCTTAACTTTAACTAAGTGAATGAACCCTTCCCGTTTTCCTTTTCCCTTTATTACTCTCTATCTGGTCTGTTATGTCATAAATCTCATTTAATTTTATCATTCATTTTAATTTTCACTGTTTCCCATCTACATTTTATTTTCAAATAGTTCCGGTCTGTCTTTAATGTTAAATAAAACTGATCATGTTAACTCAATATTCTTTTTTTTATGTGCAAGAGATACCAACACGCAAGAGATACCAACGCTCATACGAGATACCAGCACTTCCGAGATACCGACACACAAGAGATACCAAGACACTTAAGATACCAGCAAGGACAATGAGAGGTAGAATGAACTCTCCTCCTTGTGTCCGATCCTGATTATTTTTTGTTGAATTGGTAGTGTTACCTCAGTTTGCGACTCTCGTATCGTAGTATTCTACCATGGTTGAAATACTCTGGCAACTGATCTTCAATTTTATGTTGTTTGTTAGCTGCTGGTGTATCTCGATCATGTGTTGATACTTGCATTTTTTTTTTATTTGTAATCTTTTACTACAATAACTCTTGCAATTATCTTTTCTTTTTTATTCTCTATCTGTTCTGGTCTGTTTCTTCATTTTTTTACATTAATAATTACATTTTGTTCAAAAAGAAAAAAAAAGAAAAATGATTTCATATTAGAAACTAGGAAACTAGGTTAACACTTAGTTAAAATTAAGACCGGTTAGTCAGTTTAAGGTCTTGTCTAGGACCAACATTCTTGTTTAACTTCAGTTATATTCATTTTACTTTTTATTGTTTCCCATCTGTTTTTATTTTCTATTAGTTCTGGTCAGAAACCCCTGGGCAGCAAGAAGGAAAGCAGTTTAGTACTTCTGGGTGTTTGGCATCACCCCCCATAGTGAGCAAGTACAACAGGTAGCATTGGTAGTCTGTTGATCCTGAGTGATCCCAGCTACAGTTTTGTTTTTCTTTTTTTTTTTAGAAGAAGATCAGGACATTCAAGCACTGCTGGATAGTTGCTGAATGCAGGGCCTGCCTGTGGCATTATAATAACAGGCTAAGTCATTTGTAGTTCATAGTTTACCTTTGATTTTATAACTTCACATAGGGTACTATGAACGATGAGAGATCCAGTGGGATCACTCAGGGTCTAGTAGAGACCACCAATGTTGTGCGTTGATAGGCAAGGTGACCAACCTTGACATTCTTTCTTTTCTCTCCTGTTGTGACAAACACAAAATACACACACAGCTTACAGTGTGTTCTTTGTGTATGTTTTCTTCAGGTGTGAGTAGTTTTTTTGTTCTTGCTCTTCAGGGAGGGCCTTAGCCAAAAGCTAACAGTCCAAATCTCACCTGGTAAACTCAACTCTGTGTTGTGTTAACTCATGTAAGTGATCTTAACTCCTGTTAAAAAAATGAATAAAAAGAATTTAAAATAAAAAAAAAAGAATAAACAATGTTATCATTGTTTTTTTTATCGTTCGACTTTGTCGACTAATTTCTATTTTCAGTTTTTTTCTTTAAAAAATAAATAAAAAGAATTTAAAATAAAAAAAAAGAATAAACAATGTTATCATTGTTTTTTTTATCGATCGACTATGTCGATTACTTTCTATTTTCCGTCCTGGTCAAGACGCTAAACTGATTGTTTTTTTTTTTTTTTTCAAAATTAATAAAAAAGAATAGAAAAAAAAAAAAAAAAATAAAAAAATAGAATAAACAATGTTATCATTGTTTTTTTTTTATCGTTCGACTTTGTTGACTATTTTCTATTTTCCATTCTTTTCTTTAAAAAATAAATAAAAAGAATTTAAAAAAAAAAAAAAAAAAAAGAATAAACAATATTATCATTGTTTTTTTATCGATCGACTATGTCGATCACTTTCTATTTTCCGTCCTGGTCAGGACGCTAAACTGATTGTTTTTTTTTTTTCAAAATTAATAAAAAAGAATATAAAAAAAAATACAAAAAAAAGAATAAACAATGTTATCATTGTTTTTTTTTATCGTTCGACTTTGTCGACTAATTTCTATTTTCCGTTTTTTTTCTTTAAAAAATAAATAAAAAGAATTTAAAATAAAAAAAAAAAAGAATAAACAATATTATCATTGTTTACTTATCGATCAACTATGTCGATCGCTTTCTATTTTCCGTCCTGGTCAAGACGCTAAACTGATTGTTTTTTTTTTCAAAATTAATTAAAAAAAAATATAAAAAAAATAAAAAAAAAGAATAAACAATGTTATCATTGTTTTTTTATCGTTCGACTTTGTCGACTAATTTCTATTTTCCGTTTTTTTTTTTCTTTAAAAAATAAATAAAAAGAATTTAAAAAAAAAAGATTAAACAATGTTATCATTGTTTTTTTTATCGATCGACTATGTCGACTACTTTCTATTTTCCGTCCTGGTCAAGACGCTAAACTGATTGTTTTTTTTTCAAAATTAATAAAAAAGAATATAAAAAAAAAAACAAAAAAAAAAAGAATAAACAATGTTATCATTGTTTTTTTTTATCGTTCGACTTTGTCGACTAATTTTTATTTTCCGTTTTTTTTTTTTTTTTCTTTAAAAAATAAATAATAAGAATTTAAAAAAAAAAAAAAAAAAAGAATAAACAATGTTATCATTGTTTTTTTATCGATCGACTATGTCGATCACTTTCTATTTTCCGTCCTGGTCAAGACGCTAAACTGATTGTTTTTTCTTTAAAATAAGTAAAAGGATTAAAAAAAAAAAAAAAAAAAAAAAAAAAGAATAAACGAATTTCGATAAAGTGGGAAGTAACGGACTGGGAGCTTTTGGCTCCTGCCCTATTCCCGATGTAAACTTTCTTTTTTTTTTTTTTTTTTTTTTTTAACAGGCCCAAAGGGCGACAATGATGGTTGCTGACCAAGGAATAATATTCAAATGAATTTTCGTTTCAAAGAAACGAACAGAATTAAGAGAGAGGTAGAGAAAAAAAAAAAAAAAAAAAAAGAAAGAATAGAAAAAAAATATGAAGAGGAAATAATCAAACATGAAAAAAAAAAAATAAAATAAAATATAAATAAAAAAAAAAAAAAAACGTTGTATGAAAACGGAAAAAAAGAAAAAAAAAGACCAGAAAAGGAAAGAGAAAATGAAAAGGTATAATATTATTGTGGGGATATGAGGATAGCAGGGAGATGCTCTTTTTTTTTTTTTTTTTTTTTTTTTATTTATTATTTAAAAAAACGAAACAATCAGTTTAGCGTCTCGATCAGGACGGAAAATAGAAATTAATCGACATAGTCGATCGATAGAAAAAAAAACAATGATAACATTGTTTATTCTTTTTTTTTTTTTTTTTTTTATTCTTTTTATTTATTTTTAAAGAAAAAACAATCAGTTTAGCGTCCTGACCAGGACGGAAAATTGAAAGTGATCGACATAGTCGATCGATAAAAAAACAATGATAACATTGTTTATTCTTTTTTTTTTTTTTTTTTTTTTTTTTTTAACCTTTTAATTATTTTTTAAAGAAAAAACAATCAGTTTAGCGTCTTGACCAGGACGGAAAGTAGAAAGTGATCGACATAGTCGATCGATAAAAAACAATGATAACATTGTTTATTCTTTTTTTTTTTTTTTTTTTTTTTAATCCTTTTTATTATTTTAAAGAAAAAACAATCAGTTTAGCGTCTTGACCAGGACGGAAAATAGAAAGTGATCGACATAGTCGATCGATAAAAAAACAATGATAACATTGTTTATTCTTTTTTTTTTTTTTTTTTTTTTTTTTTTTTTTAACCTTTTAATTATTTTTTAAAGAAAAAACAATCAGTTTAGCGTCTTGACCAGGACGGAAAGTAGAAAGTGATCGACATAGTCGATCGATAAAAAACAATGATAACATTGTTTATTCTTTTTTTTTTTTTTTTTTTTTTTAATCCTTTTTATTATTTTAAAGAAAAAACAATCAGTTTAGCGTCTTGACCAGGACGGAAAATAGAAAGTGATCGACATAGTCGATCGATAAAAAAACAATGATAACATTGTTTATTCTTTTTTTTTTTTTTTTTTTAAATTCTTTTTATTTATTTTTAAAGAAAAAAAAAAAACGGAAAATAAAAATTAGTCGACAAAGTCGAACGATAAAAAAAAAACAATGATAACATTGTTTATTCTTTTTTTTTTTGTTTTTTTTTATATTCTTTTTTATTAATTTTGAAAAAAAACAATCAGTTTAGCGTCTTGACCAGGACGGAAAATAGAAAGTGATCGACATAGTCGATCGATAAAAAAAAACAATGATAACATTGTTTACTCTTTTTTTTTTTTTTTTTTAAATTCTTTTTATTTATTTTTTAAAAAGAAAAAAAACGGAAAATAGAAATTAGTCAACAAAGTCGAACGATAAAAAAAAACAATGATATAACATTGTTTATTCTTTTTTTTTATTTTTTTTTATATTCTTTTTTATTAATTTTGAAAAAAAAAAAAAAAAAACAATCAGTTTAGCGTCTTGACCAGGACGGAAAATAGAAAGTGATCGACATAGTCGATCGATAAAAAAAAACAATGATAACATTGTTTATTCTTTTTTTTTTTTTTTTTAATCCTTTTTTTTTTTTTTTAAAGAAAAAACAATCAGTTTAGCGTCTTGACCAGGACGGAAAATAGAAAGTAATCGACATAGTCGATCGATAAAAAAAAAACAATGATAACATTGTTTATTCTTTTTTTTTTTTTTTTAAATTCTTTTTATTTATTTTTTAAAGAAAAAACAATCAGTTTAGCGTCTTGACCAGGACGGAAAATAGAAAGTGATCGACATAGTCGATCGATAAAAAAAAAACAATGATAACATTGTTTATTCTTTTTTTTTTTTTTTTTAATACTTTTTTTTTTTTTTTAAAGAAAAAACAATCAGTTTAGCGTCTTGACCAGGACGGAAAATAGAAAGTAATCGACATAGTCGATCGATAAAAAAAAAACAATGATAACATTGTTTATTCTTTTTTTTTTTTTTTTTAATCCTTTTTTTTTTTTTTTAAAGAAAAAACAATCAGTTTAGCGTCTTGACCAGGACGGAAAATAGAAAGTAATCGACATAGTCGATCGATAAAAAAAAAACAATGATAACATTGTTTATTCTTTTTTTTTTTTTTTTAAATTCTTTTTATTTATTTTTTAAAGAAAAAACAATCAGTTTAGCGTCTTGACCAGGACGGAAAATAGAAAGTGATCGACATAGTCGATCGATAAAAAAAAAACAATGATAACATTGTTTATTCTTTTTTTTTTTTTTTTTAATCCTTTTTTTTTTTTTTTAAAGAAAAAACAATCAGTTTAGCGTCTTGACCAGGACGGAAAATAGAAAGTAATCGACATAGTCGATCGATAAAAAAAAAACAATGATAACATTGTTTATTCTTTTTTTTTTTTTTTTAAATTCTTTTTATTTATTTTTTAAAAAAAAAAAAAAAAAAAAAAAATAACGGAAAATAGAAATTAGTCAACAAAGTCGAACGATAAAAAAAAAACAATGATAACATTGTTTATTCTTTTTTTTTTATTTTTTTTTGTATTCTTTTTTATTAATTTTGAAAAAAAAACAATCAGTTTAGCGTCTTGACCAGGACGGAAAATAGAAAGTGATCGACATAGTCGATCGATAAAAAAACAATGATAACATTGTTTATTCTTTTTTTTTTTTTTTTTTTTTTTTTTTTAAATCCTTTTTATTATTTTTAAAGAAAAAACAATCAGTTTAGCGTCCTGACCAGGACGGAAAATAGAAAGTAATCGACATAGTCGATCGATAAAAAAACAATGATAACATTGTTTATTCTTTTTTTTTTTTTTTTTTTTTTTTATTCTTTTTATTTATTTTTTAAAGAAAAAACAATCAGTTTAGCGTCTTGACCAGGACGGAAAATAGAAATTAGTCGACAAAGTCGATCGATAACAAAACAATGATAACATTGTTTATTCTTTTTTTTTTTTTTTTTTTTTTTTTATTCTTTTTTATTTATTTTTTAAAGAAAAAACAATCAGTTTAGCGTCCTGACCAGGACGGAAAATAGAAAGTAATCGACATAGTCGATCGATAAAAAAAAACAATGATAACATTGTTTAATCTTTTTTTTTTTTTTTTTTTTTTATTCTTTTTATTTATTTAGAAAAAACAATCAGTTTAGCGTCTTGACCAGGACGGAAAATAGAAATTAGTCGACGAAGTCGATCGATAAAAAAACAATGATAACATTGTTTAATCTTTTTTTTATTTTTTTTTTTTTATATTCTTTTTTTATTAATTTTGAAGAAAAAAAAACAATCAGTTTAGCGTCTTGACCAGGACGGAAAATAGAAAGTAATCGACATAGTCGATCGATAAAAAAAAAACAATGATAACATTGTTTATTCTTTTTTTTTTTTTTTTAAATTCTTTTTATTTATTTTTTAAAAAAAAAAAAAAAAAAAAAAAATAACGGAAAATAGAAATTAGTCAACAAAGTCGAACGATAAAAAAAAAACAATGATAACATTGTTTATTCTTTTTTTTTTATTTTTTTTTGTATTCTTTTTTATTAATTTTGAAAAAAAAACAATCAGTTTAGCGTCTTGACCAGGACGGAAAATAGAAAGTGATCGACATAGTCGATCGATAAAAAAACAATGATAACATTGTTTATTCTTTTTTTTTTTTTTTTTTTTTTTTTTTTAAATCCTTTTTATTATTTTTAAAGAAAAAACAATCAGTTTAGCGTCCTGACCAGGACGGAAAATAGAAAGTAATCGACATAGTCGATCGATAAAAAAAAAACAATGATAACATTGTTTATTCCTTTTTTTTTTTTTTTTTTATTCTTTTTATTTATTTTTAAAGAAAAAACAATCAGTTTAGCGTCCTGACCAGGACGGGAAATAGAAAGTGATCGACATAGTCGATCGATAAAAAAACAATGATAACATTGTTTATTCTTTTTTTTTTTTTTTTTTTTTTTTATTCTTTTTATTTATTTTTTAAAGAAAAAACAATCAGTTTAGCGTCTTGACCAGGACGGAAAATAGAAATTAGTCGACAAAGTCGATCGATAACAAAACAATGATAACATTGTTTATTCTTTTTTATTTATTTTTTAAAGAAAAAACAATCAGTTTAGCGTCCTGACCAGGACGGAAAATAGAAAGTAATCGACATAGTCGATCGATAAAAAAAAACAATGATAACATTGTTTAATCTTTTTTTTTTTTTTTTTTTTTTATTCTTTTTATTTATTTAGAAAAAACAATCAGTTTAGCGTCTTGACCAGGACGGAAAATAGAAATTAGTCGACGAAGTCGATCGATAAAAAAACAATGATAACATTGTTTAATCTTTTTTTTATTTTTTTTTTTTTATATTCTTTTTTTATTAATTTTGAAGAAAAAAAAACAATCAGTTTAGCGTCTTGACCAGGACGGAAAATAGAAAGTAATCGACATAGTCGATCGATAAAAAAACAATGATAACATTGTTTATTCTTTTTTTTTTTTTTTTTTTTTAAATTCTTTTTATTTATTTTTTAAGAAAAAAAAACGGAAAATAGAAATTAGTCGACATGGTCGAACGATAAAAAAACAATGATAACATTGTTTATTCTTTTTTTTATTTTTTTTTTTTATATTCTTTTTTATTAATTTTGAAAAAAAAAAGAAAAACAATAAGTTTAGCGTCTTGACCAGGACGGAAAATAGAAAGTAATCGACATAGTCGATCGATAAAAATACAATGATAACATTGTTTAATCTTTTATAATTTTTTATTTTTTTTTTGTTTTTAAAAAAAAAAAAAAACAAGCGGAATTGATCATAATGGGTGGTAGGGGTTGTTATAACTTCGTTTGAAAATTCTTCTTTTTTGATTTCTTTTTTTTTTTTTTTCTTTTTACAGGAGTTAAGATCACTTTCAGGAGACAACACATACACATTAACAAGAGCAGCAAGCAGAGTTGACACTATCAATTCAAATTTGAAATACCGGGAATTAATTTACAAGGAGGTATCTCAAGTGACTTGGTATCTCTAGCGTGTCGGTATCTCTGGAGTGCTGGTATCTCGTATGTGCGTTGGTATCTCATGAGTGATGGTATCTCTTGTGCATTAGAGAAACGAAAAAGAATGTCATGACCATGACGGAAGAATTGAGGAATTGAGTTAACATGTTCAATTTAACTTATTTAAACTTTTTTTTTTTTTTTAACAGACCGTAACTATTTGAAAATAAAATGTAGATGGGAAACAGTGAAAAGTAAAATGGATGATAAAATTAAATGAGAAATATGACATAACAGACCAGATAGAGAGTATTAAAGGGAAATTGAAAAGGAAAAGAGAAACTAGGTTAACACTTATTTAAAATTAAGACCGGTTAGTCAGTTTAAGGTCTTGACTAGGACCAATAAAAAAGAAAGAAAAAAAATTAACGATCAAGCTGAGCTGATCCTGTTTTTATTACAAATAGGGGAGCGGGAGGGATGGAAGGAATAGAGGAAAAAAAAAGAAAAGGTTGATCAATTGGATCTGATCGTCGAGAAGAAGAAATTATTTTAAAGGTTGATCGGTATAGCCGATCGTTGAGAAAAATAAACAGATATAAATACAATCAGTTTAAATTAAAAAAAAGAAAAAAAGATTAACGATCAAGCTGAGCTGATCTTGTTTTTATTTAAAATTAGGGGAGCGGGAGGGATGGAAGGAATAAAGGAAAAAAAAAAAAAAAGGTCGATCAATTGGATCTGATCGTCGAGAAGAAGAAAACAATTATTTATAAAAAAAAGAAAAAAATGGTCGGTATAGCCGATCGTTGAGGAGTTGAGTTTACCAGGTGAGATTTGGACTGTTAGCTTTTGGCTAAGGCCCTCCCTGAAGAGCAAGAACAAAAAAACTACTCACACCTGAAGAAAACATACACAAAGAACACACTGTAAGCTGTGTGTGTATTTTGTGTTTGTCACAACAGGAGAGAAAAGAAAGAATGTCAAGGTTGGTCACCTTGCCTATCAACGCACAACATTGGTGGTCTCTACTAGACCCTGAGTGATCCCACTGGATCTCTCATCGTTCATAGTACCTATGTGAAGTTATAAAATCAAAGGTAAACTATGAACTACAAATGACTTAGCCTGTTATTATAATGCCACAGGCAGGCCCTGCATTCAGCAACTATCCAGCAGTGCTAGGATGTCCTGATCTTCTTCTAAAAAAAAGAAAGAAAAACAAAACTGTAGCTGGGATCACTCAGGATCAACAGACTACCAATGCTACCTGTTGTACTTGCTCACTATGGGGGGTGATGCCAAACACCCAGAAGTACTAAACTGCTTTCCTTCTTGCTGCCCAGGAGTTTCTGACCAGAACTAATAGAAAATAAAAAGTAGATGGGAAACAATAAAAAGTAAAATGGATATAACTGAAGTTAAACAAGACAAATGAAGTAACAGACCAGAACAGAAAGAGAATTGTAATAGAAGATTACAAATAAAAAAATGCAAGTATCAACACATGATCAAGATACACCAGCAGCTAACAAACAACATAAAATTGAAGATCAGTTGCCAGAGTATTTCAACCATGGTAGAATACTCGCCCCTCTGGCAGGGATTATCCCAGACTTGTCCTTTAATTTAGTTGGACACCATGGCTTACAACCCTTCCAGAGGGAAGCACCATTATGACCTCTATTTTTTTTCTTCAAAAAAATCATAAGGTGGTAACAAAGAAAAATGCTAAGAGGAACCCCTTATTAACACCTAAGACATCTAAACTGCAGCCCAGCTTATGCCCAATGCACTAACAGGTCATTCCCTCACACTCAGATCAAAAAATCAAAGTTCAGAGTGCATCTTAGCGTGAATGAGAGAATTTCCTCCCGCTTTTTTTGAACAAAAGGGATAGGAGAAGGGATAGAAAACGAACATAACAATAAGATTCTAAGTGAGAAACACTTAGCAGAAATACTTAGCAGCTTTTAAGGAGCTGAAAAGCAAAAAAAAAATCTAAGTGAGAAACACTTAGTAGAAACACTTTGTAGCTAATTGAGCTGAAAATAAAAAAATAAAAAAAATTCTAAGTGAGAGATACTTAGCAACTTTTAGAACAAATATTTCAGTAAATAACCTGTTGAAATGGTAGTTAATGTAACCATTACAGGTTTGATGCCAATACTGACAAAGACTGAGTTGAGTTTACCAGGTGAGATTTGGACTGTTAGCTTTTGGCTAAGGCCCTCCCTGAAGAGCAAGAACAAAAAAACTACTCACACCTGAAGAAAACATACACAAAGAACACACTGTAAGCTGTGTGTGTATTTTGTGTTTGTCACAACAGGAGAGAAAAGAAAGAATGTCAAGGTTGGTCACCTTGCCTATCAACGCACAACATTGGTGGTCTCTACTAGACCCTGAGTGATCCCACTGGATCTCTCATCGTTCATAGTACCTATGTGAAGTTATAAAATCAAAGGTAAACTATGAACTACAAATGACTTAGCCTGTTATTATAATGCCACAGGCAGGCCCTGCATTCAGCAACTATCCAGCAGTGCTAGGATGTCCTGATCTTCTTCTAAAAAAAAGAAAGAAAAACAAAACTGTAGCTGGGATCACTCAGGATCAACAGACTACCAATGCTACCTGTTGTACTTGCTCACTATGGGGGGTGATGCCAAACACCCAGAAGTACTAAACTGCTTTCCTTCTTGCTGCCCAGGAGTTTCTGAAAGAACAGATATAAATACAATCGGTTTTGGTGATCGACGAGTGGAGCGATCACTTGACAAGAAGGAAAAAAGAAAGGACCGATTAATTGGGGCTTTGATTGTATTCCCAAGGCATGTTTTTTTTTTTTTTTTTTATTATTCATTTACATTATTATTATTTTTTTTTTTTTTTAAATTAATAATCACATTTTGTTCAAAAATATTTCATATTAGAGTAAAAGAAAAAGAAAAAAAGAAATAAGAGAAAAAAAAAAAAAAACCATTGCTGGCCCCCTCACCACTCATAGAGGATGAGGAGGCCAGTAAGGCGTCACTCAAATCTATGCCAAGCCATGTTATCATTGTTTTTTTTTCTATCGATCGACTATGTCGATTAATTTCTATTTTCCGTCCCGATCGAGACGCTAAACTGATTGTTTCCTTTTTTTAAATAATAAATAACAAAAAAAAAAAAAAAAAAAAAAGAGCATCTCCCTGCTATCCTCATATCCCCACAATAATATTATACCTTTTCATTTTCTCTTTCCTTTTCTGGTCTTTTTTTTTTTTTTCTTTTTTTTCCTTTTTCATGCAACGTTTTTTATTTATATTTTATTTTTTTTTTATTTTTTTCATGTTTGATTATTTCCTCTTCATATTTTTTTTTTTTTCTTTTCTTTCTTTTTTTTTTTTTTTTTTCTCTGCCTCTCTCTTAATTCTGTTCGTTTCTTAGAAACGAAAATTCATGAATAAGAAATTTGGGAGAGGAATAGGGGCAGTGAACTTTTGATTCAGGCCCTTCCCAACGAACAGGACGAAGACTTCTAAAACCTGAGATGAACCAATTGAGTTGAAACAAACAAATAACAGAGACGCAACACATACCGGAACATCATCGCAAGCAATGCTTCGGACCTCCGTCGACCTTCGTTCTTCCGGCGGCAAAGGGAAACAAGAAAGAACGGGCAATGAGACAAACCTGTTAGTTGGTGTTGTGTTGTTGTTAAAAACAAAAACATAAACGCCAGGAAGTTCGACAACGAAGACATCGACATCGATCGCTGCTCTGCAGATGTCCGGCGGGTGTTTGTCTACACGAGTTGAGTTTACCAGGTGAGATTTGGACTGTTAGCTTTTGGCTAAGGCCCTCCCTGAAGAGCAAGAACAAAAAAACTACTCACACCTGAAGAAAACATACACAAAGAACACACTGTAAGCTGTGTGTGTATTTTGTGTTTGTCACAACAGGAGAGAAAAGAAAGAATGTCAAGGTTGGTCACCTTGCCTATCAACGCACAACATTGGTGGTCTCTACTAGACCCTGAGTGATCCCACTGGATCTCTCATCGTTCATAGTACCTATGTGAAGTTATAAAATCAAAGGTAAACTGTGAACTACAAATGACTTAGCCTGTTATTATAATGCCACAGGCAGGCCCTGCATTCAGCAACTATCCAGCAGTGCTTGGATGTCCTGATTTTCTTCTAAAAAAAAAGAAAGAAAAACAAAACTGTAGCTGGGATCACTCAGGATCAACAGACTACCAATGCTACCTGTTGTACTTGCTCACTATGGGGGGTGATGCCAAACACCCAGAAGTACTAAACTGCTTTCCTTCTTGCTGCCCAGGAGTTTCTGACCAGAACTAATAGAAAATAAAAAGTAGAAGGGAAACAATAAAAAGTAAAATGGATATAACTGAAGTTAAACAAGACAAATGAAGTAACAGACCAGAACAGAAAGAGAATTGTAATAGAAGATTACAAATAAAAAAATGCAAGTATCAACACATGATCAAGATACACCAGCAGCTAACAAACAACATAAAATTGAAGATCAGTTGCCAGAGTATTTCAACCATGGTAGAATACTCGCCCCTCTGGCAGGGATTATCCCAGACTTGTCCTTTAATTTAGTTGGACACCATGGCTTACAACCCTTCCAGAGGGAAGCACCATTATGACTTCTATTTTTTTTCTTCAAGAAAATCATAAGGTGGGAACAAAGAAAAATGCTAAGAGGAACCCCTTATTAACACCTAAGACATCTAAACTGCAGCCCAGCTTATGCCCAATGCACTAACAGGTCATTCCCTCACACTCAGATCAAAAAATCAAAGTTCAGAGTGCATCTTAGCATGAATGAGAGAAATTTCTCACCGCTTTTTTTGAACAAAAGGGATAGAAGAGGGGATAGAAAACGAACATAACAATAAAATTCTAAGTGAGAAACACTTAGCAGAAACACTTAGCAGCTTTTAAGGAGCTGAAAAGCAAAAAAAAAATCTAAGTGAGAAACACTTAGTAGAAACAATTTGTAGCTAATTAAGCTGAAAATAAAAAAATAAAAAATTTCTAAGTGAGAAATACTTAGCAACTTTTAGAACAAATATTTCAGTAAATAACCTGTTGAAATGGTAGTTAATGTAACCATTACAGGTTTGAGTGTTTATTGTTTGTTTTTTTCCCAAGGTTCAACCCTGGGAAGAGAAGTAAAAAATTCCGTCAGTGTTGGCCTTCCTGTTCGAAGGTGCGCACCAATGACGATAAATAGAGTGGGGGGGAGAAAACCTTTGATCCAACTGGATCCCTTCACGAGAATGAATATTATTCCTTGGTCAGCAACAGTCATTGTCGCCCTCTGGGCCTGTTAAAAAAATAAAAAATAAAAAGAAAGTTTACATCGGGAATAGGGCAGGAGCCAAAAGCTCCCAGTCCGTTACTTCCCACTCTATCGAAATTCAGGTGCTTCCCTCTGGAAGGGTTGTAAGCCATGGTGTCCGAATTTCGATAAGTGGGAAGTAACGGACTGGGAGCTTTTGGCTCCTGCCCTATTCCCGATGTAAACTTTCTTTTTATTTTTATTTTTTTTGGGAAAACCCCTAATTCCACAAAAATAGTTTGCGAAATCGCCAACTCATCACAAAAAATTTAACCGCTCGAAACAACCCAACATGACGGGAAAAACTTCAGAATTTTCGGAGCTCCGGTGGTTTATTGGTTATGACCGCCGAATCATGACCCGGAGGTCTCGGGTTCGAACCCCGTGACATCCTTTTTTCTCTTTTTCGTAATGACGGAAAATGAGACCAAAACATAGTCAAAGGGCGGATTGATCACCCACTGGTCGAGTTGAGACATATTCCCGTTGCAATAAATCACCAAGACCCCTCCCGTGTGATCGATCACTTTAAAATGTTACTGTGCAGTTCACCAGTGAGACTAAGACCTCCAACCAAAATTCACCAGACTTCAAGCAGCATTCCAATTTTTGTCAGACACATTCGAACCATCGAGAACAGAAATTCTCACGTTAGTAAAAGCTTGACCTTTAGAAATGTGGCTTAACGATCCTCATCATCAATTTAGGTTCGTGTCTTAGAAGCCTTCGTCAATGTGGCCCTCCCAGCCAAACTCCCCACCTGACTGGTGTCTCCAAACGAGGGGTCGAGCCGAAGCCCGTTTGTCGCTGGAATCGGAAAAGCTACGAGTCCGAAAGGACCCTAACCTCCGAAGAGGCAGCTGCCGTTCCCCCATCATTGGATAAGTAAAGCGACGATAAGAGTAGTGGTATTTCATTGTTGGTAAACCTCCCACCTATAACTACACCCGACTAGAGTCAAACTCAACAGGGTCTTCTTTCCCCGCTGACAGTTTCAAGTCCGTTCCCTTGACTGCTGTTCGCCAGATAGTAGGTAGGGACAGAAGGAATCTCATTAGTCCATTCATGCGCGTCTTTAATTAGAAGACGAGGCATTTGGCTGCCTTAAGAGAGTCATCAGCAAATTTGTTTTTTCAGGTTGGACTTTGTACGGAACAGGACTTTTATTAGGGGCTCCCCCCCCCTTGGGGGGGGTTGGGGGGGGGGGCTTGTGTCCCGCCAAGAATTTGGCGGACGCAAGCCACCCTTGCACTCTTCCCAGCTTGGTAGGCTAAAAAACAAAAAACCCGCCGCAAGCCAATTTTTTGGGTCAAGTTCGAGTCCTGGTGGACAACTTTTTTTTGTAGGGAGTTGGCGATTTCGCAAACTATTTTTGTTGAATTAGAGGTTTTCCCTTTTTTTTTTTTAACAGGCCCAAAGGGCGACAATGATGGTTGCTGACCAAGGAATAATATTCAAATGAATTTTCGTTTCAAAGAAACGAACAGAATTGAGAGAGAGGCAGAGAAAAAAAAAAAAAAAAAAAAAGAAAGAATAGAAAAAGAAAAATATGAAGAGGAAATAATCAAACATGAAAAAAAAAAAAAAAAAAAATAAAAATAAAAAACGTTGTATGAAAAAGGAAAAAAAGAAAAAAAAAGACCAGAAAAGGAAAGAGAAAATGAAAAGGTATAATATTATTGTGGGGATATGAGGATAGCAGGGAGATGCTCTTTTTTTTTTTTTTTTTTTATTATTTAAAAAAAGGAAACAATCAGTTTAGCGTCTCGATCAGGACGGAAAATAGAAATTAATCGACATAGTTGATCGATAGAAAAAAAAATGATAACATTGTTTATTCTTTTTTTTTTTTTTTTTTTTTTTTTTTTAAATCCTTTTAATTATTTTAAAGAAAAAACAATCAGTTTAGCGTCTTGACCAGGACGGAAAATAGAAAGTAATCGACATAGTCGATCGATAAAAAAAAAAACAATGATAACATTGTTTATTCCTTTTTTTTTTTTTTTTTTTTTTTGTTCTTTTCATTTATTTTTAAAGAAAAAACAATCAGTTTAGCGTCCTGACCAGGACGGAAAATTGAAAGTGATCGACATAGTCGATCGATAAAAAAACAATGATAACATTGATTAATCTTTTTTTTTTTTTTTTTTTTTTTTTTAACCTTTTAATTATTTTTTAAAGAAAAAACAATCAGTTTAGCGTCTTGACCAGGACGGAAAATAGAAAGTGATCGACATAGTCGATCGATAAAAAACAATGATAACATTGTTTATTCTTTTTTTTTTTTTTTTTTTTTTTTTTTAATCCTTTTTAATATTTTAAAGAAAAAACAATCAGTTTAGCGTCTTGACCAGGACGGAAAATAGAAAGTGATCGACATAGTCGATCGATAAAAAAACAATGATAACATTGTTTATTCTTTTTTTTTTTTTTTTTTAAATTCTTTTTATTTATTTTTAAAGAAAAAAAAACGGAAAATAAAAGTTAGTCGACAAAGTCGAACGATAAAAAAAAAACAATGATAACATTGTTTATTCTTTTTGTTTTTGTTTTTTTTTTTTTATATTCTTTTTTATTAATTTTGAAAAAAAAAAAACAATCAGTTTAGCGTCTTGACCAGGACGGAAAATAGAAAGTAATCGACATAGTCGATCGATGAAAAAAAAACAATGATAACATTGTTTATTCTTTTTTTTTTTTTTTTTTTTAAATTCTTTTTATTTATTTTTTAAAAAGAAAAAAAAACGGAAAATAGAAATTAGTCAACAAAGTCGAACAATAAAAAAAAAAAACAATGATAACATTGTTTATTCTTTTTTTTTTATTTTTTTTTTATATTCTTTTTTATTAATTTTGAAAAAAAAAAACAATCAGTTTAGCGTCTTGACCAGGACGGAAAATAGAAAGTGATCGACATAGTCGATCGATAAAAAAAAACAATGATAACATTGTTTATTCTTTTTTTTTTATTTTTTTTTGTATTCTTTTTTATTAATTTTGAAAAAAAACAATCAGTTTAACGTCTTGACCAGGACGGAAAATAGAAAGTGATCGACATAGTCGATCGAGAAAAAAAAAACAATGATAACATTGTTTATTCTTTTTTTTTTTTTTTTTTTTTTTTTTTTTAAATCCTTTTTATTATTTTTAAAGAAAAAACAATCAGTTTAGCGTCTTGACCAGGACGAAAAATAGAAAGTGATCGACATAGTCGATCGATAAAAAAACAATGATAACATTGTTTATTCTTTTTTTTTTTTTTTTTTTTTTTTTTAAATCCTTCTTATTATTTTTTAAAGAAAAAACAATCAGTTTAGCGTCTTGACCAGGACGGAAAATAGAAAGTAATCGACATAGTCGATCGATAAAATAAAAACAATGATAACATTGTTTATTCCTTTTTTCTTTTTTTTTTTTATTCTTTTTATTAATTTTAAAGAAAAAACAATCAGTTTAGCGTCCTGACCAGGACGAAAAATAGAAAGTGATCGACATAGTCGATCGATAAAAAAACAATGATAACATTGTTTATTCTTTTTTTTTTGTTTTTTTTTTTTATTCTTTTTATTTATTTTTTAAAGAAAAAACAATCAGTTTAGCGTCTTGACCAGGACGGAAAATAGAAATTAGTCGACAAAGTCAATCGATAACAAAACAATGATAACATTGTTTATTCTTTTTTTTTTTTTTTTTTTTTTTTTTATTCTTTTTATTTATTTTTTAAAGAAAAAACAATCAGTTTAGCGTCCTGACCAGGACGGAAAATAGAAAGTAATCGACATAGTCGATCGATAAAAAAAAACAATGATAACATTGTTTAATCTTTTTTTTTTTTTTTTTTTTTTATTCTTTTTATTTATTTAGAAAAAACAATCAGTTTAGCGTCTTGACCGGGACGGAAAATAGAAATTAGTCGACAAAGTCGATCGATAAAAAAACAATGATAACATTGTTTATTCTTTTTTTTTTTTTTTTTTTTTTAAATTCTTTTTATTTATTTTTTAAGAAAAAAACGGAAAATAGAAATTAGTCGACAAAGTCGAACGATAAAAAAACAATGATAACATTGTTTATTCTTTTTTTATTTTTTTTTTTTATAATCTTTTTTATTAATTTTGAAAAAAAAAAAAAACAATCAGTTTAGCGTCTTGACCAGGACGGAAAATAGAAAGTAATCGACGTAGTCGATCGATAAAAAAACAATGATAACATTGTTTATTCTTTTTTTTTTTTTTTTTTTTTTAAATTCTTTTTATTTATTTTTTAAGAGAAAAAAACGGAAAATAGAAATTAGTCGACAAAGTCGAACGATAAAAAAACAATGATAACATTGTTTATTCTTTTTTTTATTTTTTTTTTTTTTTTATAATCTTTTTTTATTAATTTTGAAAAAAAAAAACAATCAGTTTAGCGTCCTGACCAGGACGGAAAATAGAAATTAGTCGACAAAATCGATCGATAAAAAAACAATGATAACATTGTTTATTCTTTTTTTTTTTTTTTTTTTTAAATTCTTTTTATTTATTTTTTAAGAGAAAAAAACGGAAAATAGAATTTAGTCGACAAAGTCGAACGATAAAAAAACAATGATAACATTGTTTATTCTTTTTTTTATTTTTTTTTTTTATATTCTTTTTACACTAAATTAAAGGACAAGTCTGGGATAATCCCTGCCAGAGGGGCGAGTATTCTACCATGGTTGAAATACTCTGGCAACTGATCTTCAATTTTATGTTGTTTGTTAGCTGCTGGTGTATCTTGATAATGTGTTGATACTTGCATTTTTTTATTTGTAATCTTCTATTACAATTCTCTTTCTGTTCTGGTCTGTTACTTCATTTGTCTTGTTTAACTTCAGTTATATCCATTTTACTTTTTATTGTTTCCCATCTACTTTTTATTTTCTATTAGTTCTGGTCAGAAACTCCTGGGCAGCAAGAAGGAAAGCAGTTTAGTACTTCTGGGTGTTTGGCATCACCCCCCATAGTGAGCAAGTACAACAGGTAGCATTGGTAGTCTGTTGATCCTGAGTGATCCCAGCTACAGTTTTGTTTTTCTTTCTTTTTTTTAGAAGAAGATCAGGACATCCAAGCACTGCTGGATAGTTGCTGAATGCAGGGCCTGCCTGTGGCATTATAATAACAGGCTAAGTCATTTGTAGTTCATAGTTTACCTTTGATTTTATAACTTCACATAGGTACTATGAACGATGAGAGATCCAGTGGGATCACTCAGGGGAATTTCGATAAAGTGGGAAGTAACGGACTGGGAGCTTTTGGCTCCTGCCCTATTCCCGATGTAAACTTTCTTTTTATTTTTATTTTTTTTTAACAGGCCCAAAGGGCGACAATGATGGTTGCTGACCAAGGAATAATATTCAAATGAATTTTCGTTTCAAAGAAACGAACAGAATTAAGAGAGAGGCAGAGAAAAAAAAAAAAAAAAAAGAAAGAAAAGAAAAGAAAAAAAAAAAATGAAGAGGAAATAATCAAACATGAAAAAAAAAAAAAAAAAAAAAATATATCAGTCATTCCTTTTTTTTGCGAACAAATTCTGGACACTGAAAAAAGTTTTCAAAAAAAAATTGTAAAAATTTCGATCGAAGCGGCATTTTAATGCGCTGCATCGTTGGGTTCATTTCCGTCCGAAATCGGGAGGTTGGCATCACATACTTGTCTCCCGAATTGAGAAAAGAGATTTTGTGGTTTACTAAATCAGCTCAGCCGTGGACAAGTACCAAAACTAAAAATTAATCGAAGGGTCTAATTTTACACTGCTGACCCAGCGGGATTCAGAGAAAAAATAATCGAGCAAAAATATATTAAAGAGTACTCAGCATGTGCCGGTGAGGCAGATTGTTACTACCTGTCTTTTTGGACCTACTTTGATACTTAATGAAAACACTTTCTTTATATAGATGCAACATTTTCCTTACATAATTGCTACTAGGGTTGATTAGCTAGCAAAAAGGTGCATATCTCTTGAGTTCGGGAGAAGGAAAAAAAATTAGTAAAAAAAAAAAATTAGGGGTGTTTTTTACTCAGATTTTCTCGATCTTTCCATTCCAGGTCTGGGATTAATATTTATCATTGAGTAGTACCAAGGAAATCTTGCAAAGAGACGTTTATCTCTTTTTAGCAGCACTTACCATGTTTAAAAGTATATCCCTATGCCTAATTTTACAGATCGCACCCTCCCCGATTCCAAAAAATAAAAAATCGAGCAAAAGTAACATATCGTGTAACCTTGCTCAGGCGGTGAGAAAATGGTGTTTTTTGTTCGCAAAAAAAAGGAATGACTGATATATATAAATAAAAAACGTTGTATGAAAAAGGAAAAAAAAGAAAAAAAAAAGACCAGAAAAGGAAAGAGAAAATGAAAAGGTATAATATTATTGTGGGGATATGAGGGATAGCAGGGAGATGCTCTTTTCTTTTTTTTTTTTTTTTTCTTATTTATTATTTAAAAAAAGGAAACAATCAGTTTAGCGTCTCGATCAGGACGGAAAATAGAAATTAATCGACATAGTTGATCGATAGAAAAAAAAAACAATGATAACATTGTTTATTCATTTTTTTTTTTTTTTTTTTTTTTTTTTTTTTTTTTAAATCTTTTTAATTATTTTAAAGAAAAAACAATCAGTTTAGCGTCTTGACCAGGACGGAAAATAGTAAGTAATCGACATAGTCGATCGATAAAAAAAAAAACAATGATAACATTGTTTATTCCTTTTTTTTTTTTTTTTATTCTTTTTATTTATTTTTAAAGAAAAAACAAACAACTAGTAGAGACCACCAATGTTGTGCGTTGATAGGCAAGGTGACCAACCTTGACATTCTTTCTTTTCTCTCCTGTTCTGACAAACACAAAATACACACACAGCTTACAGTGTGTTCTTTGTGTATGTTTTCTTCAGGTGTGAGTAGTTTTTTTGTTCTTGCTCTTCAGGGAGGGCCTTAGCCAAAAGCTAACAGTCCAAATCTCACCTGGAAATTCAACTCACACCCGACTAGAGTCAAACTCAACAGGGTCTTCTTTCCCCGCTGACAGTTTCAAGTCCGTTCCCTTGACTGCTGTTCGCCAGATAGTAGGTAGGGACAGAAGGCATCTCATTAGTCCATTCATGCGCGTCTTTGATTAGAAGACGAGGCATTTGGCTACCTTAAGAGAGTCATCAGTTGCAAATTTGTTTTTTCAAGTTGGACTTTGTACGGAACAGGCGGGCTTTTATTAGGGGCTCCCCCCCCCCCTTGGGGGGGTTGGGGGGGCTTGCGTCCCGCCAAGAATTTGGCGGACGCAAGCCACCCTTGCACTCTTCCCGCTTGGTAGGCTAAAAAACAAAAAACCCGCCGCAAGCCAAATTTTTGGGTCAAGTTCGAGTCCTGGTGGACAACTTTTTTTTGTAGGGAGTTGGCGATTTCGCAAACTATTTTTGTTGAATTAGAGGTTTTCCCTTAAAAAATAAATAAAAAGAATTTAAAATAAAATAAAAAAAGAATAAACAATGTTATCATTGTTTTTTTATCGATCGACTATGTCGATCACTTTCTATTTTCCGTCCTGGTCAAGACGCTAAACTGATTGTTTTTTTTTTCAAAATTAATAAAAA
The DNA here is from genome assembly GCA_964019425.1 of Flectonema sp. DT1601. Taxonomy (NCBI): domain Eukaryota; phylum Euglenozoa; class Diplonemea; order Diplonemida; family Diplonemidae; genus Flectonema; species Flectonema sp. DT1601. Next base: position 318,518 of record OZ025817.1, on the reverse strand, counting down.
AGCACTTTGTTTATTTAGTTTTTTAGCTTATTTATTATTTATTGTTCGTTTTTGTTTGTATTATTTTATCGATATGTTTATGTCCGTCAGATCATAACGTTAATCAGGTTAATTGTTAATTGTAAATGGTCTAAACCCCAATCCAAGTTCCCAAGGCTTGGCATAGATTTGAGTGACGCCTTACTGGCCTCCTCATCCTCTATGAGTGGTGAGGGGGCCAGCAATGGTTTTTTTTTTTTTTTTTTTCGCTCTTATTTCTTTTTTTTCTTTTTCTTTTACTCTAATATGAAATATTTTTGAACAAAATGTGATTATTAATTTAAAAAAAAAAAAAAAATAAATAATGTAAATGAATACTAAATTCTGACCCAGATTCTTCAATTTCTTCAGTTCCTAATCCTAACAGTGTTCAGGATTTTGAAGAAGTACCTGAAATTGAAGTAGGACCTGAAGTTATCAACATTGATTAAAATCTATGTTTTCCCCTATATTTTTCTCCCTATTTTATAAATTCCCTTAGCTTGTTTCTATTTACTTTTAATTTTGTTTTCTTCTCTCTTTTGTATAAGTTCCCTCACAGCAATTTGAATGATTCAATTTATATGTTCACTTCTAATTATATTTTTCTACTTACAGCACACCAATAAAATATAACTGCACTAAATAAATTTTCCTAGTTTATTGTATTTTCACACCTTTTCTTTCACAAGGGGAAAAAAAAAATGGCTGGGCAAAATGTTTGTTAGCAGGGAAATATTCTCGCGGGGAAATATTCTCGCGGATTTAGGAAAAATGAGAAAAACTCGCGGGTTTTTCCCCACAAGAATATTTCCCTTTACAGTAAGGGTGGACAATACATCTGTAATGGGAGCAGTTCGAAAGAAACAATGTCTCAAGAATAAGATTTTGAACGATCTAGTTTTAGCTGTATCCGACTGGTTGACAATCAGAAGACTGGAATTTACAATTAAATACATTAGATCTGCTCTCAACCCGGCAGATGGCCCCTCACGAATTGCTCTTGGTAAGCTTTCTTCAGAAGCAATTCATACAAAGGTTCTACAAGCGGTGGGGTCATTCTTTAAGACTTGAACTCGGCGTTATTCAAAATTATACTAATATTATTATAATATATCTAACTCTATTTACATTAATTACATTAATTTGGTTTTACTGGCGTTGGGGTGTTTCTTCCTGAGGTCCTCTAATTGTTTACCCTTTTGTATGGCTTGTTGCACCTCTTGCCTCGGTGCTTTTCAAAGTCTTAGTAATCGACCTCTCGAAGAATGTAACATTACCCCGACGTTAGTGAGTATTTGTTTAATTTGTTTCCTCTGTGAAATTAATATTCTTTATTTTATCAAGTCATATCACAAAATGGATGAAGATGGTTATTCTCTCAGTTTACTCAGGGAATGATCACTAAGTCCAATTTTGTGCCCTTTCCTTACTGTTTTCTTCTTAATAATTTTCTGGTTGAAAAACCCAAAAATTGTGCCGTCGCCAGGAATCGAACCCGTGCCGCGGCTACCCAAGCGATCTACGGTCGACGACCATATCCACTCGGCTATGCAGGCTCTGGTACGTCGAAAATTATTCTATACTTATTACTCTTCTGTCCTAACGGAACGAAAAATGGAAAAGGTCCTCCCTTAGCTGAAATGCACTCTGCACCCTAGTCTTTGGATTAGGAATGTCTATATCGATCTTTTAGCTCTCGTTGCATAAGTGATCACTATGTTTGAGATGTTATTCTGTATCAGTACATTATTAATTAAAACATTAATTCCTTTCCTTAGCAAATTTTGCTTAATCCTCATTGAACTTACTTAAACTTTAATCTTTTTCCCACCCTCCCACCCTGGGTGTTTCTTCCTGAGGTCCTCTAATTGTTTACCCTTTTGTATGGCTTGTTGCACCTCTTGCCTCGGTGCTTTTCAAAGTCTTAGTAATCGACCTCTCGAAGAATGTAACATTACCCCGACGTTAGTGAGTATTTGTTTAATTTGTTTCCTCTGTGAAATTAATATTCTTTATTTTATCAAGTCATATCACAAAATGGATGAAGATGGTTATTCCTTGGTCAGCAACCATCATTGTCGCCCTTTGGGCCTGTTAAAAAAAAAAATAAAAATAAAAAGAAAGTTTACATCGGGAATAGGGCAGGAGCCAAAAGCTCCCAGTCCGTTACTTCCCACTTATCGAAATTCACAGGCTAAGTCATTTGTAGTTCATAGTTTACCTTTGATTTTATAACTTCACACAGGGTACTATGAACGATGAGAGATCCAGTGGGATCACTCAGGGTCTAGTAGAGACTACCAATGTTGTGCGTTGATAGGCAAGGTGACCAACCTTGACATTCTTTCTTTTCTCTCCTGTTGTGACAAACACAAAATACACACACAGCTTACAGTGTGTTCTTTGTGTATGTTTTCTTCAGGTGTGAGTAGTTTTTTTGTTCTTGCTCTTCAGGGAGGGCCTTAGCCAAAAGCTAACAGTCCAAATCTCACCTGGAAATTCAACTCCTTATTGTGGGGATATGGGGATAGCAGGGAGATGCTCTTTTTTTTTTTTTTTTTTTTATTACTGTAAAGGGAAATATTCTTGTGGGGAAAAACCCGCGAGTTTTTATTATTTTTTCTAAATCCGCGAGAATATTTCCCCGCAGGAATATTTCCCTGCAAGCATACTTTTTTTCCAGCCATTTTTTTTTGTTCCTTTTTGTGAAGAAAATATGTGTGCTATGAAGGAAAGTTTCAGCAAAACTTATTTTTGTTGTGCAGTATGGTTGTTTTTTATTGTGTTTGCTTGGTAATAATGCTTTGTTCTACCTGACACTCAATAGAAGCACAAAGATTTCTTAGATTCTTTATCAACTGACTGACTTTTGCAAAAATCCACTGTGGCAGGGAAATATTCTTGTGGGGAAAAACCCGCGAGTAAAAAAAAAAATCTCCAAATCCGCGAGAATATTTCCCTGCGGGAATATTTCCCCGCAAGAATATTTCCCCGCGAGAATATTTCCCTTTACAGTATATCAAGTTTTAATTTTCCTAAACTGCGATTGTCCAATGCCCTTAATGTGTTCAACAATGCTTTTGCTTCTAATACATTTATATGAAGACCCTTTTCCTTCTTCCAAACATCTCCTACTACAGTTAATTCTCCAGACGGTTCGACAATTACACCTCCCCAACCTTCCAACGAAGCATCAACAAAAACTGTAAGCATTCTCATCTTCGAAGACACTTTTTTATTAATAATCCGCTCTGTTGAAGCACCATTAATCCACTTCTCTAATTCTAATTGAATCGATCTAGGTACCGAAACCAGACTGTCCAAACTAACAATGCCTCGGTTGATTTTGTTTATGATTCTTCTAATAAACTTAAGTGAGAACCAAAACCTACCTGGCGATACTCCTGACACAGCAGAGGCATGCATTAACCTTCCCATTAACGACTCCAATTCACTTGCTGTGATTTTTGAAAGTCTGGCACCAAAAATTTTCTTCTTCAACCTGTCAGCAATTACAACCGAATTCCGCAAGTGATCGAACTGAACACCAAGAAAGTCATAACTTGCTGACAAATCAAACGAGTCGGCTTGTTTCCAAGTTGCTGATGCTTTAGTTGCAACTTCATCAAGCTCTTTGGTTCTAGTTTCAGTATTCTCTCTTGACCCAGAGTATCGAATGTTGTCAATCCAAACATCGATTCTGACATCGTTAATTGCTAATTCCGACTTCACGTAGTCTGGATGACCAGCTATGGTTGCTGCTAGACTATGCATTATTTCTGGGGCACATGAATGACCCATCGGCAGTCTTGAGAGCTCATACCAGTGATCGTCATCGGTCTTGAATCTGAAATACTTCCTTGCATCAAGCGGTATCTCGACCTGGTAAAAACCAGTTCTGAAATCTCTACCACTTGCGCATTCAGTCAAGGATGCATCCAAGTACCTGGATATGTGTTCAAGAGGAACATCAGCAACATATCCTTTCTTCACCAGTAATTCATTGGCCTGCTTAGTCCAGAGTATAAACCTCTGACGCATACCAGTCGGCTTCTGTTCAATAACAGTGAACGGAACATTATTAAAAACTTCTCCCTTTGATGCCCTATTTGCAATTCCGTTTGCTACTAACAGCTCAGCATGTGAACGAGAGAAAGTACTTCCAAGAGTAAACACATCTAAATCAGAAGATAAATCAAGAGGAGTAAAATGATGAACTTCAGGCGAACCTGTGAAACTGCTATTGCGGCTTACTCTCTTTGGGTAAAATGTTAAATCCCACACAAAATTAAATCTTTCTAGTCGCTTTTGCGACATCCGCCCCTTAATAAATGAAATTGACATCGGTTCTATTTTCGTTACATGCAATGGCGATTCCTTTTCCTGCGCTGTCACCGGCAGCCTCGACCGCTTTGGTCTTCTACATATATTATGCTTCCTCACAACAAGTTTGTTATTTCGCTCGTTCTCAGCGCATGAGCCATGTCCACTGGGTTTCCTCCATATCTTATCGTGACTGCTGAGAACGGATCGTTCTTCGATGAATGCTTCAGCAGCCTTCCCAACACAATCTCGTCGACTACTTCGCCGATCGACATTAATCCCATTATATGAGAAATCGCGCCCCTTTTTATTGAGTGGGCTGAATATTTTTCCATGCCCTTTTCCTTCTTCCACATTGCATCGAGACCTCTCGTCGTCACCTTTGTAAGACTCACGAAATCTCCCATCACCTGCAGACCCTGTGCAATCTCCAGAGTAAGAAATCCCTTTATCACTACCCATCTGGACGGCCTGAATGGATCTTCCCTTCGCCCCTTCGGGACATCCCACCAGTCTACAACTATTTCCTTCGCAGAAATGGAAATAAAATTCTGCTTCCCCAGTTTCCATACTTCTCCCCATCTTGCTGCCGTCTTCCACGCGATCAGTAAACCAGTCCTTAGGTTCACATCTTGTCTCATCGACCATGCAATCAAGCTGGGGCGATCTATTGGTTTTGCTTGTTCCAACGGAATCGCCGCTCCGTCTGCTCTCAACGCCGCTGCTAATTGTTTCAATGTCTCGTTCGCCAATCCCATTCTCTTTAGCATTCCTGAAAAGGCTTTGGCGTACGCTAGCATTCCCTGCTTTGACACCTTCGTCGCCGTCACAAATAACGCTACCGTATCCTGGTTTACCGGGACGTCGTTCCGTTCTACCCAAATCAGCAGTCGGTCCCAAAGACACTGCCTGTTGCGCATCGTACTTTGAGCCCATATCCTCCCTGCTATCCGCTCCAGTGTCAGCAACGAATCGTTCAGATCCGATGTGAACTCTTTGTTCCGTCCTTTTTGGATTCTCCTCACCTGATCTTCTATTTGATTTTTCATCAGGCTTCCAAATAGAGTTGAAACCTCGGCGCCTTCCGAACTCCTTATTTTCTCTCCCATCTCTATTATTCGGTCTGGAACAGATACTACTTCTTCTAACAACTTGCTTTTCTGCAGTTATTTGCCTTTGTCATGAAATTTTTTTTTTTTATTTTTTACTGCTTTTTGCGCCACTCACCTCCAAAAAAACATGGGTACACCTTTTTTATGGTTATCTCTCAACCTATCGGTCTTGAAAAGCCTTCACAAATTCTAGGTGGAAGGAAGATTTTAGTTGGTGCCAAGCTGTCTTTTTGTTATGGTTTAGACAATTTGGGTTGTAATAAATAATCCCATTCATTTTTGCAGTTATTTGCCACCTTTCCACTACCAATGCTTATGTAGCACTTCTGGGCAAATTTAAGCTGCCAATTTTCTTCAGTAGGAAGTAAGTAAGAAATGTAAGAAAAAATTTTGCCTAAGGAAAAATGCTGGATTTTTGCGCCCGGGCAGGTCTAGAAAAGATGGGTAACCATTTTCTTAAAGTATAAAATGTGATGAAAAAATTTTTTTGGTATGGTTTTGAAATTTAGGTGTATGGTTGCCAATTTAGCAAATTTTTTTTTTTTGAAATAATTTTTTCCTTTTTAATAAATTTTAGGTGCCAAGCTGTCTTTTTGTTACAGTTTAGACAATTTGGGTTTTAATAAATAAATTCTTTCACTTTTGCAGTTATTTGCCACTCTGTTACATCTCACTATTCTGAAAAAGCAATCTTTGATTTCATTTTTTTTTGGGTAAAGGGGTCTTTCCTACACAAATAGTAAACTTGGGGGGGGGCTTGCACTCTTCCCAGCTTAATCATCCATTAGTAGCAAATTTGTTTTTCAAGTTGGACTTTGTACGGGAGAGGTTGGCTTTTATTAGTGGCTCCCCTTGGGGGGGGTTGGAGGGGGCAAGTTAGACTTTGTACGGGACAGGCAGACTTTGTACGGGGGAGGTTGGCTTTTATTAGTGGCTCCCCCCCCTTGGGGGGGGTTGGGGGGGGGGCTTGCACTCTTCCCAGCTTAATCATCCATTAGTAGCAAATTTGTTTTTCAGGTTGGACTTTGTACGGGACAGGCAGGCTTTGTACGGGAGAGGTTGGCTTTTATTAGTGGCTCCCCCCCCTTGGGGGGGTTGGGGGGGGGGGTTAACTGTTCGAGTTTGTACGTAAAATACAAATGTTTTGTATCATAGACGATAATTTAACATTAGTTCTGAGATACAGTGACTAAAGGTAATGTTAGTGCAGGTATACACTCTGCGATTGACGTAAATACTTTACATTATAATAAATGTTTCTAACTTAGCTGCATACACATCTCTTTTTCCGTGTTGTCATTCAGTGCAGTACGGAATCGAGTTATTCAATTTTGAATTAATCGTGAGCCCTGGGAAACCAAAACCAGGGTATAATGTAATACGGCAGAGGGGGTAACTTGATACTAATATTAAATGGAATGGTAATACGGCAGAGGGGGGGGGGGGGGGGGCTTGCGTTCCGCCAAATTCCCCATCCCGTAGTTCTTCTCACATTTCTATTTTATTGAAAATAATGTAATGAACGATAACCTCAGTTCAATTCTTAATTTTGTCTTAATTAGTTTAACAATACAAAATGGATGAAGATGGTCATTCCCTTATTAATATAACCAAATTCCTATATTTCCATCCCAGGGTCGCACACATTGCAGATACAGTTCGATAAACCTGTTGTGAATGGTTTATAAAATGCTCAGAATGAAGAAAAATAAAGTGGAAAGACAGGGGGGGATGTGACTAAATAAATAAAAAATGGAAAATCCCAGGACCTGCATAGCCGAGTGGATATGGTCACCGACCTTAAGTCTATTCGGTAGCCGTGGCACGGGTTCAATTCCCTGTTACGGCATATTTTTTGTGTTTTTCAACCAGGAAAATTAGTAAGAAGAAAACAGCAAGGAAAAGAGTACAAATTTTGTTAGTAAGTGGTATGGTTTTGAAATTGTGGGTGTATGGTTGCCAATTTGGTAAAAAAAAAATTCTTCAGAAAAAAATTTTCCTTTATAATATTTTCTGAAAAATTTATTTTTTCAATTTTTTTGCTACAGATCTTTTTTTCACTCTAATTCTTTCACTTTTGCAGTTATTTGCCTTTGTTACAGCAATTTCATTTTTTTTTTTTTTGAACACAAAGAAAAATTTTTGCCTAAGGAAAAATGCTGGATTTTTGTGCCCAAGCAGGTCTAGAAAAGATGGGTAACCATTTTCTTAAAGTATAAAATGTGATGAAAATTTTTTTTTGGTATGGTTTTGAAATTTAGGTGTATGGTTGCCAATTTGGTAAAAAAAAAATTCTTCAGAAAAAAATTTTCCTTTATAATATTTTCTGAAAAATTTTATTTTTTCAATTTTTTTTGCTATAGGTTTTTGCTACAGATCTCCTAAAAAAGATGGGAACACATTTTTTATAGTTATCTCTTGACCTCTTCATAAATTCCTGAGTGGAGAAAATTTTAGGTGCCAAGCTGTCTTTTTGTTATAGTTAAGTTTTGTTGCAGTTATTTCCACTTTGTCACATCTAACCAATAAAAGTAAAAGAAAAATCTTTGAATTCCATTTTTTCAATTTCTTTTTTTTTTTTTTTTTTTGGCACAGGACAGAACATCAGTCAGTAGCACACTTTATTATTACATTGTACATTAAGTTGATATTCAAAAATGTTTTATTAACCTGTTTTTTTCAGTGATAATAAGTAAAATGCCTGACAAACCAGCTAACAAGCCAGTAGTAATGTTGATGGACTTGCCAAGGAGTGCACCAAAGCCACCCAGCATGTTTACACGAGGCAGCAGGGTCCAAAGTGTACAACAGACCCCTGCACTGGCAAGATTGATGGACTTCGACTTTGGTCGGAGCTTGCCAAAACCACCCAGCAAGTTTGCACGAGGCAGTAGGGTAACACCAACTACCACTGCAGTTGCAACAGTGTTTGACTTCCAAGAAGAAATATTGACGGACTTCGAGATTGGAAGTGATGACAGCAGCGATGATGGACTATTGTACCAAGATTCCATTGTGCAAGGCAAGTGCACAAACTGTGGGCTGCAGCTCACGGACCCAGGAAGAATCAACAACAACAACAACAACAACAACAACCCTGCTGAATATGTAAAGAAGCACGCTTCTGAGTGCAGTGGAACCTGTGGTTTCTGTGGTTTGTACTTTGGGAGAAATCGACTTTTTAAACATATTGCATTCTGTCCAGGGAATCCCTTCCAGGCTGACGCACGAACAGCAGAATGGAAACCTTTATACTATACCTCCACCACCAAGAACGACACAAGTATGGGGTATCCATGTGCAGTTCTTGCAGCTGCTATTCTGGCGTTGCATGCGACAAAGGAATCAGCACAGCTCCCAACATACCACAATAAGCTCCTGCATCTCCAGGCACACCAGCATGTTGGATGCCTGTACCGACTCCAGCAGGCAAGAAAATGGTGGCACTTACTGCAACAACTGCCTGGAGGAATGAACAACAACAACAATGATAAGAATGTCTGTGCTGCGCTTATCGGCAGGCTTACTGTGATTGTGGATACCGTCCTCAAATCAGGTGCACACCTTTCGCAAATTGAAGCTATCTTGAAGCAGATGCAACATGCGGTGGCTGACACCGTCGCAGGCAGGCATGCTCCATGTGTTGCTTCCCTTGCACTTCGCAACCAGTTCGGTCAGCAGAATCACTGCAAGAACTGTGGGTCGCCACTCAGAACATTGGTAGCCCTGGAAGGGTTGAATTTCGATAAAGTGGGAAGTAACGGACTGGGAGCTTTTGGCTCCTGCCCTATTCCCGATGTAAACTTTCTTTTTATTTTATTTTTTTTTAACAGGCCCAAAGGGCGACAATGATGGTTGCTGACCAAGGAATAATATTCAAATGAATTTTCGTTTCAAAGAAACGAACAGAATTAAGAGAGAGGCAGAGGAAAAAAAAAAAAAAAAGAAAGAAAAGAAAAGAAAAAAAAAAATGAAGAGGAAATAATCAAACATGAAAAAAAAAAAAAAAAATATATATATATAAATAAAAAACGTTGTATGAAAAAGGAAAAAAAGAAAAAAAAAAAGACCAGAAAAGGAAAGAGAAAATGAAAAGGTATAATATTATTGTGGGGATATGAGGGATAGCAGGGAGATGCTCTTTTTTTTTTTTTTTTTTTTTTTTTTTCTTATTTATTATTTAAAAAAAGGAAACAATCAGTTTAGCGTCTCGATCAGGACGGAAAATAGAAATTAATCGACATAGTTGATCGATAGAAAAAAAAACAATGATAACATTGTTTATACATTTTTTTTTTTTTTTTTTTTTTTTAAATCTTTTTAATTATTTTAAAGAAAAAACAATCAGTTTAGCGTCTTGACCAGGACGGAAAATAGTAAGTAATCGACATAGTCGATCGATAAAAAAAAAACAATGATAACATTGTTTATTCCTTTTTTTTTTTTTTTTTATTCTTTTTATTTATTTTTAAAGAAAAAACAATCAGTTTAGCGTCCTGACCAGGACGGAAAATAGAAAGTAATCGACATAGTCGATCGATAAAAAAAACAATGATAACATTGTTTATTCTTTTTTTTTTTTTTTTATTTTAATTCTTTTTATTTATTTTTAAAAAGAAAAAAAATGGAAAATAGAAATTAGTCAACAAAGTCGAACGATAAAAAAAAACAATGATAACATTGTTTATTCTTTTTTTTTTTTATTTTTTTTATATTCTTTTTTATTAATTTTGAAAAAAAAAACAATCAGTTTAGCGTCTTGACCAGGACGGAAAATAGAAAGTAATCGACATAGTCGATCGATAAAAAAAACAATGATAACATTGTTTATTCTTTTTTTTTTTTATTTTAAATTCTTTTTATTAATTTTTTAAAGAAAAAAAACGGAAAATAGAAATTAGTCGACAAAGTCGAACGATAAAAAAAAACAATGATAACATTGTTTATTCTTTTTTTTGTATTTTTTTATATTCTTTTTTTTTATTAATTTTGAAAAAAAAACAATCAGTTTAGCGTCTTGACCAGGACGGAAAATAGAAAGTAATCGACATAGTCGATCGATAAAAAAAACAATGATAACATTGTTTATTCTTTTTTTTTTTTTTTTTTTTTAAATTCTTTTTATTTATTTTTTAAAGAAAAAAAAACGGAAAATAGAAATTAGTCAACAAAGTCGAACGATAAAAAAAAACAATGATAACATTGTTTATTCTTTTTTTTTATTTTTTTTTTTTTAATATTTTTTTTTTATTTTGAAAAAAAAAACAATCAGTTTAGCGTCTTGACCAGGACGGAAAATAGAAAGTAATCGACATAGTCGATCGATAAAAAAAACAATGATAACATTGTTTATTCTTTTTTTTGTATTTTTTTATATTCTTTTTTATTAATTTTGAAAAAAAAAACAATCAGTTTAGCGTCTTGACCAGGACGGAAAATAGAAAGTAATCGACATAGTCGATCGATAAAAAAAACAATGATAACATTGTTTATTCTTTTTTTTGTATTTTTTTATATTCTTTTTTATTAATTTTGAAAAAAAAACAATCAGTTTAGCGTCTTGACCAGGACGGAAAATAGAAAGTAATCGACATAGTCGATCGATAAAGAAAACAATGATAACATTGTTTATTCTTTTTTTTGTATTTTTTTATATTCTTTTTTATTAATTTTGAAAAAAAAACAATCAGTTTAGCGTCTTGACCAGGACGGAAAATAGAAAGTAATCGACATAGTCGATCGATAAAAAAAACAATGATAACATTGTTTATTCTTTTTTTTTTTTTTTTTTTTTAAATTCTTTTTATTTATTTTTTAAAGAAAAAAAAACGGAAAATAGAAATTAGTCAACAAAGTCGAACGATAAAGAAAAACAATGATAACATTGTTTATTCTTTTTTTTTATTTTTTTTTTTTTAATATTTTTTTTTTATTTTGAAAAAAAAAAACAATCAGTTTAGCGTCTTGACCAGGACGGAAAATAGAAAGTGATCGACATAGTCGATCGATAAAAAAACAATGATAACATTGTTTATTCTTTTTTTTTATTTTAAATTCTTTTTATTTATTTTTAAAAGAAAAAAAACGGAAAATAGAAATTAGTCGACAAAGTCGAACGATAAAAAAAAACAATGATAACATTGTTTATTCTTTTTTTTTGTATTTTTTTATATTCTTTTTTATTAATTTTGAAAAAAAAAAACAATCAGTTTAGCGTCTTGACCAGGACGGAAAATAGAAAGTGATCGACATAGTCGATCGATAAAAAAAACAATGATAACATTGTTTATTCTTTTTTTTGTATTTTTTTATATTCTTTTTTATTAATTTTGAAAAAAAAACAATCAGTTTAGCGTCTTGACCAGGACGGAAAATAGAAAGTAATCGACATAGTCGATCGATAAAGAAAACAATGATAACATTGTTTATTCTTTTTTTTGTATTTTTTTATATTCTTTTTTATTAATTTTGAAAAAAAAACAATCAGTTTAGCGTCTTGACCAGGACGGAAAATAGAAAGTAATCGACATAGTCGATCGATAAAAAAAACAATGATAACATTGTTTATTCTTTTTTTTTTTTTTTTTTTTTAAATTCTTTTTATTTATTTTTTAAAGAAAAAAAAACGGAAAATAGAAATTAGTCAACAAAGTCGAACGATAAAGAAAAACAATGATAACATTGTTTATTCTTTTTTTTTATTTTTTTTTTTTTAATATTTTTTTTTTATTTTGAAAAAAAAAAACAATCAGTTTAGCGTCTTGACCAGGACGGAAAATAGAAAGTGATCGACATAGTCGATCGATAAAAAAACAATGATAACATTGTTTATTCTTTTTTTTTATTTTAAATTCTTTTTATTTATTTTTAAAAGAAAAAAAACGGAAAATAGAAATTAGTCGACAAAGTCGAACGATAAAAAAAAACAATGATAACATTGTTTATTCTTTTTTTTTGTATTTTTTTATATTCTTTTTTATTAATTTTGAAAAAAAAAAACAATCAGTTTAGCGTCTTGACCAGGACGGAAAATAGAAAGTGATCGACATAGTCGATCGATAAAAAAAACAATGATAACATTGTTTATTCTTTTTTTTTATTTTAAATTCTTTTTATTTATTCTTTAAAGAAAAGAAACGGAAAATAGAAATTAGTCGACAAAGTCGAACGATAAAAAAAAAAACAATGATAACATTGTTTATTCTTTTTTTTTTTTTTTTTTATATTCTTTTTTATTAATTTTGAAAAAAAAACAATCAGTTTAGCGTCTTGACCAGGACGGAAAATAGAAAGTGATCGACATAGTCGATCGATAAAAAAACAATGATAACATTGTTTATTCTTTTTTTTTATTTTAAATTCTTTTTATTTATTTTTTAAAGAAAAAAAACGGAAAATAGAAATTAGTCAACAAAGTCGAACGATAAAAAAAACAATGATAACATTGTTTATTCTTTTTTTTTTTTTTTTTTTTTTTTTTTTATATTCTTTTTTATTAATTTTGAAAAAAAAAACAATCAGTTTAGCGTCTTGACCAGGACGGAAAATAGAAAGTGATCGACATAGTCGATCGATAAAAAAACAATGATAACATTGTTTATTCTTTTTTTTTTTTTTTTTTTTTTATATTCTTTTTTATTAATTTTGAAAAAAAAACAATCAGTTTAGCGTCTTGACCAGGACGGAAAATAGAAAGTAATCGACATAGTCGATCGATAAAAAAACAATGATAACATTGTTTATTCTTTTTTTTTATTTTAAATTCTTTTTATTTATTATTTAAAGAAAAGAAACGGAAAATAGAAATTAGTCGACAAAGTCGAACGATAAAAAAAAACAATGATAACATTGTTTATTCTTTTTTTTTTTTTTTTATATTCTTTTTATTAATTTTTTAAAAAAAAAAAAAAAACAATCAGTTTAGCGTCTTGACCAGGACGGAAAACTGGAAGTAATCGACATAGTCGATCGATAAAAAAAACAATGATAACATTGTTTCATCTTTTATATTTTTTAATTTTTTTTTATATTTGAAGAAAAGAAAGAAGAAAAAAAAAAAAAAAAAAAAAAAAAACAAGCGGAATTGATCATAATGGGTGGCAGGGGTTGATATAACTTCATTTGAAAATTCTTCTTTTTTAATTTCTTTTTTTTTGAAATTTTTTTTTTATTTAACAGGAGTTAAGATCACTTACATGAGTTAACACAACACAGATACGAGAGTAGCAAACTGAGGTAACACTACCAATTCAACAAAAAATAATCAGGATCGGACACAAGGAGGAGAGTTCATTCTACCTCTCACTGTCCTTGCTGGTATCTTAAGTGTCTTGGTATCTCTTGTGTGTCGGTATCTCGGAAGTGCTGGTATCTCGTATGTGCGTTGGTATCTCTTGCGTGTTGGTATCTCTTGCACATAATAAAAAAAAATATTGAGTTAACATGATCAGTTTTATTTAACATCAGAGACAGACCGGAACTATTTGAAAATAAAATGTAGATGGGAAACAGTGAAAATTAAAATGAATGATAAAATTAAATGAGATTTATGACATAACAGACCAGATAGAGAGTAATAAAGGGAAAAGGAAAACGGAAAGGGTTCATTCACTTAGTTAAAGTTAAGACCGATTAGTCAGTTTAAGGTCTTGACTAGGACCAACAAAAAAAAAAAAAAAATAAATAAATAAATAAATAACGATCAAGCTGAGCTGATCTTGTTTTTATTAAAATAAGGGGAGCGGGAGGGATGGAAGGAATAAAGGAAAAAAAAAGAAAAGGTCGATCAATTGGATCTGGTCGTCGAGAAGAAGAAGACAATTATTTTAATGGTCGATCGGCATAGCCGATCGTTGAGAAAAATAACCAGATATAAATACAATCAGTTTAAATAAAAAAAAAAAAAAAAATAAATAAATAAAAAAAGTTTAACGATCAAGCTGTGCTGATCTTGTTTTTATTAAAATAAGGGGAGCGGGAGGGATGGAAGGAATAAAGGAAAAAAAAAGAAAAGGTCGATCAATTGGATCTGATCGTCGAGAAGAAGAAAACAATTATTTTTAAAAAAAAGATCGGTATAGCCGATCGTTGAGAAAAGAACAGATATAAATACAATCGGTTTTGGTGATCGACGAGTGGAGCGATCACTTGACAAGAAGGAAAAAAGAAAGGACCGATTAATTGGGGCTTTGGTTGTATTCCCAAGGCATGTTTTTTTTTTTTTTTTTTTTTTTTATTATTCATTTACATTTTTTTTTTTTTTTTTTTTTTTTAAATTAATAATCACATTTTGTTCAAAAATATTTCCTATTAGAGTAAAAGAAAAAGAAAAAAAAGAAATAAGAGAAAAAAAAAAAAAACCATTGCTGGCCCCCTCACCACTCATAGAGGATGAGGAGGCCAGTAAGGCGTCACTCAAATCTATGCCAAGCCTTGGGAACTTGGATTGGGGTTTAGACCATTTACAATTAACAATTGACAATTAATCTGATTAACGTTATGATCTGACGGACATAAACATATCGACAAAATAATACAAATAAATAAATACTAATAGAAACTAGAACTTAGCAATCGTCATCTAAAAAGATTCTTCTGCGATCATGAAAGTTCGTTGAGGTTGGAGTTCGCTTTTTTTTTTTTTTGATAAGCGCTCAAACCAATTACAATTAACAATTAATCTGATTGACGTTATGATCGGACAGACATAAACATATCGACAAAATAATACAAATAATTTAATACTAATAGAAACTAGAACTTAGCAATCGTCATCTAAAAAGATTCTTCTGCGATCATGAGGATTCGTTGAGGGTGGAGTTCGCTTTTTTTGGGATAGGCGCTCCCTCGGACGCTTTGGGGTCTCATTTTCTTCTTGCGCTTCCTTTTCGGGTGGGTTAAAACCATTTGCCCATGTTTGTAACTGAAATTTGAGAGCTCTGTTTTGGTCTTTTGCCAAATAGAGTTGCTCAGAGAGCTCACTGGCCATCTCCATCAACAACATGGAATGATCCAGTTGTTCTTTATGGATAGTCTTCTGTTGATAGCTCAACTCGGAGCATCGACGTTGCTCTTCCACTAGTTTTTCCGAGAGCAGCGCCACTTTCTCATTTGTCTGGAGAGAGTCACTTACCGCTTGACAGTAGTTGTCCAGTAAATCGAGTCTACCTTCGGACCATTGCCTCGCAATAGGTGAATCTTCCGTCGATGAGGTCGCCGCACTGTCTTTTTCTTGTTCCGTTTGAGCAGAAGACGATACCAGTAGTCTACTTTGAGACAGTTCAGAAGGGAACGTGATCAATGGAGAATGAGGTTTAAAAAAAAAGGAAAGACGGGGTTTGGGAGTCCAGGAGTAATAGGTTGTTGCGATGAGAGGGAGTCGATAATTCTTTACCGTGGACGTTGATTCGAATAAAAAAGGGGGTGTTGGGGAAAATTGTTGGGAAAAATGGGACAGTTGAGGGCCAGCACGCAATGTTGCGACCTCTTGTTGAGACAAATAGAGTTGAATTTTTGTTCCAGTTTCGTCCCTACACTTAGATTCTAATTCATTGTTTAATAGAATGAACCTTTGTTGTAAGTTGAAATAAAACATTTCAGCGTGGTCCGCTCTTTGTGATTGTCGCGCCAGCTCGCTCGTCCTTTTTTCCTCCAGAGAGTTAGTTCTTTGAACTAATGAGAGAAGAGAACTTTTCACTAAATCACATTCAGCGATCAGGTGTTGATTCTCTTTTTCCAATAGTTCACGTTTTTTCTGTTCCGTTTCTACGTTAAAGACAGATGGGGGTGCGGATAGATTTAAAGGGAGTGGGCTGTGAGATACACTCTCGGCGGCCCGTTGTTTGGATGCTTTGTTCTCAATAGACAATCCATTCAGTAGCTGCTTGTCATTCTCAAGGGAGGCTGACATCGCATTAAAGTAAAATAAAAATAGAACATAAAACATTCGTTCTTTCATTTGTTCTAGTTCGTTTTCTAAAATCTGGCATTTCAAGGAAAGTTTCAGCCTTAATCTTCCTTCTTTTTTATTGTACAAGGGGGTTTGGGAACCCATGTCAGATTGACTTCTTATCACTATAGCGAAATCAGCAGGAAGTGTTTGCGATCCCGTTGACATGAGTTCAGGTGGGGAATTCTGGAGAGAGATGGAAGAAATAGAAGAGAATGACAAGGAGAGTCCAGTGAGCTCATCCTCATCTAACAAAAAAGAAGGGGCCGGGGAGGAAGAAGAACCATTGGCAATGAGTAGAATAGAAAGAGCCGATGCGTGAATAAGAAATTTAGGAGAGGAATAGGGGCAGTGAACTTTTGATTCAGGCCCTTCCCAACGAACAGGACGAAGACTTCTAAAACCTGAGATGAACCAATTGAGTTGAAACAAACAAATAACAGAGACGCAACACATACCGGAACATCATCGCAAGCAATGCTTCGGACCTCCGTCGACCTTCGTTCTTCCGGCGGCAAAGGGAAACAAGAAAGAACGGGCAATGAGACAAACCTGTTAGTTGGTGTTGTGTTGTTGTTAAAAACAAAAACATAAACGCCAGGAAGTTCGACAACGAAGACATCGACATCGATCGCTGCTCTGCAGATGTCCGGCGGGTGTTTGTCTACACTGTGTTTATTGTTTGTTTTTTTCCCAAGGTTCAACCCTGGGAAGAGAAGTAAAAAATTCCGTCAGTGTTGGCCTTCCTGTTCGAAGGTGCGCACCAATGACGATAAATAGAGTGGGGGGGGAGAAAACCTTTGATCCAACTGGATCCCTTCACGAGCTGACATTGCCATGTGAAGTTAAATATTCTGGCGATGCCAGCTCAGGCGACTTAGCCTGCTTTTTTCTTTAAATAAAAAAAATAAAAAGATACCAACAGGTGGGGTGATGGGTTGCGCCACTGCAATCCAGTCACAAAAAGAAACAAAGGTAATCTCCAGGGTTCTCGACCCTTGGCTCTCCCTGCGCAAGCATCGCATGGAGGGTGACGCTAAGCACCCGGGGGGTACGAAACAAACTTTCCCCCTGCTGTCCTGTTTGAAATAAAAAAAAAAAAAAAAAAACAAAGGGATAGAAGTAAACAGAATACATTACACCTCAACAGGTGACGCTAAACACCCAGGGGATACAAACCAAACTTTCCCCCTGTTGCCCTGTTTGAAATAAATTAAAAAAAGAACAAGAAAACAGAATACAATACTCAGCAATCAGACTCGTTCACTCGCTTCGCCAGAGCCGTTCGAGCCGATGCTCATGTAAAGTTACCTGTTTTCTTTTAACAAATTAAATAAAATAAAATAAAAATAAAGTATACAAACCAAACTTTCCCTGGAATACAATACCTAACAATCAGTGCGTTCACTGGCCTTAGGGCTGTTCGGACTTATGCTTTGGACTGTTCCCTTGCAGAAAAAAAAAGTAAAATAAACCAACTTTGGGACATTAGAAAAGCATAAGATAAAAGTTGCTACAACCAAAAGACAACTGCAAAAAATAAGGTTTTTGTAGGGGAGCTACAATGTAGCAATAATGTCACACAGTCATGTGGCAAGCTGAATAAGAAATTTAGGAGAGGAATAGGGGCAGTGAACTTTTGATTCAGGCCCTTCCCAACGAACAGGACGAAGACTTCTAAAACCTGAGATGAACCAATTGAGTTGAAACAAACAAATAACAGAGACGCAACACATACCGGAACATCATCGCAAGCAATGCTTCGGACCTCCGTCGACCTTCGTTCTTCCGGCGGCAAAGGGAAACAAGAAAGAACGGGCAATGAGACAAACCTGTTAGTTGGTGTTGTGTTGTTGTTAAAAACAAAAACATAAACGCCAGGAAGTTCGACAACGAAGACATCGACATCGATCGCTGCTCTGCAGATGTCCGGCGGGTGTTTGTCTACACTGTGTTTATTGTTTGTTTTTTTCCCAAGGTTCAACCCTGGGAAGAGAAGTAAAAAATTCCGTCAGTGTTGGCCTTCCTGTTCGAAGGTGCGCACCAATGACGATAAATAGAGTGGGGGGGGAGAAAACCTTTGATCCAACTGGATCCCTTCACGAGCTGACATTGCCATGTGAAGTTAAATATTCTGGCGATGCCAGCTCAGGCGACTTAGCCTGCTTTTTTCTTTAAATAAAAAAAATAAAAAGATACCAACAGGTGGGGTGATGGGTTGCGCCACTGCAATCCAGTCACAAAAAGAAACAAAGGTAATCTCCAGGGTTCTCGACCCTTGGCTCTCCCTGCGCAAGCATCGCATGGAGGGTGACGCTAAGCACCCGGGGGGTACGAAACAAACTTTCCCCCTGCTGTCCTGTTTGAAATAAAAAAAAAAAAAAAAAAACAAAGGGTTTGCCAGATAAAACATTTCTCAAGCCACGATCTTTCAATGGTGAGCTTTTCGATCGTTTTCAGTTTTGTTACTTTGTGGATTTTGACTTCTTCCACAGGGAAGATTTCTTTACCATCTTTTATAAAACTTGCGGTGGCAGGTTCTTCTTTAATGCTGCGCATTAGTGGTCTTGAATGCCACGTGGGGAGGTTCCTCGTCTGGAACAGAACATATGAGCACTGTCTGGCGATTCTGGTGCATTCACAAAATAAAGCTTTTGTTGATGCTAAAGGTGAACCGATGTGACGTGTCCAGATGTTCAGCTGGTCCATGCAGATGTTTCCTCGTACGCCAACTTCAATAGTAAAAATGTTACAGTCGAAGCCATTAGCGATGATCGAGTCTCTTAGCTTTAGGTATTTCTTTTCCTTTAAGACATGAGAGGTTTCGAAACGATCTTCATTTGGACACGTCAGCTCCAGAATCAGTGCTCTTTTCGCAAAAAAAGAATAAATAAAAATGTCTGGTCTTAGAGAGGACGAGACATGGCACACTTCAAGAGGAACAATTAGGCGGTTATCACCGACATCGTCGAGGATGACCCAATCATTCGCTAGTGAGAGTTCGCCTGTCTCTTTAGAAATTCTTTCTAGGGGTTTATTTTCCCCTGTTTTTAAAAAAGTTTGAGAGGGAGGCGGGAGGTTTTCTTTTCTTTTGTTGGCTTTTATTATCAACTCTTCCAAGAAGATAACAATGCGTTTTAGAACGCTGTCGTGACGCCACGTGAACCTCCCTTGTGTTAAAGAGACAGGACAGCCTGTTAAGACATGCCTGAGGGTAGGATTCACTTTGCCACACAAAACACAATTTTGGTCCACATTGGTGATGTTCCACCTCTTTAAATTATCTTGTGAGGGGAGGGTGTTTGTAACCGCTTTCAGTTGAAATGAGATATAGGCAGGATTTCCCTCCCTAAGTACCTTATTCCAGGTGAAGTCGTTTATCATACATTTAGACCACTCCTTCCACTGACCTTGGACTTGTAATTTATTCAAAGAGTTCAGTAGTTCATCTGTGGCTTCCACTTCAAAACGCTTAAGGAGATCGGGGCGAGTAGTACGTAGATCGCGCAATCGGTGACCAAGACCAGCTGATTGCTTCGCAAGAGAACGGTAAGAAAAAAACTTAATAAGGCGCTCCCACTCAGCAGAAGCTGAAAACTTTTTCGACCAATTGGACGATTTCTCCATAATAACATTGTAGACACCGTGCATGTCAGAGTCCTGTGAGGATCTGAGGATGTCTAGTTTAATTGATTGCGCTTGTTTATATAGCGTCTCAACTCTTTTGTGTCTGAGACCAACAGTGTTCTTTGAACCGGTAAAAAGGATGACTGTGTTCGCAGAGCGGACAAATCCCCACCATTTCTTCAAAAAAGGTTTAATAATTTTGTCCAATTTTTTGGCAAAAGGGAGAGATAAGTCATGGATCATTAAACTCCATGTTAACCTTGACAATAACAAGTGTTGGACAGACCAAGCCTTCTGAGACCCATATAGTGGCATGGCGTCGACTTTTTTTAAAAAATTCCTGGTAAAAGTGGTCAGGCGCTCTCGCAGTTTCTGTTCTTTGGCGTTCGGCTCAAACCAACGCCCGAGGTATTTGAACTCTCCAGCTTCCTGGAGATTCGTAATCGGAACATTGTTAATCTTCAGGTCCGGGTTAGCTGGTTTCCCTTGTACAAAGCTGTGGGCAATGCATTTCTGGGGTTTCGCTTTCATACCACGAGACCAGGAAAGAAACTGTTCGAGCGACTTGATTAGCAATTTTGCCCCCGCCTTTGATGACGTGGTAAGTTGTAAATCATCAGCAAAAGCTGCAACTAATAGTTGGAGGGATTTATTGTTAAACTCGTAGGCTTCCTGTTGATGAACTGCTAAGGAAAAGAGCAGTAGTTGGAATACCAAATTAAAAAGGGTTGGGGAGGAAACGCAGCCTTGAAAGACACCAACTTCAAAAGGGATAGTGGGCGTCAGGCCTTCTCCAACTCTGATTTGGACGCGCATGGAGGAATAATACCTTTTATAGAAACCGATTATTCTTTCGTGAATTCCGAAATATTTTAAAGCAAAGAAAATTAATTGATGTTTGACTGAGCCGAAAGCATCTGCCAAATCCACCCAGACAATTGTTAGGTTTTTCCGGAGAGCTTTCACTTCTTTAAAAATCTCTGAGGTGATCGTGGCATGTTCGATACATCCAGAGACACCTTTCCTAAAGCCTTTTTGAAAATTAAATTTAGAAAGAGTGTGGTTTGCGACGGCTTCCTGAATAACCGTATTAAAAATTTTCCCGTCGCAGTTGCCCACAGCTATCGGTCTCGTTTTCGAGATGTCTTTCCCATCGGAGTTGGGCTTTGGGAGCATTGTTACAAATGCTAAGCCCCAACTATCCGGATAGGCCTTGAGTTCGAAAATTCTCTTTAATACCTTGTAAAGTGCTTCCATAAAAGTTGGGACCTTTTTCCATACAACATAAGGTATGCAATTGGGACCAGGGGCACATTTGTTTTTTTTCTTTGATAAGAGAATACCAAACTGTTCGAAGCTCGGGAACTGGATATCATCCATTGTCTTGTAGTCAGACTTAGGTAAAAAAGAGGGATGGGTGAAATCAGTTTTTTTTTTTTCATTGTCACAATAATTGCTTTTAAAATGTTCAATTATTTTTTCCTCTGGAATATCAAGGGAGGGGGGTTGAGGATCTTCTTTTTGGAGTTCTTCTTTTATGGCAGTAAACGGATTTTGACGAAATTTATCTTGTAATTTTTTGAATAAATTTTTCTTTTCTAAATTCCGATACATTCGGAAAATCCTTTTCATTCTCGTTCTTGCCTCTTTCCATTTGACAGCGTTCTCTATAGAAGGCCCAGATTTGCGGAGCTCCTGTCTTAGCTGTTTCATTTCCAGACGACATTCAAGTTTTTCTTGGTCGAGGATGACCTCTTCCCTTGATTTCTGTTTGCGGGGTAAATTCCGCTTTGTTTCTTCAAAGAAACCGCTACATATTTGATAAACCGTTTTGAGTAGTTTATCAAGTTGGTCGGCAGGTTTTGAAGAGTTTTCTGTTTCGACGGAGAAAGTTTGAAGTTTTTCTGCAGCAGAAACGTCGATGTCCTTCCATTCAGTTCCAAAAGATCGGAATTTGAGACGAGACGGGTGTAACGGGGTAAAAGTGGGTGTTGTAGAGTTATAAGGAACGAAAGCTGTTTGTGAAGTTTTAAAATCTACAGATTCTCCTACAAAGGGAGGTTCCAGGTCTGAATTATTCCCTGTGAGGGGAGACAGAGGTGTACCTTTACATGTACCGTTAACACAGTGTTTCGCTCTCGTAGCGATACTTTTGAAAAGCTTACCACAATCTGGACAAGGTAAGTGGTAACAATCTTTAACTTGGGAGTGGGTAGATGGGGGAAAACGTGACTTATAGTCCTTAAATTCCTTACTAAACTTACAGTTACGTCTAAAATGCGCAACTGGACCTTTGAGGTATGTCTCAAAACATAAAGGACATTTGGCTACTAAAGTTTTATCCCCATCCAGAGCCGATCTCGAAATAGCCTCTTGCAAAGCCTCGGGGGCTGGGTTGGCTGAGAGATGGTTGCCAGTATCTTTATGACACCGCCGGCCCGGTGTTTCTTTTTTTTTTTGTTGTGAAGTAGCAATAATAAAAAAAAAAAAAAAAATAGAAAAGAGAATGGCTCAGAAACAATATCGATGAGTTAAGATCTTTTTTTTTAAACTATTCCTTTTTTTTTTAATTTCGGGCAGCTAACCCTAGAGTTTTTTTTTGGTAAATACTGTTTAAAGGAAAACGAGCTACGCTCTAAAACAGAAAAATCGGAGTAACTACTTGTTTATAATATATATTTTGATAAATAATGTGGTTGGCAAATGAATGCCGAAGAGGCAACTTGAGAAAAGCAATTGGATGAGAAGAAACATTGGGTCTTATAAAGCAAAGGAGATAGAGGGGCCTAAAAAGACCGCAGAGTGGATAGCTCCACAAAAAGCTGAATTTCGATAAAGTGGGAAGTAACGGACTGGGAGCTTTTGGCTCCTGCCCTATTCCCGATGTAAACTTTCTTTTTATTTTATTTTTTTTTAACAGGCCCAAAGGGCGACAATGATGGTTGCTGACCAAGGAATAATATTCAAATGAATTTTCGTTTCAAAGAAACGAACAGAATTAAGAGAGAGGCAGAGGAAAAAAAAAAAAAAAAGAAAGAAAAGAAAAGAAAAAAAAAAATGAAGAGGAAATAATCAAACATGAAAAAAAAAAAAAAAATATATATATATATAAATAAAAAACGTTGTATGAAAAAGGAAAAAAAGAAAAAAAAAAAGACCAGAAAAGGAAAGAGAAAATGAAAAGGTATAATATTATTGTGGGGATATGAGGGATAGCAGGGAGATGCTCTTTTTTTTTTTTTTTTTTTTTTTTTTTCTTATTTATTATTTAAAAAAAGGAAACAATCAGTTTAGCGTCTCGATCAGGACGGAAAATAGAAATTAATCGACATAGTTGATCGATAGAAAAAAAAACAATGATAACATTGTTTATTCATTTTTTTTTTTTTTTTTTTTTTTTAAATCTTTTTAATTATTTTAAAGAAAAAACAATCAGTTTAGCGTCTTGACCAGGACGGAAAATAGTAAGTAATCGACATAGTCGATCGATAAAGAAAACAATGATAACATTGTTTATTCTTTTTTTTTTTTTTTTTTATTCTTTTTATTTATTTTTAAAGAAAAAACAATCAGTTTAGCGTCCTGACCAGGACGGAAAATAGAAAGTTTTTTATCGATCGACATAGTCGATCGATAAAAAAAAAACAATGATAACATTGTTTATTCCTTTTTTTTTTTTTTTTTATTCTTTTTATTTATTTTTAAAGAAAAAACAATCAGTTTAGCGTCCTGACCAGGACGGAAAATAGAAAGTAATCGACATAGTCGATCGATAAAAAAAACAATGATAACATTGTTTATTCTTTTTTTTTTTTTTTTATTTTAATTCTTTTTATTTATTTTTAAAAAGAAAAAAAATGGAAAATAGAAATTAGTCAACAAAGTCGAACGATAAAAAAAAACAATGATAACATTGTTTATTCTTTTTTTTTTTTATTTTTTTTATATTCTTTTTTATTAATTTTGAAAAAAAAAACAATCAGTTTAGCGTCTTGACCAGGACGGAAAATAGAAAGTAATCGACATAGTCGATCGATAAAAAAAACAATGATAACATTGTTTATTCTTTTTTTTTTTTATTTTAAATTCTTTTTATTTATTTTTTAAAGAAAAAAAACGGAAAATAGAAATTAGTCAACAAAGTCGAACGATAAAAAAAAACAATGATAACATTGTTTATTCTTTTTTTTTATTTTTTTTTTTTTAATATTTTTTTTTTATTTTGAAAAAAAAAACAATCAGTTTAGCGTCTTGACCAGGACGGAAAATAGAAAGTAATCGACATAGTCGATCGATAAAAAAAACAATGATAACATTGTTTATTCTTTTTTTTGTATTTTTTTATATTCTTTTTTATTAATTTTGAAAAAAAAAACAATCAGTTTAGCGTCTTGACCAGGACGGAAAATAGAAAGTAATCGACATAGTCGATCGATAAAAAAAACAATGATAACATTGTTTATTCTTTTTTTTGTATTTTTTTATATTCTTTTTTATTAATTTTGAAAAAAAAACAATCAGTTTAGCGTCTTGACCAGGACGGAAAATAGAAAGTAATCGACATAGTCGATCGATAAAAAAAACAATGATAACATTGTTTATTCTTTTTTTTGTATTTTTTTATATTCTTTTTTATTAATTTTGAAAAAAAAACAATCAGTTTAGCGTCTTGACCAGGACGGAAAATAGAAAGTAATCGACATAGTCGATCGATAAAGAAAACAATGATAACATTGTTTATTCTTTTTTTTGTATTTTTTTATATTCTTTTTTATTAATTTTGAAAAAAAAACAATCAGTTTAGCGTCTTGACCAGGACGGAAAATAGAAAGTAATCGACATAGTCGATCGATAAAAAAAACAATGATAACATTGTTTATTCTTTTTTTTTTTTTTTTTTTTTAAATTCTTTTTATTTATTTTTTAAAGAAAAAAAAACGGAAAATAGAAATTAGTCAACAAAGTCGAACGATAAAGAAAAACAATGATAACATTGTTTATTCTTTTTTTTTATTTTTTTTTTTTTAATATTTTTTTTTTATTTTGAAAAAAAAAAACAATCAGTTTAGCGTCTTGACCAGGACGGAAAATAGAAAGTGATCGACATAGTCGATCGATAAAAAAACAATGATAACATTGTTTATTCTTTTTTTTTATTTTAAATTCTTTTTATTTATTTTTAAAAGAAAAAAAACGGAAAATAGAAATTAGTCGACAAAGTCGAACGATAAAAAAAAACAATGATAACATTGTTTATTCTTTTTTTTTGTATTTTTTTATATTCTTTTTTATTAATTTTGAAAAAAAAAAACAATCAGTTTAGCGTCTTGACCAGGACGGAAAATAGAAAGTGATCGACATAGTCGATCGATAAAAAAAACAATGATAACATTGTTTATTCTTTTTTTTTATTTTAAATTCTTTTTATTTATTTTTTAAAGAAAAAAAACGGAAAATAGAAATTAGTCAACAAAGTCGAACGATAAAAAAAACAATGATAACATTGTTTATTCTTTTTTTTTTTTTTTTTTTTTTTTTTTTATATTCTTTTTTATTAATTTTGAAAAAAAAAACAAAAACAAAAAACATGAAAAGGCCTGTAAAAGGAAGTGTGGTTACTGTGAAAGAAGCTTCGATCCAAGAGGTCTTAGTAAACACATACTTGCCTGCTACATGAACCCCTTTCGATTCGATGGCAACAACGGTGTTCGGTACAAGTCTCACATCCGTCTTTCAGCTACAGCATCCGCTTCAACAATCATCTTGCTTGCAGGTGTTGTCGCCATCACTTCGATGACAAGAAGGAAGAACACTTCATCGCCAGCCACCACCACCACCACCACAGCAGTGCGCCCGCTGGAGGGAATACGTGCATGGCAGCAACAAGGAATCGCTGCCAAGTTCAGTGCATTGACTGGCTGGTGGATTGCCATCGGACGTCGCCTGTTGGAAGAAAGATTCAACACCCAGATAAAGGCCGACATGGCTGTCAGTGCAAGGGAAGTGTTCAGAATGCGCGAAGCAGCTGAGATCTGTGGGATGCTAATTCCTGAGAGGGTGCGACTCCTTGAGCGCTGTGTTCGATCGGAGATTCAGGACAAGGAGATAGATGTTGAACGAACGGCAGCCTTGGCAGTGGGAGACCAGGAAGGATGGAAGAGACCTAGGAGATTCCGACGAAGGAGAAGGAAGTTGCATGGGTCATGTTGCATCACGCTTGATGAAGTGAACGAATCCCCCACACCAATTTCGGAACTGCCACATTTTCGGTACAACCCACTGCAGCTTGACCCCACTTTGTGCGAATGGTGCGGGGCTGAGCGCTATTGCTATGAGCCTTCATCACGGTGTTGCGCGGCAGGGACTGCCTCGAAGCTTGACCTTATCTCCATCCACCCCGAAGTCGAGGACATGTTGAAGACATCAAAGTTTCGCAGCGTCTCGCACATTGTCAACAGCAGGTTGTCATTCGCTGTTCCGCTGATGCGTCGCAGCTGCCTATCCAAGCCAACAGGTCCCCAGTCAGTTTCCATTCAGGGCAGGACACATCACATCACCGATCCCGTGATTGACAAAACCAACCCAAGACAAAGCTGGTACATTGCTGGCGACCTCGACAACGCAAACTCGCAAATCCGCAAGTTAGGGACGGAGCACGGCTTCGCAAAACGCCTTGCAGTCATCATCAGAAAAGGGAGCAGCAACAGGCAGCACCCCTTCCTAGAGTGCCTCGATGCTGCTGAGAAAGCGCTGGCGAAGGAACAGGACGGGGACCGTAGAACGACAGATATAGCCATCAGCATAAACCTTGAGCGCCACCAGCCGTCCCGTGCAGAAGATCACACCTCGAAGGAGTTCTTCGACGAGATCAGGATCGTCCTCGACCTGGACCACGACTCCATCAAGAGGGACAATCGGAAGATCACGTTGTTTTTTGGAGATTCGGCATCGGTACCCGCCCCACGAAGTCGGAAGCTGTTCATTGATGAGAAAGATCCGTTGTACGAGATTCTGAGTTACCCCGTGATCTTTCCCACCCCGTCTTGGGAGTGGAAGGCCAGCGGTGGTGGTCAGGAAGATGCAGTGCGTGTCTTCCACTGCGGTTGGGGTTTAGGCAAGTACAGGAGATTTCGTCCCCGAAACAACAACAGCGACGCTGGCCGTGAGGTAGATTACAATGGCGATTATGCTGCCGAAAACACTGATAACAGCAGGCGCTCCTTCGTGAGTGCCACGGAGTACGGTGGATTTCACATGTTTGAACGGCCTCTCAGGACTGGAAAGAACATGCTCCTGCGCCTTGGCAAGTTGACCCAGGTGTACATACTGGACATGGCGGCACGTGCAGAGCATCTGCGTCTCAACTGGTATCGATCACCCTTTGGAGCTCGGCACAGCAGGAAGGCGGCGGCCAGCGACGTCAGGCAGGCGGTGCAGCAGAATGAGGCAGCCACCGCAATCGAAAACCGACGCATCATTCTTCCGGTTTCGTTCAAAGGCGGACCCCGCGGGAAGAGAGAGCTGCGGGAAGACGCGCTTGCGATCATGGCGAAATACGGCAAACCAACCTTCTTCGTCACCATGACATGCAACACCCAGTGGCCGGAGATCCAGCAGATCTTGCGAGAAGGCGGGGAGGCTTTGAACCAGAGACCCAACGACCGACCGGAGCTCATCATGCGTGTCTGGGACGGCAAGGCACGTGCTCTGCGCGAAGACATCCGAAGCGGGGTTCTCGGCAAGAACAACGCCATCGTCTGGGTTTACGAGTATCAGCAGCGGGGACTTCCGCACATGCACCTCCTCGCCTGGAACAAGCATCCACCAGCAGCAGCTGAGGACATCGACTCGGTGGTCCATGCCGAACTACCCGACCCGGTAAGGCAGCCAGCCCTCTACAGCCTCATTGCTTCGAAGATGGTGCACAACGACTGCTCTCGCCAGGGCGTGATCTGCCCGTGCCACAAGCAAGGGAAGGATGGGAAACTCTACTGCAAGAACAACTTCCCGAAACCATTCACGGACATATCGCACATAGGTGTGTCCGGGTTCTCGACCATTCGCCGACGTCGGACAGGCGTCACCACTCACAGAGGACAGGGGAACGAATGGGTGGTTCCCTACAACGCCGGCTTGATGATGAGGTACCAAACTCACATCAACGTCGAGTTAACCAACGGCATGGGCGACTGCGTCGGGTACTTATTCAAGTACATTACGAAGGCAGAGCCTGGACTGAGCTTTGTCTTGAAGCAGGAAGGTGCGAGGGAAGTGCAAGACGAAGTGACCCAGTACCAGAATGCAAGGGTCATGGGTTCTTGCGAGGCTGCGGGCCGCCTTCTGAGCATGCCTCAACACTCCAACGTCCCAGCTGTCAAACGGCTTGACATCCACGTCAAGGGGAAGGAGACCATCTTCTTCAACAGCGACGACACCGTGGATGAGTTGGCCGAGAAGGTCGCGTCCAAAAGCACCACACTGCTGGCTTGGTTCAATTTCAACGACAAGAACCAATCCGACGGTTGTCGCACCCTGTTGTACCGCGACTTCCCCACCTATTTTAGCTACGTCAAGGGTGAGTGGAAGCTGCGCCAAGGATATGAGTATTCGCGCGAAGAATCTCGCTTCCGGCGCAAGGACACAACAGGTAGGCGCTGGACCGACGTTCAAATAGGCAGGATTTTTTGGGTATCACCCCGTGACACCGAAGCGTATTGCCTGCGGCTGATCCTCAACGCGCGCCCAGGCCTGAAGAGCTTCGATGATGCCATGACGGTCGACGGCGTGGTTCACGACACGATGCTGGCTGCTGCGACAGCACTTGGGCTCTTTCTCGACGACAAGGAGGCGGAGTCGGCGCTCGAAGCAGCGAAGTGCTACTCCTCGATGTATGTTCGGTACCTTTTCGCCGTTCTGATCAGCTGCGGGATGCTCAACTGCATCAAGGGCGCTTGGGAGCGATTCAGAGGCAAGATGTGCTACGACGAGCGTCTCAGCGCGCAGGAGCGGCAGCTGCAAGAGGAGGTTCACGGTGTTGGATTCATCCCACCCGAGCGCGAGCGCGAGTGCATTCTCGACATCCACCAGCTACTCAGCAACGAGGATGGGTTGCCGATGGTTAATCTCGACGAAGAGCTTCCGCTGCCGCTGCCGACCAGAGGAGTGTCCATCCCAATGGGGGTCATGCTTGCTAGGAGGAAGGCCGAGGAATACTACTCTGCCTACGAAAAGAGTGCGGTACTCATCCGAAGCAGCAACCGCGACCAATCTGCGGCGTTGGAGATGCTGCAGAACGCGGTTCGCAAGGCAGAGGGAGGCGGCGCAGGTGACACCATCTTTGTGCAGGCCCCAGCTGGAACCGGTAAAACATTTCTTGCCAACTGCTTCCTGAATTGGGCGAGGAGTACCCGCGGAGAACAGGGAATCTGTGTACCACGGAGTGTGATTGCGGTTGCTTCGACGGGAATTGCCGCTACCTTGCTCGAGCTTGGAACAACCGCTCACTCGCGCTTCCGACTCCCCATCGTCCTGAACGACAACCAACAACTGCAGGTGCTCAACATCACAGAATACGGCAAGCAGTGGAGGGCGCTGCAGGAGTGCAGTTGCATCTTATGGGACGAAGCAGGAATGACGGACCGCCGCCATTTTGAGTTGCTCGACAGGACCATGCGTCGCATCCGTTCACACAAGTGGAACAAGCGGTTCGGAGGGTGCCCCATGATTATCATCGCCGACTTACAGCAGACACTTCCGATTGTGAGGGCAGATGGCGACATGCCTGCTTTAAATGCTTCGCTTCATACATCGTATCTCTGGGGTGGTGACGGGTTTCAGGCGGTGGAGTTGACAAAGAGCATGCGGATTCAGGATGAGGGTTACTTGAAGTGGACTCAGGGCCTCGGGAAGGGTGTTAATTGTGACATCAACGGCTGGACACGATTGTACGGCAGGATTGGCAACTCCGGAGAACGCATCTACGTACGGCAAGACCTCATCAATTTCGTGTATCCCCAGCTGGACGAAGGCATCATCGACGAGAACGTTGCAATTGCCTCCCTACTCAACAGCGACGTCGACGAGCTAAACGCTGCTTGCCTCAATACCTTCCCAGGCAGGGTGTTCGAATTCATCGCCGCCAATCGCTGCACCGAGACTGCCTCGCCTGACTTGGCCACCGAGGACTACATGTCGCAAGTCACCGCAGGGCTGCCTCCCCAAAAGCTGCTGCTCAAGGTGAACTCTCCGATCATCTGCACTCGGAACATTTACTCCGGAAGCGGTGCACGCATCTGCAACGGGTCGAGGCTGGTGGTCATCCGCTGTCACCGGAAAGTACTCTATTGCCAGGACCGCAGGACAAGGGAGTTCGTGCTGATCCCTAGGATCAAGCTGACACCGGAACCAGGAAAAGTCCCCTTCGAGATGGAGCGTGTTCAGTTTCCCGTGCGTAATGCGTTTGCCCTCACAGTGAATAAGCTCCAGGGGCAAACCGTTGATCGTCTTGGGCTTGACTTGACGAAATCGGAGTTCTTCGCACACGGACAAGCCTACGTGGCATTTACGCGCGTCCGACACGCTGCTGATATTCGCGTCGCAACGCAGCCGGCTAAGAGGGAGTCGTTCAGGAATCCCGTCCAGCTGAACGTCATTAGCAGCGTCGAGCAGGCAATCCGCGGCCATCCCCTCAGTCCGCGATCCCGAGCGGAGATCCGCAGAGTCGCTGAAGAAGCTTCGAAGGCAGCGAGGGGCAACGTTGCAAGGCCAGCTGGGGTCGAAGAGTACCACGAGTGGACGGACGCACCGCAAGACCCGGACGCTGTCGTGGAAGAGCAACAAAACATCAAAGAGCAGCAGTTCGTCGGCGTTTCACAGCAAGTTGAAGAGTGGACCAGAATACCCGACACCTTCGAACCCGACCAGACAGCGGGGCTTAGCCTGCCGAAGTGGCTCAGCCCTGAGATATACCTCGCTCCTGGAGTGCGCCTAGACAGCGAGCGGTCGTATCCGATGCATGTCTACGACCATGTGCTGCAAAGCCTCTTCGGCTTGGCCCTCGGAAACACCAAGGCTGACTGTGATTGTCTGCATTCCGCCATCTGCACTGCGCTCGGTGATTCCGCGTGGTTTGTGGATACTGCTTCCATCACTTCGGATCCGGAAAGCTTCCGCAAGTATATCGGTCAGCAGATACAACTCTTAGATGAGCAGCAGCGGAGAAGTGACGACGGTTGCCCATCATCATCATCATCATCATCATCATCGGATTCCGAACACAGCAGTTGGAGATCAGCATGGCTCACGGATCGAGCAGTCGACGCGGCTTCCAGAATCCTGCAGTTAGACATTGTGCTGCTGAAACAAGACGGCCTCAGTCAGATCGTTACCTTCCCAGAGAAGAAGGAGGAGGAGGGGGCTTCACAGAGAACCGTGCATGAAGAACTCAGATGGCTGTTGTTGCAGAGTTCCAGGGTCATCTTCCTGTGGAGTTGCGAAACGGCAGGGGGCCTGCACACCCACTACATCAATTTGAAACCTTTCTTCGGAGTAAAAACATCTCTCGAATCGCTGTCCACCGTGTGGCACAAGATCGCGGCACAAAAAAAGGATCCATCTTCTTCTTCGACGCGTGCGCCTTCAGAAGTTGCTCGAAAACGGAAGAGGATGGAACTTCCTGCCTTCGATCCTCAGGCCTACCTCGGTTCAGCAACCCGTTTGGATCCAACATTCACTCACCCATCACAAGAATACGCCTACGTCATGTGGCATCTCTTTGGGCTCGAGATGCGGCGAACAGGATCGGACGGTAACTGCCTTCTATATGCCATACAGAATGCGCTCCGTGATGTCCACTGGTATGCGAATGCGGATATCCCTTCCCATGGAGACCTCCGACACCAGATCTGCGAAGAGATGGTCCGCGCAGGTAGTGACTCATCCTGGGTCGAGCAATATCGAACCGACGGGTCTTGGCTGACGAACGAGGCAATCGACGCAGCCGCGGTGCTGCTACATATAAAAATCGTCGTACTACAGCAAGACGGGCTACGAGTTGGAGGGTTCTTCCCGGAGTCGTGTTTCTTTACGGAAGACCAAAATGAGGTTCACGACCATTTCTCATTTCTTCTAACCCACCACACCAACGGAACTATCTTCATTTGGAATCAGCTGGGGGAAATCATCCATGCACTAGGTCTGCATTACGTCAACCTGCGGTCCCGCAGTCCAGAGGAAGCACTCATCAGGTTGCGTGATACATACCGCCTGACGGCTAACGACCCCTTGGAAGCAAGACGCCAGCGGTGGCATGCAGTCACGGCGAAGGAGCGAGAGCAGAAGCGAATGAGGTCACTGGCTCTGGAGGTGGAGGCTCGAGAATCTGCCCTTCGAAGGAAAGAAGCCTTGGAGGTGAAGTTACTCAAGCAGAAGGAACTCGAGATAGCGGCCCGAAAGGCTGCTCGAGAAGCAACCCTTCGTCGAAGAGAAACATTGAAGTTGGAAGCTTCGCCGCCGGTCATGGCGAAGGAACGTGAGCTGAAGGAGTTCGACACGCCAGCCCGAAGGAAGGAAGCATTGGAGGTGGAGATCCTGTTGAGGGAACGTCAGCAGAAGGAACAAAAGGCAGAGTCTGCTCAGAAGGTGGCGGCTGCTCTTCGACGAAGGGAAGCGGCAACTGATGTTGAGAAACGTCAGCAGGTGGTAAAGGCTGCGGCTCGGGATGCTTCCATAGCCCGCAGGGTGGCCGCTCGAGAAGCTGCCATTCGACAAAAAGAAGCCCTGGCGGTGAGAACCTCCCGAAAGCAGGCGAAAGAAAAGCCTGGAACTTCGTCCCAGAAGCCAGCTGCAATGAAGCGGAAAGCACCCCCCGCAAAATCCCAGCGCATCAAGAGGCCGAAGTAGACAACAACAGTCACCCGCAAAACTAGCACATACAGAAGTTCACATTTTCGTTTTGGAACACTGAGCAGGACGGAAATTAAGTTAATGCACAATAAACCCTTATTTTCATCCTAGGATAGCAACACACAATAAATAAATAAATAAATAAATAAATAAATAAATAAATAATAATAATATGGTCGTCGACTAATCGCTCTTGCATTCCTGTGACTGAGGGTTCAATACGCGATCACGCGGCACATTTTTTTGGGTTTATGTATTAACCTGTTTTGAATAACATTATTAAACTCAAATCTAAAATATAATTCCACAGCAGTAACAACATCATGGTTAAGGACACCTTGGAAGCAAGACGCCGGCGGTGGCACGCAGTCATGGCGAAGGAGCCAGAGCAGAAGCGATTGAAGGAGATAGAGGCTCGAGAATGTGCCCTTCAAAGGAAAGAAGCCTTGGAGGTGAACTTACTAAAGCAGAAGGAACTCCAGATAGCAGCTCGAAAGGCTGCTCGAGAAGCAACCCTTCGTCGAAGAGAAGCGTTGAAGCTCCAAGCTTCGGCAGTCATGGCAAAGGAACGTGAGCTGAAGGAGTACGACAACACACACACACACACACCAGCCCGAAGGAAGGAACCATTGGAGGTGGAGATCCTATTGAGGGAACGTCAGCAGAAGGAACAAATGGCAGAGTCTGCTCGGAAGGTGGCGGCTGCTCTTCGACGAAGGGGAAGCGGCAACTGATGTTGAGAAACGTCAGCAGGAGGTAAAGGCTGCGGCTCGGGATGTCTCGATAGCCTGCAGGGTGGCCGCTCGAGGAGCTACCATTTTCGACAGAAGGAAGCGCTGGCGGTGAAAGCCTCAGCAGGCGAAACAAAGATCAACCACTGGAAGAACCCAAGGCATCAAGAGGCCGAAGTAGAATAGTCACCCACCCCACATACATACAGAAGCACTATAAACCCGCAATCGGCTGATGCTTTTTTCACCACTGTTATTCCCCATCCCGTAGTTCTTCTCACATATCTATTTTATTGAAAATAATGTAATGAACGATAACCTTATTAATATAACTAAATTCCTATATTTCCATCCCAGGGTCGCACACATTGCAGATACAAGTTCGATAAACCTGTTGTGAATGGTTTATAAAATATTTCCAAATGAAACAAACAGATAACCTAAGCCACATATCCAATCATCATAAACCTAGCCGTCGTTTTCGTGCTAGCATATTAATATAACTATCTTTCAGAAAAACAAAAACAATAAATAAAGAATAACCTTATCTTCGTCCATTCTGTGATATGACTTGATAAAACAGGGTGCAGTGTGCATTTTCAGCTAAGGGAGGACATTTTTCATTTGTCGTCCCGTTGGGACAGAAAAGTAATAAATGAATAATAAAAAGATTGCGATGAGGATACAAAATTGGACTTAACTTAACGCGAGCGAAGCGAGCGTAAAGTTAAGTCCAATTTTGTATCCTGGACGGGTACCTAGCTAGACACAGGGAATAAAAACAGACGTGACTTGGTTGTAAAAATAAGGTTTGTTCAGAAAGATTTAAAAAAAAAAAATTGTGTGCGAGCAACGCGAGCCTGGAAGGGGTATCTCTAGTCTCTAGCGTGTCGGTATCTCTGGAGTGCTGGTATCTCGTATGTGCGTTGGTATCTCATGAGTGATGGTATCTCTTGTGCATTAGAGAAACGAAAAAGAATGTCATGACCATGACGGAAGAATTGAGGAATTGAGTTAACATGTTCAATTTAACTTATTTAAACTTTTTTTTTTTTTTTTTTACAGACCGTAACTATTTGAAAATAAAATGTAGATGGGAAACAGTGAAAAGTAAAATGGATGATAAAATTAAATGAGAAATATGACATAACAGACCAGATAGAGAGTATTAAAAGGAAATTGAAAAGGAAAAGAGAAACTAGGTTAACACTTATTTAAAATTAAGACCGGTTAGTCAGTTTAAGGTCTTGACTAGGACCAACAAAAAAGAAAGAAAAAAAATTAACGATCAAGCTGAGCTGATCTTGTTTTTATTACAAATAGGGGAGCGGGAGGGATGGAAGGAATAGAGGAAAAAAAAAAAAGAAAAGGTTGATCATTTGGATCTGATTGTCGAGAAGAAGAAATTATTTTAAAGGTTGATCGGTATAGCCGATCGTTGAGAAAAATAAACAGATATAAATACAATCAGTTTAAATTAAAAAAAGAAAAAAAGATTAACGATCAAGCTGAGCTGATCTTGTTTTTATTTAAAATTAGGGGAGCGGGAGGGATGGAAGGAATAAAGGAAAAAAAAAAAAAAAAGGTCGATCAATTGGAACTGATCGTCGAGAAGAAGAAAACAATTATTTATAAAAAAAAAAAAAATGGTCGGTATAGCCGATCGTTGAGAAAAGAACAGATATAAATACAATCGGTTTTGGTGATCGTCGAGTGGAGCGATCACTTGACAAGAAGGAAAAAGAAAGGACCGATTAATTGGGGCTTTGATTGTATTCCCAAGGCATGTTTTTTTTTTTTTTTTTATTATTATTCATTTACATTATTATTTTTTTTTTTTTTTTTTAAATTAATAATCACATTTTGTTCAAAAATATTTCATATTAGAGTAAAAGAAAAAGAAAAAAAGAAATAAGAGAAAAAAAAAAAAAAACCATTGCTGGCCCCCTCACCACTCATAGAGGATGAGGAGGCCAGTAAGGCGTCACTCAAATCTATGCCAAGCCTTGGGAACTTGGATTGGGGTTTAGACCATTTATAATTAACAATTAACAATTAACCTGATTAACGTTATGATCTGACGGACATAAACATATCGATAAAATAATACAAACAAAAACGAACAATAAATAATAAATAAGCTAAAAAACTAAATAAACAAAGTGATGTGAAAGTAAGGAAAAAGAGAATTACAAGGGGGTGGAGTCACCGTGAACGTCATCAGCAGAACATCTCCTTCGATTGTAACGATATCTTGATGGAGGGGTTCGTTTTTTCAGAGTTGAACGCTCAGACTTTCTCGGCGGAGTTTCATTTTCCTCATGTTCTTCTGTGTCTGGCGGACTCAAACCTTCTGCCCATGAAGCTAATTGGAACTTCAGGGCCGCAATTTGAGACCGTGCCAAGGCGAGTTGAGCATTTAAATCGCTCGCCAGTCCCGTTAACATCATGGATTGCTCAAGCTGCTCTGCGTGAGTTGTACACCGTTGGTGATTCAGCTCCGAGAGGCGAAGTTGGGCATCCAGAAGTTGTTCTGAGAGCTCTGCCGCTTTCTCGTTTGTTTCGAGAGAGTCATCTACTGCTCGACAGTAGTTCTCGAGTAAGTCAATCCTACCCTCGGACCATTGTCTCGCAATAGGTGTATTCTCTTTAACGGAGATAACGTGACTCTCTTGTCGTAAAATCTTGGTCGGCGTGCGGTCGAGAGCTTCACTCTGCGGCATTGTCGGAGGAATTGAGGCTAGAGGACAAAGAGGGGTGATATAATTAAGGGTAGGGATAAGGGGTTTAATAAGAGGAGTAAAAAGACTACTCGTAGTTGTAAAGAGCGAGAGGTAGTTCTTTGCTATCTTCATCATAGCAACAGATTCATACAGAACGGGGGTTCGGGGGGAAACTTGTTGACTAAAGTGGGTCATACGGGGACGCGCGGCACGCAAACTCTCGACCTCCTGTTGAGTATAGAAAAGTCTTATTTTACTTTCTCTTTCCTCATTACATTTGGTCTCCAATTCGTTCGACAGAAGAACAAACCTTTGATGGTAATTAAAGAGTGCCATTTCCGATAGGTCTGCTCTCTGAGTCAGATTTGCGAGCTCACGTTTCCTGTAATCTTCCACTAAGTCATATTGTCGAACTAGTGCAGAAAGAGAAGTCTTCGATTCATCGCGTTCTGCTGTTAACCGTTGAATTACTCCTTCCAGAAGTTCATATTCTTTTCTATCTTTTTCAATAATTAAAACAGGGGGCGCAGGAGGAAGTGAGGATGGATCCTGGTTGGTAGCTTTGATCTCAACAGGTAATCCATTTAGTAACTGCTTGTCTTTCTCGAGGGAGGCTGACATCGCATTAAAGTAAAATAAAAATAGAACATAAAAAATTCGTTCTTTCATTTGCTCTAATTCGTTTTCTAAAATCTGGCATTTCAAGGAAAGTTTCAGCCTTAATTTTCCTTCTTTTTTTTTGTACAAGGGGGTTTGAGAACCCATGTCAGATTGAGTTCTTATCACTATAGCGAAATCAGCAGGAAGTGTTTGCGATCCCGTTGACATGAGTTCAGGTGGGGGAGTCTGGAAAGAGATGGAAGAAATAGAAGAGAATGACAAGGAGAGTCCAGTGAGCTCATCCTCATCTAACAAAACAGAAGGGGCCGGGGAGGAAGAACCATTGGCAATAAGTAGAATAGAAAGAGCCGATGCGTAACAAGTTTGCCAGATAAAACATTTCTCAAGCCACGATCTTTCAATGGTGAGCTTTTCGATCGTTTTCAGTTTTGTTACTTTGTGGATTTTGACTTCTTCCACAGGGAAGATTTCTTTACCATCTTTTATAAAACTTGCAGTGGCAGGTTCTTCTTTAATGCTGCGCATTAGTGGTCTTGAATGCCACGTGGGGAGGTTCCTCGTCTGGAACAGAACATATGAGCACTGTCTGGCGATTCTGGTGCAATCACAAAATAAAGCTTTTGTTGGTGCTAAAGGTGAACCGATGTGACGTGTCCAGATGTTCAGCTGGTCCATGCAGATGTTTCCTCGTACGCCAACTTCAATAGTAAAAATGTTACAGTCGAAGCCATTAGCGATGATCGAGTCTCTTAGCTTTAGGTATTTCTTTTCCTTTAAGACATGAGAGGTTTCGAAACGATCTTCATTTGGACACGTCAGCTCCAGAATCAGTGCTCTTTTCGCAAAAAAAGAATAAATAAAAATGTCTGGTCTTAGAGAGGACGAGACATGGCACACTTCAAGAGGAACAATTAGGCGGTTATCACCGACATCGTCGAGGATGACCCAATCATTCGCTAGTGAAAGTTCGCCTGTCTCTTTAGAAATTCTTTCTAGGGGTTTATTTTCCCCTGTTTTTAAAAAAGTTTGAGAGGGAGGCGGGAGGTTTTCTTTTCTTTTGTTGGCTTTTATTATCAACTCTTCCAAGAAGATAACAATGCGTTTTAGAACGCTGTCGTGACGCCACGTGAACCTCCCTTGTGTTAAAGAGACAGGACAGCCTGTTAAGACATGCCTGAGGGTAGGATTCACTTTGCCACATAAAACACAATTTTGGTCCACATTGGTGATGTTCCACCTCTTTAAATTATCTTGTGAGGGGAGGGTGTTTGTAACCGCTTTCAGTTGAAATGAGATATAGGCAGGATTTCCCTCCCTAAGTACCTTATTCCAGGTGAAGTCGTTTATCATACATTTAGACCACTCCTTCCATTGACCTTGGACTTGTAATTTATTCAAAGAGTTCAGTAGTTCATCTGTGGCTTCCACTTCAAAACGCTTAAGGAGATCGGGGCGAGTAGTACGTAGATCGCGCAATCGGTGACCAAGACCAGCTGATTGCTTCGCAAGAGAACGGTAAGAAAAAAACTTAATAAGGCGCTCCCACTCAGCAGAAGCTGAAAACTTTTTCGACCAGTTGGACGATTTCTCCATAATAACATTGTAGACACCGTGCATGTCAGAGTCCTGTGAGGATCTGAGGATGTCTAGTTTAATTGATTGCGCTTGTTTATATAGCGTCTCAACTCTTTTGTGTCTGAGACCAACAGTGTTCTTTGAACCGGTAAAAAGGATGACTGTGTTCGCAGAGCGGACAAATCCCCACCATTTCTTCAAAAAAGGTTTAATAATTTTGTCCATTTTTTTGGCAAAAGGGAGAGATAAGTCATGGATCATCAAACTCCATGTTAACCTTGACAATAACAAGTGTTGGACAGACCAAGCCTTCTGAGACCCATATAGTGGCATGGCGTCGACTTTTTTTAAAAAATTCCTGGTAAAAGTGGTCAGGCGCTCTCGCAATTTCTGTTCTTTGGCGTTCGGCTCAAACCAACGCCCGAGGTATTTGAACTCTCCAGCTTCCTGGAGATTCGTAATCGGAACATTGTTAATCTTCAGGTCCGGATTAGCTGGTTTCCCTTGTACAAAGCTGTGGGCAATGCATTTCTGGGGTTTCGCTTTCATACCTCGAGACCAGGAAAGAAACTGTTCGAGCGACTTGATTAGCAATTTTGCCCCCGCCTTTGATGACGTGGTAAGTTGTAAATCATCAGCAAAAGCTGCAACTAATAGTTGGAGGGATTTATTGTTAAACTCGTAGGCTTCCTGTTGATGAACTGCTAAGGAAAAGAGCAGTAGTTGGAATACCAAATTAAAAAGGGTTGGGGAGGAAACGCAGCCTTGAAAGACACCAACTTCAAAAGGGATAGTGGGCGTCAGGCCTTCTCCTACTCTGATTTGGACGCGCATGGAGGAATAATACCTTTTATAGAAACCGATTATTCTTTCGTGAATTCCGAAATATTTTAAAGCAAAGAAAATTAATTGATGTTTGACTGAGCCGAAAGCATCTGCCAAATCCACCCAGACAATTGTTAGGTTTTTCCGGAGAGCTTTCACTTCTTTAAAAATCTCTGAGGTGATCGTGGCATGTTCGATACACCCAGAGACACCTTTCCTAAAGCCTTTTTGAAAATTAAATTTAGAAAGAGTGTGGCTTGCGACGGCTTCCTGAATAACCGTATTAAAAATTTTCCCGTCGCAGTTGCCCACAGCTATCGGTCTCGTTTTCGAGATGTCTTTCCCATCGGAGTTGGGCTTTGGGAGCATTGTTACAAATGCTAAGCCCCAACTATCCGGATAGGCCTTGAGTTCGAAAATTCTCTTTAATACCTTGTAAAGTGCTTCCATAAAAGTTGGGACCTTTTTCCATACAACATAAGGTATGCAGTTGGGACCAGGGGCACATTTGTTTTTTTTCTTTGATAAGAGAATACCAAACTGTTCGAAGCTCGGGAACTGGATATCATCCATTGTCTTGTAGTCAGACTTAGGTAAAAAAGAGGGATGGGTGAAATCAGTTTTTTTTTTTTCATTGTCACAATAATTGTTTTTAAAATGTTCAATTATTTTTTCCTCTGGAATATCAAGGGAGGGGGGTTGAGGATCTTCTTTTTGGAGTTCTTCTTTTATGGCAGTAAACGGATTTTGACGAAATTTATCTTGTAATTTTTTGAATAAATTTTTCTTTTCTAAATTCCGATACATTCGGAAAATCCTTTTCATTCTCGTTCTTGCCTCTTTCCATTTGACAGCGTTCTCTATAGTGTTTTAATTATTGAAAAAGATAGAAAAGAATATGAACTTCTGGAAGGAGTAATTCAACGGTTAACAGTAGAACGCGATGAATCGAAGACTTCTCTTTCCGCACTAGTTCGTCAATATGACTTAGTGGAAGATTACAGGAAACGTGAGCTCGCAAATCTGACTCAGAAAGCAGACCTATCGGAAATGGCGCTTTTCAATTACCATCAAAGGTTTGTTCTTCTGTCGAACGAATTGGAGACCAAATGTAATGAGGAAAGAGAAAGTAAAATAAGACTTTTCTATACTCAACAGGAGGTCGAGAGTTTGCGTGCCGCACGTCCCCACATGACCCACTTTAGTCAACAAGTTTCCCCCCGATCCCCTATTTTGTATGAATCTGTTGCTATGATGAAGATAGCAAAGAACTACCTCTCGCTCTTTACAACTACGAGTAGTCTTTTTACTCCTCTTATTAAACCCCTTATCCCTACCCTTAATTATATCACCCCTCTTTGTCCTCTAGCCTCAATTCCTCCGACAATGCCGCAGAGTGAAGCTCTCGACCGCACGCCGACCAAGATTTTACGACAAGAGAGCCACGTTATCTCCGTTAAAGAGAATACACCTATTGCGAGACAATGGTCCGAGGGTAGGATTGACTTACTCGAGAACTACTGTCGAGCAGTAGATGACTCTCTCGAAACAAACGAGAAAGCGGCAGAGCTCTCAGAACAACTTTTGGATGCCCAACTTCGCCTCTCGGAGCTGAATCACCAACGGTGTACAACTCACGCAGAGCAGCTTGAGCAATCCATGATGTTAACGGGACTGGCGAGCGATTTAAATGCTCAACTCGCCTTGGCACGGTCTCAAATTGCGGCCCTGAAGTTCCAATTAGCTTCATGGGCAGAAGGTTTGAGTCCGCCAGACACAGAAGAACATGAGGAAATTGAAACTCCGCCGAGAAAGTCTGAGCGTTCAACTCTGAAAAAACGGACCCCTCCATCAAGATATCGTTATAATCGAAGGAGATGTTCTGCTGATGACGTTCACGGTGACTCCACCCCCTTGTAATTCTTTTTCCTTACTTTCACATCACTTTGTTTATTTAGTTTATTAGCTTATTTATTATTTATTGTTCGTTTTGTTTGTATTATTTTGTCGATATGTTTATGTCCGTCAGATCATAACGTTAATCAGATTAATTGTTAATTGTTAATTGTAAATGGTCTAAACCCCAATCCAAGTTCCCAAGGCTTGGCATAGATTTGAGTGACGCCTTACTGGCCTCCTCATCCTCTATGAGTGGTGAGGGGGCCAGCAATGGTTTTTTTTTTTTTCTCTTATTTCTTTTTTTCTTTTTCTTTTACTCTAATATGAAATATTTTTGAACAAAATGTGATTATTAATTTAAAAAAAAAAAAAAATGTAAATGAATAATAAAAAAAAAAAAAAAAAAAAAAACATGCCTTGGGAATACAACCAAAGCCCCAATTAATCGGTCCTTTCTTTTTTCCTTCTTGTCAAGTGATCGCTCCACTCGTCGATCACCAAAACCGATTGTATTTATATCTGTTCTTTTCTCAACGATCGGCCATACCGATCAATTTTTTTTAAAAATAATTGTTTTCTTCTTCTCGACGATCAGATCCAATTGATCGACCTTTTCTTCTTTTTTCCTTTATTCCTTCCATCCCTCCCGCTCCCCTTATTTTAATAAAAACAAGATCAGCTCAGCTTGATCGTTAAACTTTTTTTATTTATTTATTTTTTTTTTTTTTTTATTTAAACTGATTGTATTTATATCTGGTTATTTTTCTCAACGATCGGCTATGCCGATTGACCTTTAAAATAATTGTCTTCTTCTTCTCGACGACCAGATCCAATTGATCGACCTTTTCTTTTTTTTTCCTTTATTCCTTCCATCCCTCCCGCTCCCCTTATTTTAATAAAAACAAGATCAGCTCAGCTTGATCGTTATTTATTTATTTATTTATTTTTTTTTTTTTTGTTGGTCCTAGTCAAGACCTTAAACTGACTAATCGGTCTTAACTTTAACTAAGTGAATGAACCCTTTCCGTTTTCCTTTTCCCTTTATTACTCTCTATCTGGTCTGTTATGTCATAAATCTCATTTAATTTTATCATTCATTTTAATTTTCACTGTTTCCCATCTACATTTTATTTTCAAATAGTTCCGGTCTGCCTTTAATTTTAAATAAAACTGATCATGTTAACTCAATATTTTTTCTTATGTGCAAGAGATACCAACACGCAAGAGATACCAACGCACATACGAGATACCAACACTTCCGAGATACCGACACAAAAGAGATACCAAGACACTTAAGATACCAGCAAGGACAGTGAGAGGTAGAATGAACTCTCCTCCTTGTGTCCGATCCTGATTGTTTTTTTTTCAAAATTAATAAAAAAGAATACAAAAAAAAATAAAAAAAAAAGAATAAACAATGTTATCATTGTTTTTTTTTTATCGTTCGACTTTGTTGACTAATTTCTATTTTCCGTTATTTTTTTTTTTTTTTTAAAAAATAAATAAAAAGAATTTAAAAAAAAAAAAAAGAATAAACAATGTTATCATTGTTTTTTTTTTTATCGATCGACTATGTCGATTACTTTCTATTTTCCGTCCTGGTCAAGACGCTAAACTGATTGTTTTTTCTTTAAAAAAAAAAAAAAGGATTAAAAAAAAAA
Organism: Flectonema sp. DT1601; assembly: GCA_964019425.1. Taxonomy (NCBI): domain Eukaryota; phylum Euglenozoa; class Diplonemea; order Diplonemida; family Diplonemidae; genus Flectonema; species Flectonema sp. DT1601. The sequence goes on along the minus strand of OZ025817.1, from coordinate 275,549 downwards.
AAAAAAGAATAAACAATGTTATCATTGTTTTTTTTTATCGATCGACTATGTCGATCACTTTCTATTTTAAGTGATGTGAAAGTAAGGAAAAAGAAAAACCATTACAGGTTTGATGCCAAAACTGACAAGGACTGAGTTGAATTTACCAGGTGAGATTTGGACTGTTAGCTTTTGGCTAAGGCCCTCCCTGAAGAGCAAGAACAAAAAAACTACTCACACCTGAAGTTTATTTGCATTGTTTTTTTTTTTTTTTTTTTTTAAATTAATAATCACATTTTGTTCAAAAATATTTCATATTAGAGTAAAAGAAAAAAGAAAAAAAGGAAATAAGAGAAAAAAAGAAAAAAAAACCATTGCTGGCCCCCTCACCACTCATAGAGGATGAGGAGGCCAGTAAGGCGTCACTCAAATCTATGCCAAGCCTTGGGAACTTGGATTGGGGTTTAGACCATTTACAATTAACAGTTGACAATTAATCTGATTAACGTTATGATCTGACGGACATAAACATATCGACAAAATAATACAAATAAATAAATACTAATAGAAACTAGAACTTAGCAATCGTCATCTAGAAAGATTCTTCTGCGATCATGAAAGTTCGTTGAGGTTGGAGTTCGCTTTTTTTTTTTTTTGATAAGCGCTCAAACCAATTACAATTAACAATTAATCTGATTGACGTTATGATCGGACAGACATAAACATATCGACAAAATAATACAAATAATTTAATACTAATAGAAACTAGAACTTAGCAATCGTCATCTAAAAAGATTCTTCTGCGATCATGAGGATTCGTTGAGGGTGGAGTTCGCTTTTTTTGTGATAGGCGCTCCCTCGGACGCTTTGGGGTCTCATTTTCTTCTTGCGCTTCCTTTTCGGGTGGGTTAAAACCATTTGCCCATGTTTGTAACTGAAACTTGAGAGCTCTGTTTTGGTCTTTTGCCAAATAGAGTTGCTCAGAGAGCTCACTGGCCATCTCCATCAACAACATGGAATGATCCAGTTGTTCTTTATGGATAGTCTTCTGTTGATAGCTCAACTCGGAGCATCGACGTTGCTCTTCCACTAGTTTTTCCGAGAGCAGCGCCACTTTCTCATTTGTCTGGAGAGATTCACTTGGAAGGGTTGTAAGCCATGGTGTCCAACTAAATTAAAGGACAAGTCTGGGATAATCCCTGCCAGAGGGGCGAGTATTCTACCATGGTTGAAATACTCTGGCAACTGATCTTCAATTTTATGTTGTTTGTTAGCTGCTGGTGTATCTTGATTATGTGTTGATACTTGCATTTTTTTATTTGTAATCTTCTATTACAATCCTCTTTCTGTTCTGGTCTGTTACTTCATTTGTCTTGTTTAACTTCAGTTATATCCATTTTACTTTTTATTGTTTCCCATCTACTTTTTATTTTCTATTAGTTCTGGTCAGAAACTCCTGGGCAGCAAGAAGGAAAGCAGTTTAGTACTTCTGGGTGTTTGGCATCACCCCCCATAGTGAGCAAGTACAACAGGTAGCATTGGTAGTCTGTTGATCCTGAGTGATCCCAGCTACAGTTTTGTTTTTCTTTCTTTTTTTTTAGAAGAAGATCAGGACATCCAAGCACTGCTGGATAGTTGCTGAATGCAGGGCCTGCCTGTGGCATTATAATAACAGGCTAAGTCATTTGTAGTTCATAGTTTACCTTTGATTTTATAACTTCACACAGGGTACTATGAACGATGAGAGATCCAGTGGGATCACTCAGGGTCTAGTAGAGACCACCAATGTTGTGCGTTGATAGGCAAGGTGACCAACCTTGACATTCTTTCTTTTCTCTCCTGTTGTGACAAACACAAAATACACACACAGCTTACAGTGTGTTCTTTGTGTATGTTTTCTTCAGGTGTGAGTAGTTTTTTTGTTCTTGCTCTTCAGGGAGGGCCTTAGCCAAAAGCTAACAGTCCAAATCTCACCTGGTAACTCAACTCACGTAATCGCTTTGCCGAAATACTGAGGAACTTACACTTCTCTGCGATATTACCTGCTCCCGAGCATGAGGATCCGAAGTGGAGACGTGTATTTTGAATTCCTTTATCCTGATGCGACGTGGGCATGGTGGAATTTGGACGGATAGTAGTGAATCTGGCTGGAGAAGCAGGAGATTCTTATCCTTCAAATTGGCGTTGTTTTGGGCAGCTTACTCGTTAGGACGAAAATCTTCTCTCATTCAAAATTTTGAACCGAAACTGATAAACTTGCAAGTAAAAAGGTTTTGTCAGTTTATTCAAACCTCTTTCCAAGTTAGGTTATTCACTGAGCAAGCAGAAGATGGCTTGTTAATCAGTCATGACTTGCCAGACAATTCACTCTCTTTTTCTTTTTCATTTCAAGTAAGGATCCCATGTTATCTACAGGATTTGTTGTTTTTATTTTCCTTTCTCGCCAAGTGTCAAGGTTGGGTGCCCTTTGTGAGTTTTGCTGACAAGCTCTTTTTCGTGAAAGTCAGTCAGTTGATCAAGAATCTAACAAATCTTTGTGCTTCCATCGAGTGTCAGGTGGAACAAAGCATAATTTACTGAGCAAACACAATAAAAAACTACCATACTGCACAATAAAAATAATTATTGCTGAAACTTTCCTTCGTAGCACACATATTTTCTTCACAAAAAGGAACAGAAAAAATGGCTGGAAAAAAGATATGCTTGCAGGGAAATATTCCCGCGGGGAAATATTCTCGCGGATTTAGAAAAAATAATAAAAACTCGCGGGTTTTTCCCCACAAGAATATTTCCCTTTACAGTAATCCTGATCCCTACTGCATCAGATAGCCAACGAGATAATTCCAATCGAATAGAACGGGGATCAAGAACTGTCTCATCAAGACCAAGGAGACCTCGATTAATCTTGTTTATTACTCTTCTAATAAACTTCAGAGTAAACCAAAACCTACCAGGTGATATTCCAGACACCGCCGATGCATGCATTAGCCTGCCCATCAACGACTCCAAACCACTGGCAGTAATCAAAGTCAAATCAACAGCAGCCAATTTTCCTTGTAGTCTTTCAGACACTACAACAGATCTATCTTGGTGATTGAAACGCACACCTAAGAAATCATATTCTTCTGCCAAATTGAATGAATCCAATTCCTTCCAGGTTGACGAAGCCTTCTTTGCAATGATATCGAGTTGAGCAGTTCTAATAGCTACATCCTTCCTAGAACCAGAATACCTGATGTTGTCGATCCAGGCGTCGACTCTCACATCATGAACAGCTATGTCAGATCTAACATAGTCCGGATGACCCGCAATGGTAGCAGCCAATGTGTGCATAATTTCCGGTGCACAAGAATGACCCATTGGCAACCGAGTCAATTCGAAAAACTGCCCATCGTCCGATCTAAAACCAAATAACTTGCGAGCATCATGAGGAATCTCAACCTGATAAAAACCAGTTCTGAAATCCCTTCCGCTTGCACAATCAAATAGAACCGAGTCGACGTATTCTGAGATGATGGTTACATCATCAACCAGACGCTCGTTAGACTCCTTCGTCCAAAGAATAAACCTCTGACGTAATCCTGTTGCTTTCTGTTCAATTACAGTGAACGGAACATTTGCAACTAAACCAGGCTTCGATGTCTTCTGTGCGATTCCATTCTCCACCAGTAAATCTGCATGAGTACGAGAAAATGAACTCTCCGGTCTAACCGTCTTCGAAAAATTCAGCACATGATCGAGTTCAGTATGGAAGTCAAGAGTAGGAGCATGAGAAACAAGCGAATCAGTGGATCTGGTACTATCTCGTACAATCGTCCAATCTGCAATCAGCTTGCGTCTCCTGAGCATCTTGAGAATGTTGCTTCCTAACGTCGCTTGTTGACCAGCATTGCTGATGTGCATGTCCCGGGCAACAACCCCGAGGGTACAGACTTTCTGCAATATATAAAAAGTGTTCGATCGCGGATGTGATAGATTCCCTGCGGGGAGTCCGTGCCGCGAGTAAGAGAAATGGGACCCCCGCCACCACCTGGGGCAAATAGTAGTACCTGCATCTGAGGAACAATAACAGCGGTGTGGAAACCGATACTCGCGACCAGACGAGCATCAATTTCTTGTTCTTGAGATCGACTTGCTTGGCGAAATAATGCCGCCAGTTGTTCTTGGTACATTCTAAGTAGCTGCAGTCCTAAAGATTCAGCCAAGGCATGTGCAACAGATAAGGCAGTCTGTGTTTGTGTTCCAATAACACTAACATCCTTGCAGTGGCGGCCTCTTCGTCGGGGCCACGATCGAGTCTTGCTGGGTGCGTTTCTCCGTCCATCTCGCATCCTATTCAGGTGAGGGTTCCTTGGGGGCGGTTTTCTTCCAAATAGCGGCTTCCCTCCCATCCCGGCGGGTGTTCGATGAACGTGTTGCTGCCGAATGGTTCGTTGAGGTCCTTCTTCTCATGTGCGTTCGAGATCAGGATTCCCAGTTAGAATTACAGACTTTATTTGGATGAAAACATGTTTTGAATTCCTTGCAACCAACGAGGATGAACCCTCTGCTTGGAGTTGGTTGTCATACTTTACGATCACATTATTTCTATTCAGCTTACATTTCATGAAAGACATTTAATTGGTTGCGTTGCATCCGATTCCATGACCCACCAAAATTTGTAAAAATTTACAGTAAGTAACCATTAGATACATTACACGTTGGAGTGCTTATGATGTTCTATAATAATAATAGTTTTCCTCCCATCCAGGTTGTTGAGTCCAGCCACAAACAAAATGCCTCAGCTCGCCACCACACTCCGCTCGAACTGCGATCGGATGCTGGCATCTGACGATGAGGTGCTGTTATCTATGGAAGGTAGGGGTGTTAGGGTATGTTGTTTTCTCCTACCAATCAGTTCTTAATTATTTTCTCTGCTCTGTGCGCAATTCTGCTAAGTTGCAACCGTGTCCTGGTTGTGTGAAGGATTGAGGAATAAATAGAAAATAAAAACAGCTTCACCGTCCTAACGAAAAAGACAAAGAATGGCTGGTTAAAATTGGTACCAGTGTGATTGACTTCTGCGCACACAAATTTGGAAATGTTGTGGCTCCTAAGAAGTATGTCTTTTTTTTTTTTTTTTTTTTTTTTTTTTTTGTTGTTGTATTCAAAAAAAAAAAACTTGGTTAATGAAATCAATAACTTATTGTATTATTCGCCGTAGTATGTTATTTAAGTGTCATGACAAGGTGGTTGTATCAACTAAAAAACAGATATATTGCAGCACTGCAACCCGACCACGTTGTGTCCTGGGGAACTGGGTTTGACAGAGCACTTCATTTAGCACAGAGTGTGAAACTTGGAGCAGATATTTCGCAGCTTGTGACGCCAACATGTCGCAATGGGTTCGCATCAACGCAGACATGTGTTATTTCATGCAACAGTGGAAATGAGTTTTATTTATTGAATCCGTATTCTATGGAGACGGCAGGACCTATCGCAAATCCGTACAAAGCGGAGTCCAGTGAATTTGAGATAATACACTGCGTAGAGAGCAGTGAAGCTGAGAATGAAATTTTTGTGTACCTCGTCGAAAAATCAAATTCATTGACTGAAATACTACGATTGAAGGTATGCTGTAGATCGTATGCGATTACAAAACCAGACTCGGAATCGATCCTGTTACCTAACGAAACTGCAAAATCGAAAAAGATCAGAAAGTTTACTCGCGCAACTGTAACTGGAAATGAGCAGTACGTTGTCGCTCTACACCAATCTGGCCTCTTTGTTAAAAAGGACAATTCGGAAAATTGGATGACCATTCCGTTTGAGGTGAACCCGGCAGGGGCAAAGTTATTATTCCCCCACGAACACGTCTGCTGTGTATTAGTTCCATACAAAGGGAAAGGAATAGAAGCAATAACCGTAGACGTGCAATATAACACTGTAACTATTCGAGAACAGTTCTTAAACCCTGATCAAAGTGTAGCAGGAATGACTGTTCACACGACTGCGAGTGTTGGTACTCTCTGGATAAGTTTTAATGATAAAGTTTTTAAGACGACTACAGATTGCGGTGCTGCCTCACTCTCTGTAGCTATTCGCAATAAAAAACCTTCGGAAACTACTCATGAATCGGTAGTCGCAAAGGTTGATCTCTCAGCACCACAGCTTATCCCAGTTTGGAGCAAAGCCGTTACCAAAAGTAAACAGACAACTCTGTTAGAATCTATTAAATTATTAAAACCTGTTTCTCTTTCAAAAATTAAATCAGAAATGAGTACTTCCAATAATGATAATCTGTCGGCCTTACTTGACCACTCTGGTAGGTTGTACCAATTACAGTTTGAAATGTTGCCAAACGACATTCTTACGAAATTGGTATCTAGTGCATCGGGGCACGTGCTTTTTCAAAAAATATGTGATAAATTAGTAGCTTCATCTGCCCCTGTTCCGGCACCGGAAATTGTTTCTTGTGCGACGCGTATTTTGAGTACGCGTGAGCCTTCTGCTGCAGCCTACCGTCTGATGGATAAGTTGGTTAATCTTGACATTGTTTGTACTTTTCAGTTTTCAGTCGAAATTGCTTGTGTCGCGAGGCAGTTCCGTCTCTCTCTGCTGCAATATTTATTCTTAAGACTTGTGCTTAGAGTAAATTGTACTAACCACAGACGATTAAATTCCAGTAAGATACCTTCAGCGAAACGTCTTTGTTCGTGGGTTGGTTCCCTTGTTGAGGTCTGTGCTGACGACTTAAAAGTTTGCGATGACTTTCACGCACCTCTTTTGAAGTTATATAACATTACTGCTTTAGCTAGTTATCTTTCTTCTACGTCGAGCAGTCTGCCTGGTCAGTTGAGTGCTTTGCTAGGTACTTCGGGTAACCGCGGAACTAAACCAGTTCCTATTGACAGCAAGACATACTCACAGGGACCACTGAGGTCACGAGAACCTATTCAACCATTCATCAAACATTCAATGATTTTGTAAATTTATTGATGTTGTAATTGTTCACTGAGAGGTTACCGATTTCAGTTATTACTGATCATCATTGTGCTTGATCTTTTATTGAAGATATTTCTCAGTGTCGAAACTGAATCTTTTTTTAAAAGCGTGGCCAGCCCTTATTCAATTCTTTCCTGAAGCATAGCTGTCTGTTTAGTTTTTTCTCTTTTCTCTTCTTTTCGTGGACGGTTTTTCATCAAGAGAGCGACCGTAACTCAATGACTTGGTTGAGTTCTATGGCCATACCTTTATTATGGAATTTTTCTTTGTATCATTCATTACGGAGGAATTTGTCTTCAGTCTTTTTTATTTTAAATTTTATTTTTTATTTTTTGTTTTTTTTATATAAATTGTGAAAAGAAAAATCCTTGAGGGAAAAAAAAAAAAAAAAAAAAAAAAAAAACAATGATAATACGAAAAACAAAGAAAGAAATTCATCAGTCGACATCAGCAGCCAAGTGGAACAATTAGGCAAAACTACAGTTACCGTGAAGTAAAATATTTTTCTTTTTCACCCTCCCTCTTTTCTTTTCCAACAGGTTGTGTATTATGGGATACTTTATTAGTAATATAAAAACAAAATAATTGATTTTAAAAAAAAAAAAAAAAAAAAAAGATCTTTTTTTTTAAAAAACGTTCTAATCTACCTTTTCCCTCATAGTAAAACAGTAGTCTTGAGGGGGAAAAAAATAAACATCATGAGAAGAGTATTTACATCAGCAGCAAGACTGCGTGTGAATCAGTCCCGAATGTGCAGCGATACCGCAGATGAAAAGGAAGAAAGTTTGTTTGATGCTCCGTTTGACAGATCTGCATTGCCTAGTGTCTTATTGGTGACTGGTGATGCATTTGTTGAAGATAATTTCAGTCATTTGAGTTTAGATCCTAAGTGGTTACAACAAGATGTAATGAGACACGCTGAAGATTATTATCACAAGAGAGGTACTTTTTCACACGAAAACTTAGGAGCATGGAAACCCTTATCAGCGACTGTTCATTACCTGTCTAATGCTTTCAATCTTGAAATGAAAGGATGGTCAAGAGATCCTAACAACACCAGCAGGATGATATATACTCTTCTAGCACGTGATACTCAAGAGAGAAGCAGTACTAACTACCCTTGCTATCACGTTAATCAATTAAAAAATGAATGGAGTGATCCTAACCGTATTCCTCTTTACAATGCAGACCAACAGGGACATTCTGCAACTTACAGGTATTCACCTGATTTTTGTGAAGTTTCAGCTCAAGGACCAGTTGCTAAAAATATCCTCGAACCGGAATCGAACTTGCCTGAAATGTTTGCTCTCATTGGAAGTACAGAAGATGGTTGGGAGTCACTTCGGTCATCGCCTCCGTCTGTTTTACAATCGTCTATTGATGCTGCGAAGTCTAACGTTTCTGAGTCTCTGAGAGATGCGTCTCCTTTAACAGTGTTGCTGAATTACCTTGTTGGGGTAAATGGATGTGTTATACAAAAACAAACTGTTACTAATCATGATCTTCGTAGGATTACATTTTTAATCGAAAATCCATCGGCACTCAACGGCAAACCATTACGAAGTGAACGAGACCTAGCTGTATGAAATTAACTTGTTTTGTCAAGACGGCTCTCGTGAATGCGATAGTTTCTAAAAACTGATCGGTTTAATACTCAGGTGGGATACCATCATCTTCTTGATGTTTAGTTGTAGTCAATACGAACAGTGAATAGGAACATATTTAAAGAAGGAATGCAAGGTGATGTTAATTACGAGTATGTGCATTCAACGAACTTGTAACTCTGAGTGTAACCAAATTATGCAATTTGATGTGTTTCAAGTAAGTCGATTTCTTTTTTTTTCTCTTCTTTCTTTCTAATATAACCCCTTTCGTTCTCTTCAGTGAAAAAATAATAATAATAATAATAATAGTGAATGATCTGGAATTTCCTTTTTTGACATTACAAGATTATTTTTTTTCCCCCTACTAAGCAATTCTTTCCTCTCCAGTTCCTGGGAACTCTCTCTCTCCCCGTAATTTGTGATAAAAAAAAATAAATGAAACAAAAGGAGAATAGCACATGAACAGATAGCTATCTGAAAACATGTCTTTATTACCGTTGTTATTGACGAGTTGTCTGTCTTCGGAAGGATCTGTTTGGTGGAAATGGTGGAATTCTTCAGCAATGTGCCTTGATGACAAAGAATCAAATGTTATCCATCATGAATGGGGTCCAAAAGATGAATGTCTACACGCCGAAACTCTTCAGGTCGGAGATCCCATTCGACTCCTCGGTGAGGATTTGATAAACGCTTTGGAGTCTTCGTGGGGTAGTAATCATGGACGTAAAATTGATGTGAAGGTGTGTTATTGTTTTTTTTTTTTTTTTTTTTCCCTCTTAACTTCCCGTGAAAAAAATGTGAAGTTGGCCGATTTTTTTTTTCTTCTTTTTTTTTTCTTCTTATTCATCAACATAAACAAACCAAAAAAAATAAAATAAAAACCCAAAAAAAAAAACCCGCAAAACAGGTAACATGCGACGGAGAAGGTAATTTCATCGCCGGAGATGAGATGGTGATCCTGACTTATTACAACACAAGTGATGCTACCTGTGGAGGCTTACCAATTTATAGAATAAATATGAACGAATCTCAATGTGGACTCCCTGAGTACGTTAATCAACCATCCTCATCAATGAACATTAGCATTAATCACTTTTCGAATGTTAAATTTATGTGTACCCGTTGTAATTGGGTATTCTTTAATGAAAGTGCTCCTCCTTATGTTGTTCAGGCGGTTGGGATATTAATATTCTTAGTGGGTTGCATTGTCTTGAATTTCGTACTTCAAGACAAACTTGATAGACTTATGAAAACCTTACCTAGTAAGTTGCCTGGGGGAAGACGGAAAGACTCAAAACAGGAGGTAAATGGTTTCCAATCAGGCTATGCTGTAAGGCTGATTGCCAATGATGGAAAATCTAAAAAAGTTATTAATTTAGAGAAAGAAGAACCGTTGTTAGATGGGGTGAGAAAGAAACGACCATCAATGCTGTACAGACGAAAACCGAGTGAAGTAGTCTACACAAACGACACTCCTACCAGTGAGACTATGCATGAAGTGCATACTGACTTACCGATAGACACCGACAGTAATTTTATAAACAAAGCCTTTGGCCAACGCCGACCTCGACGCAGTCTTGTTCAAGTAATGAACGCGAGAATGTCCCTCGACATCATTAACCTCCTTGAAGGAGCTCCTGGATCTGCTGGACGAGGAGGAGGAGGAGGTCACCAAAATTATCGCCCTACCTCGGAATCGAACCCGCTACTTTTTTCAGAACAAGTATCTGCAAATGATGACATGATCTCACTGGCTTTACCACCATCAGGGACACCAGATACAGCTGAGACTCCAATTCACATAAATATCCCGTTGCCGGAATCGATCCAAAGCAACAGTTCTCTATTCCGCGGTAGTGACAGAAGTCCATTAGATACTCCTGCTTATGAAAAAGATGTTATTGATTATTTTAGAAGAACCACTGACAGTAAAGATTTAGAACCAGACTCAACTCCTGTTAACAGTTTTACTTCTACTAATAAAGACCTAAAGTCTCCATCTAATACTGATTTGATATCGAGTTATGCAACTCATGGAACTGCTGATTTTGACAACAGTTCTGATGTAGCAATCAAATCAAACATGCTTTCTGTTGTAGTGAACGACTCAACTGATGTTGTTGATTGTTATAAGGAGCATTCTACATCAGGAAATAAACAGTTTAACAATGACATTCATAATCAAAGATCTGAACCTCTACTCGATATGAAAGAACTATCAGACAGTACTAACACTAACTCGGGATCATTACAGACTCATATGTGTGCTGCTTGTGGAATGGATTCTGATATAGGAAGGGTGAAACACGGAAATTGGAAATGTATGTCGTGCGCATCGAAACGTAGAAAAGCAAATCCAGTTCTGACGAGCCCAATACTAGTTGACCATGATATATTAAAAGAAATGGCATACAGAGGAAACTTAGGATTCTTTGGTGAAATTAGTGCCGTGTCACGTAGACAATCAAACACAGTGCAAGCACTAGTTGGATTCAGAAACTGTGCAGTTTGGATGCCCTCAGAGTTGTTTAGCGTTTCTGAAAGAGATTCGTTTGACTTGTCTCTCGCGAAAAGTGAATTCTATACACCTCCATCAATCAGAGCAACATCACCACAGCAATGCAGCACTTGGTTGACACTCGCTAAAGGTCTAGGTTATATCATTACTGAGGTTGATGTTGTGGAATCATTCACAGCAATTCAATTACAAAAAGCAGTTAATACTTGGATTGATTGCAGTCGATTACAAGTCATATCAAAACAATGGTCTGGTGGTAAGTATGCCAGAATTGCTGAACAATCTGAATTCAAAAAAGCAAGCGGAGATAGATGGCAAAAATGGTGGAAAGATTTTGAACTTTGCGTTGGAACCATTTTGAGTGTGGGTAGAGATTCGAACAACAACTATTATGGAATAATATCATTTCAAGGTAGTGCTACTTTAGTACTGCCAATCGCTGCACTCCTTCATTGTAATGAAGCTGAACATGACAGTGAATACTTAATTACACCACAACCAGTATCAAGAAGGACGATGATGGCTGTTTTTGTCGCATCAGCTCCACCTCTTCTCGCTGCAAAGGGTATTTTTCTAATGACCTTTTTTGTGGTGTCGATCGTGTCTGCTCTTTCTGATGGTCATGGTGGACGTGCGAACAACCACAGCAAGTGGGAAGCTTATGAAGAAGTTTATTTTAAATTATTTAATAGTGGATACCCAACACTAATGGCTGATTGTGGTTCAGTCACGTTCTTCTTTTGGTATTCTTTTAATCCGACCTTCCATCAATTTGCTGCTGGAGTTGGAGTACCTGTAATGGTAGCATTGGGTTTAAGTTTACTTGTGTCATTGCCCGGTTTAATCACACACGCTCTTCCAATGGTTGTTTTATATTTATGGATTTGGGTTCCTATTGGTTGTGTTTTGGGATTAATCACGAAATATGTTCTTTTTCGATTTCAACCACAAGCGCCTGCCGTTGATGCTGCTTACGAATACGATTTATATTATCACATGAAATACCACAGACTTTATATTATCAAGTCTGGAGCTTTTTATTTAGGTTGTCGTTTTGTGGCGGAATTTATTGCGGTGTTGTTTGTTCAAACTAGTTTTAATTACGGTATATTTATATACGACAAACATCCTTATCTACAAACAATATTGGACGATGTTAATGGAAGAAAATTTGCTTGCCTTTGGGAGATGGGTCTCAAACTAGCCAGTTTGTTGTGGTAATTTCGTCTTATAACCTCTTTGCTGTGGATATATGACGTGTGTAAAAGATTTTTTTTTTTTTTTTTTTTTTGAATTGTGGCTGCGTAACTAACCTATTCCTTTGAATAAAACCGGGTTATGTTAAATCTGAAAAAAATCAGACTTAACGCTTTTGAATGCTGTTTTTATCCTTTTAGCTAACGCATTAAGGATCACAAGCAATACAATGATTGGAATGGTTTGCTCTTCGACATTACTTGCCTCTCGCCTTCTTCAAAAAAAAAAAAAATTGTGAAATAAAAAAAAAAAGTAAAAGAGTATGGCTAGATTGATCATTTTTTTTTGTTTTCTTTTTTTTTTTTTTCTTCCTTTATGCTCTTTGCATGGTGAAATTTAAAAAAAGAAATATTTTTTTCTACTTTTTTTTTTATGCAATCAAAAAAAATTTTTGTTTCTTCCCTGCCTTTCTTTTTTTCTGTAGTAGTAAAATAGAAGTAGGCAATCCGTTCTGTCATAAGGCGAGGATTGAGCTCTAGATTTAAATTATGTTTTTTTTTTTTTAAAAAGATTTTTTACACTCGAAATATTATGAGAAAAAAAAATGGGAACTGTTCAACTGGAAATTGTTTTCCCTCTTTTTTGACTTATTTACTTTTGTTTATTGGTGTTCAAATTTAAAAAAAACAAAAAAAAACAAATTTTAACGATTCGTTCATTTGTGTTACCTAAGATGGAACTGATAATTAAGGAAAACTGATTTTTGAAAAAAAAAAAAAAAAAAAAAAATAAGTTTTTTTTTTTCAATCAACCGTCGCGTTAACCTTGTTGAATTTCCCAGAGAAAGAGAAAGAGGGCTGGTGCACCCAGGCAATCTCGTGCAACCACTCCAACCTAATTGGAGGATATTATCCTCGAGGTTGGGGGACTGGAAATAGTTTCCCCTCTTTTTGACTTATTTACTTTTGTTTATTGGTGTTCAAATTTAAAAAAAAAAAAAAAAAACAAATTTTAACGATTCGTTCATTTGTGTTACCTAAGATGGAACTGATAATTAAGGAAAACTTTTTTTTGAAAAAATAAAAAATAAATAAGTTTTTTTTTTTTTTATCAACCGTCGCGTTAACCTTGTTGAATTTCCCGCAGAGAAAGAGAAAGAGGGCTGTGCACCCAGGCAATCTCGTGCAACCACTCCAACCTAATTGGAGGATATTATCCTCGAGGTTGGGGGATTAGGGGAATTTTTTTCTTCTTTTTTTTTTTTAATACTAAATATCAAAATCAACGGCAGGGATTTCTGTTGTGATTTATCCTACGAAGTTATAACAACTCTTTGATAATGCGGTATCGAATTACCCCCTTTTTTTTTTTTTTTTTTTTTTTCCCCCTCCATCAAAGAAATACTTTTAATGAATATCTGAAGCAGCAAATAGAAATAAAATAGTTCCGCGGCGTCTAATTTTTTTTCCTTCATCTCAAAAATGTGTTTTACGAGCGAAGGAGAAATGTAGTAGCGTAGCGTTAACCTGTACTGCGTGTTTTTTGTTTTTTCAGGTTGTGAACAAAAAAAAAAACAAAACAAGAACTAAAAAAAACAGGATTGAGAATTAATTAGTGAGGTGACGATTATTTAATTTTTCATATCCTTTTCAACCAAAAAAAAAATCAAAAAATCGAAAATCTTTGTTTTTTTGTACCTACGAAACCCGTTGTTCGGTAGAAAGAGAATTGTGGCAGCGTACCTTAACCTATTCCTTTATTGGGATTTTGTATTGATCGCGAACAAACAAAACAAAAAGTGTGAGTAAAAAAAAAAAAAAAAATTGTGAAAATTGGCCAATTCTTTTTGTCTATCTGCGATAATTTTTTTATGAACCTGTGTGGTGTCTCTCCTTTTGGTGTCTCTCTTTTATTATTATTATTTTTGTTTTTTTAAATTTAGTTTGTTCCGGATTGCCGAATTGACGTCTTCCCAAGTATGGCTGGTGTAGATTCGTTTGGTTTGCGACTCACTACCACAAATATTTATCATCGTTAAAGTGGTTTTTGCCTTATTCGATATTAAGTTGTCGTTTGTGAAATGGTGGAAAACCAAAAAAAAAAAAAAAATAAGGAATTTTCTGAGTTTTCTTTTTGTTTCGTTTACTATGTTTCCACCCCTTTCCCCTTCACTGTATCGTACAAATTACTAATTTCTTTTTTGAATTAGTTATATTTTGATGACGATATATATTATATTTATATATTTTATAAATATTCGAAAAAAAAAAAAAAAAAAAAAACCAAGTAAGAAGCGAAACTATCCCCAAAACGGGAGTAAATTTGTAATTTGCGATCAAAAGTGGAAGACCTGTCTTTTGACACAAAGTCTGACCAAAATATATATAAAAAAAAATTCATTATATTCCCCAAAAGTTCACAGTAGGAGGTGTTCCCTCCCTTTAGCTTTAGTACCAGAGTACACATCGGTTTTAATTATCGATGGCATTATTCAGTTTAAGTACGGTATTTTTATTGGTGTTCTTGATCCAACGACTTCAATAATAATAAAAAAAAAATTAAATCAAATTCTAATTTCGGAAATCTTTTCGGTGATATCTTTGGCTGAAAATCCGGCTGAGGATGACCAATTATTATACCAAACTTGTGTATTAAATGAATTGGGTGTTCTGGTGTAGAGATTTTTTTTTTTTTTTTTTTTTTTTGTGAAATCTTGTGCGCGTTCACAATATTACATTCATGTCGAGTGTTAATAGCTGTGATTTACGAGTGTTGGTCTCAATTGATTGGAGTTGTTTTTTTTTATATGTTCCACATGTGGTGCCGCTGAATCAAAAGAAGGAAATGCGATCAGTCTTGTAATGCGTCTTTGACTAGTAGTTTGCTACGAACCAGTACTTTTGGTTTTTTTTTTTTTTTTTTTATATGTTCCCCTGATCAATCCTTTATAATCCATTTTGGGGTTGTGTTTTTTTTCAAATTGATAAAAACTTAAAAGCTGTGTTGAGACCTACCCGAGGGCATGGATTGCTCGAGCTGTAGTTCATCGTCTGTGATGACAACACAAGGTTTTAGTCGAAACCAGCTTTATATTTAAAAAGTTATTTTCACTGACTCATTTTATTCCATTTTATGGTTGACCTTCGAGGCTATACATATCTTATTGTAAATATGTTCAAAAGAGAAATTGTTAACTTTCCCCTACTCAAAATTTCTTTTTTTTTATTAGTTTGGTTTGTCTCTGAAAAAAAAAAATAGCAGTCAAAAGTGTGACGATGTAGTTATATGCTGGTCTTTACTTAATTGGTGTAAATTATTTTTCCTTTTTTTTCTCTTGACACTTTGACTGCATGTACTGTGCGGAGTCATTCACCAAAACTGTGCTGATGTTCAAAATAAATTATCACATCTCACTCGCACAGAATAACGTTGATGGAGCTGAAGTTAGAATAATTCATTTTCTACTTCCTTACTAACAGGGACTGGGCATTCCTCTCTCTCTCTCTTTCAAAAAAAAAAAAAAAAAAAAAAAAAAAAGAAAGAATAACACACAATGGAAGCTGCTCAACGAAGGAAACTTACACTCGTTGGGTTAATGCCAACAGCAGTTTATCGAAAAGCGTATGAAGCCGGGACGTACTTGCAGGAAGTGCGAAGTGATGAGTTCGAGTTTACAGAACATGCTATGGTTCCGATTGATTTCACAAAATGGAAAACACAACATGAGAAAGACGGTTCAACCAAATCAACGATCGAAATAAATAATTGCGTCGTAGTTGATGAGGGAACTGGACAACTTCAAAGTGCTGATCAATTCATCTCATTTGTGAAAACAAAATGTGGGTTTCGATTATTTGATATTCCAGACGATCACTGCGATTCGTACCTTTCAAAGTCAACTGATGCTTACAGAGAGTTCTTAGGTAGTCGTGACTCTTCTTACGTTTGGTTAGATCTCACAATAGACATATCTCCAGAGATGAAAACAACTGAGAGAGTCACCTTTGAATTATATTCGAAAACTTGTCCAAAAACTTGTGAAAATTTTCGTCATCTTTGTCTGGGTGATCTCCCAAACACGATTGATGGAAATGGAAAAACAGTTCGAACTCACTACAAAGGAACTGCAATATTCCGAGTGGTAAAGAATGGATGGATTCAGGGAGGTGATATTTCAAACCCAGGAACTATGAAAGCAGGCAATGGAGGGTCTTCCATATACGGAGAGTCCTTTCCCGACGAGTCCTTTGACGTCACTCACAGCGACGAAGGAGTTTTGGGAATGGCAAACACGGGACCGCATACTAATAATTCACAATTTTATATAACAACTTCTCGAAGTGAATGGATGGATAAAAGATACGTAGCCTTTGGAAGGGTTATTGAAGGCATTGACATCATAAGAACAATTCATCAACTGGACACAAAGGCAAACCAAGCCCCCACTGTACCCGTCATGATCACTAATTGTGGAACTCTCGATGTTCACATTAAGAAGTAGTTCTGATCACTTCAATGAGAATGACAGACTTGACTAATATAACGCACCTACTGAGGTCCTTTCGACAGACATTCAAAAGGGGAAACACTCTTGACTTCAGAGAGGTGATGTGATGGAAACAACATCGATTGGAGGGATGTGCCCATTATATTATTATGATTCCCTTCTGAGGGAACCTTAACTGTACTTATTGCTGACTTGAACAGCTTAGGACGCAATACTCCTCTTTTTTTTTTTTTTTTTTTTTTTTTTTTTTTTTGTATTTTATCGCCAAATCTCTTCCTGATTAAGGAAGGGTAAAACAAAACAAACAAAACTGTGAATAAGAAAGACAACTGAAGTTACTTTTAGTGTTTAAACAGATGTAATGCAGTCCCTTTTTTAAAAACAGTATTTTGGTATCACTCAAAACTATGGGAGTACCTCCAGCCAACCATGATGACCACTACGTGGTGTTGGGTATTAGAATGCAAGCATCGGCAGAGGACATAAAGAAAGCTTATAAACAATTAGCTTTGAGACATCATCCAGATAGACAGATTGGAGGAGGAGATACCGAAATTTTTAAAAAGATATCATCAGCGTATCAAGTTCTTGTTGATCCTCGTCAAAGACAGCAATATGACAATCAACTATCTCAGAAGAATGTTGCGTCTGCTGCAGCGGCTGCGGCTGCTTCAATGAAAGTACCTACAGAACTTCGTCCAGCCAGACCAGTTAGAAGACCTTTCGTAGCGGAGTGTATTGATGGGTTTATTAGAACTTTTGACGTCGATCCATCAATCTTTCCTTGTTCTCTTAATCACGGGGATCAAATCATCGCTTCTGGTGAGACTGGGGTCATCCTTGGAATCTGTGAAGACGCAATTTGGTGGTGGCGCCAAAATCGTCAACTGCCATCTCGTCTTGCCCTCGTGACTCAATTTCACTCAAAAGGTCTTAACTCATTACAGTGGAGGAGAACTGGAAATGTTTTCCAATCGGCTGTCACTCGCGATAGGGTTTTTGATTTGGAGAGACGACGACTTGATTCGCTAAGAAAATTTAAACAACAAAAAACTCACAAAGAAAAACAAGACGCTAAACACCGCAAAACTCAAACACAAAAACTAAAACTATCTCAACAAGTTGAAAGCATCGTTACAAAGGAACAGCGCAGAAGACATCGCGTGGAACTTCAGCTTCTACTCCAACTACAGGAGCTCATCACGAGAGGTAATTTCGAAGGAAGAGTCACATCCTACTGGGCTGAGTCAAAGAGTTTAATAAATAATTTGATCCGTGACGCGAGTGACATGTTAACACCATTGACCAAACCTAGTTCCGCATTCCTCAGTTCTGATGAAATCTTACAGGACGCTTTTGAAGATATGTTGTGTTCATCAACGACAATAAAACCAACGCCGTCATTTCTTAATAGCAGTTCAAATTCTCGTCCTCCAACGTCTCCGCAGCAGCCTCATCATTTACGGTTTAGTCGGAGCGGAAGTGCTCAGAATTTGAAGTCGCCTTTAAGAACGAGGAGTATGTCGCATTCGCCTCCTGTAAGACAGAGGAATAGAGCTACTTCTGTGACGTTAAAAAAACCAAAGATTTCGTTGAATGGATCCCAGCGTGCGAAGACTGCCTGGAAACCACCTCCAATAATGGAATTTGAGTCTGAGGAGAGTTCTCTTTCATCGACGTGCAGTGATGACAGTGATGACGAGTTCGAATTACTCTCAACAGCTTGGTGTAATGATAAATTGTATTCCGATTATAAAGCCTTTTTATCAAATTCTCGGGTTCTTCGTGAGAATTGGGAAAAAGGTTCCTCCCTTATTTCCGAACTTTCCGATGCAAAACTGAAAGACCCAACACCAAAGGGACCCTCATCAAAGCCTCCTCCAAAATTACAAAAAGAAAACAAAGGCGCTCCCACCAACGCTGCTAAACGTGCCCTGCAGAGATCTCCAAAGAATGTTGACGTTCGTAAATCGCCTTCCAATTTAAAAGTGAAACCAACTATACCGAAATCAAGACCTGCAGCGAGAGGACTCCGACCATGTTCTCCAGGAACGTATAATGCTCATCCTGAGTATTAGTTGTTAAATTGTGAACCTTGTTGAGTTTGGAGGTGTTTTAAAATATCCCAGGCAGGCCAATTTGTGGGGGAAAACAAAAAAAGTACCTCTTAATCTGTACCCCACCACGAAATTTTGTTCCTGCGTGGTGAGAGTTGGTTGTCATTGGGATATTTATTTTGTAGCACGGTTATTCTGAATAAATAGGAATGAAGAATTCTTTTGGTTTGTAGGGCTCATGTAGCTCTGTGTACGTTTTTAATTGTTAGATTCTTTTTTTTTTTTTTTTTTTTTTTTTTTTAAAAACTCTCCCCCCCGCACATTAAAGTGGTACTGTGTGCATGTAGCAGTGTTTGATTATTTAGCATCATTTATTTAAGTCAGAGGGTATATAAGTGTGTTTTTTTTCTTTTTTTTTCTTCTTTTTGTTTCTTATCCCCTTCTTGATGGAAAAAAATTACGACTGTGCGATGCCAATTTGTTATCCTTCTCGTAAACTTTTCCTGAAAACACTTGCGTGGTGTCATATATATAATTATTAAAAAAAAAAAAAAAAAAAAAAAAAAGAAAAATTAGTCGGTATTTTTCTTGCGATGGCGACAAGCCCTTTCTCCCAGAAAAAAAACATGTTCTTTTTTTTCGCTAACAATACAATAACTGAGTCGTGCGATTAAATTTTTTTTTTATTCTTATTCTTATTTAAAAAAAAAAAAACCTACTGTAAAAAAGGAACTAGTCTTGGTTGTTATTGCTATTGTTTTTGTTATTGTCGATTTTTTTTTTTTTTTCCGTCTTCTCTTTTTCTCTTTCTTTTTCCGATTATCCCCTATTTTGATTAGATCTCAGCCAGTGTCTATTTCAATTCTCGCCAGGCTGGTAATAGTTTCACGATTATTGACTTTACTCCTAAACTTATAAAGGCTCAAAAAAAAAAAAAAAAAAAAAACTATTTAATTTAAGATAGTAGTGGGTGAGAAAGTCAATCCCCATTTTGTTTCACACTTCCCCCATCTCGTCAAAACACGAACGAGTTTTTTTTTTTTTTTTTTTTTCCTCTTTGTATTTATATGTTTGTTACAGTTTTTGTCTCTCCCTCCATGCGAAATCCCCGGATATGGCTACGGATTGGGTCCTCTGTTACTGTGAGTTACCCTCCTAGAGCACTCATAATATACAGTAACGTTGGATTAAATAACTAACTAACTAACTCCTTAACGAGATCGAAACTTACTGTTAGACGAAAACAGTTGTGCGATATTACGTTCTATTCCACTCTTCCTTATCATCTGTGAGAGTCTTACGGTTGGCTGGTAGCTATCAAACTGTTACCCCTGTTGAGCTTTTCCTGATTTTTTGACTTCCTAGGCTTCATGAAATTTTTTTTTTTAAAAAAAATGATAAACTGTTGAGGACTGTTCATATTGCATTGCGAATACTTATATCTACTTTTAAAAAAAAAAAAAAAAAAAAAGCAAAAAAAAAAAAAAAAAACATATGTGCGTATTGTATTTTTTTTAAACTCCTGAACCTTGATGTAACGTAATACCTTATTTTGGTCAATTCACGTCCTGACTTCGATAAATAAATAAATAAATTTAAAAAAAAAAAAAAAAAAATACCATCTTGCAACTGTTTTTCTTACCCAAGACCCTTCCCCGTATCATGTTTATTAATTTTTTGTGATTTTTTAAATTAGAAAAAAAAAACCTTGAGGCGACTCATTCTTTCTTGATTCGTATCTAAAATCCAACAAAAAAAAAAAAAAAAGACACGCTTGGAATTAATTCCATTACCTGGGAAAGAAAATATTATATCGTTTTTACATATTACGCAAACAACTTGTACTGTATTGAGGTATTTCTGTTAGAAAGTTTTAACCCAATGCTTGATAGTTTGCTGTATCAGCGATGCAGTGTAATGATCTTCTTCTTCTATCTGTTTTTTCCTGAAGAGCTCAACCTTGTCAGTGACTCCTGTGGTTATTCTGATGGAAGAGGAAGAAGGTGCGAGAAAAAAAAAAAGGAAGGGTTAAAAAAAAAAAAAAAGAAATAAATAAAGAGAGTATCTTGAATCGATAAACTTCATGAATTACTTTTTTTTTTTTTTTTTTTTTTTTTTTTTTTGTGCGCAACTGATGCAAATTCCTAAGTAAAGGAACAGGTTAGTTGATGTTGTCACAATTTTTTCGTTCTACCGGATCAGTGAGTTTTGTAGGTACAAAAATACAACTACGCTAAAATTCTCCGCTTTCGGTAGCTATTTTCCCATATTTCATGTTGGGCGTTTCAATTTTTTTTTTTTTTTTTTTTTTTTTTTTTCCCTTCCAGAAAACATTTGTTCATATGTGTTACGTATTCTTACTGTGATTTCTTTCGGTCGTTTCTTACCCCTCTTTTTTTTTTCTTTTTTAAAAAAAAAGTATTAAATATTCTCTTTATCAAATCTTACCTCAATAGGCCTTCAAAGACTATTCAAAAACATCAACAGTCTGAGTTGCTCTTTTAGTTAATAATGATTTGTGTTGTTATGAGAAATAAAAAGTACCGTGGCCTCTCTCTCTCTCTCTCTTTTTTTTTTTTTTTTTTTTTTTAAATTTCTTTCTTGTTTAGTATCATAGTCAAACAGTCATCGTCAGCAAACGATGAGAATGACCACTTGTTTTATTATTTTTATATTTTCGTTTCCCCTTCTTAAAAATCAATTTCGAAACCTCTACTAACGGAGGATGCTGGCGTGCTTTAGCAGCGACGGATAATTTAATAACACTTAACTTACACAAACCAAAAGTAGTTTGACGTGTTGTGAATGAGCTTTCTTCTCCCCTTTTGCTCTTCATTCTTTACGGTACCCAGCGGATGACGACATTTGTAGATAATTTTTTTTTTTTTTTTTTTTTTATCCCCCTTCAACCTAAAAAAAAAAAGTTAAAATAAAAAAACTAACACATCGAAGTAGTCAAACAAATGATCCTTTCTTGATTCCTTTTGGTGTATCAGTTTGATGATTGGTGTTTGATGGGGGGGTGGGGTGGGGTGGGGTTGGGTTTGTTGAACTCGCAAACTAACTAATGTGATGACTAATTGTTGCTGAAATACCATTTTTATAGTTGGTAGATGGGCTTGATTAGACTTCTTTACAAGAAGGGAAAAAAAAAAAAAAAAAAAAACTCATGTTAAATGGAAAATGACAAAACGCGATAAGCAGGACAGGCCTGACACCGCAGTGTCTCCTTTACTTTCTTCGCTGAAGAGGGCTGGGTAAGGAAGGAGAATGGTCTGAAAGGTTTTTTTTTTTTTTTTTTTAAATACTTTTTATCCCGCAAACTATGATGTTCTTTTCGATTTATTGATTTAATTATTGTATTATTGATTGTGGTTCATTCGGTTTAGGTTGAAAGATGGACCTGGTTAGACTTCTCACAAGAAGGGAAAAAAAAAAAAAAAAAAAAAAAAAGAAAGAGAGAATTTCTTAATTACCACTTCTTTTTTACTTGAATGCGATTTTCCTTGTTTCTTTTTTTTTCTTTAAAATCCCAACCCCCTCTTTTTTTTTCTTTTTCATCAATTTACCCCGTTTTTTTTTTGTGTTTTTCTTAAGCAGGAAATTCCTGTATAGATAAGTTTTTTTTTGATAAAAAAAAAAACATCCCTCCTCCCCACAGCTAAGGTGACCCCACAAAAGAGGGGAGTGTACAGTTGTTAAGCATACTTAAAGTGCTTTATTTTTTATTTTTATTTTTATTGTTATTACCCTCCCCCATTTTCTCCCCCCTAGTTTTTATTTTTGTTTTTCAGTTACTGCTTTGTTTTTGAATGTTAATGATCAGCTGGATGGATCGCGTCTACCTTCGCAATAATATAAATCAGTTAGTTGATGAGATGTTGATGCTGAGAGAGGCTGGAAAGGAATATAATAGAGTGGGGGGGTCACCCATTCAGTTTTATTCGTTGCCAACAGTCACCACACCATGATAAAAAATGCAATAGGCTTCATGGATGCTGTGATTGCTACGACTGCAACTTGCTTTTTGTTCTTAGTCTCCAGTTCTTTGGTCTTTTTTATTTTTTGGGTGGTTTTCACTGAACGGAGTCATCGCTACCCGCTGCTGATCCTATTGTTGGTATCTCAGCACAGTTAGTACTGAATGATACTTTTTAGGTGATGAAAAAAAAAAAAACTGGAAAAAAAAAAAAGTATTCCACAGCCACATCCTGGACAACTCAGTTCTTGACTGATATTTATTATTTGCAACGGAGAAAAAGAACTTTTAGTGTCGAACTCTCAATCCCTAGGCGAGTTGTACTTTGCTCGTCTCAAAGTTGTTTATGTATGTGTGTAGGCTCAAGGTGATACAATTTTCTTGACACGTCGAACCGACCAAGTACGGTTTAGGACCACCTATGTATCACCTTTATTCTTCCAATTGGCCAATTGTTTCTGAATGTAGGCCTTAAAGGATTTACAAAAGAAAAAAAAAAAAAAAAAAAAAAAGTACAAAAAAAAAAGAAAAAAATTAAAATGATGTTGAAAGAGCTGAGGGGGTATTATTATTATTTCATTATTATTATTATTATTTTTTTTTTTTTTGTGATAGCTAACCGCCTATTTTATAGACCATTGCTAACCAATTGTATCGGACAAAAAAAAAAAAAAACAATACCCCAAATAGTACTTAACCATAACTTATATTTATCTAAACAGCAATACATGTCTATCTCACATGATGACCAGCCTCCAGTTGAGGATGAAGAAAGTTCTAATCATGAAAATGACACATCAGAGACGCTGCCTCTGACAACCGAAGTGACACAAAGCCTTCTGTCACTTCGTGCTGCTGTAAAGACAAGTGTTGATGGAGAGGCTCAGTTACAGTTATTGGAACAAATTGATAATCTTCAGAGTTCTGTTATTGATCAAACTTTAATGATGTTTAAGCATTGGAATATCGAACATGGATCACGTGCGGGATACCTTCGAAGGGAACCTAGAGAAGGAATGACTACTTCTTTATCTCAAGGGGGTGATACTCTTGGGTTTTTATATTCTGAATCAACAGAGCAACAACATCAAAGTAGTGGTGGTGGAAGTCGAAAAAAGAAACGAACTCAACAACCATCATCGCCATCATCTAATCCTCAACAACAACAAAGTGAGATAAAAAAAGGACTTGCTACAACCATATCGTATTGCATGAGAGCATTATTGCAGCATGTCGAAGCATCTCAAGCATCGATCTATATCTTTGATAGAACGACATCAACACTTCGATCCATTGGAAGTGTGCCTCCAACAAATCAAGTCATAATCCCAAGTCATGCAGGTGCTCAGGGATCAGTTTTCTCATCTTCAGTTGCGTTTAATATCGGAAAGGTAGATTCTGACATGGCTGCTTTATTAAAACTTTCAGATCAACAAGCTGGTCGCTGTACTCGTAGTTTCCTTGGATTTCCTATCATAGGAAGCTGTAGTAAGAATCCAATTGGTGTTCTCGAAATAATTAATAAACAAGGAGGGTTGAAATGGACTCATGACGATGAGATAATTGTTTATAATGTCTCGTCTATTTTATATCAAATTTTGAAACAAGTTCCTCAAGATGTGTTAGCATCATTGGATGGAAGACAGAAACACTTCACATCAATACCATTTTCAACTATAAACGATGACTTGATTTCTCAAAATAGTGAGACTCCTCCTGCTGTTGGTCAATCCCTCAGAACACAGTTAGTTTTCCGACTTGAACGTGGTACAAAACCAGATGGTGTATCAGCAGCACCTGTTGCTAATTGCACAAACGTTAAAGAGCTTCACAGCTATTTAACAACACTTGAAGAAAGTTATCGTCGAGGACTCAATCAATACGTTCTTGTAGATGAAGAAAAGAGAGTGTACCAAGAAGAGTTACAACGTAAGATTCAAAGAACTCGAGTACTTGAAGAGAATATTACATTCTTAACAAATCAAATTCAAAGCCTCCAAAGCACGACGAGCTATAATAATGCGACAGGTGGAATTGGTCACAGAATTGAGAAGGATATCGCAACAGACGGAGTCCAATCATCAGGAAAGTATCATATCTCAGGTGGTGATCGAGATCGAGGTGATGCCAACAGCGATGACACTGACAGCTGTGGGATCAGTCCTGAACTTCAAAGTACCATCACTTTAGCTCATCGACTTGCTGCTACTGCGACACCTCACGAGGTAGTAACGACTTCTCTTAATACTTCTTCAGTTGATGCTTCTGATAAGGTGCTCAAAAGATCAAAATCTCGTTCTGCTCAGGCAGTTCAGGCAGTTAAACTTAGTAGGCTATCCTCTGATCATCTTAGGGTCATATCGCCTGATGTTTATAAAAAACAACAAACAACTCATCAAGGAGGAAGGATGTCTGGACACTAGAAGGTTTCTTTTTTCAAAAAAAAAAAAAAAAATATTAATTTACATTAATATTCTTTTTGAAATATTATCTTCGGTTGATTTTTTATTTTATTTTATTTGCCCGCCTCGTTTTTGTTTATTTTTTTACTACCAAAAAAAATTGTCTGCTTCTTTACAGAAGTGCAATTATATATCCATTTTTTTTTTTTTTTCCCCTTTCAAAATTAATAACTTTTATTATTTACCCTTTTTCTCACTAACAGTGTGATATGGAGTTAGTGACCTTCGATAGAATAAACGACCTGCGATGAGCAAATCAACTGCAAGTAAAGATGAGAAGATTTCTGCTTTGGAAAATTTTGAGTTTTGTGATGGCGGAGTTAGTACAAAATCGATTGAGTTTGGAATGATAAGGGGATTACATGATGATGATGATGATGACCAACAACAATCACCCGCAGCGAATCTTAAAAAGAAGGGCGTGGGTAAACTCCGTAACCTCGTTGATACTCATACTAAAAGAGCCAGAATAATGAAAGCAATGGGTGGTTCTGGCTGGGTTGGATCACGCGTTGATAAAACTTGCCTTGAAAAATTTTTAGTTAAAATAAATCCGAGTGACATTAAATCGTGTCTGGCAGTTTTTCAATTAACCCTTCACTTATTAAACACCCTTGTAGTTCCATAC
Organism: Flectonema sp. DT1601; assembly: GCA_964019425.1. Classification (NCBI taxonomy): domain Eukaryota; phylum Euglenozoa; class Diplonemea; order Diplonemida; family Diplonemidae; genus Flectonema; species Flectonema sp. DT1601. Next base: position 249,634 of record OZ025817.1, on the reverse strand, counting down.
AGACTTCTCGTAGCGAATGAGACTTCAGATTATGAATGGCTGGTTATAGAGTACTTCTTAGACGCCGTTCAATTCTTATTATTTTTATTTAATTTTTTTGTTCCGTTTGAACGTTCTGGTGAAGTAATCTATTCATTTAAAAATACGAGTGTTCGGTATTTACACGACGGGTTTGCGGTGGATTGCCTGACTGCCTTTCCTGGAAGTTATTTTTCATGGAATTTATTTAACGGAAATCCGCTTTGGAGAATAGCAAAGCTTCAACCATTTTGTATTTTTCGATATTACAAAATTTGTTCTCGTTCCTCACTGCTATTGAGATATGTAACTCCATATTTTTGGATCGTATTTCTCAATTGTTATTCATCGCTTACCGTCGTTCATGGCTGCAGCTGTTTTTGGTACTTTCTCCTTGAGTCTGAGAAAGACAACCCAAAAGCATATGGAGCCTTTGCAACTTACGTTCCTGATGAAGACTTGTTTTTATCAAGTTCGAAATTTCAACTCTACTTAAAAGGAGTTGAATGGTCGACGAAACACCTCATGGGATACGGTGTGTTGTCAACTCTCCCTCATACTGATGAACAGGTTGCTTTTATGTTATTTGTGGCCATGATTGGAATATGCTTGTACACTTATCTTCTGGCGTCAGTCTCTTCTTTTGTCAGCCACGTCGCTAACAGCAGTACAGCAGACCGTCTTAGAATAAAGCTCGATGATGTTACAACTGCGCTAGCAAAACTTGGTATTCCTCAGGATGTTGCTCAAGAAATTAAAGGATACTATATTCACGTTTATAAAGTTGCTTCTTCCGTCACTGTGGACGGAGCCTTGAACGATGCTCCTCCAGATTTATTATCCAGAGTAAACCACGAGGTCTCTCGCGGAATCATCGCAAAGATTCCTTTATTTTGCGAGTTCAAGTCGCCGAAGCTAATTGAAGCCTTGGTCGCAGCTCTAACACCAAAAGTTTTTTTACCTAATTTGAGAATCGTATCTGCTGGGGATAGAGGATCTGAAATGCTATTCATATGGAGTGGTGAAGTAGAAGTCATCGACCTCAATGGAGAAACAATAAAAGTTTTACGAAACGGAGACAGCTACGGAGAATTAGCCCTCCTAATGCAGGTTAGAAGAATCTCCTCCTTAGTTACTCTCTCTTATTGTACGATATTCGTTCTGACTAGGCAGGTACGTCATTTTTTTTTCCTGGTGAATTTTTTTTTTTCAAAAAAAAAAAAAACTAAAAAACAGGCATTCAACAGAGCTGTTCAACAGTTTCCAGAACTACAAAACGTTATAAAGATGACTCAGCAGAAGGAACTCAGAAGAGCGAAATCGAGTCTTTCTGATTGCAGACACAGACATTTTGAAAGTAAGAAAAGCATGTACACAGTGAACACTATCGGAAGCTCTACTGGCAGTAGTAGTATCCTGAGTGAAGCAAGTTTGTTTGAAGTTGATAACCAAAATGAATTTTTAGCTGATGTTCCGGGTGAAGCAGCTGTTGGAGCATTTCTGTTTGAAGCACCACCTCGAGCTACTTCATTAGAAAGTAGGTCGAGTATTGTGTCGAAGTCGTCTTGTTATTCTCGAAACTCATCACATTTATCAAATTCAATGCAGTCGTCTAAAACAGTTCGGTTTCCTTCTGCAGATTTAAGTCCTTGTGCGAGGAGGATTACCCGAATACCTCAAATGTCTAGTCGAAAAACTAACGTCGTACCAGATTTTGAATCCAGCGATGACAACCTCGACAGCGCAATGCTGGAAGACTTGTCGTAGAGATGTGCCCGTCTGTAGTGAGATGATGTTCATAGCAGACGGGCTTTTTTTCTTATAACCTTTCCCTCTACACCTCAACACAGCTTTTCGTAATAATTTAATATTTGAACCATCCCTTCCGTTGAAGTTATTTCAACAATTCGTTTGCTGGGTCTTCAGAAACAGCTACGGATTGCGGGTCTCTCTCTCTATCTCTCTCTTTTTTGTTTCTTTTTTTGCTTCTTGCGCAGCATATTTTCCGTATCGCCAGACATTATACCACCCTCGCCCATCAGCATCTGGAAGTAGTCGTCAAGGAGTAAACAGGAGATTTGCGCTTAGTTCCCTAAAGCTGCTAAGTGTCGTCCTGGGGTGGTGTGATATTTGTATGGCAGTACAAAAAAAAAATCTGGCAGCAACCTTTTTTTTTTTTTTTTAGGGGGGTGGATTTCCCAAGGCACTTTTCAAGAATTTAGGGCAAAAAAAATCCCCATAAAAAATACACTGCTCTTGCGGGTTTTCATATTTTTTTAATACTTTTGTCCTTAGCTCTCAGTTATCTTTTCATTGTATTTCTGAATAGAAGCATTGTTGATTTTTTCCCTCCTCAGTTTCCACTGAGTCAATCATAAGACACTCTATTTACTTAGGGGGTGCACCTTTACTTATTTAGCTACTTTTGAATACAATACCAGGGTGAAACTACGGTTTACCGATTTGTTGGGTGTTGTTTTGTTGATGTTGTTGTTGGTTTCATTTATACAAAGAAAGACAATTACTAATTTTAAAAAAAAAAAATAATAATAATAATTAGCTTTTCTCTCCGCTCAATTCAACTACATGTGACTGTTTTTTAATTCTTTTTTTTTATTTTTTTATTTTATTTTTATTTTTTAAAATTCCAATCAGAACTAATTTACAAAAGAAAATGCCGACTTTAGCCGGCATCGACAAAATGAAGAAGGCAGAGCTGGTAGAGCTTTGTGAGGAACACGGCATAGATCCCCCTAAAAGCGTCGCTGACATGAGATACAAGTTAAAAAGGATGTTCGACGACGACGACAGCGACAGCGACAGCAGCAGCAGCGAACCACCAGTTGAAAAAACTAAAAAAAAAAATAAAAAACTCAAATCAGACACTGGAACCCTTTCATACGTTCAAGGCGAAGTGGTACAGGTTGGCCAAGATTCTGGAAAGGGAAAGAAAATAATAGTACACAGTGTAGCACAAGGGTTAAAATGGTCACCTCGTGGAACCATGGGCAGGATCTCATCTACCTTTGGTAAAGAACCACAAGTTCAATATAACGGGCTGTCGGACACCTTAAAACTGGGTTCTGTACAATTCGTACCAGTCAGCGGTGTTGTCACCATAGCAAGTGTAGTATCCCAGAGTCGAGGAAGCAGCGGTTCGATTCCGCCATTCGACGGAAAAGCATTCATCAAAACTCTAAAGCACATAGCCGAACGCGCTCAAAAAGAAAATGCTACTGTTCACGTAGCCACTCTTGATGCGAGGACTCCAGGGTTTAACGCTGATGAAGTTAAAGAAGGTATTGAGAGAATTATTATCCAACAGGGTATTGATGTCACGATATATGGGAAACCCACAACCAACACTACCACTACCACCACTACTTCTGCGGCTGTTGTTCAGGAAAAAGAAGAAGTTTCTCCTCCTCCTCCTCCTCCACCTCCTCAAGCTGCTGCTGAAACCAGCAGCGATGAAGAAGATAAAAGTTTTAATTTAAAAACTAGAAGAAAGTACATTGCCAACCTGGTAAAGGGCAAGAGTCTGGATGACTTTCCACTGAAAACAGCGAAGGCAACCTTATCAAAACTGGATAAAGATACGGAGGAGTTTTGGGACTTGGAAGAACGGTTTGCCGCTCATCTTCAGGGACGAAACGAAGATTATGTCTCAAAAAGAATTAAAAAAGGATTAAAACCGATGAGATTTATACTGGTGGGGGCAGAAAGGGTGACGAATGAAATATTGGAGGCGAGGTTTGATATAAAAAAAAGAGAACTAATTAAAACACGAGGAGCAAAAGAAGTTCGTGAGAGGGTGTCATTTCACGGAACTCATCCGAGAAATTGCCAATCAATTTGCAATACGTCACTACTTAGGTTTAAACATGAACTAAACCCTTGTAAAAAACAAGTTGACGACGGGTATTTTGGTACCAACAAAAAAGGAGTCTACGTAAGCAGATACGCAGACTACACCCTGAAATACGCAAATAATATAGTGTCTTTAGAGCCTAAAGATGTTGTAAAAACGATAATATTCAGAACACTACCTGGGAAATCGAAGCATATCACAAAACTCTGTGGGGCAATTGATCCAACGGAGGGTTTTGATTCTCATAGTTCTCCTGAATTCTTAGAATGGTATCTCTTTGATGAATCTCAACTAACTCCTGAATACGTTCTTCAGATCAGAGCTGAAGAGGATACCCGCACGATGGCTGACGATCAGTGAAATTAAAAAAGAGTCATTTTTTTCTACTTAGATGTTTAATCAAAAAAAAAAGAACAAACAAACATAGTAAACAGCTACTAGGCTGATTTTCATTTTTTTTTAGAAATATTCACTTTTTTTTTTTTTTTTTTTTTTTTTCCCCAATTCCCAATTCCCAATTTTTTTTTGTTTTTTTCCCCATATGTTGGTGTCTTCTTCGTGCTTTTTTTTGGTTAGATTATTTAACGTTTTCTTCTCTTTGTGTTATTGTGTTATGAAAAGATAAATACTATAATAGTATTTTCCCCTCCTTTTTTTTTTCCTCCTCCAAATCCAAATCCCTCTTCTTATGTTTCCTGCCGTGATCACACCCGCCCGAGAGGGCGAGTGGCAGCCTTCCATAATGAGATTATGTTGTTAGCACACATACACTATATTGTTTTTATCCTATTGTGCCGGCAGTTGTCATTGCGGTAAGTTTTTTAGTGTTGTCTTTTTTTTTTTTTTTTTTTTTTTTTCCTTTTCCCAAAGACGCTTATGTATTATTTTTGTTTCTGTTTCAACATCTGCTAACCGTTGGGTTATGTGCTGCCTAGATGAAACAATTAGAAAAAAAAAAAAAAAAAAAAAAAGACAAATCTAACTTACAAATGACATTCTCAATCACGAAACACTGTTTAGATATTTCTCATGTGAGAGGGTTTATTGATAGCGTTTTTAAAACAAAGAAGAGAGAAGAGACACAAAAAAAAAAAAAAAAAAAAAAACGAGAAATATTTTGGTTTTCAAGACGGAAGAACAAGATATAGTTTATCTGTTTCTCACTTAAAAAGGAAAATGTACGCTACGTTACTTCCTTAGCTGTGATCCGGATGGGGTGGCTATTGTTAGTAGGTGACCCCATTCCAGGAGACTTGTCCGAACACCACCAGATCCCCACAATAGCTTGCACCACAATTCCTTTCGGATTCAGGCTTGGGCTGTTCCTTATTCACTCGCCGTTACTGGGAGAATCGCTGTTGCTTTCTTTTCCTGTTATGCTTTAGTTCAGGAAGCCTTCTGTGTCAGGCCGCAGGCCGCATATGTACGTTGCCTTCGGTGAGTTGAGAAATGAAGAAAGGTTTCTTATACTGGAAAAGCTTAATTATTATTTTTCTTTCCTTCCCAAAGTTAATTTATCACCATGGACGATTTATCAAGCTTCTTCAACAAGAAGGACAAGAAGAAAGCGAAGAAAGAGAAGGCCGAGAAGAAAAAGAAGAAGGAAGAGGAAAAGTTAAAACAAGAGACGAAAGCCACAGCGGAAACCTTTGATAGCTTAGCATCCGATGGTATGATGACTGTCGGAGTTGAATCTGTCGGAATGACTCTCGAAATTAAAAAGGGTGAGGACGGAAATGCAGTTGTTGAATCAAAGGACGAACAGATCGTCGAAGAAACCACCGATGATGGAAGCGTCCCGTGGTGGCAACAAGAAAAGGAAGGAGAAAAACCAGCTGAAGAGGAGGAGGCGAAACCGGCTGAAGAGGATGATGGCAAGCCTAAGAAGTGGGACGTCTCAGCAGTTAAACGTCAACGTGAAGAACGTCTCCGCCGTCAAAATGCCAACAACTTCAACGTCGATACCACCGAATGGGCAACTCTCGGAGAATCAAAGAAGATTCTCGAAGACCGCAAGAAGCCAAAGACTGCTGAAGAACGTGCAGCTGAGGCAGCAACAAAGAAAGCTGAAGAAGACGCAGCTGCTGGAAAACCTAGAACATGGCAGGGAGTTAGAAATACCAACAGAGCTGGTTCAGGAAGTGGATCCGTCGATTTGTTGGCTCGCCAAAAAGAGGCAGACAAAGCAGAAGAAGCAGCAAAGGCCGAACGTCTTCGTGAGCGTCTCGCAGCACTCGAATCTAAGGCGGCGGATGAAGAGCCAACTAAATCAGTGTTTGGAACTCAAAGAGTTGGTTCTGCTCCTCGTACTGGTAGCAGCAGCTGGAGAGATAGCAAAGACGAAGAGAAGAAAGAGTCTGACGCAGCCCCAGCCCCTTCGGGTAACCTCGCCCGCAGTTCTAACGCCTGGAGACCTGGTGCCAAGAGAGAAGAAGGTAAAGAAGAACAAAAGTCAGAACCGGCTTCCCCAGCGGCAGAAGAGCCAAAACGCTCAGGATATGTTCCTCCTTCACAACGTGGTGCTGACAGTGGTTCCAGCAATGCGTGGAGAGCTGGAGGTGCTAAGAAGGAGGAATCCGAAGCTCCTCCTCAACGCAGTGCTGACGAACCAGCTGGTAACTCCTGGAGAGCTGCAGGTCCAAAACAAGCAACTCCTGAAGAGAAGTCACTCGACTCCCCTGTGGTATGTAATCCAAATATTGTGACTCTAATTAAACAACCTTTCTCACTATCGTATCCCAACCACAAACAGGACGAAGCAGCTGCTCAGCGTCGTGCAAAAGAGAACGCGCGCAGACAAGAAGAACTCGAGGCTCGTGTTAAGGCGGAAGAGGAGGAGAAGGCAAAGAGAAAGGCAGACGTTGACCGCAAGATGAAGGAACGTGAAGAGAGAGACGCAATGTTAGCAGCGAGAGCAAAGAAGGAAGACGAAGAAAAGGCGGCGGCGGCCAAGGTAGAAGAGAAGGCAGCAAAGGAGGAGGCAGAAAAGGCGGTGAAGCAACCTGAGGAAGCAGAAAAGCCAAAGTCTTCATACGTCCCACCAGGTCAAGGTGGTGGTGGCGGTGGTAGTGCTTACCGACCAGGAGCATTCCGTGCTGCTGGTCCTCGTCCAGGTGTTGAAGCTGCACCTGCACCAGAGGCACCGCCAGCAAAGGTTGAAGAGCCTGAGCCAGCACCTGCACCTGCACCAGTCTCTACCCCAACTCCTGCCCCAGCGGCCGCCCCGGCAAGTGCCCCAGCAAGTGGAGGTGCTTACCGACCTGGGATGTTCCGCGCTCGCGGGAAGTAATATTTCTATTGGAACTCTTAACACATAAAGAACGAAATCTAACCGGATGAGTATTTTCCACCACCTTATCAGCAGAAAAATTATTTTTTCTGCCGTCTCATCTGCTGTTATTAAAGCAGCACTTCAGTTGGTTACAAATTTCCCCTTTTTTTTCTTCTTTTTTCTTCTTCCTTCGTTCGATTTTCTTTCATTCTCTCCTTCCTGTTGTACTATTTCCTTATAAAGTGCCGTTCAGTAAAACGAACTTGTCAAAGATGGTATAGCTTAGTGTAATCTGGTAATAACTTCAGCACTATACAAAAAAACAGTTTTTCGTTGAGCCAATCAGTTTTGTGCTATTTACAGTTTTTTTCCATTCTTCTTATTTCTTTATTGCCATGCGGGGTTTTGTCTTGCAACTGTTTTTGAGAAAAAAAAGTATTATGTTTATTTTGTTATCGTCTATTGTGCTGCGTGTATCCTTCTTTTGTTTCTTGCTTCGAGTTGAGTTGAGCTTGCGGACCATGACGATGTATTTCGGACATAAAGTAAAAACCAGTAGTTTATTTTTTATTGTTATTATGGAAATTTTTATACTGTTGGCCAACAAGATTCTGGGGAAGGAGAAAATCTAAAAAAAAAAAAAAAAAAAAAAATGGAAGGGAAGGAATTTAAAAAAAAAAAAAAAAAAAAAAAACGCCTATGTTCAGTTTTTTTTCTCTTTTTTCAATACCATTTCTCGCTAATGGGTAACGGTTTCTCAATCTATTCACGATTACGTCCTGATCTGCTCTCTGTATGTAAAGTTGGGCTTTTTTTCGTTATTTTATATTTTATATCATGTTTTCCTTTTTTTTTTTTTTTTTTTTCACCCCCCCTCTTTTTTTTCTTCTTCTTCTAATTTTTTTTTTTAAAAAAAATTTCGCCTAACCCGTTTCATCTTTAAATAATTTATCACTTTAACTAATTAAGGCAGTTCTTTTTTTTTCCCCCCTCGTTTCCCCCCATTTTTTTTTAAGAAAGAAAGAAAAAAAAAAAAAAGATATAAGAGAGCAAAGAAACTGTGCAAAACAGAGCGGAGAATTAAAAAAAAAAAAAAAAAAAGCACCTAAATATATTTTTTTTTTCTTCTCGTTATTTTGCGTCTGCTTTTCTTTTCGTCTTTTTTGAGTGTTCGTCGCATAATCAGCTTGACTCCCTCGTTTATTTCGTGTTTCAAAAGAGTCAAATAGTAATCCATCATAATACGTGTTTTATTTAATCAGATTTCCCCCCCCCTCTTTTATTTTTTTTAAAGAACAAAAAAAAAAAAAAAAAAAAAAAAATCAATCCTCAACTAAACATGATGAGCAGTTTTAAAAAAAGGTTTAAAAAATAAAAAAAGAGTAAGAGATTGTATTTATTTGATATTTTTCTTTTCCAGGCTTTAAAGACAAATCAATGTGCTAATAACCCTTCCAAAGGAGTGTAATAAAAAAATATAACATGACAGAGGTTGCTTCACCTAAATCAAAAGTATGTTTTTTTTTTTTTTTTTTTAATTTTCTTTCTTTTAGCAGCCTGAGTCACGTTATTCTCTCTCAAGACATCTTGAACATAATAAACAAAAACAGAAAGTAGTGGTAGATACGGAAGAATTAACAAAAAGATTGTTCTATCAGCAGCAAGAACGATCCAAGCAAGTTGAAGAAAAGAGACAAAAAACTCTGAAAGATAACGAAACAAGACTACTTTGGACTAACAAACGACTAACAAAAGAAGATGAAAAAGGAATGGTCGACAGAATCTACGTACAACAAATGACTAGACAAGAACAACGTCGTGAACAACACATCAAGACTTTGGAAGCAAACACAAAAGCGAAGAACTTAAAAACATTAACTCAATCAGATTTGAGTGAAGTTACTCAGAGAATGTACACTTCTGAGGTTGAGAGGCGCAAAATTAAAGAAGAAACTCTCGGTAAAAAATACCAACCACCACCTGTCAAGAAAACCCTCGATATGGAAAAGCTGAAGGAGGTTAATTCACGTCTCTACGAAGAAACAAAAGGTAAGAAAGAAAAAACACGACAAGTGCTTTACAATAAGTACTGTGCACAGGATCTTCCAGTGTCAAAAAAACTCAACAAGTCGCAACAGCAGGAAATGGCATCGCGGCTCAGTGGGAGATCTTAGTGATGAGCAACAAAGATACTTCTATAAAAGAACTGGAAACGCACAAAAGGAAAAAAAAAAAAAAAAAAAAAAAAAAAAAAAAAGAGCAAACACATGTTGAGTTTTTGTACAGCGGATGTTGCAACGTTCGGGAATTGAACAGATACGCACTTCCCAATTCAAAAAAAAAAAAAAAAAAAGGAACATAAAAACCGCGTTTACCCAACAAAAAAGAAAAAAAAACCACCACCCAAAAAAAAATGCTTTCCAGCATATTTTCCGGGGGATGTATTATTTGTATAAATTCGTGTCTTCGGATCCCAAAAAACAAACTTATTTCTTTTTTTTTTTTTTTTTTTTTCTAATCAGGAGTTTCACATACTAAGTTAGTGTTTGACATTGACGCCAATGGAGATGTACGACAAGTGGTTATGTCATGTGAGAAAAACAATCGGATCAGAAGACACTCTTCGATATGTTGATGAACCAACCCTTCGTGATTGCGTGTTATCATTCTGTGGAGATGAAACACTCGATCATTCGATTAAATCGGTAAAACTGTTGTCGGCATTGCTGTTAAAATATCCACACAGCAGCTATGAGGAAATCCCTTCTGAAAATCTTTCTTCGATACTAAAACAGGCGATGATTGAATGGGACGATCACGTTGGAAGGTCGCTTAACGGAGACCCGAATGACTTTTACAACGGAATCGCTCCTCTCTCTGAAATGAAAAAATTGATTCGTTCATTTATTTGTTTCAGTAACCTCTCACGATTACAAGGTGCTGTCGTTTCTGAAATTCTCGCAGATAGGTATTCCTATATTGAAAAACCGTTGTTCAAAAATATTAGAGACCGATTAGACAAGATTATGGATGTTCAGTTCGATTCCGGAATGTGTAATAATTTTTTAAAAGAATTGAAAGAAAACGGATTAGATATAAAGAACATGAAACACGAAGACGTTTCTCATATTCTAAGTTTTTATTTATTGGAAAATGGAAAACATGTTTCTAAACTGAAATTACAATACATAACAACATTGTTATGCAACTGTGATGATAAACCAAGCCTCGTATCTCCCTTCAGGACATCGACAATGTGGGAACAATCTTCCAACACTATTTGTGTCGCAGTTGAATTCTCATATTGCGACCCTCCAATGTGGTTATCAGATGGAACATTGCACTCTAATTTAGCATCGTTCTTGTCTGATTATTGTGTTGATCCCTTTTCTATAACTTTATCTGAAATTGATGTCGGGGAGTTGAAAATTTTCACAACAATGTCTCATAAAATATTATTTATAAACTCTTGGAGTGAGAATGATGGAAGTCGACAGGCTACCATTGCCATTTGGATTCCGTTTTTAAATGCTCAGCTGTCCATAAACATGTTAGATTCTTAACAACAGCATCTTGTTTCCGTAGAATTCTCCAAAAAAAAAAAAAAAAAAATTAATAATAATAATGAGAAATGCTCTTAACGGTAATAATCATAATTGAGATCACAGCTTCCATAAGAAGTATTTTGAGAGAAGAGTGGGAGATACTAAGTGGTAATCGTAGAGAGTGGGCTCCAAATGCTGGGAGTGAATCAATCCCGAAATGGACTCCGCTCGATACCACTTTACCAGAATGGTCAACTGATCGTTCCGCTATTGATTTTTATAATAAAGGAATTAAAAATTCAGATGAGGATTATTTCATGAAATCGCTCATGAGAAATCCACTACTCTCACAAGCGTGGAATAACATAGGGACGTTGCAATTAAGAAAAGGAAAATTATCTGAAGCTTTGTACTGCACTGCTAATGCTTTTGCATTGGATCCAACAAACGATTTATTTATAATAAATTTAGCAAACACTCGCGTGAGGATGGGTCATTATGAAGATGCCTCTATTTTATTTTCTTACTATCAAAAGCATCATCCCCACGGAGATGACATCGTGACAGCTGTTAGACTCTCATTGGAGCTTAATACTCACATAGGGAGTGACAAAGCTTTGTCTAGGAGTGTCAATGTAGCTTTATCTAGTCATCATGAAAATCTTTTTAAAACGTGTGATTCATGTAGGCAATCGGTTATCCATCTGATCGACGCCTACCTGTTACCAAAATGTAATGAATTTGTGTCTTTGGGAAAATATTCAAAGGCAATTGTGATTGCAAAACAGATACTAAGTCTCTCTGGTGAACATAAAGAGGCAAAAGCTATCCTTCAGAAAGTCTCTAGGAAGTCAAAAAAAAGATCATCTTCGGAAACTGATTTAGATATTGCGATAAAAAAGTATCAAGTCCATGATTTTATTGCAGCATACGAATACTCTCAAAAATACTATCAAACACATCCAACTGACAAGACTTGTGTTTATTTATTGTCGAGTTGCCTTTCAGTGTTGGGTAGACTTGATGAAGCTGTTGGGTTATATAAACAAATCTCATCCGAAATTCCGAGTGCTTTGGTAGAAATGTCAAATATTGAACAGCGATGTTGCTCCTGGAATTATTATGAAACTAACTTCGCAAGACTTTGGAAATTAAACAAAAATGAAATTGGAGGTGACTTCGTAACTCAAAATCCATTTTCACTTATTGGCTATCAATTTTCAGGATCAGAAATACGAACTTCAGCTGTAACATTTCATAATGGTATTCGAAAAAGAATGATTGGAGATGGTTTTTTTAAAAAAAAATCCGACCGTCAAATTATTGTTCCAGTTCGATCCCGGATCACCGTCACCATCTTAACATCAGATCTGGGAAATACCAATGTCGGTAGACTTATATTATCATGGATGAGATTATCATCCATTAACAATAAAGATGTCGATACGTATGTTGTAAAATTACCTGGATCGAGTGGTCTTACTGAGAATGATGAAGATGTTCATTGGTGGAAAAAAACTGTGCAAAGTGTATCAAAAGATAGGCTTATTGTATTTTCAGAGAGGGTCTCACCTCAAAACATTGCAAAGTCGATTAGAGACGTCGGAACTGATGTGTTGATTAATTTGAATGGATTTTCAAAATACCAAATTCATGAGATTTTTCACATTGCACCAGCTCCAATTGCAATAAACTACTTAGGAACTGCTCTCACTTACGGATTACACGATAAAGTTCAATTCATAATAGCCGACAGGATGACAGTTCCGGCAAATTCAAACGACCTTTATGTTGAAAAAATAATAGTTATGCCTCATTCATATTTTATAACGTCGTATAATTACTTGTGGTCGAAAGAGATTGACGAAGGTGATGAAATATTGACAAGATCAATGGTGTTTTGTAATTTTAATCATTTGAATAAAGTGACTCCTGCTGTGTTTGCTGTTTGGATGAATGTTTTATTTTCAATTCCTGAATCAAGGCTTTGGCTATTGCAACTACCTGCTGAAGCTGTCTCACGGCTACTACTAGAGGCGTCTGCTCGGGGTATTGATTCTGAGAGAATTGTTATAACGCCTTTATTTAAATTACAATCACATATTTATATAAAAAAAAGATGTGATCTATTCCTAGATACTCCTCTCTTTAATGCCCATAGCACTGCTGCTGATGTTCTCTGGTCGGGAATACCCCTTTTAACAATTCAGGGGGGAACATACGCTGCGAGAGTTGCCAGTAGTCATCTTCATCAGATGAATCAAGATTATTTAATAAGTAAATCTTTTAGAGAGTATGAGAGAAAAGCAATTTTATTAGGGAGGGATAGGAATCTTCTTGTTGGGATTAGGAAATCGATAGAGATGAAGTCTTCACCGCTCTTTCAACCGATAAAGTGGGTTGCAGCTTTTCATTCTGCTTCATTATTATTGGTGAGGATGATGAGATTGACTAGTGGTCGTCCATTTCATTTAGTAGTCAGTGAGATGAATCTCCCGAGAATCACACCAGACGACTGCTACTCTGGAAAATGCTCGTTTCACATGGATGACGACAACAGCGATGATTTTGATAAACCGTTCTGAGTTCGCGGTGTTTGCATGTACTTTGTTTATTTCATTTTTTTTTTTTTACTAATTTTATTTCTTCCAACACTAGTGCTCAATAAAATGCTATCTATGATGACACAAACTAGCAGTCCTCGAATGTCACAACAGTTCGGGTTGTTGGATTCTTTTGTACCAATAGAATCTACACCAGCATCAGCTCCAGTTGAGTTGTCACATCGTCAACATCAGCAGATAGTTGTTACTGATAAGAAGACTAACATGTCTATTAAGTTACCTCCGAGTGCCTTTTATAATAGTGGAAAGGGTTGTTGGGAAGAAACTGATCGTCACAGATTACAACAACGTCAAAAACAGATTGGATTTGGGAAGGTAACTGTCGGATACAGAAACTACATCTCTGGAGTAGCACCAGAAGTAAGAGAAGAAGGAAATAGTATGCATCCGAGAACTCCTCGTATCGAACAGGTTTGTAGTAAGCGGTCATGGGATGCTCAGATTGGACAATGGAGGAGGACTCTACACGCATGGGATACTGGTGTCGTTGATCACTCAAAAGTAATGCAAGCAACTTCAACCGATCATCATGAGCGCCGAAACCATTTCTGCCTCGACAGCACTACTCAATCACACTACGAAACAACAGCATCAACAATCTCTCAAAACATGCCTGAAGTTGAAATCGGATGCAGTGATCGCGGTAGGGAAGCTTCTCCAATCCTACCACCACTCAAGGTGAAGTGTGTTATTAAAAATGATCCTACGAAGATGTGTAAAATGGTTGTGTCTCCTCAATGCATTCCTTATCCACCTTTTAAAAGACTTCTTGAGGAGAAGATTGGTAAACCTATTGCAACAATGGTATACGTTGATGAAGACAATGATAATGTTTTATGTGACGATGGTGATTCATTAAAAGTTTTCTTAGATGGTGCCAGTACTCGTCATACTGCAAAGTTAGTTATTGAGTTAGAACACACTGAACAAAATGAATTAAGGCTGCCTTATGAATTACAGTCAGCGTTCGATCTCGTTGTGAAATATTTTAAATGCACTGAACAAGAACAGTGTGAATTCAAAATGCAAATTTTACAGTCTCCGACTCCTGCGGAGACTCCGCTTCCATCACCTGCAATTCCTCCACTGGTATCCCCACAGCCTTCACAACCATCACCAAGAGGAACACCAAGTTCAATGGTTCATCAATTGCTTAGTCAATTACCAAACATCTTAAACAGCGGAAGTGACGATATTTGTGATGTTAAGATTTCACCTTTTAAGAATCATCTTGATGCTTTGGTAAGTCAGCTGAACTGCTAATTTTTCTAAGAGCAGCAGGAAAAAAAAAAAAAAAAAAAAAACTATTCAGATTAGCCTTTTTTTTAGGGAGATTACATCATGACCATAAGTAACTATCTGAAAAGTTTCTTCATCTGGCTATGTGGCTGTTTCAAAAAAAAAAAAAAACGAAAAAAAAAAAAAAAAAAACGGGTTTTAGCGTTTTTTGTCACATTCATCATTTTAAAAAAAAAAAAAAAAAATTAGTTAATTAATTATCAGAAAAAAAAAAAAAAAACACAAAAAATTCCCCCTCCCTGAAATTCATTATTTTTTTTGAGGTTTTTATACCTTACGCATTTCATTCACCCAATCCTCTTTACCAATGCGGTTTAAACCGTTATGCAAATGTAAAGCTTAGATATATAGATTAACACTTCATAGACTTCTTGCAATAGACACAAGAAGATAGAGAGACTTCCCCGACTGCCTCTTTCGGGTAAGGAGAAAGTCATTCTCGGCCTGTTTTTTTTTTTTTTTAAAGAGAGGGGAAGGGAAAAAGAAAGTTTCAGGTATCCAGCAGCGAGCTCTGTCCGCTTTGTGTGGATTTGCAGCGTTCTATTTAGCTGTTTATGCATTGAGGCGGAATTCTTTTTCTTTTCGTCATTTTCTCTTTTGTTTATTCTTCCTTCCGCGCGATTTTTGTTCGCGTTCCCTAAAGTATCTGCCAGCCGGTTGCAGAGAGGCAGAAAGTTCGCATCTGGGGTTGCCTCTTGATTGTGTTGTGTGTTTTTTTTTTCTTCCCAGGTATTTTTCATGCCCTTTTCACTTCAACGTTGGTTTTTACTGCGTTGGGACCTAATTTTGGTCCTGGAGTTGTTTTCTCTCGCATTCCACTTTCTTTATTTATTTTTTTCTTTCTCTCTCGTTTCTTAGATCTAAAAGAAAGCCTCGACACTGTCCTCTACTTCTACTCGTGGAGGGTGGGGAAGAGGAATTTTCTTTTTTCTTCCTTTTTTTTTTTCTTCTTTCAATATTTCATCTCTGCACCCCTTCCGAAAGAAGAAGAACAGCAAAAAAAAAAAAAAAAAAAAAAAAAAAAAAAAGAAGGGAAACCTCCTGATTCCAACGCAGATGTTTCTGAAACTACCAACTTTATACAAAATATTTTTGTACATTTGAACAACACGTCTCCCTTGGAAGGAAAAGTACTAACGTTACCTTGATTGATGGTATTTGAAAAAATCGAATCAATTATCCATTTCAAGAAATTATTTTTTAGCGGTTTCAGTGTGGTTTCTTCACAAAAAAAAAAAAAAAAAAAAAAAAGACAAGGGGCCTGTAAGCGTATGGAATACGTTGTTGAAAACTGCACCCCTCCCTCCGTTCCCCCAGCTTCTCTCCGCAGCTGAGGATTAGATGCCTTGTTTAGGTAAGTTTTAGAAAAGGAAATTCAAACAAATATTATAATTAATTCTCTTTAGAGCAGCATGACTACCAATACGGAACCAACGACGCACCCAACACATGTTTATGTTTTGTAATATATTTTTTTTTTATTTTTCACAATCAGGGTACACTCATCTAAATGAACCAAACATTGAGTGACGATGCCACAATTGAAGAAGAAATATTTCATATAAAAGAGGACTTGAGATCTCAAGGCAGCAACTGCACTGAAGCAATCACCCGAGTAAAGGCAGCTGTACGAAGTAAAGGATTGAAGCAATATGAAGAAGAGATATGGTGGTTAGATGCATTACATAAAAGAAGAAAGAAAGAATACGCATCAGCAACGTCATCCTATGACAGAGCTCTAGCCGTATCTCATGAAATACATGTGATGTTTCCGAAAAGAGGTCCATCGAGGATATGTATGGAATTACTTAGTGGGAGAGCTTCTTGTCATCATCATAGACAAAACGCTCTCGCATGTGCTGTCGATCTAAAGGAGTGGCTTCAACTGCGACAGGCATACTGGAGAGAACTTGATCCAACCTCAGTGTACTACACTCTAGGTGTTTGTTATAAAAATTTATGTTATTTTCAACCAGCGAGCTATTGGTTCACTCGTTCCATTGACAGCGCTAAGAACGTTGGGATACTACAACAACAGAAATTCAAGCAAGCGAAGGAAGCCGTTCAACTGATATCAGCGATGGGTCCACACGTTTCGGAAGATATTTTGATTGAAGAAATATTGAAATTTGGAGTCCTACCTGGAGCCCCCCAACTATTGGCACCAAAATTATTAGCATTGCGAATGCGAATGCACTGCTACTTAGCTTTTACCAGTAGGAGGATTCTACATGCAAGATTGGTTGGTCATAATGCGGCTAAAAGAAAAAGCTGGTTTAACAGGCTGTTTGAACCTGCGTGTGTCAATGAATCAGTCGTTGACATCGCAAAAGCATCAACTGAAACAATAAAACAAGTGATTATAGATGTTGCTGCATCGGTATTAGTAAGACTTCTCGGAGGTGGTGATGACATTATAAGGAAATACTTAACTCAGGGAACAGCACCAGCAGTGTTTAGGCTTCTTGATCAAAGCGGTATAAAAACAACTTTACGTTCAGCATTGAATTTCACTGCTGAATTCACTCTTAATTTCACTCAAATGGGAGTTTGGAAGGGAGCGAACCTGTCTGAAGCAGAAATAGCTCTTCTCTGCTCCTTAGATAAAGCAGCGGTACTTCCATTTCCTGTCCACGATGGTGTGTTGCCAAAAAGAATTATAGATGAACCAATCGAGGCCTATTTATTAGAAATGGAATATTTCTCTGAAGATGAAGTTTGTGAACACATTGAGAAAGACGATCTACTCGAACATTCTCAATTCATATCAGGAAGTGATTCTCTATTCTCACCTCAACTATCAGGTCTAGAACACGAGACATCACTTCTTAGTTATAATGAATGTCGGAGACTCTGTCAAGTTCTTCCAACTAGGTATAGTTGTAAAAATTGGAAATTAGAATTTTCAACCAGACTTCATGGATTCTCTCTTAGCACCCTTTTAAGAAACGCTTCAGGAATTGGACCAAACATCCTATTAATCCAAACAGTTGAGGGAGATATGATTGGAGGGTTTTCATCAGATTCATGGCAACCCAGTCCAACTCATTTTGGAAACGGAGAAACAACTGTTTTTTCATTCAAAACATGCGACAATGAAACAGAGAGTACTCTTTGTTCTTGGCAATGGGATGGATCGAATAGATACTTTGTATTATGTAAACCTGATATGATTGCTTTTGGAGGAGGTACATCATGTGCTTTTTCAATAGAAGGACAGACCCTTGATTCTGGCACTACTGGTTACTGTGAAACATTTAACAGCCCAGCTCTGTGTTCTAGTCCCGGACGTTATATTGTATCTGCTGCTGAGTGTTGGTCATTCGAGGATGACGACGACGATGAAAATGATTAATCAGAATCATGTTTTTTTTTTATCGTTGTAGAAACATCAGGAGACCTGACACTTTATTTTTAGATTCACAACACTGTTTTTTTTTTTGTCCTATTGTGATTATTCCCTCATCTTTTTTTTTTTTTTTTGTTGCCTTTCCCGAGTGCAGGCACCGATATCATAAAAGTAACTTAAAAATATTATTTTTTTCCTGTTAGTTACTTCGCTCATTTCCAGCCTACGTAGAATTCAGCCATCGTCACTTCAGTTATTTACGATTTCCTTGTTTTTCTTTTTGCACCGATGAAATCGGAGAGATTAAGAACTGTTGTATTTATTATGGTCACAACAAAATGTTATCTATATTTTTTTTTTTTTTTCCCCCTGTGCGCTTCGGTATAATTGTCCACGTCATCAATAAAATGAAGGCTTTATCTGAAATAGTATTTGTGTGTTGTGTGTGTTGTGTTTTTTTTTTCTTCTTCCCTCATTTCCCATCATCCAGTCTTCCAAGAAGGAATTTGGAGGGGAAAAAAAAAAAAAAAAGAACCAAGGGAAAAAGGCTTAAGTGTATATAAACGTCAGTACCTACACTTGCCCAACGGAACAGGGAAATATAAGAAATTAAAAAGGTCATAACTTGTGAATGGTTTTGCATAGCATACTGCAATCTCTAGCACTGCTCGTTTCACACGTGCGGTAGATTTAGATGGTCGTTCATTTTAGGTTTGTTTTACGTATTTTTACGTCATTGGGCCACTTATATGGTAGAAGAATTATATATTTTTTTCTTCTTTTTTTTTTTCCCTTCCCCGTTTCCTGTTCTTTGAATCTTTCATGTGGGGTATTAATTTTTTTCAATTTAGTCAAAAAAAAAAGGAGAGCCCTCTGGATCACTCAAGTTCGGTGTATTTTGGGGCTGCGTCCCTTTTATTTTTTTTTCCCCTTCCCGAATCTCTATATTTGTCTTCTGTATTTTTGTTTTTTACGTTGTGGTTCTTGCCTTTATGAAGGAAAAGATTGTTGTTTTTTGAGAAGTTAATAATCAATAGCGTTGTGTCTATAGAAAAAGAAGAAGATATATTAGTCATTCCAAAAATAACCGTCCATTTTAGGGTTCCAGTATTTCATAGGTGAAAATAGGGAGTAAAACTTAAAACCGAATACCCATTTTAATCGCTTTTGCACCGCTGATTTCATTCCCGCTGCGATTCAAAAAAATGCAGCTGAAATTCAAAAAAATTGTGACATTTTTGTGTGGTGAAAATTTTGAATAATGGAACTGTTGATGTCTAATCGGCTGCCCCGGGTGCTAAAATGAAAGATCGGTATATGGTTCTATATCCGGCCGTACCTGGTCGGATGTTTTACTCTGAACCAGTTACAAAGGCTGCTCGAAGCAAAACAGTACCTTGTACATCTTACACTACACTTAGCCTATTTTTATTTTTGATTAGGCTTAGCTCTTTTGGCAACTTTTACTGCTAGCTTTCTTCGTTTTCCTACCGGCAATGAACCGATAATAGAACTAGTTGAACGCAGCGAGCTGAAACTGGAACTAGAACTAGATTCACTAACAGAGCAAGAGTCAGTAGAAGACTCACCAGAATCTGAGGTGAGTTCAGTTGTTTCTGAAATAGACTCACTCTCAGTGTTGGTAGCAGGTGAAAGTTGGCTCGCACCAACTCCCACATTTGGATCTTCATCAATCGGTACAAAGCAGCCAGCACCAGGATTTTAACGCCTTGGGATAGAATAAGTTCAACGGCCTGCATAGGTTGCAGTGGCCAAAGAAGCAGTTGTAAGACGGGTCTCGACATAGTATGAGTCACTCAAGCGGGTTAGCTGAAATCTTCTCAGGCCCACAAGTCTTATATAAGCAGGAAGGATAAGTGCAATTTGCATGTGCCACCTGCAACGGCATCGAGGGTTATTCGGACAAGATTTGACATGAGCAGGCCTTTTGTCACAAAACTGAGCATATGAGATAGCTGTGTGAGTTCTGCAGAAGGCACTCCACAAGGCAAGGTATGGTTCTCTTACATAGAGGACTGTCTCTTTACTTGTCTCGCCGGTTATGTAGTCTTTGCTGAGGACCACGCGGTTTGACTCAGGGCGTGCATTGGAAATCCAGAAGTTCCAGATATCTCTGTCTTGGCTGCGCTGCTTTACTGATTGGGAGGGATCGTGCTGTTCCAGCCTCTGTAGCTGCTTACGCATTGAAGAATCCCTGACATGGGCATTAATCTGGCTATCAGTATAGCCTAGCGTGAGACAGAGTCTCAAAAACTGAGAACGGACAGCAGGAACTGATTCTTTCACGCGTTCAAAAATATCTGAGAGCGGTTCCGGATTGATCGGCTCTGCAGGGATACTGACGGATGCGTAATGCGGATCACTAGTCAGCCTTTTTGCTCGCTGGTAGCAAGCGTTGCAGATTGAGCGCAGAGGAGCATACGCCGGGATTTCAAGACTACCGCGAAGTGGCTCAAGAAGCTTGTTGAACTTCGGATTCCGTCTTTTCGCGTTAGTGTGCGAGGTGCAGTTGTAGTTGTCTGAGGAGCACTCAGCTGGCATCTCGTGGCAAGTGTGACACTTCATTGAGAGAAGTTTAAGCTGGTGCTGAAGGGAATAATAAGTGTAGTTACGAGAAAAAATGCCAATCTCTGATGCATTTCCCTTTTTTTTCCAGAAAAAAATTAAATGCAGCAACAGGATTAACTTTTCCGTGCCGACAGTGACATTCTCTTAGTACCCATAACGCACCTGTCGGGTTCTAACGGTCAGTAAAAAAAGTGAAAAAAAAATAATCCCACCGCGTAAAATGAGAGATTGGGGCCGAACCTTTCCACCTTGTAAAAAATCTCGAAAATGGATGCATTTTTGACCAATGGCTGCTCGAAGCAAAACTGGTTTTCGCGGCCGGTTATTTTTGGAATGACTAATATTACTTTTTTAATTATAAACTCATGTTCTATCTAACTATTGATTTATTCAACGAAATAACGAATCTCACGTGTTTATATGCAAAGGCTACTCGCTCATCTTATTCAGTATTGTGACTTCGATTATTTCTTTTTTTTTTTTGTCGTTGTTTCCTTTTATACCAATACAACTGCTAACTACAACTGATGTATAAAAACAGACTTACTATCTTGTTGGAGTTTCTTGATAATTGTTGTTCGTTGAATAACTTAACGACTGCAGTCTTAAAACTAGTACAGGAGCCTCTGAACTTGGTGGAAGAAAGGGGGGAAAAAAACAAAAAAACAAAAAAAAACACGTATTTCACGTTCGCCTTTGCAATACCTCTGCACGGCCAGACTATCATGTTTTTTTTTTTTTTTTTTTTTTTTTTTTTTTTTTGCAGAACGAATAAAACCTTTCTGAATTGTCTTTAGAATTAACGAACACAAAACAAAATTACTCAAAGACAGTACGTCAGTTTTTTGTGATTCTCCGACGACCATGTTGAGGTGACCTGGCAGATTGTTTTTTTACATCAAAGTCACTACCGATTGTTTTTATCTCAGGCTACAATGTCGGTTTCAGGTTCCTCTTCCCTTGTTATAATAAATAAAAAGAAATTCTCCCCTTTTTTTTTTCTCTCAAAATCAGTATTACACTCCCCCTGAAATATGTCAGCAAAAGCTGGCAAGGGGAAGCAAAAAGAGAAATCTGAAGATGAACAACTGCGTGAGGCAGATGACCAGCTGAAAGACCTGGCCCAAGAAGCATGGCAGCTAGAACGACGTCTTGTGATTGAAGCTGAAAAGTATCAGCGTTATAAGTGTGTTCAGTTGGACTTAAAAAGAGAAATCGCTTTACTTGGTGAGAGCATGGAAAACGAAGAACGGCTTGCACAGAACACCCGTATTGACATGTGCAGACAATACAAAGCAATGCAGCAAGAACTTTGTCACAGAATTTGCCTCCTACAGCAAACGATTGACAGTCTGAGGGAAGAACTCGACTCTCAACGTAAGACACTTGAGCAAACAAAGGAAGAGAAAGACGAAGTCATTGCGCAAAAGAATAAAGTATGTTTTTTCATTATTCAAAAAAAAACACTGAAACTCAGGGGGGATGTCTGCAAACAAAACAAAACAGAAAATCAACGAGCAGAAACAACAAATGGAGAATATGGCGATTGTGTTTGGAAACATGTTGAAAGAGACTCTTGAAAATATGAGTCAGCGAATGGAAGGACAGGTTTGGCAATATTTACTTTACGCTTTCTTTTATATGAAACAATATATTAATATTTGACCACCACAATCAAAAACAGGGAAGGGGTGTGGCGCCAAGTCGGTCTTCTGATCGAAGTTTTCGTGTTGGAGAAACCCGACAGTGATGTGGTTCATTTATTATTATTTAGGTTAGGTACGTTGATTGTCTATTAGTTCCAATTTGTTTTTTGTTTTCTTAACTTCCTTTTGAGCAGAATAACCAAAAAAAGCTGATATCGAAGGATATCCTGGTCTCTGGAAAAAAAAAAAAAAAAAAAAAAAACAACGAATCCGTCTCACTCACTTATTCCAAAAGGGAAAAACAGACTAAAAAAAAATGTCCGACAACGACGATGCAGATCACCAAAAGGAAGCAAAAGGAGAAGAGAAGCCTGCACAAGGCTCATCGGAAGAGAAGAAGTTAAAATTTGATCGAAACAAGACACTATGGGAGAACATATCTGCCTCTAAGCCTCAGGTTGCTGAGACACAGGAGGTAAATGTTTTGGTAATGGGAGGAAAAAAAGCAGGAAAAAGTACTCTGATTCAGCGCTTTGTAAAACGTGAAGAATCTGCAATTCCTCGACCAACCACCGCACTTGATTATTCTTATGGAAGACGTGAGGAAGGAAAAAAAATTCAAGTAGCTCAGTTTTGGGAGATTGGAGGTGGAAGCGAACTCCACCGCCTCGTCGACGTTGTCGTGACCCCTGAAAACATCCACACTTTAATCTGCGTAATAGTACTCGACTTGAGTGATCCAAGAACACTTTGGGAAACTTTCATGTCTTGCGTTGGGAAAATAAACAAAAGAACTTCAGAATGCTTTGCGAAAATGCGTTCAAAAGGCAACAGCACACCCGACAAACTACTTCAACGTCACAAAAAGAAGATCGGAGAAGAACATGAAGATATGAATCAACTAAAACTTAACGGAGTACCGACAGTTGTTATTGGTACTAAGTTCGATCTGTTTCAAGACAATCCTCACATTAGAGTGATGTCTAAAACACTTCGATATTTATGTCATGAAAGTGGAATGCATCTAACATGGGTGAGTACAAAAGATGAAAACAACATGACGAAATACAGATCACTGATGGCTAACTTGGTATTCGGATCTGCATTTCAACAAAAACACATGAATACAGATTTCACAACGGGTCAACTTATGGTGTGGCCTGGTTGGGATTCATTCAAGTCGATTGGTCCTCCTGTTGGATTACAACAGGTACCTCAAGGATTCATTTCATGTGGTGATCCACAACTTGATAAATATAAACAACCTTTCGATGATGCGTATCCACCAAAGGCAACTCAAAAACAAGAAAAAGACACATTCACTGCTGCTTTGTATGAGGAATTCTCCGAACCTGCGATTGACTCTCTAAGAGCTCAAAAAGAAGAAGTTAAACGAACACAAGCAAAAGAACGGAGCACCACCAGACGCGAAAGTAATCGCGACTAGTGCCCTGAGAATGGCACTTAGAGAAGGGAACAAAAATTTAAAAAAAAATAAAAAAAAATAAAATAGAAATCTGTTTTGTAATAATATTTCCGTACGTTGCTGTCTTGCAATAGAAGACTCGCAGAAAAAAAATAATAATAATAAATGTCATAATAAATGTCTGCGGCTGTCTTGCTTGATGACTTGGTGAGTAATGTAAGAACCCTCCTCTTTAAAAGTATTCCTATTCGATCTGCTTTCGTCTACATACATACAAACCCGATGGTTAACATCCCCTTTTCTATGGTTGTTTTTTTTTTTTTTTGAAAATCTTTTTTAAGTTATCTACTTAATCTCATTCAGGGTGCCTCCGTACAGTCGAAGAAAGAAACATAAAATTATTTATCAAAATTCATAAGTTAGCTACTGATGTAAATTCTTGTTTTTACAGATCCCAGCCACTGAAAATGTCGTCAGAACAGCCACTTGGAACAGAGAAGTGCAGAACTCTATTCAAATCGATATTCGATGACCTGGATACTAACAAAGATGGAGGTGTAGTCTGGAAAGAACTTGAAAACAACATCGGAAGCGTTGATCCCGACAAAGCAAAGCAGTTTATGGACTTGGCTGATACCAACAAAGACAAGAGAATCGACTTCGATGAGTTTTTAGAATTCGTTCATATGATTATGAAGAGTGAAGATCTGTCTATGGATAGACTTACACAGTCACACGTAGATCATTTTAAGAAATTATTTTCTGCATAGTCCTATGTAGACATGACACCGAGGCACCATTACTGGATGACTTCCTGTGTACATACTTAGCGTAGCATTATTACTGACTGGTTTTGAAAACAATGGAGGAATATTTCTAATCTTATTTACAAGAGTACAAATGCCACAAAGAAACTACCCCTTCCAATGAGGACGGGTTCAAGGGTTAAATGCGAGACTTACAACAGAAGTGGGCGCAAAATGTCTACTAACCAATCTGAGCACTTAGAGACCTGCTGAGGGTCTGCTGATGTCCTCCTTTTCCTTTTCGCATCCACCCACTGAAAAATAAAGCAAGAAACATATTACAACAAGTGCCCTTTTGTATAGAACAGAGTGTGTCTTGGGTGTTTACTGCCTAACAGGAGGCAACTTGTATCCGACTTACACTTTTAAAGGCAACCAGTTTTCTCGGATAGGATTCTGGCAGACAAGGGGAAATCGAAAGAAGTTCCAGCATGTGTTTTCTTCCTCTGGGATTTAAACAAAAGTTTAAAAAAAAAAAAAAAAATTGGCATAACGTCGTATTGCGTATTGAGAGTCAGTTTCATTCTCCGCCGAGAGGTGGACTCCTTTTACTTCAACACCATAACATATTAAGAAAAAGTAAAACCTTGAATCACTCATGCCCAACCCTTCGTCCCCTTTTTTTTCCCGCACCAGCAAAAATAACTTCATTTTTTTTTTTTTTTTTTAAAAATGGTATTCTGTAATATATTTGATTTGCTGATCCCTTTTTTTTTTTTTTTTTTTTTGTTATTTGATTGAATTTTCATTCCTCACTAAATAAGACTTTTTCAACTCATGACTGCTAAGATGTTCTCTTTGAGATGAAATACTTTCCCCCTTTGAAAAAGGTTCATAATGCTATGTCGGTTCTTTTCACAGATCAAAAAAAAAAAAAAAAAAAAAAAAAAAAAAAAAAAAAAACATGACAAACAAATACTCGGGTATCGATGACGACGTCGTCGCTGATATTAAAAAATTTGAAGCCGCTGCAGACCAACTCAAAGAAGTCTTAATACCCCTCAATAAGATAGACAGAAAGGGTTTAAAGAAGTATCCCGCATACACAAGAGCCAAGATCTCAATGGCTAAGGCATACGCTGTTGTTGCAATGTGGACGATGATATTAAGAGCGAGAGGAAAACCTTTATCCGAATCGTTAGAAACGATGCTTCAAAGGACTAAGGATTATTTCACTAAAGTAGAAGGATGTATGCCACAGGCAAAGAGGGTTGAGTCAAACAGAAGAGCGAGAGTGAATGCTGCAGCTGCATCTCGAGCAGTCAAGCAGGTCATTTCATCTAATAAAATTATTGAAAAGAATAAGACAAAAGAACAATACGAAGAAGAAGAAGAGGAAGTTGAAGAAATCGAGGAAATAGAAGAAGTTGAGGAAATCGAGGAAGAATTGCCAACAACAAAACGCGCTGCCAATCTCGTTGAAGATCTTATGCAGCCGACAGACTCAAAACCATCAAAAGAAAAGCGAAAGCGAGACTCTCAACCTGTTCAAAAACGCTCCAAATAATTAAAAAAAAAAAAAAAAAAAAAAAATACTTAACGGTTTTTGTTCAATAAGAACCCAACAAGATAGTTGGAGTCTGACTGACACAATGAGACTCACTGAGTTATTTGACTGTCTGATTTTTAAAAAAAAAAAAAAAAAAAAAAAACCGAACAGCATGTTCTCTCTAGCCCTCACTGTACTCAACTAGAATACCTAATGAAACATAAGGCGTGTAGAATAAGATAAAGGCTCCTGAAAAACTATGTATTCCAAAAAGAGTAAGATTGAACAGCAGAACTAATCGTGGTTTTTTTTTATTATATATTATTATTTGTATCTTTGATTAAATGCAATCATCTTATAACAAGCCTATACTCGACAAGAATGATCATGGAATTTAAATTCTTGTTTTTTTTTTTTTTTTTTTTTTTAAAAGTATTTTCTTTCGTTTCTTTTCCTCCTTTCGTATCATTAAATGGAGGAATTTGCTGTTTCAGTTTTTTTTTATTAGTGAGAAGAGTCTCTCTGTGTGTCGTCGGATTATATTTTATTGTTTGTCACACAGATTGTATTCATAAGAATCAAATAAACAAATGACGTGGAAAGGTGGAAAATCCCACCAACAGCAACAACAACAACAACACCAACATCAACATCACCACCAGATAACTCAACCGGTTCACCACGATGGAAACTATCAGCACTTAGCAGCTGGTACTGAGATTTCAATATTCTATAGGTTTGAATACGATGGTAGTGGTGATGGACCAACTGCATACTTTCCAGTAAGGTCACCTACTGATGGTCAAATGATGCCACGAATGGGTAAAACAGATTGTTGGCAACCAGCTCAAGTTGTTAAAGACTTCCACCCTCAATACTTCGATCCTAATAAAGTTTATCAAACAGGAATATTAGTTAAACTTCATCACGCTCATTGGTATAATAAACATGGTAACCTACTTGACACCACATCACCAAAGAATACGGAAATCTATATTCATCCTGCTGATGTTAAGATAGGAAACCAACCACTTCCAACACCAGCTGTTTCATTTGTTTGTGTTCGTTGGGGTGGATTCTTAAAAACACCTGACTACAATGAACTTGCTGGAGAAGAAGGAGGATGGGGCAGTATCGGTACAAGTATATCTGACGGTTACATTAAAGCAGTATTCGATAGAGTGTATCAACGACTTGGACCAACATACGAAGTTCTCACATGTTACGTATCTTCAAAGGCTGATCTTCAGAACACAACAGCTCAGGCAGTTCTTCCTCATTTGGAGAATCCTAATTTCATGGCTGGTTGTTATTTTCTGTGGCCGACTTCATCTATTGACGGATCGTCTCGGACCCCTGGATATGTTGAAAAAGACGGACTATTTACTTGCATGAAGGGACTCGAACTTGGCGGAGTCGCAACTGCTTTTCCTCACCCGAGCCCTTTGTATGAGATGCTCGTATCAAAGGAATGGACATCATTCTTGTCAGGTAATCTCGGTGGTCTTCGAGTTCCAGCCACGACTAGAGTTATGAGAAGTTCGATTCAAAGGAATTCACAAGCAGCTGCTGATGCTGTTGTTTCGTCGTTGTCTGAACTGGCTGGCCGTCCGATTACTGCTGGTGTTGCGAAATTGGGTTACTCATGGGAGGCATGTGACGTTTTGGGATTTAAAAATAAATGGGACCTCAGTAAAAAATTGAAAACACTCGTATCAGCAGCTGGGTGTTTATCGACTGGTGTTATATGTCAGGAATTCATAGAATCAGATCTTGAGATTAGAGTTTACTGTACTGGTGGTCAGCCAGTTAAAATGCTTTATACGAAATTCTGTGAAAAGCGTGAAGATGGTTCATTCACCAGCTTCGTCAGCACTACTCGTGAAACAGCTATCAACTCTTGGATGGGAGGGTGTGAGAAATCGATGACATCGGCGGAGGATCAGATTATAGCTTTGGTGTGATTCTTTATTATTATTATTATTATTATTATTATTATTATTATTATTATTATTATTATTATTATTATTATTATTATTATTATTATTATTATTATTATTATTATTATTATTATTATTATTATTATTATTATTATTATTATTATTATTATTATTATTATTATTATTATTATTATTATTATTATTATTATTATTATTATTATTATTATTATTATTATTATTATTATTATTATTATTATTATTATTATTATTATTATTATTATTATTATTATTATTATTATTATTATTATTATTATTATTATTATTATTATTATTATTATTATTATTATTATTATTATTATTATTATTATTATTATTATTATTATTATTATTATTATTATTATTATTATTATTATTATTATTATTATTATTATTATTATTATTATTATTATTATTATTATTATTATTATTATTATTATTATTATTATTATTATTATTATTATTATTATTATTATTATTATTATTATTATTATTATTATTATTATTATTATTATTATTATTATTATTATTATTATTATTATTATTATTATTATTATTATTATTATTATTATTATTATTATTATTATTATTTTTTTTTTGTTATAAACACAATTCTGGTTGACACGAATTTATAAAACAAAACAAAACAGACCTCGAGATGGATAAGTTGGATGCGTGGTATTGACCCTACAACTCCTCCATTCATCAGATTAGATTTCTTTGTTAAACACACTGGTCCTAATACACCTGCTGTTATCCACACTGGTGAGATTACTGAAACTGGAGCATCATGTTTAGGATGGGCAGATGGATGGACAGCAACATTTGATGCAGTGATTGAAGCAGCAACAGGAACACCACCAACAACATCACTAAAAGCTTTACGAGTATCGACTGATAGAGTTCACAGTACTTATCATGATCAACAGCTTCCTACTGGAGGTGGAGGTGGAGGCGGAGGTGTTGGTGGTGCTGGTGGAAAACGCAGTAAACACAACCACTCACATCAACATAATCAGCATCCTCATCACAATCCTCACCACCCAAACTCAAACTACGCCTTCCAGTAGTATTATGTTATAAGTAATGCTCTCTGTAGCATTACAATAGTCCTCCAGACAACGATCTCGGAATCCTTACTGAAAGGAAACATAATGAGAACAGCAAGGAGATATCAGGTCTCACACGTAATTACACACTCATACTAATGACTTGATATGTGCTGCAGTAGGGAGAAGCCCCCAACACGGGTGGACAAAAAAAAACAAAAAAAAAGCAAAAAAAAAAAAAAAAAAAAAGTGCAACAAGAAAATAAACAGTTGTCGGTGAACACTGACTTGTTTTCTTGTTGCACTTTTTTGAATTTAGTGAGATTTCGATTTAAAAAAAAAAAAATAAATAAATAAAGGGGGCACAAAATAAGAATGAAAGGAACAGACTCTGATGTGTGTAATGTCAGGGTCACGTTACCTGTTCGAAATAGTCTTCCCGGTAAAGTAACGGTTAACAGAATTTAAAAAAAAAAAAAAATATTAGCGCGCACAATACAGACGAGCACTATTTATATATAGAGAAGAGAGAAATGTTTCAGAAACACATAGTGTATCACCAAAAATCCCTGCCGACTCCCAACTCCCCTTCATTCGCCTTTTGTATAACGCTGCCGATTTGTGGTTTGTGTGTTTGAATACTTGCAGCGCATAGCATAGAAGGAAATGTATTTTATTTGTTGTTTTTTTTTTTGAGCAGTATTTTTTATTATTGTTTTTCTTTAGCAGTATCTCGCTTTTTTCTGAGAAAACTATGCAACCAGATGGCGGCGATCCTGCACAAGCTGTATTCGAACCAACGGGAGAACTTTGCAAAGATTATTGCGCCTACTGTGAAACAGAAGGACGTGAAGAACGTGAAGACATCATGGACGGTATTACCATTCAAGAAGACGGGGATACACCATACACTAATTTATTTATAAGAGGATTAGAAAATCCATTAATACACAAAGACGTTTCTCCTTTAAAAAATGCCATATTACACTGCAGTAATTTACACAAAGTTCAGTTTTATAGCTGCTCACTGACCCTCGATAGTTGGAAGCTGCTAGTCGAAGCGGCATACAGAGCTCCTGCTCTGTTGTCTTTTGCAGTTGATTTCAATGGTGTTTTAACCACAAAAGATCCAAGCGTATCAAAAAAAAGTAAAGGAGAATATTATTTACAACCTCAGCATGCGAAGGGAGGTATAAATCAAAAAATTGATCAGGCGGCATCGGCGAAGGGAAAAGGTGGTAAACCTGTTGATAAAAAAAAAGAAACAAACGATCAACAAGAAGGACAAACACCAATAAGAATTCCCGACAGTTGGAATGGCATATTCTTATGTAATATTCAAGAAATCAGTTTAAGAGCGAATTGTATTTCCGATAAACAAGTTGAGCTCATTGCATCATCTCTTGAAACAAGTACAGAATTAGTATCACTTAGTTTATGGGGAAATGCCATCACTGATGAAGGTGCTTCTCTTCTAGCTAAATCACTTAGAGGAAACTGTCGATTGACTTCATTAAATATTAGTAACAATCGACTTACTGATGATGGTTTGAAATCCTTAATCGGATGTCTTGAAGAAGTCGATCTGTCAATCAGCGATGCGACTGCTCTAAGACAGAATGTTGGACTGTTTCATGATGTGATTTCAGGAACAGATCCCCCTACATATCCAACATATCAGGAAATATTTCAGTTGCAAGAATTCGCAAAAGGAGGATCTGAAAAGAAACCTCCGCCAAAAGGAAAAGGAAAAGCTGAGTCAACCGGACAACGACCAACAGCACCATTTGATAAACACGTTGTGAAGATAAGTGACTCAGAAATTAGAGTTCCGGGAAATAAAACCTTATGGTCACTAAACGTATCTGGGAATAGAGGAATCACCGCAGATGGAGTCGCAAGTGCAGTTGAATTCTTTAATAGAGCTGTGTACACACCGGGTAATGATATTACGTTCGCATTCGCACCTTCACAACCACCACCACCAACAAACGGTATTTCAGATCCTAAGAAAGATAAACGGAAATCTATTGACGTTGATGTTCAAATAGTGGTAGCACCTCTTCCATCAGCTGCTGGTTCTGCTCTCAAGCGATTAGTAGTCTCTTCGCTTGCTATTCCTCAGACTCTAATTAATAGTCTCGATGAGTCTATTGTTGCTATACATTCTCCCAGAGAGATTGAAAAAACTGAATCTTCTGAACCTCTTGCTGCGTAGATCAAACTGTTTGCGTAATAAGCATCCTCGCTGATGGAGCGAAATAATGTTGAGAAGTTAGTATTAACCAAGTGATCCACGAAAAAAAAAAAAAAAAAAAGTATTTTTTTTTGTAAATAAATATTTATTTTTGATCACGCGGAAACATAACAACAAAAACATAGTTATCACCAACTTAATTTTTATTTCCAAGTTCGGCATCAACATATGCGAGTTTGTGGTGGCTCTGATTAGTCACTTCTGGATGGACAGTAGCCAGTAGACAGCGGAGTCTTAATTAATATTTTATCTTCACAGTTAACACTAACCCTTACACACTTTAATATGCCACAGAAGCTTACTCTTCACCACATGTGGGGTGGTTGCCCACACGTTACTAACGTACAGGGATCTATTATTCCAGCGACCATGACACCTGCTACAGTTTCTTTACATCAGGTTTGTTTTTTGAATTTTTTTTTTTTTACATAAAACTCTTTGGAAGGAGAGATACGGAACTTCTAGCTGCAAAAAAAAAAAAAAAAAAAAACACAGGCATCGGTAACACCTGCTCAAGGAAATGGTTACACTGTTCAGTATAAAAATCCATTGTTTGGTAACGTTCAGGAACAAGAGTTTGGAAAGGGAGGAACTGGTGGCTACAACGCTGCACATGGACAACACTCTGGAGGATACACTTCGTAAGGTAATCCTTTGCGAGGGTTTGTTTATGGATATTTTTACACATTGAAAAAAAAAAAAAAAAAATACATTACCAAAAACTTGAAAAAAAAAAAAAAAAAAAAAAAAGAATAACAAGTAAACGATGAACACACCACTAACCAAATTATTGTGACTTTTGGAATTCTACTTCCCTTAACAGCACCTGTCTTGCAAGTCTTTATGTGCAGTTTCGTGTATGTATTCAGATTGATAAGAAAGATGTTTATATTATTTTCACAGCACTACACTCTTACACACTTTAATATGCCACAGAAGCTTACTCTTCACCACATGTGGGGTGGTTGCCCACACGTTACAAACGTACAGGGATCTATTATTCCAGCGACCATGACACCTGCTACAGTTTCTTTACATCAGGTTTGTTTTTTAAATTTGTTTCGGTGGCAGTAGTTGGGGATTCTGAGCGTTTTAATGCAAAAAAAACACAGGCATCGGTAACACCTGCTCAAGGAAATGGTTACACTGTTCAGTATAAAAATCCATTGTTTGGTAACGTTCAGGAACAAGAGTTTGGAAAGGGAGGAACTGGTGGCTACAACGCAGCACATGGACAACACTCTGGAGGATACACTTCGTAATTATAAAGTGTTTTTCCTTCATTTTGTTTTTTAAGAATTACCAAAAAAAAAAAGAGAAAAAAAAAAAAAAAAAAGAACAAGAATACCGTGGATACAACCAGTCGTTTTAGTTCACTGCTCCACATACACATCTTCGATAATTCTGAATAAATTTTGTTATTTCTGTTAATTTATTTATTTTTATAAGTTAAGTATTAATATGGATTGTGACATCTGAGTTGACGTCGAGGAAAAAAAAAAAAAACCCAAATTCCTAATCCGGAGTGGAGGACCAGAGATCGGTCAGTAAACGTTTCTCCAACTACTTAGTAGGTTTTCCTTTTTTTTCTTCAAAACCACTCAATTCCACTTACAGTATAACATATTAATCATGAAGTGTTCCGTAACACAGACATCTTCTGGTTTATTGGCTCTTCCAGAGTCACTTAGAGAAGTCAGTACATTCGTTGCAAAAGAACAAGGACGATGGTACGACGATGAATATACATTCGTTACTGAAGCCCTTTGTTGTAATAACACAACTGTGATTGAAATACATCCGGAATACGGTTTTTATACCACTAGGTTTGCGAGGATGACCGATCGGGTTTATTGTTTTGAGGATGATCTAACGAAGGCGAAATATTTAAATGAGACGCTTAGACTAAATAACATATCTAACGTTGTAATCAGCTCTGATTCTGCACCAAAATCTTTATCAAATATCGAGATTAGAGATACCAATGAAATCCTACTGAGGGTTGGCAGTGAAATTTCTTTGTGTGATTTAAATTTTAAGGATGTTTTTTCATCGATTTTTCCTGTTGTCGTCGTTTCGGTCTGCCATGATGGAAAATATAATTTTAGCATACCTGAAGAACTTTTTAATAAATATAAATACAGTGTGTATCGGTATACCCCATGCGGTTTAGTTCCATTTTTATTTGATGGAGGAGACTTGATGGAAAT
This sequence comes from Flectonema sp. DT1601, assembly GCA_964019425.1. Lineage (NCBI taxonomy): Eukaryota > Euglenozoa > Diplonemea > Diplonemida > Diplonemidae > Flectonema > Flectonema sp. DT1601. Next base: position 216,209 of record OZ025817.1, on the reverse strand, counting down.
TGCATCAACGATGTATTTAACACAACTGGTGGCAATTCCACAATCAAAAATTACAATGTTTCCCTCAATTGCTTCTGGCATGCTGCTACCAGAACCTGTCGTCACGACCTCTACCTCCGATTTACGAGTCATAAAATCAGTTTTATATAATAAAAAATGGGCATCTGGACAGCAATTGCTTTGGTCACAACAGAACTATACGTCAGAATCATATAATAAAGCTTTGGCGGCTTATTGTAAAGCTGAAATGATGGAGTCTGGAAGTGAAAAAATCAAAGCAATGCATGCAGTGGCAGCTTTGTTTCAGAATATTCCAGATTCGCAGTTGGGGAAGAATAGTTGTATGTTGTCTACGTTGGCTAGGGCTTATTATAATTTGGGATTTAGAAAGGTGTTCGTCGAGACGTTGGAAATTGCGATAGCGATGTTCGATCCTGTGAAAGTTTCACAAACACCGTTTGTCCCCTGCTTACCTGATTTTGATAATGAAACAGCGACTCCTCCATCAACACTTCCTTGTTTATTCGAAGCCATGCTAAGAATGGGTTACGTTACCAGATCTCGCTTTTCATCAATTTATTGCGACCAAAGATTGCTTTCAGTGTTCGTTGATAATTTAAAAAACGTTGTTCAAACTGGATACCTAGTTGGTGACGCATCAAAGAGACTTTGTGTCTTAACAGAGGCGTCTAGTCAAATTGGAAATGCACTTGAAATTGTAAAAAATCGTCAACAAGAACATCAAAATTCACCAAATGAAAATATATTAATTAAAATAAATGGATTATCATGGAGCGACCGTATTGTGTTCTCGAATGGGGTTACAACTCCCGGGTGGTATCCTGGAGTATCTCTTGATCGGTTTGGAATAACAGAACAATCTTTAACAGGGAAAAGCATTCTGATAATGGGAACTGGAAATGGTCTGTTCGCAGTTGAAGCAATAAAACAAAACGCTTCTCGCGTGACAATCGTTGTCATTGAAGAGCACTCAAGTAGAGAATGTGTGGACCTCTCAGTCTCATATCAATATTCCTTAAGCTGTTCAGATGGTAAGCCCGCATGTGAATTCAGTGTAATTTATATCAGTGAGAAGGAATTGTGTTGTCGAGAATTCGAATCCTGTGATATTGTTGTTTGTGATTCAATTCTGTCTGAGATACGATTAGTTAGTCAAACTCATTTATTAAATATTATTTCTGATTGTTGTACAAGTACTGCGTACATATCTCTGATAACGTCTCCTGTTGCTGAGTCGGGTGATGACGCGAAGGAAGAATTAAAAACATCATCCGATTCAGCTGTTGATTTCCACTCACCAACCGGAGCTTTTCGTCCTTCCACTCCAGCGGTATATCTGATGACCCAGAGAGCTGGTTTTGTCGATGTTAAACACGCTGATGTAGGCTGTAATATAACCGCCTTTGTGTGTCAAAAGGAATAGGAATCTTTTTATTTATTGTGGTCACAAAATGTTATCTATATTTCTTTTTCCCTGTGCGCTTCAGTATCACTGTCTGCGATCAAAATAGAATGCTGTGTCTTGAATCCGCCCCACTCTAATTATTATTTTTTTCCTTCAAAAAAAAAAACAGAAAGTTGTCAACGATGATGAAGAAATGCCTGCGGGCGTTATCCTGTGGCAAGAAGAAGAAGTCTGGTGATGATGAACATAAAAATGGAACACCGGGAAGACAACGAACAGGTAGAACAAGAAGAAGCGCATCACCAATAGTGACATCTCCTAGGTTTAGATATTCTCCCAGTGAGAGACCAACAGTCCATGCTCCCCCAACAATGGTGAGATCTATGTCACCGCAATTAATTAGTTCTGGTGGTGAGAGTCAAAGACTTCTTGGTGGTCCTCCAATGCAAGTTTATGGATCAAAAGGAAAATCAAGTTCAATGGCACAAAGATCAGCGAGTATAAAATCAATGACCACTGCTACTGGTAGTATAAGAACATCGCAGTCTTACAGAACGGGTAGTGCTGGTGCGATATCTACACTTCCAAGTAGGAGAAGTGCTTCTCGTACTCCTCTTGTTACTCCAGCATTCCCAACATCGTCACCAAATGTTTATGACATGAGAAGTAATTCACATGTCACTACTAACAGAGAATTATCTCCTGTTGATAAACCACCACCGCCACCACCACCACCATTAGCTTCAAACCCTTCTAATAATAAAAGAGTAGTTCAGGATGTTGAATTCGTTGACGTCTTAGACGAACTAGTCAAACGTCGTGCTGCAGAGCCTCATCGATTTATTATTGAAGAGGATTGTACGGTTATAAAAAGTATCGGTACGAAGGGTGCTCCATGTGCTCCTCCACAGCATCTTGGAACAGCAAAGTCTCAAGTGATGCCTGTTGTACAACGATCACCTCCAAGGAATGTGGAGGTATCTCCAATTTGGAATACTGGAGCTACTTTATCAGTTCACAGTGGAAGTCTATCACTTGAGTCGAATGGATCTGAGAGGGGATGTCCGTCAACAAGTCTCCCGATGACTTCAGTTTTTGGTGCTGCTGGTCGTTCTTCTACAGTCTGCAGTGAGACAAATGACATAGTTAGCGTACGGCATACTGTTTCAGTTCCAAGACAACAGTCAGTTTGGTCTGATAAAAAGATACCTCCACCACCACCTAATGAAATTATTAATAACCCAACAACCGTTACTAGTTCTCCAACCACTAATGTGATAACAGAACCAAGAGTGCGAAACTCTGTTGGTATTCCTGAGCAATTAACAGCTGCATGGAATGGACCGACCGTATGGAGAGATAATGAGGTGAGTCATTCACCTGATGAGAAGATAAAACAATCACCTCCTCCTTTTGCTGCATCTCATTTATCAAGTGTTGTGTCATTACCTGATAGTGTGACTACTCAACGACCATCTACTACTACTGCTCAGCATACATATAAACCACAACATAAAGATACCTCAACATCAATATCACCAGCGAGAGTTACAACACTTCTTCTTGATCATGGAGATGAGTATCAAGGGACAGTAAAAGAAGGAATCCCACACGGATCAGGAACTATGAGATACACTAACGGAAACAGCTACTCTGGTGAACTCCGTGATGGTCTCAAATGGGGAAGTGGGATCTTCAGATGGCGTAATGGTGATTTCTATGAGGGTGACTTTGAGAATGATGTTTTTCAAGGAAGTGGAATGTTCGTTTTTGCAAACAGCTCGGTGACGTATGCTGGATTGTTTAAAAATGGAATGTTTTGCGGAGACATGCCTGCAGCTGATAATTTAGACCGAACCGCTCCTGCTCAAGCTCCAAGCCCGGCAACACTACGCAGCTCAAGTTCTCAGGACCAGCATCCTGTCGTTCAATTACATCTGTCAGCACCTGATGCGGATGAGCTCTGTCCTCAGTGGCCAGATCTTTCCTGGGGTAATGATCAACAACCTCGTGAGGTATTAATTTTTTTTTTTTTTTTTTTTTTTTTAATACTTTAAGAAAACAAAAAAAGTTATCAGGTCTGAGAAAGACTAAATGATTCTGAAATGTAAATAAATACAACAAAAACAGGGATCTGCTTCTTCTACCAGGGGATCAAAGTCGATATTTAACACTCTCGCAGAGAGTGAAGGCAGGCGAATGTAAAAAAAAAAAAAAAAAGAACAAGCAAAGACAACTTTTTTGAATTGCCATGTGTGTTAAGCTGTTTTCTCCCTTTCATAGAGTTACCCCATATTTTCTTTTTTTTATTTATTTTGTTAGATTTGTTTGAATGGCATGCTTAAACCAAATACAATTCAGAACAACTATTTGATTAAAGGAACAATTCAGTGCTATTTCTTTTTTTTTTTTTGTAATGAAAATTTTCTCTAGACTTTTTCCTCATACCCATAGATCGTTGTGAAATATTGTTGTTTTTTCTTTTTTGTTTTCTTTCTTTCCTGCCCTCCAATTCCGCTTATTAATTGTTAAGTCTTTAATGTCATTTATTTTATTTTCGGGTAAGGATGTTGGAATCCACTACTACTGCTGTACAGCAATACGGTAGTTCTGTTGATGAGAGCCCCTCCTGTCCCTTGTTTTTCTTTATAGCTGTAGGTCCCTTTTTGCCCCATCTATTTTTTAGTTAGAAACTTGAAAAAAAAAAAAAAAAAAACAACAACCTTGTCATTTAAATTATTTTTTTTTAAAGGGGAGTGATGTTGAGTGGAGTAAAATGGGGGCCGTGGGTAGTATTAGCCGCATCCATGTTTATGGAGCTAGCTGGTGGACATGTTTATCTTTTCGGAAAATATTCAGATGAGTTGAAATTCACTCTCTTCTCCGACGATGACAATGCTCAGACTAGAATTCAGGGGATGGCTTTGGCGGCTAATATTGGAAATTATCTTCCGTTTGCAGGACCATTTTACGACAGTCGGTGGGGTGGTCCGACGACTTGTGCGATTATTGGAATCGTATTTACATTTCCTGGATATCTGTTTTTATATATGGCAGCAGATGGAATGTCTACCCCATACCCTGCTCTACTACTACTCTGTGGAATGTGGGGTCACGGAAGCTCTTATTACAACAGCGCTGCTATTGCTACTTGTGTTCGTAACTTTCCAGAACATCGAGGAATTGTTGTCGGGTTGTTGTCATCTTTCTTTGGTTTATCCGCATCAGTTATGGTTCAATGTTACTATGCTTGGTTTAAACCTGATGATTTGACTGGTGATTTCTCACCTGCAGAAAAGGAAGAACACGATTCAACTGGAGCAGCAGTTTTTCTTTTATTTTTATCAATCGCGACGACTGTTGTTGCTGCGTTCTCTGCGATATTTATTAGAAGGACTGAAACAGTTTCGCAATCGAGAGACACCACTCTCAGATTTAGATATTGTCAAGCAGTTGTAACGTTAATAGCTGTACTTATAATGGCTAATTCGATTGTGTTTGCAGTCAGAGATGAATCTCCGGGTAAAGGAACACCATTTGAAACTATCACAGTATGGACACTTGTATTTCTACTGCTACTCCTAGTTTTAGTTTCAGTGGGTAGTAAGAATGATCAATCCCAGAGATCTCAGTATACCGATTTAGATAAACCAACTTCAGAAGTTATCGATAAAAAATTAATCACTTCTACTAATAACCGACCAGAGTATACTGCGACTGAGGCTTTGCGTAGAATCGATTTTTATTTACTTTTCGTGTGTTTGATTCCCATTATGGGAGGAGGTCTCACGGTCACGAACAACATTGCACAGATTGCCAAGTCTCGAGGTTATGAAAATATAACCGACGTCCTTATCCAGATGATGTCAGTCTTCAACTGTTTTAGTAGAATGGCAACTGGAGCACTTTCTGATAGTCTTCAGGGTAGGGTACCAAGACCTCTCTTTTTAACAGCGATATTGATACTGATGGGTGTTTCTCACGTACTCATGGCTTTGCCACATGATGTTATAATCCTTCCTGGAAGTTGTCTTGCAGCGTTTTCTTATGGTGCTGTTTGGGCGATATATCCAACGTTGATTTCTGAAATGTTCGGATTAAAATCATTCGCAACACTGTATACTATTTGTGTTCTTGCTGCTACGATTGGTTCTCTTTCTTATTCAACTTTCTTATCTGCTTCTATTTATGAGTCTCACCAGAATTCTGATGGTGATTGCTTTGGTGTTGACTGCTACCAAGTAACACACATCGTAGTAGCTGTTTCAACTGCGGTTGGTGTAGTATTGTCATTGGTGTTGTACACACGTGTTAAATATTTATATAAGAATACAAATCTATCGACTGACGAGGAAGAAAAGACGCAGGAACCGGAAGAATGTGATAACATCCTCAGACTCACTGGAACGAGGACTGCGTGAATACACATCCGTGTATCGTTCATTCAAATAGCGTCATGAAAGCCTTTTGTTTTTAATCTCACTGTGAATATATCGATTTGGTTTACCTAGTCGAAGGTGATTTCAGTTTTTTTTTTTACATTTCTTTTTGCTCTGCATTTTTTTTGTGTCACATAAAACGACCTGTGTCGTTTTTGTTTTTTATTTATCTGTACCGACAAGAATTCTGGAAAAAAAAAAAAAAAAAAAAAAAAATTATTTCAGATTATGTTATCCGTGCGTAATTTGTCGATCGGCTTTGGCCTGAAGAAATACAAACTTCATCTTAATGAATAAGCTTTATAATTATTGTGTGATTAGTGCTATGTATGTTTGGATGTTACTAAGATGTTTATCTCTGATTGTTATTGCTATTGTTAATGAATGTAAAGTCCTTCAAAAGTTTATTTACATTATTAGATAGTGGGATTACTTTTTGTTTGTGTTTTTAATTCGGGTTTTCCACTTATTTCGGAAAATTTTGAACCAGGTGTGGCATGTTCCTATTGCTGTTATTAATGATAGCCAAGTTTTTTTATTATTATTTTTTTTTTTTAACCTTGTTATGTGATTGACGAGTAAGGGAAGAATGATTGATTTTTCCGCTAATCATTATACTCAAACACTTACTAAAAAAAATTGTTTGAGTACCTTCACGTGGTACTTTGTTCTCCCGTTTACTTGTTTTATTTGCTCATTTACTTTTCGAGTTCAACCAGCGTGAACTCTTCCGGTTCTTTTTGCATTTCTTCTTATTGAGAAACAGCATTTCCGGATTTTGTATTCAACTTTATTGATCTTAAAAATTGTTTTTAGTAATTCCAACTAACTTCGTATTTTTTTTTTTTTTTTTGTGTTTATATTATTCTTTTCGTGGTTACCACTAACATTCTGCTCTCTTTTGACAATGTTCACGTAATCTCTCGGAAGCATTTTTGATTGTCGTGTACTTTTTGATTTGAATTATTGATAATTAACATCTTGACGATGTACCTTTTGTCTGAATATAAAAAAAAAAGACAACAAATCAATAATAGCTTACTTACACTTTCAACAGGAACTACAAATACAATTCATTCCTTATAGATACGGAATGACATTATTCATTTATCAACTGGAGACTCTATGCAATTGACAACCCGCAAACCAACAACACTCATCGAGCATTTCTATGCCTTAGACGTATCTTGCTCTTCCCGTGCATTCATATGTCACCAGAAACTGCGAGATTTGGAACTTTCGACTAGAGACTCTATGCAATTGACAACCCGCAAACCAACAACACTCATCGAGCATTTCTATGCCTTAGACGTATCTTGCTCTTCCCGTGCATTCGTATGTCACCAGAAACTGCGAGATTTGGAACTTTCGACTAGATACTCTATGCAATTAACAACCCGCAAACCAACAACACTCATCGAGCATTTCTATGCCTTAGACGTATCTTGCTCTTCCCGTGCATTCGTATGTCACCAGAAACTGCGAGATTTGGAACTTTCGACTAGATACTCTATGCAATTAACAACCCGCAAACCAACAACACTCATCGAGCATTTCTATGCCTTAGACGTATCTTGCTCTTCCCGTGCATTCGTATGTCACCAGAAACTGCGAGATTTGGAACTTTCGACTAGATACTCTATGCAATTAACAACCCGCAAACCAACAACACTCATCGAGCATTTCTATGCCTTAGACGTATCTTGCTCTTCCAGTGCATTCGTATGTCACCAGAAACTGCGAGATTTGGAACTTTCGACTAGATACTCTATGCAATTGACAACCCGCAAACCAACAACACTCATCGAGCATTTCTATGCCTTAGACGTATCTTGCTCTTCCCGTGCATTCATATGTCACCAGAAACTGCGAGATTTGGAACTTTCGACTAGATACTCTATGCAATTGACAACCCGCAAACAAACAACACTCATCGAGCATTTCTATGCCTTAGACGTATCTTGCTCTTCCCGTGCATTCGTATGTCACCAGAAACTGCGAGATTTGGAACTTTCGACTAGAGACTCTATGCAATCAACAACCCGCAAACAAACAACACTCATCGAGCATTTCTATGCCTTAGACGTATCTTGCTCTTCCCGTGTATTCGTATGTCACCAGAAACTGCGAGATTTGGAACTTTCGACTAGAGACTCTATGCAATTGACAACCTGCAAACAAACAACACTCATCGAGCATTTCTATGCCTTAGACGTATCTTGCTCTTCCAGTGCATTCGTATGTCACCAGAAACTGCGAGATTTGGAACTTACGACTAGAGACTCTATGCAAGACAACCCGCAAACAAACAACACTCATCGAGCATTTCTATGCCTTAGACGTATCTTGCTCTTCCCGTGCATTCGTATGTCACCAGAAACTGCGAGATTTGGAACTTTCGACTAGAGACTCTATGCAATCAACAACCCGCAAACAAACAACACTCATCGAGCATTTCTATGCCTTAGACGTATCTTGCTCTTCCCGTGTATTCGTATGTCACCAGAAACTGCGAGATTTGGAACTTTCGACTAGAGACTCTATGCAATTGACAACCCGCAAACAAACAACACTCATCGAGCATTTCTATGCCTTAGACGTATCTTGCTCTTCCAGTGCATTCGTATGTCACCAGAAACTGCGAGATTTGGAACTTTCGACTAGATACTCTATGCAATTGACAACCCACAAACCAACAACACTCATCGAGCATTTCTATGCCTTAGACGTATCTTGCTCTTCCCGTGCATTCGTATGTCACCAGAAACTGCGAGATTTGGAACTTTCGACTAGAGACTCTATGCAATCAACAACCCGCAAACAAACAACACTCATCGAGCATTTCTATGCCTTAGACGTATCTTGCTCTTCCCGTGTATTCGTATGTCACCAGAAACTGCGAGATTTGGAACTTTCGACTAGAGACTCTATGCAATTGACAACCTGCAAACCAACAACACTCATCGAGCATTTCTATGCCTTAGACGTATCTTGCTCTTCCAGTGCATTCGTATGTCACCAGAAACTGCGAGATTTGGAACTTTCGACTAGAGACTCTATGCAATCAACAACCCGCAAACTAACAACACTCATCGAGCATTTCTATGCCTTAGACGTATCTTGCTCTTCCCGTGCATTCGTATGTCACCAGAAACTGCGAGATTTGGAACTTTCGACTAGAGACTCTATGCAATTGACAACCCGCAAACAAACAACACTCATCGAGCATTTCTATGCCTTAGACGTATCTTGCTCTTCCCGTGCATTCGTATGTCACCAGAAACTGCGAGATTTGGAACTTTCGACTAGATACTCTATGCAATTGACAACCCGCAAACAAACAACACTCATCGAGCATTTCTATGCCTTAGACGTATCTTGCTCTTCCAGTGCATTCGTATGTCACCAGAAACTGCGAGATTTGGAACTTTCGACTAGATACTCTATGCAATTGACAACCCGCAAACAAACAACACTCATCGAGCATTTCTATGCCTTAGACGTATCTTGCTCTTCCCGTGCATTCGTATGTCACCAGAAACTGCGAGATTTGGAACTTTCGACTAGAGACTCTATGCAATTGACAACCCGCAAACCAACAACACTCATCGAGCATTTCTATGCCTTAGACGTATCTTGCTCTTCCAGTGCATTCGTATGTCACCAGAAACTGCGAGATTTGGAACTTTCGACTAGATACTCTATGCAATTGACAACCCGCAAACAAACAATACTCATCGAGCATTTCTATGCCTTAGACGTATCTTGCTCTTCCCGTGCATTCGTATGTCACCAGAAACTGCGAGATTTGGAACTTTCGACTAGAGACTCTATGCAATTGACAACCTGCAAACCAACACCACTCATCGAGCATTTCTATGCCTTAGACGTATCTTGCTCTTCCAGTGCATTCGTATGTCACCAGAAACTGCGAGATTTGGAACTTTCGACTAGAGACTCTATGCAATTGACAACCTGCAAACCAACAACACTCATCGAGCATTTCTATGCCTTAGACGTATCTTGCTCTTCCAGTGCATTCGTATGTCACCAGAAACTGCGAGATTTGGAACTTTCGACTAGAGACTCTATGCAATTGACAACCTGCAAACCAACAACACTCATCGAGCATTTCTATGCCTTAGACGTATCTTGCTCTTCCCGTGCATTCGTATGTCACCAGAAACTGCGAGATTTGGAACTATACTCTATGCAATTGACAACCCGCAAACCAACAACACTCATCGAGCATTTCTATGCCTTAGACGTATCTTGCTCTTCCAGTGCATTCGTATGTCACCAGAAACTGCGAGATTTGGAACTTTCGACTAGAGACTCTATGCAATTGACAACCTGCAAACCAACAACACTCATCGAGCATTTCTATGCCTTAGACGTATCTTGCTCTTCCAGTGCATTCGTATGTCACCAGAAACTGCGAGATTTGGAACTTTCGACTAGATACTCTATGCAATTGACAACCCGCAAACCAACAACACTCATCGAGAATTTCTATGCCTTAGACGTATCTTGCTCTTCCCGTGCATTCGTATGTCACCAGAAACTGCGAGATTTGGAACTTTCGACTAGAGACTCTATGCAATTGACAACCTGCAAACAAACAACACTCATCGAGCATTTCTATGCCTTAGACGTATCTTGCTCTTCCAGTGCATTCGTATGTCACCAGAAACTGCGAGATTTGGAACTTTCGACTAGATACTCTATGCAATTGACAACCCGCAAACCAACAACACTCATCGAGAATTTCTATGCCTTAGACGTATCTTGCTCTTCCCGTGCATTCGTATGTCACCAGAAACTGCGAGATTTGGAACTTTCGACTAGAGACTCTATGCAATTAACAACCCGCAAACAAACAACACTCATCGAGCATTTCTATGCCTTAGACGTATCTTGCTCTTCCAGTGCATTCGTATGTCACCAGAAACTGCGAGATTTGGAACTTTCGACTAGATACTCTATGCAATTGACAACCCGCAAACCAACAACACTCATCGAGCATTTCTATGCCTTAGACGTATCTTGCTCTTCCAGTGCATTCGTATGTCACCAGAAACTGCGAGATTTGGAACTTTCGACTAGATACTCTATGCAATTGACAACCCGCAAACCAACTACACTCATCGAGCATTTCTATGCCTTAGACGTATCTTGCTCTTCCCGTGCATTCGTATGTCACCAGAAACTGCGAGATTTGGAACTTTCGACTAGAGACTCTATGCAATTGACAACCTGCAAACAAACAACACTCATCGAGCATTTCTATGCCTTAGACGTATCTTGCTCTTCCAGTGCATTCGTATGTCACCAGAAACTGCGAGATTTGGAACTATACTCTATGCAATTGACAACCCGCAAACCAACAATACTCATCGAGCATTTCTATGCCTTAGACGTATCTTGCTCTTCCCGTGCATTCGTATGTCACCAGAAACTGCGAGATTTGGAACTTTCGACTAGAGACTCTATGCAATTGACAACCTGCAAACCAACTACACTCATCGAGCATTTCTATGCCTTAGACGTATCTTGCTCTTCCAGTGCATTCGTATGTCACCAGAAACTGCGAGATTTGGAACTTTCGACTAGATACTCTATGCAATTGACAACCCGCAAACCAACAACACTCATCGAGCATTTCTATGCCTTAGACGTATCTTGCTCTTCCCGTGCATTCGAATGCAAACAACTCTCATCGAGTTAGCGCCATGCTGCCCCGTTACGAATGTTAGGAAATCTTGGTATGTTAATATTTTTTGCGTAACCCTTACTTTCTCTCTACTAGAAATCTGTGTAATCGATGATACAATTTACTTCGTATAATGTTGTTGCTTTGTACATCATTCCTATACCTAGCTTTGCTTTGAGTCTTTTACCACAGTATAATTGGTAACGTCGAAGACTCATGGTTCGATTTCTTTGGGGACCTTGAAAATGCTAGTTTTGAATTACAGAATATCATCATTTGTCTTTTCTGCTCTGGTGTACAATCGAAGTTTGAGTTCTCATCTTCGATCATTTTTCCTCATTCAGAAGAGTCTTATCAAGGACAAACTTTGTTGTTCCGACTTGGCTGCTGACACTGGTCTCTGGATTAGGTTATTCGACAACACTGATTATCAGTTGAAGTGAGGTACCGACCAACACCTCGTTCAACTTTTTTAGGATCTAGAATTCTGAAAAATAATGTTGATTTGAATTCTTATTAATTCACATCGTGACGATGTACTCTTCGTATGGATACAGAAATACAACAACTAATCAATAACAACTTACTTATACTTTCAACAGGAACTACAAATACAATACACATACGGAATGAGATTATTCATTTATTACCTTACACAACTATTTACAATTTGAGCATTTCTATGCCTTAGACGTATCTTGCTCTTCCCTTGCATTCGTATGTCACCAGAAACTGCGAGATTTGGAACTTTCGACTAGATACTCTATGCAATTGACAACCCACAAACCAACAACACTCATCGAGCATTTCTATGCCTTAGACGTATCTTGCTCTTCCAGTGCATTCGTATGTCACCAGAAACTGCGAGATTTGGAACTTTCGACTATACACTCTATGCAATTGACAACCCGCAAACCAACAACACTCATCGAGCATTTCTATGCCTTAGACGTATGTCACCAGAAACTGCGAGATTTGGAACTTTCGACTAGATACTCTATGCAATTGACAACCCGCAAACCAACAACACTCATCGAGCATTTCTATGCCTTAGACGTATCTTGCTCTTCCAGTGCATTCGTATGTCACCAGAAACTGCGAGATTTGGAACTTTCGACTATACACTCTATGCAATTAACAACCCGCAAACCAACAACACTCATCGAGCATTTCTATGCCTTAGACGTATGTCACCAGAAACTGCGAGATTTGGAACTTTCGACTAGATACTCTATGCAATTGACAACCCGCAAACAAACAACACTCATGGAGCATTTCTATGCCTTAGACGTATCTTGCTCTTCCCGTGCATTCGTATGTCACCAGAAACTGCGAGATTTGGAACTTTCGACTAGATACTCTATGCAATTAACAACCCGCAAACCAACAACACTCATCGAGCATTTCTATGCCTTAGACGTATCTTGCTCTTCCAGTGCATTCGTAAGGGGACAAACTTTGTTGTTCCAACTTGGCTGCTGACACTGGTCTCTGGATAAGGTTATTCGACGACACTGATTATCACTTGAAGTGAGGTACCGACCAACACCTCGTTCAACTTTTTTAGGATCCAGAATTCTGAAAAATAATGTTGATTTGAATTCTTATTAATTCACATCGTGACGATGTACTCTTCGTATGGATACAGAAATACAACAACTAATCAATAACAACTTACTTATACTTTCAACAGGAACTACAAATACAATACAGATACGGAATGAGATTATTCATTTATTACCTTACACAACTATTTACAATTCGAGCATTTCTATGCCTTAGACGTATCTTGCTCTTCCCTTGCATTCGTATGTCACCAGAAACTGCGAGATTTGGAACTTTCGACTAGATACTCTATGCAATTGACAACCTGCAAACCAACAACACTCATCGAGCATTTCTATGCCTTAGACGTATCTTGCTCTTCCCGTGCATTCGTATGTCACCAGAAACTGCGAGATTTGGAACTTTCGACTAGATACTCTATGCAATTGACAACCCGCAAACCAACAACACTCATCGAGCATTTCTATGCCTTAGACGTATCTTGCTCTTCCCGTGCATTCGTATGTCACCAGAAACTGCGAGATTTGGAACTTTCGACTAGATACTCTATGCAATTAACAACCCGCAAACCAACAACACTCATCGAGCATTTCTATGCCTTAGACGTATCTTGCTCTTCCCGTGCATTCGTATGTCACCAGAAACTGCGAGATTTGGAACTTTCGACTAGATACTCTATGCAATTGACAACCCGCAAACAAACAACACTCATGGAGCATTTCTATGCCTTAGACGTATCTTGCTCTTCCCTTGCATTCATATGTCACCAGAAACTGCGAGATTTGGAACTTTCGACTAGATACTCTATGCAATTGACAACCCGCAAACCAACTACATTCATCGAGCATTTCTATGCCTTAGACGTATCTTGCTCTTCCCTTGCATTCGTATGTCACCAGAAACTGCGAGATTTGTGGTTTGCAATTAGAAACTCACAAGCAAACCAAGTATTTCTATGCCTTAGACATGTATAGGATGTTTTTGAAATTAATCATTAAGAATTGATGAAGCTTTGTTAGTGAAAGAAAATATAAAATTTTATTGTATATCCTTTGAGTGAGTTCATTTCTTCTTCTTGTCAGTTTATATTTCATTTTGAAATAATAAAATATGTCTATGAATACGAATGTAGATTCAGTAAAAGGCAATGATTCGCTGTACGTGAAGTGGATATTGGTATTTGGAGGTGTAACAGCTGTAGCAGCAATGGCTGTTGGTTTAACACACAAACACTGGATGGGATCTGGTCTAATGACTGGAGAGAGTGGTGATTACACATTAGGACAGTGGATGGCTCTTCAGTCATATATATATCTAGGATTCATTGTGGTGGTAGCATCAATGTTTTATGTTAGGATAGCGGCCGTATCACCCCTGTCGAAAGCGGTTAGAAACTTTTTGCTTTTATGTGGATTGTTATTTTATGCAGTTGCTGCTGCTTTATTGCTAGTGACTGCATCTCCGTGGGGATTTCAAAACCAGAAGGGTGGTGCTAATTGGGATTTTGTCGTGACTTGTCCAGCTTTTTTAGTCTGCTTATCACTGGTAGTAATGACCTTAAAACCGCTTTTGGGAAACATAATAAAGACAAGTAAGACTTCAGTAGAAAAAGCTCCTCTTTTAACATCTAAATCGAATTACGAATCATGTGGTGTGAAGAAATCAACACAATTATTATTATTTTCGTTGTTGTTTCTACCATTGATGTTGTTTCTTTGTATGTTATTACCACCGATGTGGAGTTATATGAATGATCTGGCTGCGTATTCAGGGGTTGATCAGTCGGGTGCATACTCTTTTACGATCAACAGACTGCATTTAAACTTGTTCCCAGACGTGTTGATGTACTACACATTTCTTTACACCATTACAATCCTTGGAGTTATAGTTCAATACAGCAAAACTGCATTTAGAATTTCCCATACGAGAATATCGGTGTTGGGAAATGCGTCTGTTGGTTCAATCGTGTTGTTGTTTTGTTTTATTTCATTGATCACGTCATTCACTAACTATTGGGCTAGACACAAATACTACAATTCCGATGTTAGTACCGTAGAAAATGTCGCTAGGACTAGTGGTCAAGTTGCAAGTTTGTTTATGGCATTGCTTCTATTACCATTACCTCGTAGTTCAATTTGGGGATCTGTTTTTGGTGTGTCGTGGGAAGCAGGTTTAGTTGTTCATACTTGGCTTGGATATTTAGTTTTTTTATTCTCATTTTTGCATCAAATTTTGTTTTATTTTCGAACGAAAGATTTTCCGAATATTTGGGACTATCATTTTAATAATTTTACAGTTCCGTCAATGTTGACTGCCTGGTGGTTGGCATTCTTTTTGATATTGATATTGTCAGTAAATACTATTCGGAGAAATCGTTTTGAAATATTTTACTTCGCCCATCATTTTGGAATGATTTTCATTTTCATCTGTCTGTTGCACGCTGGATCGTGTTGGTTTTATATTGTTGGTGGATTGTCTTTGTGGTTTTTTGATAGAGCAATTAGATTCTCATCCGGGACAAAGAGAACAACTGTATTGTCAGCTACGGCACATGGTGAGAATGACTTTGCACACACTGAACTAGTTCTTAGCATTCCAGGATTTTCTTATAAAAGAGGGCAGTTTTGTTTTATCAACATTCCAGAGATAAGTATGTTTGAATGGCATCCATTCACTGTTAGTAGCGCTCCTCACGAAGATGAGGTCACCTTTCACATTAAGGCCATGCTTCCACCCCGTGACGCTGCCGATTCAATCATAAAAAACAGCAGTGAAACATGGACAACAAAATTACATAAACTGTCAAGTTCGAATCTGCCTATGGTAGTTTCTGTTGATGGAGCATACGGAACACCACCTGATTACAGTAGATACTCACATGTTATATTTTGTGTGGGAGGAATAGGAGTGACACCTGCTCACAATACGGTAAAATCATTTATTCATGACCGGATGGTTGATTCTGATTCTAATCAACCAAACATACACACGATCTGGTCTATCAGACATGGCTCTCTTATTGATATGATGGATGGTTCTTTTACGAGACTACCCCCTTTATCATCTCTGAACACAATTACAAGTAGTATTTTCCTAACTGCGAATCACGACACATCACCTGGGTATCCTAATGTTCAATGTTGCAGTATTTCTGAACAGGCTGCTAGTTGTGAATATGAGTTTAAAAGCATTGCGTCGAAGGTTGACTCTTCACGAGATGTGTTGGTATTTACATGTGGACCTCCTCCATTCACAAATGCGATGTTTAAACTCGCAGTTGATAACGGTTTTGATTATCATACTGAGACATTTGCTTTGTAATTTTAACCCTGAGAAAAAGAGGTAAAAAACCCTGTTTTTGAGAAAAATCGAAAAAAAATTGACAACGGAGAAAAGGAGTGGGACAAAAAAACAAAAAGAATTACAGGGTGAAAGACACCCTGCTGTAGGCAAAATCAAGAGTTTCTTCTCAGAAAAAACTGGTGATTTTTGCAGATTCCACATAAAATTTGTCGTTTTTGGGCACTTCTTGCTCCACCCTTGTACTCACATGGTACATTTTCCCCCTTTGTCAAAAAATAAAAAAATTCGAAAGGCCACGAAAGTGGCCTTCAGGGTTTTCTAGGGTTAAAAGAAAATTTTTTTATGTATCACTGATCCTGTTGATTCATTTTTTCCCAAGTTTTTTTTTTTTTTCTTCTTTTTTTTTTTTGTGTGTACTGTCTCCCACAATCTGTTTTTTTAAAACTTCATCGTCTACCAAAAAAAAAAAATTCTCTTTCAATGTTGAGATTAGGTTTTTGTGCTTTCTTTCTATTAGCGAGCATGTTTTTTTTTTTTTTTTTTTTTTGTTTTTCTTAAAAAGAAAACAAAACAAAAAAAAAAGTCAACTGTCGCTGGTGGGTTTCCGTCAAGTACACTACTGGGCATGTGTTTACACCATTTAGCGTATTGTTAATTTTTTGTTTAACTCTTTTCGAAAATCATCAACTTTCAGTGGTCCGATAATATTTGGATAATTACTATTTTTCTTTTTTTTTTTTTCGGATACTGCAAAAGTACTCTCTTTAACAACTTCGCAATATAATTCCTGGTCAAAAGCAGTTTTTTTTTTTTCTCCCTGCTGCTTTAAAAAAAAAAAAAAAAATAAAAAAATAATCTCAGTTAAAATTCATGAGAATATTTCCAGATGGCTTGTGAAGTAACCGTTCGTTATAATGGTTTCCCATCCATTTTAGTTATCACAGATCTGCCGTCACTTTCGGCAATTTCTGTCGCGTGGTAAGTTTTGACTTAAATGTGAAAACCAAATAGGTTCGCGTGTTCACCATTGTTACGTTCTATTACGTTGTCTTATTTTTCTTATTTTTCTTTCCCTATTGCATTATCCGAATGTACCTAATCAAAATGTATCTCTCTGATTGAGAGGAGAGAGAAATTTCTTTTTTTTTTTTTGGAAGACGTCTTTGAAGATTGTCATAATACGGCTATGCTTTGCACATAGCAAAAAAAAAAACAAAAAAAACAAAAAAAACAGAAAAAGAGAACAGGCTATGCTACTATGCACCTGCCTCTGTGGGGACATCCAAAGTGACTTGTAACTTATTTTTTTGAGGGGAAAAAAAAAAAAAAAAAAAAAAAAAAACTTGTGCCAAAATTATGAATTTTATCATCCCCTTTTGGCAACAGTTTACGGGGACTATAGCTTTACCCTTTTTTTTTTAATTAAAAAACTGGCTAAATCTGCCCTTTCTTTTTTTTTTCTTACTCGCTCATAGTGGCATCCTAGTTAGTATTACTATGTGTATGTACCACTGCGAAATATTAATCCCTTCCTTTGTTTTCCTCCGTTACTCAATTGTGTTTCTTTTTTCCCCCTTTTTTTTTTGCCAATTTGAATTTATATGATTTCTTTTTTTTTTTTTGTTTATTTGCTAGATACCAAGTATTAGCAAAAGTAACAATTTGGCGACCTAATCATGATTGGTAGTCAGCAGTTGATAAGTTGCGGCTATTGATTATGCAAATTGGTTTTTTTTTTTTTTTTTTTTGTTCTTTTTTGGCATCCAACTTTTATAAATGATTCTTACTTATTCTGCCTCTCTTTCTGCCTCTCTCTCCCTCTCGTTTTTTATTTTTTTTTAAAAAATAAAATAAATTATTTTCCCTTAGCTAATATCCGAATTTCCAACATCATCAATTCAGTTTTTACGAAGACTATTCTGACGGTCCCTTCATCTGATAAAGGTCCTGTCTCTACGAGTTGGGCTTTCCGTAACTTGCTTTGATTGTTTTTTTTCATGCATCCTTTTTTATTTTTAATTATATTTATTAGCATTTTTTTTTTTTTTTTTTTTTTTTTTTGCTTTTTTTAAAAAAAAAATTGAGTGAGCTTGCTTTTATGATAATTCAGATGGTTTTCCACTGAGAATGAAAGTTATAACAAAAAAAAAAAAAAAAAAAAAGGAGAAAAAGTAAACCGCTGGTTCAGTTGTGTTGCTGCTTGGCTCTATAGAGCCTACCCGATTCTTCATAATCTGATGACCAGTAGTGGTGTTATCTTTTTTTTTGGTCCTTTAACTCTCATTTAGTACTAAATTGGTAAAAATAATCTGATGTACTGAAGGAAGTAGTCTATGAAAAAAAAAAATAATTCAAAAATAAATTATATGAAAAAAAAATAACAACTAATTCGCCAGCATGTTTGGTACTTTCGGGTATCGCACCATAGCGCGAAAAGTAAATTTTTTCTGACTTCAGGTGCTGTTCTAATCTTGTCGGTGATGTCACATCTGAAGTTTTATTTTTGTTAAATGACCACTATTTCGTAGATTCTTTAATTTTTTTTTTCTTTTTTTTTTTCCTCTTTTTCTTTTCTTAATGAGGTTCGTTGAATTTTTTTTTTTTTTTTTTTTTTTTTTTTTGCAAGTGGTAGAGTGATACGTAAAAGACTTTTGATATGTTCGAATAGTGAAAAATTGGTGATATACGTGCAGTGGGTCTGACACTTCGTGAGCTTTCTCCAGAAGTTTTGTCTTTCCTGATCTCGATAAATGCGTTTTCTAGGGTCAAAAAAAAAAAAAAAAAAAATTGCTCCACAAGGCCGTGACCGTAGTAAATATTACTCTAAACTACTGGGCGGACCTTTTGTAGGTTTTCCCCTAAAATAAAATGTTTTTTTTTATCGTTTTTTTTTTTTCAGGTTGTTTTTTTGCTTATCTCATATCGCTATCAATATACATAACATAGTTTGTCGTACTATCAACTAACTACACAGACGTCGAGGACATAAATTTGAACTGAATAAAAAGTAACATAATATTGTTAGCCCTTTCCTGATACGAGCTCCGATGAGTTTTTTACCATAACATGATAACAAATTCAACATAGAATGAAGAAGGCTAAGGCATTACACAGCTCCATATTCGCAGAAATGAATGTCTTTTACGTTTACTTTTTTTTAATATTTCTTTATATATTTTATTCTAATTTTCACATTTTGTCCATTTTGTTGACTAACTAACTAACTAACTTGTCCAAACTAAAATGAATTATAATAACGGTAAAATATAACATTGTTTTGCCGTACTACTACTAATTCTTTTTTTTTTTTTTTTGTTTTTTGCACCGACGAAGTCGGAGAAGGAACTATTCAGATTAAGAGCCGTTTTATTTATTATGTCAAAAATGTTATTTATTTTCTCCGTGCGTCAGTATTACTGTCTGCGATCAACGAAATATAAGGCTGCTTTATCTGAATAGTTTTTTTTTAATTATATATGTACTGTTTTCCCTGTGAGATTTTCCTGGCTTTTGGCTTCCTAGCCTTCGTAAATAAATAAATAAATAAATAAATATTTGTTAGCCCGTCTTTGACGAGCTCTGATGACATTGCAAGATAACTATTTTTTTTAAAATAGAACTGGACTGCAATGTAGTCCCCCCCGGAACTTACAGGCCTGGAGGGCCCAGGATTGATTTCTGAAGAAAAATGAATCCCGCTAGTATCTTTGATTTTGTACACTATCTTATAACAAAAACTCATATTCTAACTAATTATTTTTACATAGCTTTTTTTTTGTTTTTGAAAAAAGAAAGGAGAAATCCCAATTGTGAAGAGGACAAGTCAGATGCCGTAAAATTTAAAAAAAACCCTTCGCGGAAACAAAAATTAGGTCCTCGATGTGGTGACTTAAACAGGTTATTCTGCCCGTCCTCTTTATACCTGAGTGTCATTTTTGGTAATCAGTTTGTTGTTAATCGCTGATCGTCTGACGTTTCAGTTCTTATTCTTGTGTATTTTTTTTTATTTTTTTCAAAAAATATTTTTTTTTGTTGTTTTTTCCCTCTTTTCTTAGAAAAAAAGGGAAACCGATAAAAAAAAATTTTTATACCTCTCTTGGTAACTTTGCCCGTTTTTTTTATTTTTTTTTAATAATAATATGGAGGTTTGGGTCTCTGTGTTTGGCTATTAGTTTCCTGCTAATTAGCTCAGCATTCCCAAACTGAGCGACTCTTGCTGACTGTGAAGGTAGACTGGATGGCTGCTCAGATGTACGGGACTCTCACCCTCTTTGGTGATCCCATTCCAGGAGACTTGTCCGAACACCACCAGATCCCCACAATAGCTTGCACCACAATTCCTTTCGGATTCAGGCTTGGGCTGTTCCTTGTTCACTCGCTGGGCTGTTACCTTTCTTTTCCTGTGCTGAGTGATATGCTTAAGTTCAGCACGTAGATCTTCAACTGCAGAGGTCGGTAAGAATCGCAACCACATTAGCGTATCTTGAACCTTTAAAAAAAAAAAAAAAAAAAAAAACCCCGAGCTTTCCCATTACAATCATTGAATTGAATAGCAATTCTACCTTTACGAATTTAATTATAAATTATTTATTTAATTCCTTTATCAAGTTCTCAACTTAATAATTGTAAAAAAAGATGGCTGGAAATTGTTTAAGAACAGCTAACGATGAGATCGTCACCACTGAATGGGAAGATATCCAGTACAAGTTTGGTAACAAGGTTGGGAAATACGCTACTCGTGAAGAAGAAATCAGACAGCAAAAAGAGATGAAGGACATTATAGAAAATGTTATTGATAATTATGATCCTTTGGAGAATCGAACCATCGAGCAACTTGATGACATGCTACAGGAAGATGGAAGAGGTGATGACGACGAAGACGCCTTAGTAGCATACAGACGCGCTCGTCGCCAGGAAGAAATGGAAAGACAGCGAGGAACAAAGTTCGGATCAATTCGTCACATTTCAAAATCAGAATACGTCGATGAAGTTTCCAAAGCGGGTCAAGATACCTGGGTACTTTGCCTTCTCATTGAGGAAGGCAACGCCCATTGCGAATACCTCCTCCGTTTGATGGGCGAAGTCGCTGAACGCAATTCTGCTTTAAAAATTGTTTCGATAAAATCCACAGATGCGATTGACAAGTTTCCTGCAAGTCATCTTCCAACTGTTCTGGTGTACAACTCTGGTGAGATGAAGAAACAAATAACTACTCTTAAGCCATGGTGCAAAACCGAAGCTCGCCCCAACCTCGAAGAAGTAGAAGACTACTTGCGAACACTCGGACCTTTAAGAAACACACGCAGAACTGTAGAGTCCGACAGTGATGACGAAGAGGAAGAAGCTGATGACCGCGCACCAGCTGCTGGAAGAATTGGACGCTCCACTGGAAAAAGTAAATTCTCCCTCGTGTAGTTCCCTCACCCCCATAAGCCCTCTCTCTTCGTATAGTTTCCTTTGTTGATTGGCACTCTGGCTTATCGTCAAGGTGCACCCTTTCACCCTAGCAACCGCAAGTTATTGCTTAGTTTCTGTCTTTTTTGTGCCAAATATTATGCTTGGTGTGTCCTTCCTTCGTCCTTGTTGAATAGGAGAAGGGGAGGAAAAAAAAAAAAAAAAAAAAAAGGAAGGAGAAAAAGAAAAAAAAGTCTTTGGCAAAAAAATCTCAATTCGGTAAATTCAGCCTAGTGATAGCAGCATCCGTGTTTAAGGTATTTGTTGACCTTTTTAAGGTTTTTACGACAGGTTTCTTAGGCAATCACGGTGGTTGCTGGAAACAGCTAGCTATGGTGCTGCTACCAAAAAAAAAAAGATATGGAGAGATTGCGGAGGAAGAGCGAATCTAACCTTGATAGCTTACTACTTCGTTAAAACACTTTCAATACTTAAAAAACAGCACTTTATGATATGTCGGAAAATGGAGATGGAATGAAGTTAACTTCTCATAGATGTGGGCCGATAGAGTTTCGTGAGTCATACCCGAGTGGAATGAGAGTATCGATGGTTAGAGAAGTTGGTAATTGTTCATTTTACTCAATTCCTGATGAAGAAGATGAAAGTGGTGGCAGTAGGAGTACAACACCAAACTTAGCAACAGAAAAAACGACGTCACCGACGGATATGAAAAGAGAGCTGCCGGAGACCTTTGGAACTGATTTGCTTCGACGACTTCAAAAATCTGAATCTAATTTCACATATCCGTCAGCTATTATGAACACTTGGAGAATCGATAATATGATTATGGCAAAACTAAATAAGGGTCAGGCGCTGTTTGGTTTCAGTTGCAAACTTGGAGATCAAATGTCATCTGAAGAGCGCTCAATGTTCAGCCTCGTCATAAACAAAACAACTCTAAATACTGATAACGCCCTTGACATGTCAGACCCAGTCTCGTTAAGGTCACATACATTCTTATTAAGTCGAGGGTTATATATTCTTCCATTCTTGTCATTGGAGGATATTAATATTGATAATTTTACAAGTCCGGAATATCATCAAAATTGTCAACCGAAAAACACGACTATCTGGACTGACTGTGCGGCACGTGGTGATAATGATACTTTCCGAATAACTAAGACAATAATTCCTTGGGTTTTTAAAATGACTGTTCAGTTCAAATGTTCACTCGTCCCAGACGACGAATTAGAAAATATGTCACCTTTAATGGACGGACTTAAAGTTCACAAGGGTATTTTCTTAGAAAGGACAAAGCGAGGTAAGAACACCAAAGACATGACTCGTTCTGCTAAGAGCGTTGTGCTCTTTCATGATATACCTGGGGTTGGGTTATTATGTGCCAATCCTTCGTTTATTGTAAACACAAGCATCCCAAAGGTATTTGCCATGATCATGGACAGAATTGGTTCTCTAGGTGCAGAAGAAGTTGCTGAAACTGCCACCAACACATGGCGCTATCTTCGAAAGCGACAGCTAAAAAGAGATCCTCCTTCAGAGCCAAAAACACCAACAGAAACAGTTCTACAGAACAAGAGAGTTAAACGAAGAATTAGACCCCCGGGTTGTAGTAATCCTTCGGAATATTCTGTGAGGACTCAGGCTGTTGTTTAGTCCTTTCTATTCCAATAAAGGGATATCATCATTTGGAAAACTCCAGGTAAATACGAACCTGTAGTTTCCGCACAGTCGTTGTATACTATAAGCAGTTTTTTTTTTTTTTTTTTTTTTTTTTTTTTGGATTGTGGGGAGAAAAAAAAAAAAAAAAAAAAGAAGAAGAAGAAAAAAAATTATTGGCAAGACACACGACTGAACGATAAAGCCAATTATTTTTTTTTTAAATTTTTTTTTTTTTTTTTTTCCCCCTTTTCGAAGGCCTAAAGTGTTTTGGTTTCTTGTTTTGTTATTCTCGTACAATGGTTTTAGAAACCACCCACCCGGCTTAAATATCACGTTTCAGACGGAACTAACCTCGCTGTATATTGGCTGCAGGCTGGTATCATAGCATCTGTGACTAAAGAACTTTATTATGTTCATAAATCCTTTTGCTTATCGTTAACCTGTCTAGCGCGATTGAAGTATCTGGTCCATGGAGCTAATCTGTTTGTCCTATTTCTTTCCAATGAAAAAAAAAAAGAAGTTTCCATTTTATTTTCCCGAATAAAAAAAATGGAAATCGGTTTTTTGTGTGTACTCTTTTAATTTACTTGATGACACAAGTAACGTGTGGTCTTGTTTCAATCGCAGCTAACCAAGAATAATAATTCGCTATGGAAAGCTTCGTTTCTTAGTTCTCACAAGTTATGCGCAATGTCTTGTGAGCTACCCTTCACAAGTTAATTAATCGCTACTCATGCATTTATCAGACTTGAGTCAGTTTTTTTTTTTTTTTTATAGATTTCGCAATCAATTCTGTGTGTAGTGTTATTCAGTTTTCGCATAACCCATACCACAGTACAGTGATTTTTCATGAGGTTGGTTTTTTATTTTATATTATAATTATTATATAATTTTTTTTTTTTTATTTTGAAAAAATCAATAAAAATCTAATTCAAGTCAAACTGTCGTTGTTTGTGTGTTGGTATAAATAAACAAGAAATATTAACCCTAACGCGATGGTGCCCTTCAGTTGCCAAGTGATTGCGAACACTTAGCTTCTAGTTACTTTGTTGATTGATATCGGTAAATCACTTTTCCGCGTATCATTGCCTCTTTTTCAAAATTACTTTATCACCGTCGCTATAAGAGGCGGGGTTTCCTTTTCCCCCCCTTTCCTTTTTGCGAGAATTATTTCCGTACGTGCCTTGTTGTGTTTTTGTTTTATTTTAAAAAAAAGGGTATTTGTAATTGTTGTTGTGAACCAATGACTGTAGATTACCTGAATTGCGGGAAGTAGCCCATTTATATACCTACTGGGCTACTTGCGTAAAAATGTGCTTTGCTAATGACAAGAGTCGACATATTACAGGGACTTGTGCTATTTATTACTACGTTGAAGATAGAAACAAATATCCCCACCTTTTTTTTTTTTTTTTTTTTAAATATCTGTTTTTTTTGTTGTTTTGTTTTGTATATGTTGCTGTTATCAGGCAGCTGCTTTTGGAACTTAAAGTTGAAACTAAAAGTAGCTCTTACGGGAAAAAAAAAAAAAAAAAAAAAAAAAAAACGCCACAAACAAATTCGATACTAATAAAACCATCCGCAAAGTACATTGAGAAACTTAGTACTTGAAAAAAAAAGATGATGATAAAAAAAAAAAAACAAATAAAAACAATTTTTTGTTTCTAGTTGTTGTTTTTTTGTATAAATGCATTCTCTTCATCAGATAATTGTACAAAATATGGATATCATTATTTGTCTGCTAGACTCTGAATTAATTTACTCAGTGAATGCTACCGACACAGTCAGTGATCTCTGCAGTCTAGTAGAGGCTGATCAAGAACTAACATTACAGTTGTTCGATTTTATTTTCGAAGGAAAGATCTTGAATCCCTCTAACACAGTCGTATCTTCTGGGATTACCTCTGGACAGGTTATAAATGTTGAGAAGAAGGCTTTGATTCCACTAGAAGAACATGAGAAAACACCAGACCACTTAATCACTGCCGTAGAAGAAGACTGCTATGATAGAGCCTCGTTACTTGTTGAGTCAGGTGTTTGTGTTAATGCTTTTGGGTGTTTAGGTATTCCACCTATAGCAGTATGCGTGTCGCTACAAATGTTAGGGTACTTGTTGGGAAAGGGTGCAACTCCAGACCTGGAACTTCCATCATGTACTAACCCTCCACTGGTAAAGTTCACTGAGAAGAAAGATGTTAAATGTGTTGAGTGTTTGTTAGCTCATGGTGCTGATCCGAATATTTCAAATACGAGTTATACATCTTTACACAGTACTGCTGATAGAAGTAGTTCTCAAGGAGAACACTTGGAAATCGCAACAGCACTTTTAACTGGCACTCCTGCTGCCCGTATTGATGTCCAAACCGTTGATGGCTCTACACCTTTACTATTGGCATGTAGGAATGGAAATAGTGATATGGTCTCTCTACTATTGTCTCATGGAGCTGATACGGGAGTACTGCATGCTGCTGGGTACAGTCCCCTTGCGGAGGCGTCATTTTATGGATGGGTTGAAATAGTTGATAATCTGCTTAGTTTTGGAGCGGATCCTTTTCTTGGTGTTCGATCACCATATGTTGAAGCTAGTAGTACTAGAAGTAGTTATGATGTTCTTAATTCTCTTATATTACACCAATCATCGTCTACTGGTAATGTTCACTATACAGATCAGTCTTTGACTACTCCTCTTCATGAGGCTGTCAGATCTCGTGATCCAAAAAGAATAGAACTTTTACTAATTCATGGAGCTGATCCATTGCAGACAGACTCTAGTGGAGAGAGTGCGTATTCCATCTCTACTTCAAAGTTTGGAAACAAAGCTTTGGTAAGTGCTATTATAAGGAACACTACCAAACCTATTAAAGTAAAGATACCGGTTCGGTGTAAGTTTCCCAGCATATTCATCTGTTCATAATTCGTGTTAAAAAGAGTATTCTCTTTTTTTTTAAAATAAGACTCTCTCTCCTCTAGCCCTTTGTCGATGATAGGTTCATTCTCTTTTCTGGGAATGACTTTCTTCCCCCTTCTAACCTTGAATTCTTCAGCTATATGAACTTGCTTGACAATACAATACGTTTGTGTTGATTTAAATTTCTTTTTTTTTTTTTCAAGATAATTATTACACTTTTTCTTCAAAAAACGCAGGATCAAAAAAAAAAAAAAAAAAACTTCGATTTTTCACGAAGTATGCCCAGACTCAAGGTTGTCCTTTTTCCATTTTTTTTTTTTTGTTTTTGTTTTTGAAGTCTTCAAGTATTGAATAGGAGTTTGAATATAATATTTCTTCCATCAAGGGCACGATAACAATGATGTTTCCTAAAATATTAACAGTCTCTGGAACGTGTTGGTTAGATGGGATTTATGTTATTGGTGAAGACGTACGAGGATATCCCACCTGGTGGTCAGAGTGTGGAATGAAATCTATTTTCACTGATAAACACGGAGCATGGGGAATAACTGACGGAGGATGGCACAGCGTTCATACCAGCGAGAGTTGTGTAGCTTCTGGTGATGGAGATGTCCATTCTCATTGTGGTACTCCACCTCAGCAGATAATAAGTTGGATGATCTTTATTAGTGGAGAATGGTTGAGAAATCAAAACTGCATGGTAACGTCATCAGATACTTATTCAGACCTACATGATCCTTCACTCGTATCCCCACAGCGATCAGCACCTTTAAGATCACCGACACCACCAAGAGATCCAGATCCTTCTCTTTTGGAAGATATTGTTGTGTTACAACAAAAAGTTCATCAGCTGGAACAAAGTAATCAGTCTCTTCAGAACTTCTCGACTCATTCTCAGACTGAGACACTTCGTCAGCGTATTTCACAGTTGGAGACTGAATTGTCTTTGAGTAGAACTCAATCATCTGCTTCGATACCAGCCCCGACTACATCCATATCTGGTTTGTATGGTAGAAATGATGGAATATCATCAAAACCTCAAAACAGCTATCCTCTCGGATCAAAAAAAATATCAACCGACTATGCAAAGATACCGACAGAATCTGTGAAAACTCCTGCAGCTGATGCTGAACTGTCTACTATAAAATCAAGACTACAGAATATAGAACAGCAAGTTTTGTTATCTAGTCAACCACAATTACAATCACAATTCCATGGAGATGTTAGTGTAAAGAATACAATATACAAATCACCATCTCCTCCTGATAAGCAAGACACTCCAGTAATGAAGCCAATTATTGAATCATCAACAAGGAGATCATCACTGGATAGTTCAAAACATGAAGAAGGAATAATAATCAGCAGTGATGGCAGAAGAAATCTTGAATCACCATCACCACCAGAGACCACTCCTCAGGATGTGACACTACCTCGTCATCAACAACAACATATCAATTACGATAAGAGTGTTGCTGTACGGCAGCCTGCTGAGGTACCATTCTTCACACAATCAGTAAGAGATTCGCTATCGTCAATGAGGACACCAAAAACACGACAACACGACCCAAACGACGCTGCGAGATTTGACACTCCGAAAACAAGAACTTATGATGATACTGTAACATATGAAACCCCTAAATCACGTGTTAGATACACACCGACTATGAATCACACGCAGACTCCTCCAGCAGTAGTGACAATGCCGTATAACAGGTCTAGGAAGACTGGTAGGTCAAAATCAAGATCGAAGTCACGTTCTCGTTCGAGGTCACCAAAAAATGGTACTAAAAAGTCCCCGGGCAATGCACCTCTGCGAGGTACTACCAAGAGTCCAGGTCCTTCACCTGTATTGCAAGCTGCAAGAGAATTAGGATCTCGGAGTTCTAGTCCTTTGGATTTACAGGACTCAAGATCACCAGCACCACCTGTTATGCATCCTCGTAAGGCAGCGTCTACTAGAAGTAGAAGAAAAAGTAGATCGCGGTCACCAAAAGTTCATTCTGTAACACATGGATTCTATGAAGTGTATAGACATGATAGAAGTACTGCTGTACCGATTACAATGAGAACATCAACTCCTTTTGTTGGTCTCTTAGCATCACAGGGAATGCAGGGATATGCGAAACATTTCTCTGATGTTGAGTTGTGGAGTAATGCAACTGGTGTTCTTAATGTTGATGCTACTCCAGCAGAGTTAAGTATTGTCGGAACTGAAGAATGTCCTGTTCAACTCTTCTTTAGATTAAAACAACCGAGAGATGCTACGTCACCACTACGTCCATTAATTAAAGTGCCTGTTAACTCAGGTGATCCTGTTTCTCAAGATCGCTCACCTTTGGGAAGTGTGAAGTCTCCAGCGAATGGGTCAGTTGCAGCACCAGATGACTTCTTTGACGCTTCAGCAAAGCAGCCGAGTGTTAAATCCATTAGTCAATCTGTTTCCGCCTATTCTTCACATCCATCAGTCAGGGGACGATCTCGTAAGATCACTTCTCCAAGAAATCATTAGCTGGGTGTGTTTTTTGTTCCCGTTTTTCTTTTTCTCCGTGCCCTTTCCCCCCCGTCATTCAGTTGTATGTTGTTGAAGTGAATCTTTTTCCTGTATCGCCTCCCTCTTTTCCGTCTTGAAGTCGGATTCTTATTTTGTAACAAAAGTTGACTACTACTACAACTAGTCCTCCAACAAGGAAGAGTTGGGGTGAGTCGATCATATTTCATCAAAACAATTCTTGTTTTGATGAATTCTTTGTCGTTATAAACAATATAAACATATAAACTTCTGTAAAGCTTGTGGTTACCTTCGACTTAATTGTTGGGGCTTTTGTTTAACTTTGCGTGCGGAGCCTCTAAGTAATTTTTTTTTTCTCTTTTTTTTTTTTTTGTAGTCTTGGTATCTCCCCCGCGCCCTTTTAAAGTTTCCACTGTTTTTCGTTGTTTGTATTTGCAGTACCATGGTCAGCCTTCACGTTCCTATTTTCGGTGATGGCAGTTTTTTTTTTTCTTTTCTTGTTCTTTTTCCAGATCTGAGGATTTCAATAAGCCTCTTAAATGTTGTATCTAATGTGGTGTATTTGTTTGTAATTTCTTTTTTTTAAATTGTTTTATTTGTTCGAGCCGATTGTTCTGTCCGTGAGTGGGATACGACAGAGTTAAGACAAAACCGTTCTTAATTTCAACTTTTCTTACAGGAAACATAAAATGATTTTCTCTCTTTTTTTTGAATGCAAATTTAGTATACAGCCCTGTTATAAAATTTATTTTCTCTCTCAAATTCAGTTTATTATGGTGCGGGCAAGGATCTAACTATTATTCTCCTTTTTCCCTCTTTTTTTTTTTTTTCTTCTCTTCCCCACGGATACCGACTGTTAGTCTCTCTTCATTGCAACCAGGTTTGGCCGAACCTTATATTCGTTTTAGCCAGTTTCAAGTTGCTTTATATTTACTCATAATATCATAGTCGAGCTCAAAAAAAAGGAACAACAGTACTAAGTTACCTCTCATGACTTATTCAAAAATACTAAGCTGTGTTAGTATCAATTCAAGAAGTAAACTCCAAGCTCATTTATCAAACGAAAAATACCTTAACACTGCTGCATGGAATAAGGCATTGCATTGGTGTGCAAAGAATAATGAAAATATCGGAGGGATGTATCAGAAAATGAAACAAGAGGGGGTAAAACCAACGGTAGTGACGCTAAATATACTCATCGCTGGATACAAAAACAGGGGGGAGAATGACGTGGCATATCAACTGTTTGATTACATGAAGAGAGATTGGATTAGACCAAATGATAGAACGATATCATCATTACTGAAGAATTCATCGATGGAGGAAATGGAAAAAATAATAAAAAAGCATTCATTGAACGCTATCCAAGCAGGACTATGTCTCAAGAATTGCAGCAGTTTATCTGAAATGAAAACTATCGTGTCCTGGATTGATCATTGTGAGACTCCAACAGATGTAATATTTTGGTCTCAATTCATCGTCAGATCATCAGAATTACTATCGAAAGACAGCATTAAATATGTTCTCGATCAATTGTCTTCTCGGGGAATGATTCCAACTGAGGCTTTTATATCGGCTGCTTTACTCTATTCTCTCAAAATATGCAAATCTCAAAAACTATCTCAATCAGAACTAGACATTGCAATCCAACAGTCCACAGAAATATATAACTTGTTACCTCACAACTCTATGAAACTTCATGAGCAGCAGATGTTTGTTTTTGCTGCTGCTGGATGTTGTCTTCGAGCTGACCTGTTCAATGATGAAGTCCTTGATGCGCGTGGAAATATAAAAACACCTGCATTTTCTCGTGCTTATTCTCTTGTAAGGACAGCTGAAAATTCAAGGCAACTTCGAGTAACGTCATTCCATAACAGATCAGACGGGATAAGATCTTCGACGGACTCATTTCAACGGCGAGAGTCATCTCAGAGAGTACAGAGGAGGAAGAAATATTTGTTTTGAAAAAAAAATATGAATCACTGTGATCTTTGATAGCTTTTTTCTTTATTTCATTTATTTCTATACAACGACATCGTTTCTTCTTTTTTTCAGGTTGCCTACGGCATGAATTATTCTAACGACATAGCAACCGCTGATGGTTCTCAAATAACTCCGTTAGTCTGTAACTGTACTGGAGAACCTTTGAAAGTATTTTGCTACGATGATCGTAGAGCAATTTGTTTGGTTTGTTCAAGTCAAGAACACAAGGGTCATAAGACAGAGTTACTGAGAGATTTTTGTGCAAAGGAAAGAAAAAAATTGGAAACGAAGAAAGTTCATGTTGATACTTTACTTCATGAGTTGACGAGTCTGTATGAAGAAGCACCAAGGAAAGCTAGTAAACTTCATATGCAGGTAGACACGGCAGTGACTGACATTATATCAGTTCTCAATGCAAGGAGGAAGGTTTTACATTCTGACATCCGACGTCGGAATTCAACTTTAATAAAGATGTTAGAATCGGAGTTAACAACAAGAAAACAATCCCTTCAAAAGCTTGAGTCGGTTAGTCTCATTCTGAGGCTTCTATCAGCTGGTTGTGGTGTTGCACCTGAAGGGTCTATTGGAGATCTACTGCGAGGTTCCGTCACATACGATGATTTCTTGTCCTTGAACGACCCGGATATGAGTCCTGCTCCTAACATACAACAACTTCTTAAATTGAATCTTCCGCTTAAAATGAGAGATGAAGTTCTTCGATTTGATTGGACTTCCGAAACCAGAGATGTCAGGCCTTTGGTGTATCCTCCAAAGGGATTTTGATAAAAGAGATGAGATTACGTATCGGATTTTACTTTACAGTTTTATTCATATCGTTCATCAATTTGTTTTCCTTTTGTAAGACCTTTTGTTTAATTATTTTTTATTTATTTTCTTTCACAGGTGTCGCCCTGATATGGCTTTGGATCCACCGCAACTGTACCAACCCTGGCGGGAACTTGGAGTCTATCTCGATAAACCGATAATATTATTTCAGGGAGGAGATGAGGATCAGACGCATTTAAATATTAGAAATGAAACATCTGAACAACTGACATTCAAACTTAGAACTACGAGAGTCTCCGTGTACAAAGTATCCCCTTGTTTGGGAATAGTTCCTGCAGGAGGTAAAGCAAACATCTCAATACGTTACAGAGGAAAGGAAGATGAACGAGAAGGTATCAGAGATAGGTTTGAGTTATTTCTAAAAGGACTATCAAGACACGAATCCTCAGCTATCACAATCTATGGAAGTGGTGATGAAGAAGCAGCTCGTCGAATGCTTGGCATCGCTCCGCCATCAACAACTTCAGAAGTTCGAGTAAGAAAGCCACTCGACATATTTCGTCACATTTGGTCTCATGCTCCTTCAGAAACACTTTCTGTATCAGTACGTAGTTGTAGTATTCCATGCGTGTTTACACCTGTTGAGCCAACCTCTTATAGTAGTATGGGTACTGTACAAGATCACTTGACTGATGCAACTTTTATGAGATCTGCTCCAGCTGCTTCAGAGTCTCATTTCTCATATTCCGGACCCGCAGTTGAATCCACAGCATCTGAACAACACATTCCGGACAGTCACAGAACCTCAGAAACAGACACTCAAAACTTCACTGTTGGAACACTAGTAAGAGCAACAGGTCTTAGTACTAAATCTGGTGAACGTTTAAACGGCTCTTTTGGAACAGTAGTTGGATATCAAGTGGGTGCTTCAAATGCGGAGCCTCAAAATTCTGAAAATTTGACTCAAGTGGCGTTTCCCTCAATTCTACAACCGGACGGGTCACCTTCGACTATCGCTCTGCGGCCTATCAACTTGTCTAAAGCTGGTGATGGGGAATCTGAACAAAATAGAAATTTCACAAACATATCAAGTACCAGCACACAACCTGGTAGTTCCTCTTCAATAGAGCTAAAGAGATTATTCAACTTGATTGATACTAATAATGATGGTCTCATTACTAGGGCTGAACTAATCCATGCGATTCAAGCAGACAGTCGTATTAGAGGACTGGTTAAGTTATCTCATGTTAATAATGATACTTTACCTCAGTTTGAACATCTGTTTCAGAGTGTTGACAGAAATCAAGATCGAAAAATAAATTGGCTTGAGTTCTACCAAGCTTTCTCAATAGGAACATCTGATAACCAAGTGAGGAGTAAGACACCACAAATATTACTTGATGAGAATAAAGGAGTTCAAGAGCCTCATGGATACATACAAAAAACACCAACAGTAGATGGTCTGGTGTATCCAGATTCACAACAACCAGGTGTCACTCCTCACCCATCAAAAATACGACATCTTCATCGAGACGATCATCGATCAGTAGTTTCAGGAGGTCAATCAGATGGATGCGGTGTATCAGTTCAGTCAATTAATTCATCAATTCAAACACAGTCACATCATACGAGTGGTGTTGCTCAACCTTTTAATAACACACATAGTCATGGTGGGGTATCTCATACGTCAGTACCTGAAGCTCATCATGTTGGTAATTTCGTTTCTCATTCTCCGCATACGTCAGCTTCTGGTGTCCAGAGTCAAAGTCATATATCACATCCCTCACGTCTATCGTATGGGAACCCTTCAGTTCATGAGTCGAATGGAGGAAGTTTTACTTCTCAGCCTCAACATTCAGCTTCTGGTGTTCAAAATCAGCAGCAATCCCATCCGTCGTATGGCAACCCTGCAGCTCATGAGTCGAATCGTGACGTAAGTTCTCAGCCTCTGCATTCTCAAAGTCAGCAGCAATCACATCCGTCTTATAGCGGCACTGCAGTTCATGAATCGAATCATGGCGGTGGTAGTCTTGCTTCTCAACCTCAGCCTGCTGCTCCCGGCAGTCACCGTTCGTCGTATGTCAACCCTGCAGCTGATGAAGTGAATCGTGGAGGCGGTAGTTTTACCTCTCAGTCTCGGCATTCTCAAAGTCAGCAGCAATCGCATCCGTCTTATAGCGGCACTGCAGTTCATGAATCGAATCATGGCGGTGGTAGTTTTGCTTCTCAGCCTCAGCCTGCTGCTCCCGGCAGCCAGCAGCAATCCCACCAGTCGTATGGTAACCCTACAGCTGATGAAGTGAGTCGTGGAGGCGGTAGTTTTGCTTCTCAGTCTCAACATTCTCAAAGTCAGCAGCAATCCCGTCCGTCGTATGGCAACCCTGCAGCTCATGAGTCAAATCATGACGGAGGTTCTCAGCCTCTGCATTCTCAAAGTCAACAATCACATCCGTCTTATAGCGGCACTGCAGTTCATGAATCGAATCATGGCGGTGGTAGTCTTGCTTCTCAACCTCAGCCTGCTGCTCCCGGCAGTCACCGTTCGTCGTATGTCAACCCTGCAGCTGATGAAGTGAATCGTGGAGGCGGTAGTTTTGCCTCTCAGTCTCGGCATTCTCAAAGTCAGCAGCAATCGCATCCGTCTTATAGCGGCACTGCAGTTCATGAATCGAATCATGGCGGTGGTAGTTTTGCTTCTCAGCCTCAGCCTGCTGCTCCCGGCAGCCAGCAGCAATCCCACCAGTCGTATGGTAACCCTACAGCTGATGAAGTGAGTCGTGGAGGCGGTAGTTTTGCTTCTCAACCTCAGCCTGCTGCTCCCGGCAGCCAGCAGCTATCTCATCCGTCGTATAGCAACCCTGCAGCTGATGAAGTGAATGGGGGCGGAAGTTTTACTTCTCAGCCTCAACATTCAGCTTCTGGTGTTCAAAGTCAGCAGCAATCCCATCCGTCGTATGTCAACTCTGCAGCTCATGAGTCGAATCGTGACGTAAGTTCTCAGCCTCTGCATTCTCAAAGTCAGCAATCACATCCGTCTTATAGCGGCACTGCAGTTCATGAATCGAATCATGGCGGTGGTAGTTTTGCTTCTCAACCTCAGCCTGCTGCTTCCGGCAGCCAGCAGCAATCCCACCAGTCGTATGGTAACCCTACAGCTGATGAAGTGAGTCGTGGAGGCGGTAGTTTTGCTTCTCAGTCTCAACATTCTCAAAGTCAGCAGCAATCACATCCGTCTTATAGCGGCACTGCAGTTCATGAATCGAATCATGGCGGTGGTAGTCTTGCTTCTCAGTCTCAACATCAAGATAATGATCGTACCCAACTCTCTCATCACAGCTCTCCAGGATTGCCACCACTACAACAATCGCAGTGTTCTGTTAGTAATTCCCAGGCAGAGCAGAGGACTGTACAGGAGTCGATTAATAGAAGTTTTGCTAACGGATCACAGCATGCCCATCAGAGTCAGGTATCACAACAGAGTTTAAGTCGAAGTCAACAAGTTGACAGTCAATCAAGTCACTCACAGCAGTCGTTTAATAATTCTCAAACTCTTCCTGTTAATTATTCAATAAAACAATCAGAGTCTGATCATAAACAAGTGGATATGAATACCAACTTATCACGACAAAGTGATGTGGTTGAAAGTCAACCGCGACACACACCAATGACGAATGGGTCGTATCATCCTGCGACAGTAAGTTCTCATCGAATTGATATAAACAGTCAGTCGGAGTCTCAAAACAGACAACAACCTCCATCGACACCAAATGTTAGCGTCAGTGATGGGAGAGATATTGCAAAAACGATATCTGAATCAGCAGAAACTTCTGATCATATCCAAGAAGGTTTCTGTACCAGAAGTATTCCTTCTTTTGGAAACGGAAATCAACTTCATAGTCGCAGTTCAATTGTGTCATCCGAGGCAGCTGTTGTTCAACTCAATCAGGCTCAGCAAACATCATTTCCAAACCTCTCTCTTTCTGATATAAAATGTGAACAAGGCAAATTAGAACTTCAACAACAAAAACTCAGAGAAATGAAACTTAACTTAGAGCAAGAAACGACACCGACTGCGAAAGCTCCTTCGCAGACACACATGAGTACTGATATAGTTCCGAAGACTAATGTTGTTTGTGGACCATCGTCTCATCATAGTGGTGTTAAACCTCAGAATGTTGTACCAAGATTACAATCAACAAGAGACGGGATAGTAACCGGACCATCACCTGC
Source organism: Flectonema sp. DT1601 (assembly GCA_964019425.1). NCBI lineage: Eukaryota > Euglenozoa > Diplonemea > Diplonemida > Diplonemidae > Flectonema > Flectonema sp. DT1601. The sequence continues at coordinate 180,272 of OZ025817.1, read as the reverse complement.
AGTTCCTGACGTCTATTCACTCTCTCAACATCGTAATGTAAGAAGATCATTTTGGCCATCACAAAATGATGCGATTCCAGTTTCAATGGAGAGACGATTTTCACCTCCGAGAATGTCATCTCCAATTCATCATTTTGATCCTAACTTACAATACATGAACTATCCTCAAGCAGTCCCTGTTGTTCAAGAACAAAGAATGGCGCCAGTGCAATATACTGATGTGAATAGTGTACGTGTGTTGCCTCCATCTGCACCAACTCCATCACAACATCAGCCTATCTCTAATTACAATGTTGTTAATCATAATCATGATGGTAATAATGAAAAGCCTGCAGCCGTTGCTGTTGTCAAGAATGATGAAAATTCCTCAGAGGGCAATAAACCAGAAAGTGAAATCAGCAGGGATACTGCCATCACAGACAGATCGAAACAATCATCAAAAGGAAGTAAAGCTGTTAGACAATCTCGAATGAGATCACAATCACCTGCAATGCAAGACATTAGGGATTTGGTTCACAGTGCTATCCGGTCAGAAACACGTATAGAAACTCTTGTGAATACTGTTGTTGCTCTTTCTGGAAAGGTTTGTTTTTTTTTTCTTTTCTTTTTTTTCGTTTTCCATTTTTTTTTTGACAAAAAAAAAAATCAAAAAAAATCAGATGAACAACCGAAACAACAATGGATCTTCTCCACAACCAGCACAGTGAGATAACAACTGATGCTAAGAACTGATACAATATTTCAACGCTGTGGTGTTCGTGTCTATTTTTTAGTAGTGAATTGACCTTCAAATTGAGTATTCGATCCGTCATCGTGTACTTGTTTTTGATAGTTTATTCATTTCAAAAAAAAAAAAAAAATAAGGGTTCTTAATTCTGCGACCCCAATCTCTGTAGCTGTTTTGTTAGATATTTCTTATTATTTGGCCTGCCTGGTTTTATAATTTTGACCTCTCGCTTTGGTTAAAAAAAAAAAAAGGCGCATTTTTATTTTTTATTTTCTTTGCCTGCTATCTCAGAGCATAAATATGCCAATTTCAGGGACACGCTTTTCTTTCAATACGAATAGCGAGAGCGTTATTTTTTTTAATTTTTTTTTTTTAAAATTCATTTTTTTTTTCAATGTGTGTTTTGGAGAAGTTTATTAAAACTGTGCAAATCTTTGACGAAAATCAAACATTAGTTTTACCTTGTATGATGGGATGTTATTTAAGATCACCTCATCCAAATGACGTATTTCGTTCTGATGGTGAAAGAGTTTGTTTATTACAATATAAAATTTAACACAGAGGAAGGGCTGTCTCTGTGACGGAACATGGAAACACTTTCCCTTCCTCCTGATATAGGGGGTTGCTTCACTGCTGTACGGAGTGAATTTTTTTTTTTTTTTTTTTTTTTTTTAATTATCTCTAAAAATAAAAAAAAATCTGTGCTTTTTTTTCTACTCAATTTCGAGTTTTTCCATCTTTTTTTTTTTGTTTATTTTTCTTCCACTGTTTGTTCTCTTTTTCTTTTTTCCCCTTCTAAAAAAAACAAATTCCCCATCTGTGGCACCTTAGATTTCATAATTCTTATAACTGTAGCTATTTTATTTATTTGATTATTAATATTATTATTATTATTATTTTTTCTTTTTTTTTTTTTTTTTTTTCCTTTCTGGGGAGAAGTACAACCCAGAACTATCAACACGTCGCAATTTATAAATTAACTTATGCGTATTATTTTTTCTTTCTTTTTTTTTGAGCCGCGTCGTCTAAGCGTTTTTCAGAATTTCTTTTCGCTGACATGTAACAATACTCGTGGGATGTTTTTTTTTGTTTTTTTGTTGTTGTTTTTTTTGTTGTTGTTATTGTTGCACCGACCAAGTCGGTGAGAGGAAACCATTCAGATTAAAGAGCCGTTTTTATTTATTATGGTCAAAAATGTTATCTATTTTTTTTTTTTTTTTCCCCCTTGTGCGCTTGTTCTGCGATCAACAAAAAAAAATATAAAGGCTGTCTTGAATAGGTTATTTTTTTTGTTACTTGTGTAGTTGCGATTTTTTTACCATATTTTTCTCTACCAAAAAAATAGGTCTTAAAAAGCACCAATATGAAGACACTACTCAGGAATGGGTGAGTCGTGTGCTACTATGAGGAGAGTCTATACTAAACTAGATCAGTCAATATCAAAAACTATAAAATAGAGCTGTCTTGGATTGAGTTTATTTTGTTACTGGTGTAGGTGTGATTTTCATTACCTTGTTTTCTCTACCATAAAAAATAGGTCTTAAAAAGCACCAATATGAAGACACAAGAGAGAGAGAGGTACTCAAGAATGGGTGAGTCGTGTGCTGACACAACAGGAATACTAAACAACAAGTCAACGAATGACAACTGGGTCTCTGCAGCCACAGGTCTACAGAAGAGAGCTGATGTTGAGAGAAACGCATGCGCTACTATGAGGAGAGACTATACTAAATTAGATCAGTCAATATCAAAAAATATAAAATGGAGATCACAACAAGTCGAGGGTTCTTTAAAACAAAAGATTATAGCGACGAGATGCATCAGAGATTCCCTCGCTAAACAACTCGGTTCATTATTATCTGCAACCGAGTTGCTAAAGAAATCAACAGACAGAGGCATCAGAGCTACAACTCAACTTCGACTTCCTTTAAAAGGAACTCACACGAGACAGAAATTACGCAATTCACGAAACTCACGAGAACAATACACTGAAGCCATTGATGAAAACTTAAGTGAGGAATCGTTGCTGTTATCAACGGGTATAAATAATCTTCAACAGCTGACATCTGAAGCAGAGATTTTATTACAACAATTAAAGACATGTGAATCTGATTTGGAAGCCGATCTTAGAGACAAGTCCAACTCTCTTGACGTCGACAATCGGTGTCTACGAACATCACAAAGACAATTATCAGATGAAGTTTCTGTTATAATTTCCTCAAACAGTAACGAAGTAAAAAGACTAATTAAAGGTTGTTCTGACTTTTCTGAACGTGCGACTACAAATGGAAAGCTACCATTACCTCCTGGAGTCTCCTTACCTTCGATATGGCAAAACAGTAGTAACGAATTAATAAATAGTTGTGGGAGTGTTGAAATTAATGCAAGACAACTAGCGAAGTCTTTAAACCGAACAGTAGATGAAATACATGCGGAGCATCGTTCTTGTCGGAAGAAGACGTTTAACAGTTTTAAGTCAAAAGTGAAGCAAGCGTCAACACTACGAGCACATATCACGGGAAGGATAGAATTATTAAACCAGGAACTTGTCTCATTATCACAACAACAAGAAGAGCTAAAAAAGTCGTTAGAATGTAAGAAAACACCCTTAACAGTACTCAGAGATCGAGTCAGAGTACGCAAGACAAAGCCTTCCAGAGAACATGTTTACGACCCCGTTGAAATAGCTATGAATAGCGAATTGGATGAACTCTTAAGAAGTGTTGGTGTTTTAAATGATAAGGTTGCCAGCATTGAATCGGAAATGAAAAATTTAAAATCAAAAAAAAAATATTTATCAATCGACCTACGAGACAAGAATGTTTCAATAAAAGTAGATCGGAATTGCCTTGACCTGTCAGATGGAGCTACCACTCCTGCCATATCATTAAACAACACGGCGTATTCGTTTACAAGTAGCGCCGATGCTACTCAGAATCATAATTACCAACTTCATATATTAAATTCTCTGAAACCAACAAGTCCTCGGATATCTCTCATTGCTCGGAGAGGGAATGGAAAGCGTCAATATCAAAAAGGTGGTGGGATGACCACATTAAACTGATATTCCTCATCTTTTTATCGGATTCGGGAATACTTTCTAGACCCTTCTATTTTTTAGTTATCGATTTTCAGAGACGCAAATAAGCTTTTTGCCTTAACGCGAGTCACTGAAGCATTTTTATAAGCAACCGAGACGAGGAAAATAAAAAAAAGCCATTCAGTTTTCCAGCCTGACTCAAAATCTTTTCATCACTACGAGAGACAGGACAGGTACCAGTTTGCCGCAAGCAGATTTTCACCCTCTTTTTTCCCCCTCCCGTTTATTAGCGTACTGATGTCTCGTTTTCACGAGATTATCTAATGTTGACGCAGTGCCAAGCTTATGACCGTTGCCTTATTCATGTGAGAGCAATCCAGTTTGTACTTTTATTCAAAAAAAAAAAAATAACAATATTTTTCTCCTCTTTTTTTTCCTTATATCTATTTTTATGATCAGTCGAGGTTGTTACGAGTTATGCAATAACCATTAACAAAAAAAAAAAAAAAAAGAAATTTCTCTCTTCCCTGCCCACCTGCTTTCTTTCTTTCTTTTTTTTTTTTTTTTTTTTTTTTTTTTTGCCGCACTGATTCAAAAAAAAAAAAAAAAAAAAAAACTAAAACTGAATTGCCCGTTGTCACAACGTTACACGTTGTGTAATATTAAAAAGATAACAGCCGTCCTTCTCTCTACTGCTTGTGATTGAAATGATATTCATATTGTGTGAAGACGTCGTCTTTATTTAAAATAGTTACGTCTCTCCTTTAAAAGGTAAATGGGAAATGGCTGATACTTACGCAGACTATGAGGAGATTGAAGAAAGACGAGAACATGCAACCAAGAATTGGGAAATGGTTAGGCAGAAAGCACTAAACTCAAAAAAAAAAATGGAAGAAGTCCTACATGCGAAACTTGATGAAAAAGAACATGAGACAGTTAATTTAGATAAAACAGAAACGACTGAACAAAATGATGATGGTGATCCCACGGTCCAACATTGGGAAGTTTTGAGGAGCGATGTAACAAATTTAACAAAAAAAATATTAAAAAACAAGGACGACACAATTCAATCTTTAATAAAAGAAATTGAATCTCAACACAGAGATCACGAAAATCACACTAAAGAATTAGTTAGGCGACTAATCGATCAAAAACACACTCTTCTAATAGCCCAAGAAGAAAAAGAAGAAGCTCGTAAGGAAGCTTCATACCTCGAAGAACGACTACGAGCAGCAGAGAAGAGCATGCATGAAGCACCCCCGGGAAATATAAGATCCTTACACAGAACTGAAGAACAGTTACAAGCATCTAATCATTTATTAGAAATTCGTCTTCGAAGAATGGAAGAACGTTACTATGAGTTGCGAACCGGATATCGAGTAGTCATGAAACGATTAGAGTCAAAAATAAAACTTGCATCGCTCTGTCTTAAAGAAATGAAAACATCGATAGTAAGAGAAGTCAAAGGAATGAATTTATGGATCACGAGATACAAACAAATGACTACAGAGAAAGCAAGACTCGTAGCAGCAACAGACTGGTCCATCTCACACGATAGCAGAGAATTATCTATTTCTATTGAAGGATGCGTATCATCTGTTAACGGATTATTAAACACATACAAACAAGAAAGACTTCCTTATGATGATGTAATCTCTATTGAACCAATTAATTCAAAGGCTGTTAGAAAGTCGTATCGAAATAATGAAAATCCGTTTTTTACATCATGTTTGAGAGAAGGTCATTGTAAGCAGTTAACAGCTTTTCGTGAAAATCTCGCAGTGGTTGATGAAATAGCAGCGAGATGCTCTTTACTTGAATCGAACATAATATCAAAAAAAGGATTTACCCAACTTCGATTATCATCAGTTGAGAGTTTAACGCAACAACACGCAGCAGTTCAAGAAACGAAGCATCTGTTGTCGTGGTTCGGTTCTAATGTTGACGTCTCTGCGACCACTCTCTCAAGTGCTTTTAGTGTGTTCAGATCAAGATTAGAATCCGCTGGTTTGATTAATACCGTTGAGTACAATATAATAAACTTGGCAACTGATGTAACTCGTACTGTCGCTTCACTGAAATCTGAGCAGATGAAAGGCGTGGTTACTAAGGCTTCTTTCGCAGTTGTTCGAAGAAAACTGCTTGGCACATGTGAGGTTAATAATTGCCAAAGCAATAATGACCAAGCTGAACCTGCAGACTCGTTGCCGAAGACTCCTTTGGAAGGGAATTTAGAGTTAGTCCCACCCGGTTTTGAAATATTGTCGGGTAACTCCGTTGGAGGTTTACAGAAGACTGGAGCAGTTCAAAAAAAAAAAAAAAAACAATCGAAAACAGTTTCAACTCAAACGGCAAATGCTAATAAATGTCATAATTGTTTGTCTCCGTTACGTTGTTTAGAATGTCATCAGACGTGGAGACTAGAAATGATATATCCCGGTAGCGTTCTTGCTCAGATATCGGAAAGACAACGACTCGTAGCTGATGTTGAGTCAAAGAAAGTATTCTACATGAGGAGAAAGAATGAACTTCTGAGAACCATGATTGACATCTTGTGTGACACAGCCTTGGTATCTCACGCCGCGAACATCAAATTTAAACAGCAAATTCGAACTCTATTTGGGGCAAGTCCTAAAGAAAAAGAAACAGCACTCATCAGTAATCAGATAAAGAAGAATTCTGACAACGAAGTGTTACTCCATCATGGTTTACCTGAAGCTGATGAGTGTGAAAGTATAGACGCAAAGCCATCACCGGCTTTAAACTTTGAAGGATTACTATCAAGTAATGGAACACCAACAGCTGCAGCAAGGTTCATAATGAAAAATCCAAGTATAGTTACCCTTCTTCAACAGCAGGGGATTAGAGAGTCTGCTAATGCTGAAAGTAGAGTTGCGATTCAATCAAAACCGGAAGGATTGTTTTCACAAGCAGTTCTCTCTCCAGGGTTTCATACTAATAGGGGAATACTAAAACCAAAAGATTGGATAGCGACTGTCCACAATCAGAATTTTCTTCTAACTAGTGAACAGAAGCAACAACCGGCACCTGTTGTGAATGCATTTACAGGACCAATTACATTTAGTCAAATATTGAAACAGGCTCGGGAAGCTGCTGGACAGTTGCCGAGTTTTACGAATTCTGATAAGGTGCCTTCACCACCACCACCACCACCACAACCACCACCACTTAGGGAGGTCATTCTCGAACAGGATGCGAACCTTAATATCAATTCAGATGAGCAGCCACCAGCTCCTCCTTGCAATCCAGAACCGGATTCCCAACAAGAAGACAATGACCAAGTGGATAAGTTAGAGAACAGTAAACTACCACAGATATGTCTTCCAACTCCACCGGTGGTGTCGTCAGTACCGTCAACTGCGCAGTTTAAAGTCCAAATGAGTAAATTAAGAAAGAGTCTCACAAAAAGATCCAGACCTGTGAAACAATCACGTAGATGTGTTGACATTGAAAAACTAACACCAAGGCCACCTGAACCAGTCGCACTGCCAGCTCCTGATGCAACCCTAGTATGGAAGGGATACGGAGTTGGTACGTGTCATTCTAGTGCCTCAGGTTTGAATCATAAATTAGTAATGGCTTCAGAGAGACGACAACACCTACATCAGAGCACCAGATACCCTATTGCTTTGTAGTGAAAATATCTATCCTGTTTTGCGGCTTCAGTTGAAAATATAAAATCTTTTTTTAATCATCTTCTGAACTCCTTTAAAAGAGTTCAGAGGGATGATTGGCTTGCATTTAATAAATGATTTCCATCATCTTTAGAAAAAGCAGCCAAACTTATTTCTATTTGACAAGAATGATTGAGTTGGTTTTCTAGTAAAAATTATTTTCCCTTTTTTTTTTTTAAAACAAAAGGGAGAAGAAAAAAAAAAAAAAAAAAAAAAACATGGGTGAGCGACCAGGCGGACCGATTCGCATGGTGAAGTATGGGGACACTACTTCAGACCAGTTATCAGAAGTTCAAAAAGATCCAGAAAGAGTTAGAAATTTTTGTATGTTAGCCCACGTTGACCATGGTAAAACATCATTAAGTGATGTGTTAATTAGTAGTAATGGATTAATATCAAGTGTGTTGGCAGGGAAGGTCAGATACCTCGACTCGAGGGTTGATGAACAGGAAAAATTAATTACAATGAAGGCGAGCACGATAGCATTAGAGCATACCTACGAAGGAAAATCTCATGTTTTAAATTTGATTGATTCTCCAGGACACGTTGACTTTAGTTGTGAGGTATCAACAGCTGTTCGTCTCTCTGATGGAGCATTTGTTTTAGTCGATGCCGTTGATGGCGTTTCAACACAAACAAGAGCAGTCCTTGAACAGGCTTATCGTGAAAAGGTTAAATGCGTTTTGGTCATAAATAAGATTGACTTATTAATTACATCTCAACAATTGGATCCAGTGACAGCTTACAACCAATTATCACTAATTTTACAAGACGTCAATGTACTCATCGCATCATTCGCCGTAGCCGACAACATCACTGCCGGTCAAATAAACGAAGGCGCTGAAACAGACTCTCTCAGTGACGACTCCGAAGGTCATTTAGAAGGCTGGTTTGAACCCGCAAAAGGAAATGTAATATTTGCTTCAGCTTGGGATGGATGGGGGTTTACAACTCGAAGCATCGCTAAAGTCTATTCAAAAAAACTTGGATGGTCTGAAAATAAACTCACTCAAGCCTTATGGGGAGAATGGTACATCGATACAAAGAAGAAGCAAATCCAAAGAAAACCTCCCAAATCAGATTCCCAACCACTCTGTGTAAAGCTAATGCTCGAACAGCTGTGGAAGATTTATGCTGCTGCGCAGATTGAGGATTTGGAAGAAAGGATTCCTCTGCTTCAGAAAATGGCAAAGGCGTTAGATATTCCAATAAAAGAATCAATGCTGAAAAAAGATAGTCAGCAGGTTGCATCTCATTTCATGAACAGTTGGGTTCCTCTGGCAAAATGTGTTTTAGATGCTGGAGTGACCCTGTTGCCATCTCCTGTTGAGGCTCAGAAATATCGACTCATCCCAAGAATGTTACCAGACCTGTCACTTATATCTAATGAAGATGATCGTACAGAATTACAAGAATCTGTTTTGAGTTGTTCAACGACAGGCTCAACAATGATTTATGCAGCAAAGATGATGGATGTCGATCAACTGCCGGGATCTTCTCTCCAAGACCGAGAGGTAACCGACGATATAGTCAGTGATGACATAACACTTATCGCTGTGTGTAGAATATTCTCTGGAACTATTCGGAAAGGTGATCAAATATGCGTTTTAAACCCAAAACACAAACCAGGAACAGAAACAGACAGCTCAGAACCCATAACTATAAACCAACTCTACCTCTTAATGGGAAGAGGACTAGAACCTGTTAACGAAGTAGTCGCTGGTAACATCTTCGGAATTGGTGGTCTCGGATCCATAATTCTAAAATCAGCAACGCTAACCAACCGAAAACCAGAACAAACATGTGGATTTAGTCAAATGGTGTTTCAGTCTGCTGCTGTAATTAGACTCAGCATTGAACCTATTAACCCAACAGACTTAGGAGCACTGAGAGCTGGTTTGGAGCTCTTGAACAAAGCAGATCCCCAAGTCGAGGTTGGTATGACTGATTCAGGTGAATACATTATCAGCACTGCGGGTGAGGTTCATGCGGAAAGATGTATCAGAGATCTGTCTGATAAATATTCTCAAATTGAAATGAAAGTTTCAGAACCGATCGTTTCATTCAGAGAAACAATCATTTCTGAGCAAAAGAAATTGACATCGGCATCGACAGCTGGAAAGCAAGTCTCATTCTCGATAAAAGCTATCGACATCCCGACTGAAATAATTCAATTTATCGAAGAACACGAAACTCTCTTCAGAACTATTAGAAATGCTCCTAAAAAAGAACGATGCAGTCCAGAAACGATTGAGGCATTGAAACCTTTTAAAGAAATTTGCTGTAGTTTAGGTCGTAAGTGGACAACATACTACAATGGTCTTTGGGATGTTACTGCACACATGAATATGTTAGTGTGTGCTGCGAGTGATGTTTCTGTATCAAGTCCATGGAATGTTATAAAAGAAGAACCACAGCAACAAGATGACCAACCGATTGCTGAAGATGAAAGCACATCGGACAGAGCCTCCAGTACTGGAGAAACAGTTACTAAGAAGAAAATTATTCAGCAGTTAAATGACAGCGTCATCGCTGGATTTCACATGGCAACTGACAAAGGACCGCTATGTGATGAACCGATGACAAAAGTTTGCTTTGTTGTAGAAGACATCATTCTAGGAACCACATCAGACGAATACTCATCGAACTACGGACCTCTCTCAGGACAAGTGATCTCTACAATATACAGTGGGCTCAGACAAGCCTTTATGGCTGAAGGTAAACGTCTCGTTGAACCAATCTATGAATGTTCAATTTACGCCTCAAATGCATGTCACGGCAGAGTATACGAAGTTATAAAAAAACGTCGATCCATAGTAATTGATGAAATTCCTAGAGAAGGAACAGAAGCATTCACTGTTATATGTCACCTTCCAGTTGCTGAGTCATTCGGACTCGCAGATGAGCTACGTATTAAAACAAGTGGTGCTGCTACTCCAGTCTTACAGTTCTACTGTTGGAACACAATAGAAGAAGATCCTTACTTTGTTAGACGGACTGAAGACGAGCTTGAGGACCTTGACGAGAATGATGTTCACATTATTGGAAATGTTCCAAGGACACTTATTAATAAGGTTAGAAGAAGAAAGGGTCTCAGAATTGAAGAACAGGCAGTTCAAAAAGCTGAAAAAATGAAGAAATATTCTACAAGAGGAAGTTAGTTCCCGTTCTCTGCTATCTTTATGTTTGTTACGAGAGCCTACACCACAACTCTACTATCCCTTATGTGGTTGGTTCATTTTTGGTCAATTTTATAGCTCCTGTTTGTTTTTCATCTCTCTTACCTGTTAAATGGAACAGCAGGAAAAATGTTTTTTTTTTTTTTTTTTGATTTCTCGATTTAGTGACACTATTTTATAACAAACTCATATTTCTACCTGTGCCTTGCAATGAAGTGAAGAAAAACAAACAGGATTTCTTTTTTTTTCCCCCCCTTTTCATTTTTTTTTTGTTTTCCCCCTTTTTTTTTTTGACACCTATTACGTTTCTGTATTTAAATTCGGTTTTTCTTTTTTTTTTTTTTTTCCCTGTCCAAAAAAAAAAAAAAAAAAAAAAAAAAGGAAAGCCTAGTAGGGACCAAATCAAGTTGGCGAACATCATGCCCACACTCACAATTATTTGGTATCAAAAATATTTAACTCAAAACTAATTTAATGTTATACAGGTCATCCTTTTATGGTAAATGATATGAGGGGAAATCTAAATTTTATTTTTTTTTTTCTCTAAGCAAGGACATGTAGCTGGTTGAGGTGCTTTTTCAAATGCTGTCATCGATTAACGTTCACGGCAGACCTATTCAAGACCGATGGTATCAGGAGAGATATTCTCATATTACTTGTAGTCTGTCACCAAAGAAGAAAGGCGGAAGGAGGGCTAGTCGAGTTGGAAATGTCAGAACTGAATATTCAAAAGAAGCTGTGAAAAATAGAGATTTACTTTTGGAAATACAATTACAACTATCTGACCCTAACCAAAGTGATGTCGAAGTGATTATGTCAGACATGGCAGGAGGGAGGGAGCTATCCGAACAAGAAGTTGAACACGTTAAATTGAGATACGAAGAACACGAATTGTCTGAAGCTCTTGGCCTTTGGTATACTTTAGAACACCCTGAGACGCTATACACTAATAATGTTACCCATATAGTCGACGTTGCTATCAAGCACTATCCATCAAAACTAACTCAAACAAACATAAAATCTCTCATGAAAGTTTTAAACGACAATGAGCCCCCCACTTTAGAAGAAGTTTCATACATTATACGGCGGTTGGAAGCAAAAGGTTTTAAGGAACCATTTCCAAAAACAGACCTACTCCCTCTCATATACTCCTGGTACGTATCCTGTGCTTTACATGAAGAACAGACAAGAACTGCACACTGCTGCCTTGATGATGAGTGTGTTGTACTTTGATTTATTGTTTATCCTCTTCTTCTTGCGATTACCATCGAAGAAGGCGGAGGAAAGGAGAAAAAAAAAATAGTTCTTACGTTATATTTTGTTTATTATATTTCATCATTTCATAATAAAAAAGGATGTAAACTAAATATGTCGTCATCTGTAGGTATAAGTTCATTACTACCTGGAGTCATATCAACATGTTTATGTGTTGGGATTTCTGCTGCAATATTCGGAATGGTTGCAACAGACGTAGGAATGTGGGATTCGTGTTGCTCTCTAACAGAATGTGGAGGAAAAAAGAATTGTGATTGCACAGAAGACTGGTTACTTCCAGAGAATGCAACATGTAAAAGCTGCCTTGATGAGTACGATATCGGAAAGGAAATGATTTCAGATTTACCATTCTGTTCCTCAATGTTTGCGTTACAAGTTTTACTTTTATTCTGGCAGATGAAGATGCTTCTTTCTAGAAGTTCAGTGATGGCTCACATTGCAATGCGAGGCATTGTAATTATTTCCGTCATTTTCCAAGCTCTCGAAATCCATTACGTAGCCACTCCAAAATCACTTACATGCGCCGGTGGCACGGCTTTTCACGCCAAGATCGATTCCTCAACAACGACATTTTGGGTTCTCATTCTCGGAGCTCCAATGCTCATTGCGATCCTGTCAACGATGCTGCTAGTACCAGCAAATCCACTGGATAGCGAGATTGATCTACAAAATTACAAACCGAAGAATCAAGTTGCAGATGTCAGGGTTCGAGTCCCGGGCATGTCAAGTTTAAGCAACACACTAAACTTTTTACCAATAGTGACGAAAATAGCAGGTAGTAAGTCTGGAAGTGAGACTTCAGTAAATAGTAAGGTAGCTGTTGGAGAAACAGCAACCCACGTAATTACGTTAGCAGCGTGTGCTGGTCTTGTTGCATCCCTTGAGCAATTATCGTTAAGAGAGTTGTATTGGCAAATACCTCAAATCATGAATATAATAAACAGTAGAGGAAGACCAATTCCATACTTGTCAGAGACAAAGAAAACAGCCATCAAAGTAATGGCAGAGGCTGCTGTTAATCTTCGCTTACAAGAGTTGGTGCCGGTGGTTGGGTTGTTGTCAATAGCGGCATCGATTGGTAGTATTCTATCTCAGAGTAATTTCTTTGGTGTTTTAAAAGTTCAACCGATTCTGATTGCGATTCCATCACAAGGAAACTTACCTGATGTTTCTCATCCTTACTCATTCACTTCTGTTTCTGATGCTATTTTGAGTGGTGGCGAGCCAGGTGCACCAGCTGGCTATGCTTTTGCGTTCGATCCCGACATGCCAATTACCACCACATCAAAAAAGAGTCGAAAGGATAAGAAGTCAAAGAAGGAAAAGAAGAGTAAGAAAGATAGAAAAGCACCGTCAGTATCCAACGCCTTTGAGGACGACGGCACTCAGAATGTCCGAAAAGTAAAGAGAAAAAGAAAAAAAGACAAATATTGAGATGTACAGCAGAAGCTGTTTTTTTCTTCTTTTTCCCCCTTTTTTAAAAATAAAATAAAATTATTATCTGTTTTTATAACGTTTCTAAGTGATTGAAACTTTCTGTATCTATTTATATTTTCTTTTTTTAAGTTCCATGAATAGTTTTGTTTTGATATGTATGTTCTGTCTATTTGCCTGTATCTAAGGTGACAAACAATCTTGTTGTTGTGGCTTATTGTTTTATTTTCTAAGTCTATAACCCGCGTTCACGAGTTTTTCTTTATTAATAAAAGCTGGTTATTAATTCGTAGCAAGTATTGTTTTCATCTCTCTCTCCTCTCTGATTTCCTGCCTGCGAGCAGCTGGCTTAAATCGTATCGCGTCTCTCTTGTGTAGAGGTTAGCGTTGATATTGTTGTGTTGTTGAAGTGGAATAATAATTTCTTTTTGAGTTAGGTAGCATATGGGGTCTGGTGGATCATTTCGTGATGACTAACAACGAGGCATTTGTCAGAACTTTCTTGATTTTGAAAAAACCGTAAACTACCTTAACTCTTGCTGACACGTCTTTCTATTGCATTTGTATGAAGTAATTGTTCGCAACATCCTGCAACATGGTGGTCCCCCAAAGTAAATACATATTCTTACAGTCAGGGTATAAATAAATAAATAAAATAAAAATGGATAACCTGGACCTCGCAGTTCTAGTTCTTGGAATGACTGTTTACTCGGTAATCGGTTGGGTATTTCTTCATTTGGTATTCTCAACGCATCTTAAAAGTGTTTTGTGTCAAGTTTTTTTTTGCGCAACGTTCGCAGTATCCCTCGTAATGTTTCAGCTCATAACATCAGAAATCCTTGAAGTCTTGGAAGACAGTTCCAGATGGTGGGCATGGAAATGCTCGCTAACATTCATGATAGTTGACTTAGTAATATTGCTTCCCTTTGGATTATTTTATAGTTTCGTATCCGATCTTGCTCTGACCGGTTTTAAAAGAATGATCCTTTGCTTGGCTTTGCTTGCTTGTTATGTTTATATTTTTATGGAAATATCACCTCTGACAAGGGACCAACCGGTTCATGAAGGAACTGAGTATATGATGACTCAAAAAGTACAATCTGAATGCCTAAGTAGAATCGGCATCATTGGGGTTTCTATAACCGCGATCCTCGCAGGTTTCGGAGCAGTCGCAACTCCCCGACAGTATCTCGCATACACCAGAGCCAAGACTCAAATGTCTAAAAGCGGTGGAGTAAAATCACCAACGGGAGACTACTCTTTTTCTGATGCTCAAAAAAGGCTTTCAGCCACGGTAGAAGCTCTTGTTAAAAGAAAAAGAACCGAAGCTGGAATAAAATACCAAATGAACAGTGACTCAGAGAGAGGTCATCAACACAATTCATCTCCTTTGGGATGGATGAAAAGTATGACTAAGGCTCTGGTTAGTCAAATAAATGGACCAGATAAACACGAATCAGGATTGGAAATCATCAAATTAGAAGTGTCAGCATTAGAAAGAGTGGTAGCAGAACTCTTAGAACAATTGCACGAGGTACAATCGTTGGAAGAGAATGTTAGGTTTTCAAGCACTCCTCGAGGGATGATATTCACAGCGCTCGGATATATTCTTTCTGCCTACTGTGTACTGAAATCAATCATGGCTGCATTCTCTATTGTGTTAAAGAGATTCCCAAAAGTAGATCCAATCACTCGTTGTCTTGATTGGTTGGGTATCTCAACTGATGTTTATGGATGGTATTCACAAGTTATTTCATTAATATTTTTCGCTGTACTTGTTACATCCTCAATAAGAGGATTCTTCGTCATCGTTCAAAAAGTTGTTCACTTGTATTGTAAGAAGGTATCACCTAACACAATATCAATTCTATTTAGTTACTTATTGGGTGCCTATTGCACCTCTACAGTCATTCTCATGAGAATGACTCTACCGTTGAAGTATCGCCAAAGGTTAGAAGAATACCTTGGAGAGAGTCTTCAGTTCAAGTTTTTCCATCGATGGTTTGACGTAATCTTCTTATTCTCTGTTGCCATTTCATACTTCATTCTAACCTCTTTTGATAGAGCTAGGAAACAGAGACTTGATGAGGCATTGGAAGCACATGCAGCAACGATGTTTTAATATTGAAAAAAGAAACCCATTCAGATTGGCCTTATATTGGGATGCTAGTTGGGGGCCTTTCGCTTCCAGCCGACAAGTGTTTGGGTTGACTCCTGACATACTTTTTTTCGTTGAACGCAGCCAAAATCCTGTCGCACGGGGAAAATAAATCATGACCATAAGAAATACTTTCAATCTGAATAGTTTTTTTCTCCGACTACGTCAGTACAAAAAAAAAAAAAAAAAAAAAAAAAAAAATGCTTACGTTTTTTTTTAAGTTATGTATCTAAAAAATCGAGAATTCATATTGTGCAACCTTGTCGGGCAGTGAGAAAATGGTGTTTTTTTTTTTTTTTTTTTTTTTTTAAGTCGCAAAAAAAATAATTTTGACTAAGATATCAATGCTACCTTTCTAATAGAGAGTACAGATCGTGGTCTGTTATTCGTGTATTTGTTACGCGGAGGTGACAAGAAGTGGTACTTCTACTCTAAAATTTAAGACAACAACATCGTTGTTTACAATGTGTTTTTTGCGCGTGTCACTTTTTTACGATTCTTGAGATTATTTTATTTTATTACTCTTCTGATTTGTCATCGACAGTACGGTCACTTCCAGCCAAAGCTATAAAACTACAATATTCGCGATTGGGTCCTTACTCCCAGACCAGACCCCTCGTAGTCGTCAGTTCTGTATTTTTGATAACTACCTACGGCCTTTCCATCGAATAGGTTTGCATTTTTCTTTTTTGTTCCCGTCATATTACTAGCCCTTTATATCTCTCTGCCAAACACGAACCAACAGAAGAAATATGAATGCAATTGTTTTGTTTCTTTTTTTTTTTTTTTTTTTTCCATAAAAAAGTATCATCTTCTGAGATCACCTCTGCCAATTAATTGATAAGTGTTTTTTTTTTTTTTTTTTTGTATTTTTTCTGTTTATGAAATTCGGACTTTTTCCAAAAAAAAAAAAAAAAAAAAAAATAAAAGAGGGGGGGAAAAATAGTTGAAATTTTCCCATAAGCTGGATACGTTTGTTTTATCTGTTATCTTAAATTATTATTATTATTGTTTTTGATTTGTAATTAGTCTTTGGAGGTTCATTTAAAATTGTAGTAAAGTCTCGTGGCTTTGACTCCTGCTGCATACCTTACTGGAAGGAGGTCAGTATTATTGCTGGTGTTTTTGTATTTTTTTTTTTTTTTTTTTTTTAAAATTTATTCTTAACTGGATTTTTTTAATAAAAATTTGGTAGCTTATAATTGTTGTTATTTATTGTTATCTTCTTTTTTTTTTTTAAAAAAAAAGGTTTTCCTCCAGATTTGATATCCAATATAAACACATGGAAAAAAAACCTTGGCAAGACTTTGTTGGATAAAAATGAACTCTTTTCTTTGTCTTCTTTTACACAACTTGTTTTTACAGACGGAAAAATATGATATGCACAAGAATGTGCCTCACGGTGGTGGGGGAAAGCTCGGTATCCATGTCTGCTGCTGTACTTCGTACGCAGAGAACGCGTTCAATAAAAACTGAACGCAACATTCAAAGGATTAAAGCAGCCGTTATAAACGAATACCACATCGGAGGGAATATTGAGGACAATTGGAAACTGAGAACTGTAGTGAAACGAGCAGTGAAAAGTAAAAATATTTCGGTGGCAAAACACTTTTCAACATTAAAGCTACCCGATGTCGATATTGAGCTCGTAGGAGACTTGAAAGTGAATGAAATTCCTCCTGCAGGAATACCAGGGCTTACAAAGGAAGCAGCAGTTTGGATCAAATTGATGGTTGCCTACCCCACCATTTTTAAACCAACCCGGGGCACCGCTGCTGCTTTTGAAGCCTATCTAACTTACCTTACAGACGTATGTAATCTACCACGAGAAAAGCTACGGGATCCTGCTATGCAATATTTTAAGCTGTTGGGTCCGGCTGAGAAAGCGCTGTGGCCAACGTATTTAGAAATGCTCGTAAAAGAAAAAAAAGATAAATCTAGAAAAAATGAAGAAGCAGAAGATATACCTAAAGACAATAACGAAAAAAAGAAATCTAAAAAGAATAAAGAAATAAAAACTGATGCCACTTAAAAAAAAAATTAAAAAAAAAAAAATTAACGATCACCTTAGTAGCGTTTTTTTTTTTTTTGGAACACAAGAAAACTGTCAGGAAATTCTCCGAAATAATTTCTAAATCTAAACTGAATACAATACCTCAAAGTCGAACATAGTTAGACAACGAAGTATCGCTTCTGCGACTCCGCAGATATTTTTTCTTTTTAAAAAAAAAAAAAAAAAAAAAAAAAAAACCCCAACTGTAAGCACCGTTTGCACTACATCGATAACGACAAAAGTATCACAAAAAAAAAAAAAAAATAATAAAACATAACGGGAAAAATGCTCTCGGCGGCTGGTCAGAATCCTGCTGGGTTGCTGGGGAGGAAAAGAAAAACCACAGAAAAAAAAAAGAAGAAAAAGAAAGGAAGAAGGAAAAAAAGAAAAAAAAAATAATCATTGCTCGAACGAAACGTATGTTCTCGTGTAGCAACACTGTTGTATTTTCTATTGTTATTGTTATTCTTCTTCTTATTATTTTTTTTAAAAAAAAAAAAACCCCCCCTTCAGACGTAGTGATGCAATGTCGACTAGGCGACTGCGAAAAAGCAAAAAAAAAAAAACGTTTTATGTGTGTGTGTTGTTCGTAAAGAGTTTTCTGATTTCTGACGAGCAGCGCCAAGTGATTCTTTAACCCTCCACCACTCTCAGGAATTACCGAACAAGATCAAAGGCTAAATTATATTTAAAAAAAAAAAAAATAAAACCCCCCTTCGGAGGTAAATGCAGTGTCGACTACAGATCTCTTATTGATCATTCACGTTATCAAACCACAGCTACATATAAAAAAATAATTATTTTAAATAAATGTTGAAAGTATCATTATTGAAGAGATGTGCTATACCTACTGCTGTGGGAATTAAAAAAAATCGAAAATTGAAAAAAGGAAAAGCCGTTCAACTTAAAAAGAATGCTCCAAGAAGACCACAGCTAACACTGCGGGAACCAGATAATATGACAGTCTTACCCCAGTATATGGAGGACGAAGAATATGAAGAAAACCTATCTCTAAATGAAAGGCTTGACAAGGCGTTTAATGACCCTGAGCTAACCAGCATGAATGTGTTGGAAGACTTCTCATCGTCGGGAGAGAAGTTGTCGGATTCTCAAACAGCAATGCTCATAACAAAAACAATAAATGACGTTCAAAGAGAATACGGAACCTTAACTATCACTGCATTAGATATGGTGATAGAGGACGTTGAACGACTTATGGAAGTTTTACAGGCTTTGGGTCATGAAATTAGAGTTGAATCTGTTTCTGCTCTCATAGTTCTTCACGCTAATCCGACTACCGGACCTGCACGAGAAGTTGAAAGAGCATTTGTGATACTACAAGAAAGGCTTCCTGAACTCCAACAGCTCCCTCCATACGTCATGGAGTCTCTCTTAAAGGGTTGCGCCTTAGACGATGACGAGGAGGTTGCTCTCCAAGTTGTCGAATTTGCTATCAAAAACAACATCGATCTCTCTCCTCTATGTTGGTCCTTCGCTATAAGCAGCTGTAATACAGTTACAAGCGCTGAAAAGTTAACAAAACAAGCACCCGAGTACACCAACAAAGAAATACAAACTCAGATATACACATCTCTTATTAAAGTAGCTGCAAAGCAACAATTACCAAAATATGCTGAAAATGTTATATTGCAAATGCAAGAGTTAGAAGTACCATTTATTGATGACACGTATGTTGGTTGGGTGTTGGCAATAGCTGCTACTCAACCAGCTAAAGTTGGAGATATATTGGCTGAGCTTATCTCTCAAAACGATTCGATTAAGCCAGAGACTGTGGATACTATTCTTCAGGTTTGTTTGGTTCATGCGAAGGTTGCGAAGGGGGATCCTTTTACGAAAATAACAATCGACATCCTCGATAATATTGAAATTCTAGGATTTCATAGACATCAGCAAATCTTATCCAGAATGATGTGGATCTTCTCAAAAGTTGGACTCGGTAATAAAGCTGAGAAAGTCTACAGAATCGCAAAACAGTACTCTTCACCATCTGAAGGGCACTACTGGGAGTTACTTCGTAATGCTCGTCAAGCAGGTGGTGAAGGTGCGAAGGCAGCATCACAACCAGTTGAAGCTTTACAAGAGAGAGGAATACTTTATGAGTTGGATGATATTGGAAATGCACAACCCATCAAAGAATTCCATCCCGCTGACATGGTTCTCGCCAGCACTGAAGCAAAACCTATCACTAATTTAATGTCACGAAGTTTTCCCTCATCACCGAAACTGTGAGAACACCAATATTCGGTTGTGTCTGTGTGGAGTAGTATTATTTATTGTTTATCGATACGAGAGCTCAATTACTCATCAGTTTGTGTGACTAATGACTAGTCATCCATTGTAAGTGAGTGTAGTAAAGATAATTTAAACACATTCATCAACATCCAGTAGTCAGAAAGTAATGTTCTCTGTAGATGGATTCGTTGCTGTTATTTATTTGGACAATAATTCTCAGCAGGTGTCATTTTGGTTTTGATTTTTTTTTTTTTTTTACTTATTATCGGATTTCACTATTCCCAGTCAGTCGCACAATGCTTCGAATTGCGAGTGCTAATTATGTGACCCTCAATAGACGAGTAGTTGAGAAGGTTAGTATTCGTTGGTTCAGATCTCCAGCAAACTCAAACATGTCATCAGAACCGAAGGGAAGTTTAAAGTGGTGGAATGAGACTACCTGGAATGTTGGATCAATGGGATGGAAGGTTTTGGAGGACAACGCGTGGCCATTCGCTGACAACTTGAAGTTCTGCGGAGTAACAGAAAGTGAGGCTGCGGGTATGAAGGTGCTGATCCCACTTTGCGGAGACACAGCAGCAGTGCCAGTGCTTGCGGGTATGGGAATGGAAGTCACAGCAGTTGAGGGAAGTGATAAAGCACTAGAAGAGTTGAAAAAGAGAATAGCTGACATTCTAAAGGATGATGTCGACTCTCAGAAGAGAATTACAGTTCTCGAGGGAGACTTCTTTAAACTGATGTCAGAGGTACCTGATAGTAGTTTCGATCTCATCTACGACAGAGGGTCATTAGTTGCAATTACTTCTGATGTTCGTCAACAGTACGTCGAAATCATGAATCGAGTTGCTAAACCAACTTGTCGAATGTTCTTCGAAGGAATAATAAGAAATTCATCATTCAATGGTGACAGAGATGACACGAGTCAGTTACACATCGAAGGAGGTCCACCTCATCACATTGAACCGACCACAGCTAAGAAATTATACCCGTCATGGGAGTACGTTCTCGATGAGAAGTCACACGCTAAGGCGGTGGGCGTTCCTCCGGAAGTTCCGTTTGCAAGCTATCGATCAAAGTTGATACAGAAAGCATAAAACCTGCGGCAGATCTTCTTTTTTTTTTATATGACGTGGATCAACCCCCCCTCTTTATTTACAACTATTTACTACGTTACCTGACAGTCAAGATTGTCTAAAGAAGTGTCGTTCCTTTGAGCTGATTAAATGTCTCATTATCCTCCTTTAATATTTATTTGAATTTATGTATCAAATTGATAATTGAAGCGCTCAACCTGTTCTGAATCCCTAAACTGTTGGTTTACATGGCAACTGGCAATTGACTAGTTTCAAGTTGCTTTATATTTAATTACGGGTATCAAGTATCCTCCTCTCTGATGTTCATCAAACATTTGATTTGATTATTTTGTTCTTCTTAACTTTTGAGTGCACTTCCCTTTCCATTTCATTTCTGGAACAGGAACTTCTTCCCCTCGTACAAACCTAGGAAACAATCCTTTGTGTTTAATTAGTGAAGTCACATTACTGTACAGTGAAGTCAACTGAGGAGAAGGATACGATTTTTGATAACAAGGACGTTGTCTACACGGAGTTACTGTGTTTCGTCACTCTCTCTGCTCTCTGTCTTCTATTCTACATGAAGTGAACTAATGGAAAGAAAGCTATTCCTTAATATCTCTAACTACCATTTCTCTTGCTCGTTATTGTTACTTTTACATTGTCACCTGAAACCTTGCTGTGTCTTTTGTCAGTTCTGTATGGTGCGAGAGGTTCAACATGGTACCCACACAAACCTTTACAGCAACAGGGAAGAGGTTGGAATATTATTCAATCCGCAGGTAAAAGGGAAGGAACAGGTAAACGTTTGTGTCTTTCTTTCGTTCTTACTGTTTATTAACATATTGGATTCTCGATAGTTGTAAGGCAACTCCAACATTTCTTAATATTGGACGCCATTCAAGACTTTTCTGAGTAAACCTCTGCTGAGGTATCTTTGTTGTCTTATTTTACTCTTTTGTGATTATTTCATCTCCTTCAGGGCATCACATAAAACCTAGTGAGGTGGGTCACGGAACTTGACTCAGCGAGGTATCACTTTATAGGGTTTTGTAGGTGAGGTCAACTCAACACTGATAGACTGCCGAGTCACTGAACTTAACTCAGCGAAGTGTCACCTCTTGAGCTTCAGACGGAAACAGCTGCTATCTGTTTGGAAAGATATCATTGATTGACTGAATGACCGACTGATGGATTAACCGACTGATTGCTTATAATGTTCTGATTTGATTCCATCGTATTGTTGCACGAAACTTGACTCAGCGAGCCACATATTTTCATCACATATTTTTTTTATTATCAGGGAGAAAAAAAAAAAAAAAAAAAAAAAAAAAGTAATTGCGGTGATGGATTCGTACATTCCAACATTAAGAAGCCCAGTTATTGTTTCCGGAAATCGAATAGCTGACGACGTAGGAAGTGGATTGGTAACCCTGTCACTATTATTTCACGCGAGGGAACGAATCGGATTAAAATGTAAACTAATAAATAATAAAGTAATTATAACAGACATAGAACCGAATTCAGTTGCTTACGATACTGGTATCCGTCTTGGTTGGCAAATTTGGTCAATAAACTCAAAACAAATAACAACGTCAGCAGAGGTGTTGTCGTCTATTGAGCAAGCACAATTAGCACACGGTCCGTTGGTGCGAACTCTTTTTTTATGTTGTGTTATTCCTTTATCAAGTTGTTGTGGATCACTACATCATCTTGAGAGAGATTTATTGCTTGACGCAGAGGAATCTTATAATAAAAAAAAACAAATTGAAATAAATCGGCATCAAAGACGTGTTTAGTTAGTTTCTTCACAATCACTGTAACTGTAGCTTTTTTAATTGTGTGTTTCTATAGTAATTGTTGTTGTTGTTATTATTATTATTATTATTATTATTTTTTTTTTTTTGATAAAGTAACATATTTATGATCTCAGGGTTCACAATTACACGAATATGAAATAATGATCACCGACGACAAGGTGAATGAAGAAAAACTAAAGTCACTCGAAGAGATAATAACACATGGAGGGGATGGAGGGGATGATGAATCTATGCCTCAATCAGTACCAGCTGTTGAAGCAAACAAACAAGTAAAGGAACAACTCTCGGAAATCACTCCTGAAGACGAAGCTACAGAGAGAGCAGAATCAGAAAACCAACAGCCTGCCGACAATGACACACCTGAACACGAAGACAATATCAAAACAACGAAAGCCGCAGATAAACTGGACCCTGAAGAGCTTAAAGAGAAAGCAAAGATGGAGAACATTTCAACAAAACAACACCCTCTCACAAATGAATCCATCAAGGAGGCGAATGATGAACCAATCATTAAGGAAATCACTCCTGAAGACGAAGCTAAAGAGAAAGCAGAGTTGGCAAGTCAGGAACCAGAGATCGACTCAACGAGCCAACAGCCTGTCAACAAGAATGTACCTGAGCCTGAATCTAAAACAACAGAATCCTCACCAGTGAATGACGAACCAATCATTAAGGAAATCACTCCTGAGGATGAGGCCAAGGAAATGATGGAATCAGAGAAGGAGACGACTACTAAAGATGAGATTAAATCAGAATTAGAGATCACAGAAACTCCTCCTGATGCAGTCAAGGAGAATATAACATCATCGAATGATGAAACGATAATCACTTCTGAGAACCAGACTGAAGAGAAAACAGATCTAGTGAAGGAGGAACCAAGAATCAATCCGAAGGACTCGACAAGCCAACTTGCTGCTGATGAAGTCACACCTGAGACTGTCAAAGAGGATACAACTCAAGTTGTGAATGATGAACCAATCATTAAGGAAATCACTCCTGAAGACGAAGCTAAAGAGAAAGCAGAGTTGGCAAGTCAGGAACCAGAGATCGACTCAACGAGCCAACAGCCTGCCAACAAGAATGTACCTGAGCCTGAATCTAAAACAACAGAATCCTCACCAGTGAATGACGAACCAATCATTAAGGAAATCACACCTGAGGATGAGGCCAAGGAAATGATGGAATCAGAGAAGGAGAAACCAGAGACCAGTTCCAAGCCTTCCGACAACACGGACGAAGATAATACAAAAACAACACCAACCACAAAGGAGACCACTACTAATGATGAAGTTACCTCAATAATAGAGTTGGAACCCGGGATTCAAGTCACAGCTTGCGATTTAAAAGGACAAGCAGCTCTGAACGGTAAACGAGGAATTATAAAAGGTAGACAAGGCGATCGTATTGTAGTAATATTCCCAGAACCCTTCGGAGAAAAGGCTCTACGACCACTAAATATAAAACCTTACAATACCTTCATCGAACAATCACTATACGCTGCAGTCCTTATTATAATAGCAAGAGAATGGATCGATGGAGATAAAGAAGCTATCGCGGAAGAGATTCGTAAGGACGTTTCACTGTTGAAAAAGAATATAACATCAGAAGCACCGAATATTAAAACTGATGACAGAAAGATAATTAATGAAGAAACAGGTGGATCTGAATGTCTCAAACACGTATTAGAAAACGCAGGAGAGGTCATTACTTGTCCTTTCTGTGATAGTATAATGGGAACCACTATCTCCTCAACTGATTGGTATCGTTGTAATGACTGCCAAGGTGAAAAACAAATCGATATTTGTGGATCTTGTTTATCAAAAGAAGAAGACTTGTTGATTAATTTTCACCCTGCATTGCACTCTTGGACAAATTTGAAATCAATCGTACGAAAATATAAAAGACAGATCATAACTTCTTATAAAACGTCACTGATAGCTAAACTTAGATCTTATCCTTTTAGATGTTTAGGTAGAAAGTTATCATCACCCCCAACAAACATCATCAGGACTATAAAACAAGACTCAATACACAAATCTACAATCGAGCATTATGGAGGGACACTCCATGGTGAGTGCAGCCTTTGTGGGATTCATATTGGAATGTCTCTACCAGAACGTGGTTTTTATCGATGTAATCACAGTAGTTGTACAAAAATATCTTCAAATTCTGAAGAGACCAAGTCAACGAGAGACTGTTGTGTTTGGTGTTTCACGTTAGAAAATGATATTAAAAATAATCACGAAGAGTCTCACACGTATAGTAATTTAATAACTTTGTTGACGGATATTCAAAAAGACAACAAAGCATCAAAAACGAAATCTGAAGAAGCGCACTATAGAACTCTCTTGTCGAATACTTCGGTAGAAACTGCGACAACTTACGCTCCGGTTCATTATTGTCCTCAGTGTAGTGCGCCTTTTGATGTTGTGAATCCGCAGAATCCCAGAAAACATCCAAATAAATTATTCGGACCGTGCTCTTTAGTAGTTCCAACGACATCATCTTCTCGTGTTGTGAAATGTTGTGCCGATAAATGCCTCGGTTCGATTCTCAAATCAGACGGATTTTTATTATCAGAACCAGAAAAAGATCATCAATATTATTGTAAAGATTGTCAACCTCAACTTCAGAAGGCTGTTGTGAATAAATGTGATACCTGTGGGGTTTCATACAATGTGATGGACACTGCTGACCCTTCAACAGATTCTCTGTCACTATGCCCACCTTGTACAGATGATAAGAATAGTCGTCAGCAAAAAGATCAAAATATTGTAAAAATCCCATCTGTTTGTAATTTGTGCAATAAAATGGTTAAAACTGATTTGTGTGTAGCTGAAAGAACTGGCAACACAATAAAAGAAGTTTTCTGTATTGATTGTGTCGCTGATACTTCTACTATGTCTGATAAAGTATGGTACGTTGACGACACTCTTCCGAATGAAATCTTTAAAAACACCCATGCTGAATGTCTTTATTGCAAGACTTGGATTTTAATTTCAGCTTACTCAAACCACTGTGATAATTGTAAAGAAAGAAGAATAGCATGCAAATATCGATCCCTTTCATGTCCATTTACAGTACCTCATCATTGTATAAAACTGTTAAACGAAGCGCATGAAATGCAATGTTGCTATGGGACAATGCAACACTACATATCAAGAAATGAATGTCAAAAAAAAGAACTTCACGACGAGATATCGAGTCTTAGACAGATTGTTACTTCTCAAAGTGAACAACTGTCTCTGTTGATCACAGAGAAAGAATTCGTTTATTCATCAGATGTGTTTGTGTCAGTAGAAGAAAATGATTCGCAAGAACAAAACTCTGGAGGTACTTGCGGTGTTGAGTCATTTGATATTCTATCGAGTAAGAATATGTCTTTATTATCAAAAGAAAGACATACAGGAAAACCAAAACAGACCTGGTCAGAATCCTTCAAGGGTAACAACATCACTCTTTCAACTGACTGCCTCACATGTCATGGAAGTAGAACTGTACAAACGGTGTTGGGATCATTACCAATGAAGAAACCAGGTCTTTACTATTGGGAAATATTAATAAAAAGTGATTCTAGTTGTGGTGCTATGAGAGTAGGATTAGCGAGGAATCCTCCCCACACCAGTCATACTGCGTCATTGGATTTAAATTCCCTCTTAGGAAGTAATCAACTATCGTGGGGGTGGTACAGTACAGGTTCATTTGTTCATGATACTGAAGAAAGACTAGATCACAATAACACTGCTGTGGGTGGATTGAAACCTCTTATTCATAATGAAGTTCGTCTTCGTTATTCTGCAGGTGATTTTCTAGGATTTCGACTTGACTGTCAATCCGGGGAACTCCATCTTTACAAAAACCGTATCCTAGTCGGAAGACACTCTGGTTATAATAGAGAAGTTGTAGATCCTCATTCTAAACGGAAAAGTGATCCCATTTATTTTGTTGCAGCGTCTCCTGGTTACCAACATCACAGTCTGGTTTTGAGACCTAATGCACCAATGCCTCCGAAGCCACCTAAGAAAAAAACTATTTAAGTAACCAGCACATCGTTATCTTTACACTTTTTACGATAATGCTATCGTTTTATACACACACTGAACAATACGGTCTGTTTGCCTGATTGATGGGGTTTTTTCAAAGTGATTTCGAACGATCAGGTTTCTCCGCTGGTTCATCTTGTGATTAATTTCTTTCATCAGTCATCACCTACATAACGATGGCAGAGATTAAAGTCATCCCTCTCGGAGCTGGAAGGGAAGTCGGACGATCGTGTGTTTTGATATCAATTGGTGATGTGCTTGTGATGTGTGACTGTGGGATGCATATGGGATACGCTAATCACAAAATGTTTCCAGACTTTGAATTTATTGCTGAAGGAGACTTAACCAATAAAATAGACGCGGTGTTAATCACACATTTCCATCTTGATCACGTTGGTTCACTACCGATACTAACAGAGCGAATTGGATATTCAGGTCCTCTCATTATGACTGCCCCGACTAAAAGTATAGCTCCGCTCTTACTCGATGATTTTGCAAAAATTCAATCGCAGAGGACATCTATAAATGTTTGGGGACGAGACGATGTTAAAAACTGCATGTCGAAGGCTTCCTTAATCGAACTCCATGAAACTATAAAAATAAAATCTAAATCTGGAACAGAAATAAAAATCACATCGTACTACGCTGGTCATGTATTAGGGGCTGTAATGTTTCTCATTGAGGCTCATGGATGCTCTGCTTTTTACACTGGCGATTACAATACGAGTTCAGACCGACACTTGTCTGCAGCATACGTACCATCTGGAATCCGTCCTGATGTTTTTATTACAGAGTCTACGTATGGTAATAAAATTAGAGACAGCCGAAGAGCTCGTGAACGAGTCTTCCTCGAAACTGTTTACGAAACCGTCACTAAAGGAGGTAAAGTATTAATACCAGTCTTCGCAATGGGTAGAGCACAAGAGCTTCTTATATTAATAGAAACGTATTGGAAAAGAATGAATTTAAATCACATTCCTATTTACTTCTCAGCTGGTATGGTCGGGAGAGCAAACGACTACTACAAACTTCACACTTCCTGGACGTCACCTGCTTTTAAGCATCCTTCTGGGAGGTGTGCAGCAACGTCAGCTACATCAGCGAATTTTGATTTTTCAACTGTTTCAGTGTTTGATGAGACGTTATTATCTCATCCTGGTCCGTTGGTGTTGTTTTCAACTCCGGGAATGCTTCATGCGGGATCAAGTCTAAAAGCATTTCATCATTGGTGTGAATCTGATGCAAACACTGTCATCCTACCTGGGTATTGCGTAGCTGGAACTCTTGGACATGAGATACTCACTAACGAATCAACAACAGTCACAATTGACGGACAAGAAGTTCCTGTAAAATGCAAAGCTATGAACATGCCGTTCTCAGCACATGCTGATGCTCGTGGTATTCTTCGTCTTATCCAACAGTTATCACCACAGGCAGTCGTACTAGTTCATGGTGACTATGAGAAATGTATGATCCCTTTAATGGAACGTATTGTAGTTGATTGTAAGATTCCGTGTTATGCTCCTCTGAATGGACATTCTCAAAGTATAACAGTTAGGAGAGAGATCCCTTTGGTTATGAAATTATCATTTTCTGAAGCTGCTGAGAGCTCTGATTTAAAAAAATGTTTTTCTGACATTAAGAATTTTGCTGTTGAGTGTCAACAACAACTTCAACAACAACCTGATGATGAAGAAGACTGTTCTGGTCAGGTAGTTAAGAGACAGAAAGATTGGTGGTCATCATGGGGAGTCAACATAGAATCGTTATCTGTAATGATTAAGGATTTAAAACCAACAGGACCATGCGACATCGATTGCGGATGTGACGCAGACCATTGGAGTCTACAAATAAACGATCGCATCACAGGAAACAGCTCTCCTAAAAGTAGATATATTCCAATTCCTCAAGGCACTCAAAATTGGGGTATCAACGACACAACAAAACTAATTGTATCCGTCCCTGAAGATGGTGAGGAAGAACAGGTGTTCGACATCACTCGTGCCGATCATTTCGTTGAATTGAAAGAATTGTCTAATAAAAAACATTCAATAACTTTTAATGCGATCATTAAGAGAGATCCTTCATGTACCCTCCCACCACCTCATGATGATACAGCATTCTTATCTGCTATCGCTAAGGTTTTAACACCTGAGTTCGATTCCCTGCCGTTACCTATTCGAACTAGTTTGCGAGTGACTGCTGATAGTATTTGTCTTAGAAGTATTACGATATTGGTTTATAATTCTGATGGTGTAGAAGGGATTAAAATGATCTGGAGTGGTATTGATGTTCATATTGCTACCCGTCTACATGAGGTCATCAGTGACACTTTGGGTGTGGCTTTGTAGTATTCTTTCAATCGCTACATATTAGCGACGCTTCTGTCGTCATTTTTTTTTGTATTTTATTTTTTTATTATCATCCAACTCACTCAGTGCAACAACATGTCGTATGAGTAAAATTAGAGAGCTGAGTGTGTCATTTTCTCACTTATTAATAAGCTGAACAATTGTTCCTGTTGGTAGAGTACACAAGTTTTAAAATCACTTTACGCAGAACTTAATTTCCACCAAACAACAAAATGAAGACCGCTGCCGCCCTCGCTCTTATCGCGTCCGCTTCATCCCTTCCGTTGGACTACATCAACAACAATGAAGCACTTCTTTGGAAGAACTTCAAGGAGTCATACAACAAGAAGTACAGCGGAGTTGATGAACCAAAGAGAAGAACTATCTTCATGGAGAACATGAGAAAGGGATCTTCATTGGAGAAGTCGAACCCTGGATGTGAATTCGGAATGAACATCTACACTGACTTGTCGAGTGAGGAATTCAAGGTTTACCACAACCTGAACATGCCAGTCGAGCAGAGCCCTGCTCGTATGTACACTGCCGAGGATGTGAAGGCCAACGTCGATGCCGTTGACTGGAGAACCAAGGGAGCCGTAACTCAGGTGAAGAACCAGGCACAGTGTGGATCTTGTTGGTCATTCTCAACCACTGGAGGTATTGAAGGACAGTGGAAGCTTGCAGGTAACCAGCTCACCTCCCTCTCAGAGCAGGAGTTGGTATCATGTGACAAGACTGATGCTGGATGTGGAGGAGGATGGCAATACCAAGCCATGCAGTGGTTACTCGACAACCACAGTGGTGGTATTGTTACTGAGGAAGAGTACCCATACACCTCTGGAGAGGGAAGAGTTGCCGAGTGCAAGGACGTTTCTTCAATGAAGGTCGGAGCCACCATCAAGGGATACAAGAAGCTCGCTCACAGTGAGGATGAGATGGCTGTGTTCGTTGGTAAGAACGGACCTCTCTCGATTGCCCTTGACGCCAGCTCGTTCCAGACCTACACTGGAGGAATCATGTCCAACTGTGAAGGAAAGACCCTCGACCACGCTGTCTTAATTGTTGGATACGCTCCAGGCTACTGGATCGTAAAGAACTCTTGGGGAGCAAACTGGGGAGAGAGCGGATACATCAGAATCGCTAGAGGAAGCAACCAGTGTGGACTGGACCTCGCCCCAGTTACTTCAGAAGTCTAATTGGTTTCTCTTTGAAGTCACAAACTTTATGATGTTGTTTTATAGTGAGACTACTTTAGTATCTCTAAACCTGTTTTATTATTTCCATTCTTTCCTTCGGGGAAATTGGAAAAAATCGTGTGTCCTTTGTTTCCCTCCCTTTTCTTATCCGAAATGATGACTTTTTGTGGTGATCTCATTGTGTAGATCCCGTTATTGTTTCACTCTTATGGCAATGTTAGGTATTCATCCCTCCTTTGTCTGTTCCTCTCATTCTGATTTTAAAAAAACAGCGCACTTCGTATTTCATAAGGTGAACATCGTTCTTGTTTCACGTTTGAAAAATAAATTTTTCCTTTAGTATTGTGATTATTGAGGTGTTGAATGTCATCACACATAATCAGATAATTATCTTACCTACAGCCAGTGAAGACACTACATGGGGAACGCCTGCTGGGGGGCGAGCTCCGACGATGCCGATGAAACTTTTGCCCGAGTTGGAGTAATATTTCGTTTCTTCGATCGCGATGGAGATGGACTTTGGAACTACACTGAAACCTGTCGATGGGGAGAAGTTATGAGGGGATCAAATATGACTAAAAGAGAATACGAACATCTCTGTCGCAAAGTTAACTCTTCTACAAACGGACTGAATGAAGATAACGTCGCCAAGGCCTACGGCAAAGGTTCTACGCTAGACACACATTACAAAAGACTACTTTCTTTTGGAGATATACGAGACGTCCCAAATCACTTATTCTTAGTTCCTGGAATGAGGGTACAAATCCACCAACTTGTAAAAGATGATTTCTTGAACAACACTAAGGCATCAGTGTTATCTATTTCTGCTAATCAGAATGCTGCTCTACTACAAACTCATAGAGGACCTTTACTTGTTCCTTTTAATAATATAATACATCCGATTCGACCTGTAAGAAAGCGTAAAAGAGTACTAGTCTTGGCAACTGGCAAGGATGCTATTAGTGTAAGAGAGCAACTGTACGAGTCGATGACTCAAAGTGGAGGTTTTGATGGTGCGGAATGGTGTATTCCGAGAGATAATAATGATGTCAGTTCTGATTTAACGAAATCTGAAATATTTAAATGGATAAGATGGGCAGTTGAAGACTCAAAAGATAATGATATATTCATCGCTCTGTTGTCTGATCCAAGACGGGGATGGACCTGCGCTGATAGTTCTTTTGTAGGTCCGCTTACAAGTGAAGAGATGTTTCAAAACTTAATTCACAGCATGCATCCTTTATGTAATATAACAATTATTGAAACTGGTGTGAAGAATGATTCTCTCGTAAAGGATTTACCAAACCAATTAGTAAAAACAAATAAATACGAATGGAAGTCACTCCGAATCAACCATCAAGATCCTACCGACGGATGCACACCAGAGGTATACT
This sequence comes from Flectonema sp. DT1601, assembly GCA_964019425.1. NCBI lineage: Eukaryota > Euglenozoa > Diplonemea > Diplonemida > Diplonemidae > Flectonema > Flectonema sp. DT1601. The sequence goes on along the minus strand of OZ025817.1, from coordinate 148,581 downwards.
GGATTACTTCCTTTGAACACCCTGCAGCTTCTGGTCGATACACAAGGTCATCTATGGATTTTAATTCCTGGCCAATGTGGGAGGGAACTGATGGAAAAAGACTTTATATAGACACGACGGGGTATTGGAAGATTGCGATGTCAACTGATCACCTGAATAAGAATCTTGGAATAATTAAATCTGAAAATAAATATTTACTAAATAATAACAACGGAGATCGTCTTCCTGGTTTTGTTGGATGTTGGTACTACTCTCTTCACTCACGTTGGGCAAAGTGTCAGCAAACAGCTGTATCCGTCTCACCACCATCGCTAACAGTAATTTCTGGCAGTGGAATGCCCGTATGTGAACTTGTATCATATTTCTGTTCTGCTCTATCTGTGCCCGATCAATACCCAGAAGGTGAGGGTTACAGAACAGGTCGTTTCTTAAGTTGCTTATCGGGACGATCAAATAAAATAAGAATAACATCGATGCATGCTCCAGACTTATGCAGTGCTGACAGCTGTTATACAATTCCAGATGCGTGTAATAGTTCAGAAAAACGAGAACGGTATCTTTCAACAAAAGGTCTTCCTTTGAAGCAACTTCCTGAAGAAGTTGACGTAGAAGAGAAACCTGACTTCTATGAAGAACAATTAAATGAAATAAGATCACCTTTTCGAGAACGAACAGTATCCACGGATGGTGGTCTTGGTGCGTTTCTCGATGGTCTTCCGAGAGACGCATCACCACCACAATCACCTATCTTTAATGAAAATGATACCACTGTAACTATACCTGATACAGAGATACATCCAGTGTTACTTGATGATGTTGTTGTTGCTGCGCCTCACTCTGGGGTGATTTCTGGATCTCCAAAACGGCAAATCATAACAGTTTCTGAAGAGGTAAAGCCGCCATCGTTTGTACCAACTCCGACAGCTACTCCGGCGATGTCATCTCTTCCTTCTCGAGTGTCGTCTGTTTGTTTTAATAGGCTTGTTGAGGTAGAGTATTCACAACCACAACCTCCGGTATTCTCACGACGTTTAAAAGGATTGATTGAGGAGAACGACACTCTCGATAAGGAGATTAAGCAAAGCATTGAAGAACGATTATCTGCTGCAAACACGTTGGTCGAGGAAAATCAAACCTTAGAAGCAATGATAGAGCGATTCATGTGAGCAACATTTTAGTAGTTTTTTTTTTTTTTTTTTTTTTTTTTTGTTAATGTACCTGTATTGATTTTATTCTTTCTTACGTATTTCTTATTCTGTTTCGTGTGACAAAAAAAAATAGATTTTCAGTTTAAATTTTTTTATATACTTTTTGCTCATCCAAATTGGAACGACACCTGTTTTAAATTAAAAAAATAAAGAAATAAAGACATGACAACAATATATTTTCATCACTCCTCAATTAGATTTTCTTTTTTAAAAAAAAAAAAAAAAATGATATCACCGTTACCGATATCGTATCTGCAGTTGAATGAAAAGAAAAGACAGAACAGATCTCGTCCAGGGACTGCCAGGTTAGAGAAATTAGTAATATCACCGGTTGAATCTCCTAGGAAGGATCTTCCTGCTCCACCGCATATCATTGAGTTGCTGTCAGGTCCACAGCCTAAAGAAAGATGTCCGAAATTACTGCAACCAGAACCTCCAGCATCACCAAGAAGAGTACGAGAAGTAGCATTGAGTGGAATAGTAAATGAGAGGAGTAATGAACATAAGATTGCTAGAAAAAGAGTTGCGGAATGGCAAAGACATGCGGAAGATGATTCGAATACCTTCACATCAACCATTAGATGGGTTGATATGGTTGCAGCTGTAGCTGATGAGTCTTTGAATACAATTCCTGGAAAGCTTCTTCGTATTGAAGCAGCTACTCAAATTTTAGAAAAAGTTGGTAACCTGTTTGATGTTCGCTTTGGACGAAGTCATCGCTGGGCCGTAAATCAGCTACGAGACAACATCCTACACAGCAGAGAAACTTCCCTTCCAAGACCTAAACTCACTCAAGAAATTTTAGACCGACTTGTTGCAGGAGACCAAAAAGAGTGTGACACCTATGTTGAAGTATGTGAGGCGCTTCTGTTGGAAATCGCTCGACTAGAAGAAGTCGCAAGTCAACGTGAAGACACAATAATGCGTTTTACAAGTATAATAGATTGTACTCTTAGGACCTATCAATTGAAAATAAAAAAATTCGTATTTAATAGTTGGAAGAAGAATACTTCTCTCTCCGTGAAGCATTCAAAAGAGTGTTTGAAATTTATAGCCAGGGCGATGAGAAGAGCTACCCTTCGTAGAATTGTACTCGTCTGGCGTAATTTCATCGTTGTGAGAAACAGAGATAAAAAACTAGCTCAGTCACAAGCGGAGTGTCAGATTATAACTGAAAAACTTCAGCGAATAACAGATCAAAAAATACTAATTGAAAATAAACTTCTTGAAGACATTCGAGTTACCACAAACGAACTAAACGAAAAACGAGACCAAGAAGCACATTACCTCTCTCAGCTTAAAGAACAGGATAGGACTTATCACACAAAAATTTCTTTACTGCAATCACAATCAGCAGCGAGTAAAATAAGATACGAAGTTACGGAAGGTATACTCGAATCTCTCCAACCGGGATATCAACAGCGATATCAACCTTCTCCTGGTCTTATGAAACTCTCTCACTCCCTTAGGAAGGCATATGAGAAACCGTCGAGTATGTTTTTATCACTGGTGAGAATACGAACTGTGAACTGTTTTTTTTTTAAAAGAGTAGCACACCGGTAATTTCAAAATGTCTGGTTAAAATAAATTTCAACTAAAAAAAAAAAAAAAAAAAAAAAAACAGATAAAAAATATTATCACAATATCACAGTTAGAGTGAAAGAATTAATCTTAATGTGGATAGCTACAAAAACTAAGCAACCATTCAGAGAAGTGACCCTCGATAGTTTATTTCACGACGGAGGGGAAATGATTCGAGATTTACTTGTTGCTGTCCATGCTGAGGTTCAGGTACGTCAAGAAGACCCAACTCACATCGTGCTAAAGAAATTCTTTTCTGGAAATCCCTCCTTCGAAGTATTCCCTTTGAGTGTTCTCTGTAGTGTCAGCAGTATACAACCAATGTTGACGGCAGAGCTGTTCAGTTCTTTAGGAGATGGTATGAAGTTGCTAAGAGTTCTTGCAGTCTTCTTCCTGATCAAGGGAGCATTCTGGCATTTGGCGATGCTTCCTAACACTTCTCTCACGATAACAAAAAGAGTTGCTAAGAACAAGGGACCAAGACGGACGGCGGGTGAATCACGCAAGACTAAATATAATTTACGAGAACCGAGACTGGAATCTCGGGGAAGTATAGCACCAGTTCGCGGGATTGAATCTCCGTGGGGAGGAAGAGACAGTACAGCGTTCAAAGGATCTGTACGCGGTCGACCACACGATGCTGATTGGGAACGACGTGAGACAGTCTACACTGACGTCGACTCAGAAGTCTACTCCAGCGCAGGCAGTTCTTCCATCGGAGAAGACAACGAGGAATTACAAGCAGACTTATCGACCATTAACCAAACCTGGACAGCAATTGGAGGATTGGTATACTGCTGGTTAAATAAGGTCAAAATCAAACAGTTACAAAGCCTATTAGCGACTACTAAGGTAAAGTCTTGCGCTGACTTCAGAAAATTGTAGGAATCAAAGCTCCACATGAAGATATGCATCTCAGCCAACTTTAAGTTATGTTACTATTTGAAATGTGAGGTCGAATGATCGAGAAAACAGAATAAATGGAATGTTTTCATCCAGCTACTGATTACCATCAGCTGCAATTACCGAATAGGAAGCTAAACTATTTACACTTATTAGTTTGAAAGCTGTTTGTTATTTTCTTCTTTTCTAAATATGATTTTTCTTTTCCCACCGTCATTAGTTCCTTTCAAAACAAAGATGTCGAGCGCACTACTAGCAGTGTCCGCACTTGCTGTTGGATGGATAGAGACGAGCACTGATAAAGTGACCATCACATCGGATGGCGGGTTAGAATTTAAATCTCCAGTTAAAGCAGGTGACGCAATCCTATCAGTGTCTGGAGAACACTTATTAGTACCCAACGGTAATGATGATGGTAATACTCTAACTGATAAACTTGTTGTGAAGATTCACAAAGCTAAAGATGATTTTATCGAAGAACAGCTTAAGTCATATGATGAAAGTGAAAACAGTTTGAGAACTTTGACGGCTAAGAAAGTAATAAAACCATTTCCATCACATGCACATGAATCACTAAAGAAACGTTACACTCGTTGGGGTAGTGACTTCTCTGATCTACCAGAGCAAGACCCACCACTATCACAGTCGCGTTACTTTCAAATTCGTCATTTTATATCGGCAACCTCTTGGGTATCAGGTGGTGTTCCTATTATTGTTCCTGGACTGTCAAGTAAGTTCATCCATTCAGATGTTGCTTCTATGAAGTATGATTCAACTTCTTCTTCTGTCACCATCTCATCTCTTCAGGCATGCGACTCTGGGGAAACTTGGAACAAATTACCTCAGAGACCCGGAATTGAACTTCTCGCAAAGTACGGATCTGCTGACAATCTTGAGTCAGATTGCTTTCCGATGTCGTTAAAGGAGAGATGGGGAGAAAAGTCGTTACCTATTTCACTTCCAGATAGTTTGTGTGTTGAGAACTCAATCACAGAGATACCTGAACAACTTTCAATGGCTATCGCACTCGGTACTATGTCAGACGCCAAGTTCAATTCCGGGTGTGCAAAGAAAGAAACGGTCAGGGATATGTTTAAATGCGTAGGAACTGAAGACTTCGAAAAACGTGTTTGGAAAAAGGGCGGAGTCTTACTCAAAAACGAGTTGGGACGCACCTTCGGTGACGCTGACGTTGCTAAGAAGCTCGAAGCTTACCCCCAGCTTGCGGCCTACGTTACATCTCAAAAGCAAATCCTCACCAACCTTTCTGGGCTATTTGCTTCTGCTCTCAAAGACGTCGATTCCAACTACTACGCTGTTTTAAAGGCGGAAGAGCAGTTAAAAACAAAAGCTGAAAAGGAGAAGAAGAAGGAAGAGAGAGAAAAAAAGAAGGCTGAGAAAGAGAAGAAGGCTGAGAAAGAGAAAAAGGACGACAAAGACAAGGACAAGAAGAAAAAGAAGAAGAAGGACAAAAAAGACAAAAAGAAGAAGGAATAAAACCACTGAAAACTATCAAAAGATCCTTCTTTAAGAATGAAAGATGCATCACTTACTTATTAGTAGTACTGATCATCTTTTTCAATATGAGATGTGTTTCGCCACCAGTGTCAGTTTATTCATTCGGTTATAGTGTTCGCGGCAGTCCACTGCGAAGACATGTTTTGGATAATTAATTTTAGTAAAAAATACAATATTCCCCATTCAGCTTACCGACACTACTAATGCTCGCTGTTGGAGAGGATCTTATTGAAAATGTTTGATTCCCTACACTCATCCAATATCGTTTATTATTTTTCAACACCCCCATTAGTTTTCATCAATACACAATGTACCAACACATCTCAAGGATAATTATAACACTGGTAATGCTCGCTGTGGGAGGGGGTGTTAGAATTTTAGGAATCCTCCCACTGCTGTATATGGTTTACTTAATGTTCATGTGGGGAATCCAATGCCATTTATTATTTCCAACAATGGCGATACCACCAGTAAGTGGAGGCAGACCAAAGGATGCAAAGGTTCAGTGGATTGATGATCAAGATGGTGTTTCTTGTTCGGAGGGATGGTTCTTCGAAGCTCCTGGTGAAGGAGTTGCCCCAACGGTATTAATATTTCATGGTAATGGTGAATATATAAATGCTTATGTCAGTGTTGCGAGATGGTTCAACGAATTAGGTTATCACGTTCTGCTTCCTGAATATCGAGGTTACGGAAAATCCGTCGGAACGCCTATTGAAAAAGATATTCAATCTGATATGAAGGCCCACATAGATTTATGTGCTTCATCAAACCAACGTTTTGACAAAACACGTTTGGTGTACTACGGGATTTCTGTTGGTGGTGGAATTGCGAGTTCACTCGCTACGGTGACACCAGCGCAGGCTATAATCTTGCAGTCTACTTTTTATTCAATTCCCCGTATTGTAGTTGATGTATGTTGTTTGGTTTTTTTTTGTTGGTTATGAAAAAATATTTGGGGGAAACAAAAAAAAACCACAACAAAATAAAACAGTTTATGATCCCTGAGTTCTTATCACACCTTTTACTTTATAATATCTACGACACATCAAGTAATTTGAAGAAGATTACAGAGAGTGAACCTGTTCCTATATTCTTGGGTCATGGTACAGAGGTATGTTGTAAAAAAAAAAAAGTTGAAAGTTGTCTAGAGAAACCATTCAGATAAGCCTTATATTTTGTTGATCGCAGCTAGTTTTACTGGCGCACAGGGAAATAGATAACATGACATAATAAATAACGGCTCTTAATCTGAATAGTTTCTTCTCCGACTTCGTCGGTGCAACAAAAAAAAAAAAAAAAAAAAAAAACAACAATCCCAACCAGGATACCATTGTACCTTTTGAACATGCTGAACTACTTTCTCAAGAGTTGGGTACTGAGTTATTTCAGAGAAATTGTGATCACAACGATTTCGCATTCGACAGTGAGTACAAACAAAAGCTAATCTCATTCTTGGGATCAGTTGATAGAGTTGCAACCCCATCAGTGAGAGGTACTAAATAACATCCAACACTAATATTTGATGGCTTGCTTTGAATAAAAGAGATAAGGTTCATGACACATAGTCTTATGTCATTCATCAGGGTCGTGGGTGGGGTTTTGTTGTGGTTTTTATTTATCTTTATGATTATGTTAGAAAACTAACTTTAAGTTAAAAAAATAATTACTCCCTCTTCTGTTCTTGTGATGGAGTTAAAAAAGTAGATGTAAATAAGGAGAGAAGTGTCTCTTTGAAGAGTATTATAGAAAATTAATTTTTCATTTTTTTTATGTGTGTTTTTGTTTTGTGACGTTAACATCCTTATCAATATTGTTATTTGATTTTATTTGGTTTTTTTTTTTTTTTTTTTTTTTCGTCTGATGTTCCAGTGCACGCTAATCACGTCCACATAAAAAAAGCTAGTGTTTAAGCAGACAGACAGATGCTGTGTTAGCGCAGCTAGTCTTACCCTTGCTTCCAAACATTTTAGTTGGAAATTTTTTTTTTGTTCGTTTTTTTGATTTCCTCTTTTTGCTTTTCAATATTGTACGTCTTGTTGCAATGCTTTCGTTGTTTCTATTTCTTTTTTTCTTAATCTCAGAAATCAGCTATAAAGTCTGTTGTGCGGCTATTTGAGGTGACTACTTCATAGTAGGTAACGCTTAGTGAAGTGGGCTTCATATAAGATTTATTCATTAGTCGTTACGTTAAAAAACAACTTGCAATTGATTTCTTGTCGAGTGTTTCCGTTGGCTTCACGCCCGGAATGCAAATATTGTGTTGCCTTTTTTTTCCTTATCCTCTTATTCTTTTTTTTTTCTTGGAATCAACGTATTACTGTCTTGGTATTCGTGGTTGTGGTCGGGAAAAAAAAAAAAAAAAAAAAAAAAAAAAAAAACTGAATCATATTTTTTTTTTAAATCTTTTATTTCCGTCTCCTCTTCTCTAATAGAAAGAGACGATCATGATTATAAATAAATAAAATGAAATAAATAAATAATTTTCATTTTTTTTTTTTTTTTTTTTTGTACCGACGTAGTCGGAGAAGAAACTATTCAGATTGAAAGCTGTTATTTCTTATGGTCAAGACTGATTCTTCGGTTTCTGTCTGCGTTCAACGAAATATAAGGCTAATCTAAATGGTTTTTTTTTTCTTTTTTTTTTCTTCTTTCCTCGAATCAAGCAGTTTCTATTTACTACAATGCACTTTAGCAAAGTTATGTGTGTTTTTTTTATCATTTTCTTATACAGAATAGTTTCTTCGTTCTATGTTTTTTTTTTTCTTTTCCTTTCCTTTTTTTTTACTTTATATCTAACAAGCGCAGTTTCAAAGGCCAGAATGAATAAATCAATTACCACTTTATCTAACCTCTCGTTTTAGCCAGTTTTCAAGTTGCTTTATATCTAATAATAGCTGTTTTCTTGGAATACTGAAAACCTGCTTATGCCTGAACGGTGTTTTTTTTTTTTTTTTTTTTTTTTTTTTTTAATTACTTTAATTTAGTTCATTATATTTAGAGTAATCTCCGGGTCTCTTATCGTACGTCTGTGAGAAGTCTCACGGTTAGCGATGTAACCCTGTTACCCTGTTGAGCTTTTCCTGATTTTTGGCTTCCTAGGCTTCGTAAATAAATAAAACTTAATATAGTAATTTCAGTCACCGATGGTGATAACATGCTAGCATCTGGGATGATTATTATTATTATTATTGGCTGAGGGAAGAAGAAAAAAAAAATTCGAGGCAAGACTCACTCATTTTTTGGATAAAAAATCTTATCTCATTGAGAGAATGCAGTGTGTCCTTTTTTTTAATTTGGCTGATAATATTGACTCAGTTCGGATTCGAACTTGACCACGCCGTGTGCGTGTATTTTTTTTTTTTTTTTTTTTTTTTTTAAATCTGTTTTGGTATTTTTGTCTCAGTTTTTTTTCTTTTCCATTAGAGAACAATATTAAGTACATTTTGAGGCTTTACTGGTGGGTTAGTCATTCGGTGTATTGGTATGGCTCTCAATTTCTTTTTTCAAGCCTCACAATCCACACAATAGCTGTGGATTTGAGTTCGGAGAGTTATCTTACATTATAGAGCAAAGATTTCTTTCCCTTCTTTTCTTTTTTTTCCCCCTTTTCCATAACATGAATTCCCTTTATCGGTACACCTTTTTTTATGTAAATCTAGATGACAGAAAAGGCACCATTGGGGAAAGGGTGAAGTGTTTTCTTTTTTTTTTTTTCTTGGTTAAGATCATGTTTGTTTCATCTCTCCCAAAACGTGTAACAAACATGTTAACCTTTTTCTTTGTTTTTTGTTGTTCTTGTTTTTATTACTGATTTCATTTTTTTTTTTTTTTTTTTTTTAAATTGTTTCTTTTCCTATTTCTAGTTAAAGTAACTTCACTATATTAACGCAAGAACCGGTTCAACTACATAATAAAATGCCGAAACGCTCATCAAGCAGCATGCAACGAGTAGTTACAAAAAGATGGCATTATTACTCAGGTAAGAGTTCAGTAGCTGAACTTCGAAAGAGTAAGGTATTTGCTGGTTCAGCAAACCCAGAACTGTCGGTTGAGATTTCGGAGTATTTAGGAACCGAATTGAATCAAATTAAATTAGGTCAGTTTAAAGACGGTGAGAGATCAATAGAGCTTATTGATCAGGTTGAAGGAATGAATTGTTTTATAATTCAATCTGTCTGTAGGAGTACATCAGGAAGTGTGAATGACGCTCTTGTTGAACTCCTTCTCATGATAACAACCATGAAGAGAGCTGGTGCTCTGTCAGTAACAGCAATCATTCCATACTTTGGATATGCTCGTCAGGATCGAAAGACTTCTGCTGGAGTCCCGATTAGTGCTGCAGACATTGCTCATCTTTATTCATCAGTTGGTATCAATAGAGTTCTTTGTATTGATTTACACTGTGGTCAGATACAAGGATTCTTTCCACCAACTGTTACTGTTGATAACTTATCGGCTGGTCCTGTTGGAGCTGCATTTTTTGCGGAAAAGGAACTGAAGCACCCGGTATGTGTTTTTTTTAATCAACTTTTACTGATTTCTTTTTTTGAGTTCTGTTGGTTTCCAGTCTGGACTTGTAATCCCACCGTCTCCCCCAATTGAGAGGAAATAAACAGGCTAACAGGCAATCTTATATCCGTGTTGGAGCAAAAAAAAAAAAAAAAAAAAACAGGTTGTTGTCAGTCCTGATGCTGGAGGTGTAACCCGGGCAAAAGAGTTCCGATCAACATTAGAGAGCATGGGATACGCGGGAAGGACTGGGTTAGCTATGATAATAAAACAGAGATCAGGAGCTTCTGCAATAGAAAGAATGGATCTGGTTGGAGATGTTAAGGGAAGTGATTGTATTCTTGTAGACGATATGACTGATACGTCGGGTACACTTACAGAAGCTGCAAAGAAGTTATCGGAGAATGGAGCTCTTAGAGTGTTTGCTTATTGTACTCATGGAGTTCTATCTAATCCAGCTGCTCAGAGGATTAAGAATTCTGTTCTTGAAGAGCTTGTTATCACGAATACTATTCCACTACCGAGTGAATTCCAATCAGATGAGACGCTTTTAGATAAAGTAACCATCTTGTCGTTGGCTCCTTTACTCGCTGAGTCAATTCGAAGACTCGCAACTAGCCAGTCTCTGCATCACCGCTCCGGAAGTACCCAACACGGAGCCAAATTGTAACATCATAGATTTCACGTATTGATATTTTTTTTCTTTCTTTTTTTTGGAATTTTTTTTTCTTAGGGGTAGCTTTGCCGCAGTTAGCCTGTTTATTTATTAATTGTTTTTGTCTTCCTTCTTTTGAAAACATACTAATGTCAGCAAAAAAAAAAAAAAAAAAGCACGTAAAAAATCCCTTATTTTTTTCTTTTTAGAAACCTACTTACGGTTCGTGCATATAAGACATCATCACCTTTTTTTCTTTTTTGTTGTTGTTCTTTTTTTTCTTCTCTACAAGTTAAAGGTGCGTCATTTAAATAAATTAAAGATAAAATAGTGTTTTTTTTTTTTTTTTTTTTTTTTTTTTTTTTTGTACCCTACAAACCCATTGTTCGATAGAAAGAGAATTGTGTCAGCGTAACTACCTATTCCTTTATTAGGATTTTCTACCGGTTGCGCACAAACAAAATAAAAGCGTGAGTGAGTAAGTAAAAAAGTGATGTTTGCCGATTCCTTTTCCTCTTACCCACTATATAGCAGTAACAACCAGAAAACTAATTATGGTGATCGTGGGTATTGTATTCTTGTAGTTTTTTTTTTTCTTCTTTTTTTTTTGCTAAAAATTGTTTTATTACTTTGTGCGTTTATAAACGTTTTCTTTCCTTATAAAACTTTATATGAAATGTGGCTGGAATAACTTGTCTCTGTTAACGGGTTTTTAGTGTTTTTTGTATACTGTAAGAAATAGTTATACTCTGTAGCCTGATTTTCAGATTTTGTATGCAAAATCCTGATGGCATTTTAGAGGGTAAGGCACACACTCGAGTGGGAGTCAAAAAAAATAAAAAATAAAATGAAACTTTTTTTTCGCGCCGCTATTAATTTTATGAAGAAAAAAAAAAAAAATCATTTTTGTGTTCTTTTCCTTCTTCTTCTATCGCTTTCTTTTTTAGAGTGTTTTTCTATAGATATTGATTTTTTATTTTTAATAAATATTTTTGCAAAAAAAGCAAACAAACGAAGGTAATCAACCAGTTTTTTTAAAATTTTTTTTCACCCCCCGTTCCTTTTTTAAAAGGAGAAGGGAACAATTTGTTATTTGAATTGCAATAAAAAGATTTCCTCAAAACTTTAAGAAGGGCGCTACAGGGGAAGGTTTTTACCCTTCTTCCATCCCACACAATGTTACCAAGCGCACAGAGATGATATTCATTTTCAGTGAATTAAGAAAACGAATATCCGGACCTTCGAAAGTTCATTAAAGAGTTTCTTCGACGAGGATAAAACAAACAAGGTGGTGGGGAGGTATCTACACTGCCACGTTTGTGACGGACGAAGACAAAGTGAACCATGTCGTGGGTAATATCTTACCACATGACTGAGGTTGTCGTGGGATGTGAAAAATGAATGAAAAAAAAAAGATGGAAAGGCGTATCAATTTTAAGCTGTTGTAACAGTAAAAATTGCCTGGAGTGTTCTTAATTCCTGTTTTAACTGTTTTAACGTTTTCGGCTGAGGACATCCATTTATGAAACAAGAAAAAAAAAAAAGAACGAAAAAAAAAAAAAAAAAAAGTGCGTACAGACAAACTTATTCTGTTTCTCTCGCTCTCTTTTCTCCCCTTCATGTTCAACAGCTTTTATTGTCAGAGAAGAGGAAAAAAAAAAAAAAAAAAAAAAATTCATTTTTGGTTTTCCCTTGAGGGGTTACGGCTTCGTGCACGAACAATATTGTTTTTTCTTTTTTTCTTTTTTCCCCTGACTTTCCTGACTCTATGTTGAATGAAAACAAAATTAGAATAAAAATATTAAACACCAAACTGTGATATACAGTTGAGGGACATGTAAAACAGGTGTTGGAAAACTATTTACCAACACAACAACTACGCAGTGCAACTTCGACACAGTTTATTTTTTACCATAGCCATGCGTGGCTTTGCAGTGTTGTGATGCCATATTTTATTAGTTACAACGAACTTCTTCTTTTTAACAGCTTTTACAAAAATAAATAGTCATTAAATTTTAATAACATTCTGTTTTTGTAAAGTTTATTATTATTATTAAAACACAGAAGGTTGACCACAGTCAAACATGAAGCGAGTTGCCTCATCATCGGCTAAGCATAGCCAACAGGCCTTGGCGGAACAGAGAAGAGGATGTCACGATAAGTGGTATGGCCATCTTTTCGAGTTTAACCCTCTGTACGACCATAATGACGAGGACGTACACGAGGCTCACGGAGGAAGAAAGAGAGTTCCAACTGAGGTTGCCTCCGAGTTGAGAAAGCTTCCAAGAGCAGAGTTCATGTCTCTGTGGGAAGTAGATGTTACAAACAGACCAAGATACTGGGGAGTATGTTTTATCATTTTTATATTAATGAGTGTTTGAATATCATCATTTGAATTAACAAAATAAAACACAAAAACAGGACGACAAGAACCCACCAGTCTATGACTTCTGGACCCCATCAGGACTCGAACTGAGAACTGATCGTGAGGCTAACGAGATGACTGTTGCGAGAGCTGAACGTGAAATCCCAGCCTCCGCTACTGAGGAGGATAAGAACGTTCTCATGAACGACATTCACGAAGAAGCTCTTGTTGAACAAGATGATAGAATTCAGAGAGCCCGTAAAGTTAACTGGTTCGCTGAAGGAAACATGTTGGACATCCTTCCAGACCCACTTAGAGAAAGAGTATGTTCAATATGTCCTTCTGTAATCTGAACATTAAAAAAGAGTAAACAACTTACTTTTATAATAAAACAGTTACGTCTCGACATCATGGAAGACCTTCACGCATACGAGAGACAGGAGGTTCGTGGTATCCTCCGTGAGTGGGTTCCAGAGAAGTACAGGTTTGTGGTATTTTTATTTTCGTGAAAAATTTTGTTTTTTGTGCCAAAACAATAAACATCTCCAACTTAATTAATCCAGATTGGACCCTGCACCAGACATGCGTAAGATGGCTATGAAATCACAGAAGCACAGACTTGCATTCCTTGACTCCATCGAAAAGGTTGCAAAGAAGTTTGAAGGAGAGGCATCGTCAAAGGGATACGCTGACAACTTGAAGGCTATTATTGAATACCACAAGAGACAGGTACACCCACTTCCACACATCACCCCAGAGACCGTTAAGGCAAACAACAACATCACTGAATTAGAGCAGTGGTCCCGTGACGTCTTCGCATACAACGGAGACAGCATCATCTATGACATCTGGAACAGAGCAGGTGAGGTCCGTAATGATGACAAGGTAAAGCAATTTTCTGCTCAGCTCAAGTCTGAGTACTGCGACCAGGTCATGGACTTCAACGAGGAAGAGAGAGAATTCTTTGAACTCTTTCAGAAGTGTATCCCTCTCACTGAGAAGGAATTCTTGATGAAGCAGATGGCTGAGAACCCAGTCTTGGAGGAGACTCTAAAGCACTCTTCTGACATTCACATCTTAGAAGAAATTGAGGCTTTCTACAACGAGCACATTGAGGCTGAGAAGAAGATTGTTGACACCCTCGTTGCTGACAACAACCCAACTGATGTTGTTGATGAGCTTCGTGACCTTGCGACAATCAGCAATGCTCACTACATTGGTTCAAGAAAATACAAGACTCTTGCTCATGAGCTTACTCTTCTAGCTGACAAGCACCCAGAAGAGTACTCTGCATTCCTTGAGAAGATTCAGGCTATGGGTAACCACCACGCTCAGCCAAACGCACCATTTGCTGCTCGTGTTCAGTTGGGAGTAAGACTCTTCAACTCCCTCACTCAGATCTCCGACCATCTCGGATACGATGAGATGTAAACATGCCTCACTGTGGTCACTTATACGCCCTATCGTGGGTATTAGATTATGGTAGGTGAGTGAGTGAATAAGAAAAAAAAAAAAAAAAAAAAAAAAAAAAAAAATTCTCTTTTTTTTTAAAACAAAAAAAATGAAAAAAAAAAGAATAAAAAAAATCTTATTAATGCCTTATGTTATTCGGTCTCTTTTCGCTTTTTTCTTTTTCTTTTTCTTTTTCTGTTTTTTCTGTTTTTTTTTTTTTTTTTTTTTGGGGCTGTTTAGGATGTGAGAGGATTATTTTTTTCAAAGTCAACCTGTTTCTGAAATTACTCTACTTGTGGGTACAGGATGACCTTGTGATCCTCAAGGAGTTCCTCCTTGCAGTGGGTTGTTTATTTTTAGTTCTTCTCTTCTCATTTTTTTATCGTCGACAGTGTTTTTTTTCTCTTCTTCTCCGTTTTTTTATTCCCATTTTCTATTTTTTTTTTTCAAACATCAATTTCTTAAGTGTAGTATTTGTTATTCTATTTGTTTTTTGTGTTTATTTTCTCTTTGGGTCGCTTATAGTGTTTTTTTTATGGGCAAAGCATGGATGCCGCCTTAAAAAAAGAAAAGGGGAATAAAATTAAAAAAAAAATCGAGAGGGGAGGAGAAAAACTAAAAGGAAAAAAAAAAAAAAAAATGAAATGAAAAAGGAAATTTATAAGCACGAAGGAAACAGAAAAAAGAAGATGAAAAAAGATGTCGTCAAAACCCAATCACGGGAAGTTCACACATGGCTGAACACATTTATTACTTTAACCCCCTTCTTATACATTTTATGAGAGGGTGAACAACCACGAAATGGCATTTTTTTTCTCTTCTTTTTTTTTTATTCCCTTTTAGTTTTTCTTTTTTTTAAACTTTTGGTCTGAGTCACTTTAGTGGGCATTCCCCACTTTCAAAATAGCAACCACACTTTAATGAATTTGTTTTCTTTTTACAGGATGTGATTGCAATATGATCGAGCTATGATTTCCTCCAAAGTGAGTTCTTATCGTTTATTCACATGCGAACAATTCGTTCCTTGTCATTGGTATTAGTGTTTTATTTCAGTATTTTTGTATCCTTAGAGAAAAAAAAAAAAAAAACTTTTATAAAGATGCAGGCACTTCTCGATTTGGACTTCAAAGTGTCCTCAAAGATTTATCAATCTTGTTCCATATCACACAAAGTGTGGCATTTTGTTGGGTACACTGGTGAAGGTTACTTTTGGGTGATTGGTTCAATCCCTATTGCAATGTACATGAGGAGTATTGGAAGCACCGTTGGAGAGTTGCTTTGGGCAAACGTTTTTCTAATTAACGTAATTGATTTGGTTTTTATAGCGGTGAGTAAGTTCACATTTAAGAGGCCAAGACCAATGTACGAACAGTCAAACAAAACAGCGACGTATGTGTATTTATTATTGATTATTAAAACATTTCATTTTGTGAAGTTATGTATCTCCGAACACAAAAACAAAAAAAACAGATTCATTGGGCCCGATGTGCACAGTTTCCCATCAGGTCACACTAGTCGAGCCTGGGCTGTTGCCTACATTTTCTGTCAGTATCTCAGTGGCCCTGCTGTGTGCCCACTTGCTCTGCTTATGGCCTTCGCAAACAGTTTCAGTCGAATCCTTCTTGGAAGACACTACCTTGGAGATATCATCGGAGGATGTGCTCTTGCTGCCTTAACTGTTGGTACTTACAAAATGATCGGACCTGTCAACTCAGTTTCCGAGTTGATTCCTGGAAATAGCAACTTCTTGCTCTCAAGAATGTTGTTTTAGATTTACCTTCATCATACTATCTGTTCTCTAACTCGTTGATATATTTCACTTTCTTACTACAGAAGATTGATGAACCTAGCAATGCAGTAGTGAGTTTTTTTCTTGTTTTATTATTAGGCAACAGCCTTAGTGCTATGTTGGATATCACTGAGTCTATGTGAGTATTGAATGTGTTTTACTACAACTGAAGGTTGTGAAAAGCAATTTGAGAATTCCTCCATGTTGTGGTCATGACTGATATGTGGAAAAAAAAAAAAAAAAGGAGAAAAAAAAAAAAGTCTCAGTTAGTGAGATACAAGAAAAAAAAAAAAAAAAAAAAAAAACAACAACAACAACGATAAAGTAACTGAGTCATACTTCGTTATACTGTCTGATTTAACTCAGGATAGACCATATACTCAAACTGGGAAAATTTTTTTCCCCCCCAGTTTTTTTTTATTTTTTTTTTAAAAAAACTTATTGAAACACTGTCTTAGGCGAGTGACGTGCAGATCGTTTTATCTAAAATTTGCTTTCCCCTCAGTTGGGGATAAATTATTATTTAGTTGTGTTTTTATACAAAATATGACTCCATGATCAACCCCTCTGTTAATTGTATCCGAATGCTATGTTAAAAAAACTAGTCATGAAGGGTACCAACCTGTGAGATACTTTGTACAAGCGAGTGTTTTTGGTTTACTTATGGTTTTGAGGATGCTGTGTCTGTCTTGTCCTAGCGTGTGCGTGTAAAAAAAAAAAAAAAAAAAAAGCTTCTACTTTTCGCAGTAGTAGTTCAAGGAAAATCGGACATTAAAAGGTCCGTTAGGAGAAGTTGTTTAGATAATCTCAAAATCTATCTTCTTCTGCTATCTATTTTCTTTGCGAGCGTTTCTTCATCCGTGAGATCAAGGCAAAACAACCTTTTCTTTTTGTGGTTTAAGTAGTTGTCATTTAGTGGTTAATAATTCTTTCTTACAGAAAAAAAAAAAAAACCCCTACACACCTCACAAACAACAAGAAAAAAAAAAAAAAAAAAAAATGGGAATCATAGCCATTTGTGATATCGCTGTCACCATGACCAGCATTGTCGTGCAATTAGAACTCGAGCAGATCGGTACCTACACTTCTGTGACCTGTGCAGCGTTTGAGCCAGGCATGCCAGTGGTTGACCCAGACACAACAGCTTCGTTTGTTGAAGATGAGATAGCTGGGGAGTTTGTGGGCGTGAATTTTGTAACGATGCCCATAATAACGGAGGATTATTTAGGGAATCCTCTTTTACCAAGTCACACCTATAACATTCACTGTTTGGTTCTCGAAATCTTTCAAATGGTGGACACACGTAGACATATAATCGCTACTGAAATCACAACCAACGACGCTACGTGTACGTCTGGTGTGACTCTCATTAACCCAACTACGGGAGCTCGTAATGAACTGATATCGACTGAGAGAATTACTGATTCTGCTTTAGATCTTGGGCACACAAAATATTTCAGCTTTCCTCACAATGTTCACGGTTTGAATGTTTTTGAATTCCCACGTCCACTTCCAGGAAACACTCAAATTGAGATTACTTGCTGTGAGTTCGAAGAATGTGTCTTTTGGCTTTCACTGTACAAGTGCAAACACTGCACTGGAGAGAGACCACTCGGTCTGAGTCACGAACTTACTGTCAGAGGATGGGACAGTGGAGTTTGCTCTCCAAAATTCGACAACGGACATTCCACGACTGCTTTCCACAAAAGCTACAACGCAAACGGAGGAAAGATCGTTGAGACTATCCACTCGCAATACGATGAAATTGCCGTCATGTTCGGAATTGAAGGAGCTGTTCGTGATCCGTGGTGCTTCAAAAGTCATGGACCACACTCTGCTGGAGCAAATTGCGGCGAGAAGTGTCCTCCGGAATTCTCCACTCCGTAGAACCTGAATAGTGAAGGAAAAAAAAAAAAAAAGAACCATCAAACAAACAAAAAAAAAATTAAAAAAAAAATTATGATAATAATAAGAAACAACCAGTCTCGACTGATAGTTTACTTTTTTTTTTTTTTTTTTTTTTTTTCCATTTATTCTAAAAAACTATTGCGTCACCCTTCATTGGGTCGACTTATTATGTTGGCTACATGTTTAAATTTAAGAAAAAATAAAATAAAATAAAAATAAAATATGCACACCTGAAAAAAAAGTATGACGAAAAAAAAAAAAAAAAAAAAAAATAAAACAAACAAAACAAAACAAAACAGTTTAAAAAAAAGGAAAAAGAAAATATTATTATTAAAATTGAGAAGGATTTTCTTCCTTTTTTTTTAATTTTATTTAGAGGTTTTCATTAGTAATTTCATGCTAAGCACTCTTCTGTTGTCACTCAAGTATTGACTTGGTTACGTTGACTTCTAGAGTCAACGTTATCGTTCAACCGATTAAAAGCTTGAGAACAGCTTTTGATTTCCCTCTTGTTGTGAATGATGCTTCTTGCGATTTAGTAATTCGTACAATGGGTTGTATTTTTTTTCCCCCTTCCTCATTCTTCCCAAAAAAAAAAAAAACCCTGTCTTCCCTTCTTTGTGGGAATTTTTTAGTTTAGTAATTTTCCCCCGTCTCTCACGCATTGAAAAAAAAAAAAAAAACTTTTTTTTCTTTTAAACAACATACACGATTCGCTCGTTTACGTGGAATAACAACTGTTTTAACGAGCCATTACTTGGCTTGGATCGTGTTATTGCGGGTTTTCCCTGTGAATCTGGTTTTTTTACGAAAATATCAAAAAAAAAAAAAAAAAAGGTCAAATCAGAGGTATCAACGTTTTTATTTCTCTTGCTCTCTCTCTCTTTTTTTTTTCTTTTTTTATAAAAAAAAAAAGGGGGGGAGCGAGTGAGAGAGAGAGAAAAACGATTGCCTGCGGCTCAGTTTAAAAAAAAAATAATAAACCATATGATGAGAATACAGGTATTCTGTAGTTCTTGTTCTTTTATGTACCTTCAAGTAATTTTGGTAATCGTCTCTCCTCCTTCGACGACTTCCTCATCAGCGTACTTAATAGGTGAGGGAGTATGAGAATGTATAGGGGGAGTAGGTTCCAAAGTAGTTGCAGTATTGGTTCAGTTGACTGACTGGTAGTTTTATGTGCCACTTTTAGCATCAATCGGTGCTTGCCTAAAACTATTAAAAAGAAGAGAGGTCAGTTATATTATGAATTTTTTTTTCTCTTTTTTTTTTTTTTTGAGTCTGATTTTCTTTTATGTTTGCGTGCTTTTGCACAAAAAACATGAACGCTTTTTTTTTTTTAATTTTTTTTTTTAGCTGTGGTCTCGGATACCCAGTGCGACCTATCCCCCCTGTTGTTTTATTTTTTATGTTATCAGCTTCGAGGGAGGACATCTTTTTTTCTTTTTTCTTTTTTTTTGCGAATCTTTTATAACATGCTTTTAAAAAAAAAAAAAAAAAAAACTGCAAATTTGGAATGAGAAAATACTTCTTGTCTGAAAAGAAATAGATTGACGTCTATTGAGGAGCATTTTGAGTCTTTTTTGCAGTTTTTTCTAAAAAAAAAAACACACGATTTTTACAAGGACACATTAATACCTGCAATGTCAATTGATGTCGCCAAAGAAACCCTTCAATACTACTTCCCGAGCGACCCCACAGTGACTTTCTCAGTCCTTTATGTGTCAAAGAAAATCTTTTTTTCCCTTTTTCAAGTTTCATTTTTTTTGTGTTTTTAAAAAAAAAAAGCTTCTTGTTCGTAACAGGTTTGTGGTTGCGTCAGGAATGGCAGTTTGGTGGGAAAAATCTTTAAATTTCTTTCTTTTTTTTTTTTTTTTTTTTTTTTTTTTGTTTTCTTTTTTTCTCTTTTTTTTTTTTATATTCTTTATATGAGGCTTTTCTCTTTCCATCAGCTGTCTATTTTCAACTGATGAGCAACTCGCATTTCCCTGGCTTGCTTCCTGTCCGTGTAGCACTCGTAAAACGGGTCCATTGCAGTGTAGTATCGAAGGAATGTGAAAAAAAAGGATTTGAGAAGGCTGCAATGATGCGGCTATAGTCTTCTACTTTATTAAAGTATTGGAGTGTCTTATTATAAAGATCTTTTTGAATAATTATATAAAAAAAAAAAGAAGAATAGAGACGGATCCCACGCTGCCGTGTGTACTCTCTTGCGTGCGGTTGGGTTGACTTGTGCATAGTCACTCACTGCTTCCTGGGGCTCAATTACAGCATTGGTTTGCTGACTGAGTCACAGAACTCTCGTTTAATAAGTTGCGAATAAAAAAGATGTCTTTTTTTTTTTGTTTTTTTGAATTTCCTCTAGAGCTGTTTTTTTCCCCCCCCCTTTTTTTTTCTTTTCGCGTACATTAAACCCTCTTCATTTTCTTTTTTTTTTTTTTAAATGCCTGCACTTTCTTTCATTCGATCTTTTTTTTTCTTTCTCCCTTTTCTGCATAGAGAGCCTTATGCAAGACGAGTTCATCTCAGTAGTCAAGGGTTTGGGCTACGTTCATCGCTTTATAGTTGCAAGTCTGATCATGAGTGCACTCGCGTAGCTCATCTTGAAAAGTCTTTTGTAATATTAACAATAGCGGAATTGAACTTGCTCCTCACATTGCATTTTTTCCCTCCCGTTTTTTATTTTCCCGAATAATTACACCATGATGAAGTGCTTTCCGTCGAAATGCTTCTTTCAAAAAAAAAAAAAAAAAAGGGGACAAAACAAAATGGGATAATCTCCTCTCTCTCTCTCCCCGAGCCGTGCGAAACATATTTTTCTTGTGTATTAACTTTCGAAGGGGAAAAAAAAAAAAAAAAAAAAAAAAAAAAAAGGAAAAAAAATGAAGTGAGGGGAAAAAGAAGATTTAAAACTTCTTTTTTTTTTCGCTCCTCTCTCTTTTTTTCCCCCTCATCAAGCAGCAGCATTATGAGGTTTATCTTTATACCCTTCAGTCAGCATCTTTTTTCATTCAGAAGACCAACGACTTGCTTCAACGCTTGAAAGATTAATTGAACTAGCAGTGATTATTCCAGGTAGCATTTCCTTTTTCTTTACTCTTTATGACTGCGTAAGCGAAACTTGCGAATTATCTGGTTGCATGTTTTTTTCTTTTTTTTTTAAATAAAAAAGATACTTGCAACTATTGACGCAATGCTGCTGATGATGCTAACGCAGAATAGGTTCAAACAGGTATCCCGTTTGTACTTTCTTGTTAGGTACTCCGCTTTTACCCCTTTTCCCTCAATTCTCTAAATAGGGGGGAATCAATTTTTTTTACATTTTTTTTTTTTTTCCTTCTTTTCTTTTTTTTTTTTTTTTGCAGTAAACTAATATTATTACAAAAAGAAAGAAAGAAAAAAAAAAAGAAAACGTAAAGTAAGCCCCGATTTTTCTTACTTTGCGTTTGTTGATTTCACTTACGTTAAAAAGGTAAACTATTGGAAGGAAAAAACACAAACAAAAAAAAAAAAAAAAAAGTATTCGAAAAGGTGTTTCTGCTTTTCCTTCATATTACATTATGCACCTTTTTTTTTTTTTTTTTAGAAAAAAAATTTGCGGGTTTTTTTCTTTACTTACAAATATGCAGTGCTTCTGACGTGCGGTTGACATATGAGTGCCTTGTGAAGGCCTCCCAATGCCAGCTCTCCACCGGGTTCTGCACAGCAAGTACGCAATGCAACCGAAGGGTTAAGCAGCTTGATATTATAACTAACAAAGAAAAAAGAATGAAAAAATATCTACAACATACTTTATGCATGAAACAAGCTACCTCTCTTCTTCCAGTTCTCCCGTTTAAATACCTTAGGAAGTTGCGGGATTTAAGAATTATAATGGGGGGTTACATGAAGGGCGCTGCTTTTGAAAAAAAATGATTAAAAAAAAATAACATCAGCAAATAAGGCTATTGACAGACGTGATGACCCCCTTGGAGGAGGAGACAAAATTTTAAAAAAAATTAAATGAGGAAGAACTAGAGTCAGAAAGAAGACCAAATCGTCTACTGTGTTGGGCTGATCTTTGCCAGATCGCGAATAACGTTTACTGGCAACATACATTCTCTCATCCATTTTCATTTCCCTTTTTTTTTTTTTTTTTCATTCCCCACTCTTTTTATTTTTTATTAGTTTACAACGAAGGAAAAGAAAAAAAAAAAAAAACCTGCCTCTCACCGTGTATTTGGCTCTTCCAACTGTATTTAGCTCTTATCCTCCGTTTACGAGCAAAATAAACACAGCAGGAAAAAAAAGAAAAAAAAAAAAAAAAAAAAGGGCTGTTATAGTACAAACAACGTGACATGTGGATGGCACGAAGCGAAGCCTCTGGTTCCCCATTTTTTTTATTCAAATCTCTTTAATGGTGTCGCTTGGAAGGGAGCCGAATGTTTTTTTTTTTTTTTTTTTTTGTTTTTTTTTTTTAAATAATTCTAGTAATTAATACAACTACATCTTCCAATCAGTCACACAGATGATATCAAGTCTACTCACGCGTTATTCTGGTTATCATTAAGTGTCTTTCACTTTTTTTTTTTAAGCATAAAAACAGCCAACAATGTCTCTCCGAGGTTACAATCGTCTGGTTAAGGAAGGAACTGTTTTTTTACTATGCGACGTCCAAGAAAGGTTCAGGAGTACTATTTATAAAATGGATCATGTGATCCAGACAAGTAAATTATTAGTAGACTCTTCTAAGATATTATCCATTCCGTGTATTGTAACTGAGCAATATCCTAAAGCGTTATTGCGAACGGTAGAAGAGATCGACGTCACAGGGCTGAAAGTGTTCGAAAAAACAAAATTTTCGATGCTAACCAACGAGGTTAAGGATTACCTGGACAGCTTAAACAGAAAGACAGCAGTTATATTCGGCATAGAGTCTCATGTTTGTTTATATCAAACATGCCTCGAACTCCTTGAGAATGACTGGCATGTCCACGTTGTAGCTGACGGTGTCTCTTCTTCCAAACAACTTAATAGGGAAATTGCTCTTCGTCAATTAGAGCAAGCCTCGAACAAGCTCCACATCACAACTGCAGAATGTGTTTTATTTGATTTGATGAAAGACAGTAAGTCTGAGGGATTCAAAGAAGTCTCTAACCTCGTGAAGCAACAAAATGAAATTCTCTCGAAAATCAGCACCCTGTAGAGGCTGATGAACCGACGTTTATTGGAAATGAAAGAAGAATTGACAAACATGGATGTTTTTATAGAAATTTAGAAATGAAAGAAGAATTGACAAACATGGGGTTTTTTTTTGTAAGATTTATCTATCTTTGGCAGGAGTGAAAAAGGGTGATCGCGCGTCGTGTTAGTAAAGTATTTTGTTTTTTTCCATCCAGAGAAGTTGTTCCCCGAACAGAGGAAAATAAAATATTTTGGTAATTACAGTTTGTTAATATGAAGTAACACGACTGCTTGGCACCCAATATAAGTAATTTTCACGAACACGAACGATAAATTTTTTTCGTCGGCGGAAAAAATGAATCCACCGGGAATCGAACCGAGGCTTAATTTATTAATTCCATAGGGGAACCCAAGAAACTAAAAAATGCGAGACACTGAACCCCCGTACGAGTTACTTGTTGGTATGGAAGTAGAGATGCACGGTATAGTTGGGAATCCGATTATGAACGGTCTTCGGGGGAGGATAATCGACGCCCAAGATGGTGATGATTACATGGTCTTATGCAATGATGATGTTGGTGTTGTTGCAAGAGATAATTTACAACCAGTTCCGTGTTCCCATTGCGGCGCAGACTTACAGGCAATGAGATCATTGCTGCACACAGAGAAAATGAGAAATGAACAACTAAACGAAGACGTTGAGACGCTACGACTCGTTGCTGATGCTCATGATTCCGACGCTGAAGCTCTACGCGCATACGTCAATGAGCTCGAAAATAAATTAAACATCGCAGAATCAGCTTCAGTCAGACAATCACTCTCAATAGAGCAACGTGTTAATGATTTATTAAAATCTAAAATAGAGGAAGCTATATCAAACCTAAACGAAACCGTTACTTCTGATGTTGAGAATGAACTTTCTGAAACCCGAGACAAACTATTCGATGCTGAGTTGAAAGTTGCAATTCCCACTAAAAAACTTGAGGCATGCAACGAGTCATCTCGCTCCGCGTACTTGGCACTCAGAACTCTGTATGACGCTCTGTGTGGAGCTCATGGTACAACAAGTAGCTATATTGGTAGTAGTAAAGGATATTCATCAACAGACCCGACTCCTGAATTTATATTAGCGGTTCAGAAGAAGAGACTAAGTGACGTATCAAAGAACTTAACGGAAGCTATTCGACATACGGAAAGTTGCTATGATTGGATTTCGTTAACACACGAACACAGTGGAGGAGCTCGCCCGGCTGGATTACCAACAGCGCCCTCATCACTTCCACAAATAGCGTTTGGACCTATTATTGACGATAAAGTTGATGAGGAAGGCAAAGGCGAGACGATTCCACAAAATCTTAGAAGCACTTCTATGCAGAGATACATGGGAACTGAGACGGAACTACGTGCAGAACCATTCCGAGGTAAAACCCACATGATAAGTATCTGTCTTGATTATAAAGGAACACAATCTCCTTTAAATTGTACCGTAGATGGAAATCGATTAACGGACTTAGCATCTC
Organism: Flectonema sp. DT1601; assembly: GCA_964019425.1. Lineage (NCBI taxonomy): Eukaryota > Euglenozoa > Diplonemea > Diplonemida > Diplonemidae > Flectonema > Flectonema sp. DT1601. The sequence continues at coordinate 124,007 of OZ025817.1, read as the reverse complement.
ATTCTGGTGTCAGAGATATTGTAAAGCTATATGATGACAAGTCTACTGAATTATGGCCAAGTATTAAGAACGTAACACAAACACTAAAAGAAATGGGATCAAGATGTTCTAAAGGTGACTATCTAGTTGTTCATTATTCAGGTCATGGTGGAACTACTGAGGACTTAGATGGTGATGAAGAATCTGGGTTCGATCAAACGCTCTGTTTGAGAAAAGAATCTGGAGAGATGGAAGACTTCATCGACGATGATTTATCAATGCTACTCGCTACGGTAGCTGATCCATCAGTTGCTGTGTTCTTCATCGCTGATGCATGTCATTCTGGTACGATTCTTGACCTTGGTAAAGATGATCTCTGGGAAGGTGATCGAAAAGTGATATCACTGTCGGGGTGTCAGGACGCTCAGTGTTCATCTGACACGGGTGATGGTGGCGCCATGACTAATGCGCTCTTAAAAATATTAAAATCAACGATGTGTAAGAATCTTCGCAAAAAACGAAAAGCTACAGTCCAATGGGTCTTTAACAGAATGGTTGAAACTATTAAACAACCTGACGAAACTCGTTATGATGAGGACCCTGACGACGCACCCTGGCCTGACGATATCGAACCTGAAATAGACGACGATGTCTCTGATACGAATTACATGGACATTCTACAAGCAGCTGTTTATGGTATTGATCCTGGTCAGGACATCTGTCTCAGTTGGTGCTCAGGATGTGATCCAACTACAACAGCTTTTCCATTCTAAAATTTCCCCCAACTAGCCCTCAGTAGAAATCTGTTCAGATTTTTCTGTTTTTGGTGTGCCATTCGCACCAACCTACTCGTTATTGTATTGTAGTATTTTTTTTTTTTTTTTTTTTTTTGTGCAATTTGTTTGGGAAAACCTCTGACAAAAATAGTTTGCGAAATCGTCAACTCCCGACAAAAAAAAGTTGTCCACCAGGACTCGAACTTGGCTCGAAATTTTGGCTTGCGGCGAATTTTTTGTTAAGGCTTCGGGAGCTTGCGTCCGCCAAAATTGTCCCTTTGACAATGTTTTGGTCACATTTCATTACGAAAAAGAGAAAAAAAGGATGTCACGGGGTTCGAACCCGAGACTTCAGTCATGATTCGGCGGTACCAGTAACCCACCGAAGCTCCGAAAATTTAGAATTTTCTTCTGTCATGTTGGGTTGTTTTGAGTGGTAAAATTTTTTATGATGAGTTGGCGATTTCGCAAACTATTTTTGTGGAATTAGGCGTTTTCCCTTGTTTGTTTTAATAACTAAAAAAAAAAAAATTCCTTTCAAAACAAAAATAGACACAACACAAAAAAATGACTTCAAAATTTCCGTACCCTCTAAACAGCAGTGGTTCAGTGAAGGGTTTCTGTGGAATTAGTCAGCTTATGGATGACCAGAAGAAGACACTGACAATGTTTCGAAAGTGCTCTGAGAAGAATGAATGGAACACGATGCATAAAAACCACTATGACTGGTGGATGTTTCCAATTGATGAACATGCGAGCACGATGAATAAATATGTAATATCACCAAGAGATGCAACAAGGATACGTGACAACCCAGATCACATATCACAATTCAGAGAAGGTGTTGAAATTCTAATGCGGGGTTGGGGATGGGATGTAAAAAACGAATCCTTAATAGAATCCCCTGCTACCTCCAAAGGTCAAAAATTCACAGGATATGCTGTCCGTCTCTGGAAAGCTGGTCGATGCATGCAAATCCTTCAACAGGATGATTACTTTAAGTCTTTATTAAAGTTTGCAAGACTTTCTCAAGAAAAAGGTCACTCACTTCGATTCTCTTCATCTTGTAAAAAGAATGCTGAATGTATTAGTCTTTGGTTAGATAAACCTGTGTATTCAGTTAGTGATATTGAAGAATGATTTACTGGCAGTCAACATTATTTCTGACTTGGTCTTAGCACCCCTAGCCTTTGTTGAGACCCACATCGTTTAACTGTTTTTTTTTTTTCGATTTTTACGAATTTCTAATTTAAAACTTTTTTTATTATTTTAACAAAAAGTAACATCATTACATGAGTATTCTAACTGTAAACGGACCAGTTGAAGTAAAGGAAAGTTTTTGGTATCTAAATGGTGAATTCTTACTGCACGATCACACCGAGGAAGGTGACAGTATTGGTGTTGGAAATATCACATTTAAAGAACTTCAGCACCTCCGAGAACACCCGAGAAGTAGAGCAGACAATATGAGGTATTCCTTAAGTGATATGGTTATGTTAAAAAGTGATATCGAAGAGATAGATGACGTTGAAAATTGTGTTCTAGTCGACTTGTCTCCTAACCACACTTCAAAAGATCTCGCAGCTCTACAAACATTATCAACGCAGACAGGAGTTCATATTGTTGTGTCTGCTGGAGGGTGTTTACAAAAATTATTATCCGTGAAAACAGTTTTTGAACCGACATTCAATTTTGATGTTGAGAATTTTGGTTGTATTAGTTGTGGATTAGCATCGATTGAAAATATAAATTGGGAGCACCAACAGTCTTATTTAAAACTCTGTTTGGAGGCTTCAACAACTCACAGCAGAGGGATAGTTCCTATAAATATTATATTACCGTGTCAAAGTGAATTGTTATTCAAAAATTGTTTGGAAACCCTTTCTGAATGGAAGCGATCACTCGATTCTTTTCCAACAATAATATTTCACGGGATCTCATTACCGATATTCTTCAACACACCAACTCCTGACTTCTGTCTCATCAGCTGTGATTACTTCGCATGGGGAGGATTATTACTGTCTGGAAATAGACACCCTTTTGGGTATGAGACTACTTCACTGAATGAGATGAAAACAATTATATTTAATAATCTTGATAAAGTTGTTTTTGGTACTCTTCATTGTATGAAGATGTGTGGAACTTCGTGGGGTGGTCCTGGCAGATCTGCGATGTTGAGATCGCTTAAGATGAATGGAATTAGTTTACCGAAATCATTAGTTTATGGTTTCCTCGCTTGGTATTCACCTCCTCCTCTGAAGGAAGTTGAGATCGTGTATTGGAAATGTGATAACTGTAAGAAATCTTTTGAGGAAGTCACTCCCGATGACAGTTTCCGAAAATACACTTTTCGTTATTGTTCTACAAAATGTATGAGAGAACACGTCCCGACTCAAGCAGATCCTGAAAAGGATCGACAGCAACAAAAGAAACGTCCCATGGGAAGCGGTCTAGGCAGTTGGGGTGTTGCGGTACCTCGTTAGTACATTCATTTCGATTGTTTTTCGAATTTTATGTTCAATTTTGTTATGTTGTTTCTTTTATCAGTTGATACTAATACAAAAAAAAAACAACAACAACAATAATGTCTGGTCGGATTGCCTTCACTGGTGCTATTTTATGTTCTGGGTGCTGCATACTTCAGCTTGTATTAAATTTTTTAGCACTTGGTTGCGCTGGTTTTTCAGTAGTAGTTGAACCCTATCGTATGTACGCTGTGCCTCTGACGATAGCATCAGCGATGTACTTGTTCGCATCTGACAATGGATCCCTTCCCGTGAGAGTTTGCAAAGTTGTTTTCATAATTTCACTCGCACTGTTTCCTGAAATGCTCAATTCATACAACGATTCGAACACAGAACTGTCGTCATCGACGACGTCTTTACAGCAATTACATTCATATCACTTTACAGTACCTGATATGGGATGTGAAGCCTGCCGGTATTCAGTTATCTCTTCCCTTAATTCTATCGAGGGTGTCACATCTGTGGATGTCGACCTATCTACGAAATATGTTAAAGTCTGGTCAGAACAAGGAAAATCACCCGAGCTGTGGTCAACAATTGTAAATGACTTACGAAAGGCTGGTTTTGAACCTGGAGAAGAAAGTGTTTGAAGGGGTTACAAAAAAAAAATTGTAATTTTGCCTTCCGACTATCACTGGGTCCTGGCGGTGGAACAAGTTATTAGTTTTTATTCTTTTTCTGGTAATTCGGTTCGTTTGCAATTTTTTTTTTTTTTTTTTTTTTTTTTAAAATTTACTTTCAATTGCCATCGTAGATAGTGAAAAAACACACAAAAAAATTTTCGGCTTGTTTTTTATTTAAATTCTGCACCAGAGTGGCACTGGTGAGTGCACAAAAAAAAACAAAAAAAACAAAAAAATAATAATATGGAGGTATCCCTCCCTCCTGAACTTAATAATTACCAGTTGGTAGATCCGTCAACACTATTAGGAAAGGGAAGCTATGGTTGTGTAGCAGCCGCAATTGACAAACGAAGAGGAGAAAAGGTGGCGATTAAGATAATGGTTAATGGAGCTCAGAGAAATATTCATGGATCAACTGTGAGAGAGATAACAATTTTAAAAGGGTTGCGACATCCGAATATAACAAAAGTTGTGCAAACATATGTTGGAACAAGCAACACGTATCTCATCGTAGAGAGGTGTGATATGGATTTAGAAAAATTATTACAAATGCGACGAGGTGTTCCCATTGATGAGAAATTTCAAAAGATTGTTATGGAACAACTGCTACAGGGACTTGCCTACATACATTCTGAAATGATCGTTCACAGGGATGTTAAACCACAGAATGTTTTGGTATCTTCAAACAGCAAAGGAAAAGGAAACATAAAAATATGTGATTTCGGAATGGGGCGGCGACTTGAAATTCCCCTTCGAGAAACAACACGTGAAGTCTGTACTCTGCCTTACCGTGCTCCTGAAATCATATTATCGAAGAGGGTTTATGCAGATACTCCGGTCGATATTTGGGGTGTCGCAGCTATTTTCTTACAGCTCACTGCTTTACGACCAGTTTTTTCGTGTGGTGCCACAGAAGTTGAAGTTCTGCTTGAAATCTTTAAATTAAAAGGAACACCAACTCCAACAACGTGGCCTTCGATGAACGAGTACGATCTGCTACAAAATCCATGGCCGAAATTCCCTCCAAAACAAATCTCAGTTGCCTATCCGAGTTTTCCAAAAGAAGCCCTTCCTCTTTTGGAAGGACTGCTTCACTATGACCCTAACCTTCGCATGACTGCTGATCAGGCGTTACAACACCCTTGGTTTGCAGACCAGTCGTGAATTTGATTTTAAAAAAAAAAAAAAAAAATAGAATCTATTTAGGTTGTCGTTGTTTTATATCTCTACTGGTTGATGAAAAAAGAACAAAGGAAAAAAAAAAAAAAAAAGAGTGAGCTTTTTTTTTTTGTAACGTTCGTAACTCACTTTACGTACGTCTGGAAGCAAACAAACAAAATATTTTTTACGTCAAAAACGTAATTGGTTTTTTTTTCTTCTTTTTTTTTTCTCTATTTTTTTTTTCCTTCCCTCTTCTTCAGAGGAAAGAATAACAGCTGCTTTTGCATTCCTACTTTTGTATTATTTTTGATAAGGACAGTCCTGGTGTCTGAAACGGATGACAATTTGTCTATTCAAGTGAAGAATTTTTCTGCTTCCCTTTTTGTATTAAATTACCCCCTGCTTTAGAATTAACTACCCCCCTGCCTACTAAGATGTGTGAAATAGCTGCGAGGTATCAAATACAAAAATTACAAGCAGCAAGAGCAGAGGTACAGAAATGTAAACAGGAAGCCCTGCACGATGCGGAGGATCGTTTGAAAATAGCGAAGAAGGATTTGAAAAATGAAGAAAGTTCAATGCCGTGTAGCTATGATAAACAATCAACATTGAAATATAGGAGAGTGTGGAAGTGTATTGAAGATGTTAGACTTATTGAAGAACAGGTTAAGGACCTCAGTGATGCTCAATATTCGAATGTGAAATCCTCACCAAAATCAACTTGTCTTTCAACAACTACATCACCTGTATTTAGTATCGTTCAAGGTGGTGGTTTAAATTGTCAAAACTTCTTCGCTAAAATATCGCAGCCGTGGAGGAGATTAAAACCTCCTCAAGTGATCCTTCCGAGACCTCAACTCCCATCAGTCAGTGAAACGGTTACACTTTTATCTGATAAGAAAATAATAACTTCTTTAACATCTGAATTGGCACATCCTCTCAGTAGCATTGAGTCGTTGTATGAACATCCTGAATTAGAAAACCTTGTTCGGGAAGTGATATCAATCTCGGAAGGACCGCTTCACATTCTGGAAGGAAATCCCTCTTGTGGGAAGACAACTCTAGTAGTTCAATCTGTTGTGAAGATTTCTGATAAAAAAATATTCTCTGGAGGTCTATTTATGATAGACGCTGATGAGCCTAACAGCGATCCGATTATGAAAATGGGAAAATTGATTTCTGGAGAACTACCAAAACAAGTTGTGAAGTCAGTTTTAAGAAAGATGTTATCAGAGTCATGCACACCAGTTCTACTTGTGTTTGATGGTGTTCATGATAGAGAATCTGTGTTTGAAATAGCGGAACTGCTACCTGTGAAAGGGAAGCATCTTTCACCCTCAAAGATAATAATATCAACCTCTGTGGGGCTTATGCCTGTTCCGATTGGATCTCAAATTCACAGCGTGGCTATTGATAGCGTCCAACCAGAGAAAATATTTAACACACAACCCGCTACCACAGCAGTTTCGACATCAGCTGCGGCAGTTACTGAAATCGCATCTGCGATAACGTCAGGGAAATCTTCAGTGGTAGTTGTGATAATACCCAACTGTGATTCGACAATAATCCAGTCGATCACTTCACAACTACAAAACAATCTTCACATTGAGAACGCTTTTAGTAATTATATTTCAATGGCGTCTGATGTTGGAATAGAGATGGAAAAAAAGAAATTTTTGAAGAAAAAGAAATTAATAATCAACACAAACTCTCACAACTGTGAGACATTCAAGAGGATTCTTGACAGTATTATGTCCTATGGAGAGAAGGTACTTTTACATTGGGTCTGTTTCATGACTTTTGATAATTACAAAGAAATCACTACGTCATCTCTGATAACAAAAAGGGTTTCACATTATCAAAATTTATTAGAAATTTCTAACATTAGTACGTTACAGTGGTCAGCTGCTGATCTCGTACAACTGATTGTATCATGTAAGATCCATTATAGTGTCTCTGATGTTGAATCTGATGCAGCACCTGATTTATCTCATTATCACAGTCTGATTAATTCATGCTCTGGTAACATAACTGCAATCAACATAGCTTGTGCCTTAGACTCATTTCAATCATCGTGTAGCTTTGCTCGGTTGTCTAGTTTGCTTTCAGCGACTGTTCGAAAACATAAAGACAGCAGTTTGTTGAGAAATAAAAAAATATTTAAACCAGAACACAGCAGTGGAAACGCTCTGGCTGTTCTACTGAAAACTGCTTTTGGATGTGTTGGTGAGAAGGCGATGAAAGTTTTGTGGGTATTGGCGGTGATGAATTTTGACAGTGGACCCATCCCGATATCGGTCGTTGGAGAGAATGCTTTAAAAGAAGTAGGAGAGTCGATCCAACCATCTGATATAAACGATAGTGTAGCTATCCTCTGTCGATTAGGTATAGTGTCAGTCTCTTGTTGTGAGAATGGAAACTACAGCATCACTATTCCCAGACTAATCGTAACCACAATCCGACATACCATCCCATCGAGAACACTATTTAGTATTCACAAGGCGATTATTAATGATATTCTTACTAGTAAAGTAAACAGTTGCTATTTATGTTCGAGTCTCACTCATCATGCGATGTCATGTGGAATGGTGAATGAAGAAGTATCGTCGTTGGTATTATCTCTGGCAGCTATATTAACGGGTGTTGATCAGTTTAAAGAGTTGCTTTCACAGAATATTAGTGTTGGCTTTGAAATAAGTTTGTGTTCTTCAGCCTGTATTGGATTACATTCACATTATAATAATAGTAGTGTTATTCTGTCAAGACTTTATCAAAGACTTGAAAAGGAAATATCAAAAACAGATGGTAGTCCTCTCAGAAAACTATTCAAGTTGCTATGCAGCTCTTCCGTCGGTGCCATCCCCGCGACTATGACCGACCCATCTCCTCAGAGAATGTTGTGGTTGAAATTTCAAGCAGCAATAAACCTTCCTCCAAGTCCAGTTTTGCAAAAGCAGCTTCTCCATCCCCAACTGCCGAAGAATTCTTTTCTTCAATACATATACGTTGAGGGACACCCAGGTAACCGCATTGTGGCCGTTTCAGAGCACTCTGGGATAAAAAATATCACTATCTGGAGATTCGAACCTGAAACTTCTTACTTGACAATAATCACAGAAGTATGTGTGCCATGTGAGCCTGCTACAGATGGTGATGTATCGGCGTTGGCTTTAGCGTGTTGTGAGAATAAGTTAAGAGTCTTCATGGCTATAAAAGGTAAATTGATTTCTTTAGAATGTCCGAACAGGAGTCTGCCAACAACGTTAAGAGCTCCGTTGTTGGTGTCGTGTCACATCGATTGTGAGGATGATATCTCACAGTTGAAATCGTTGTCTGATAAGATAATAATATCGTACTGTTCTTTAAAAGGTGATTGGTTCCTTCATGAGTTTAAAAATAATTCATCAATCGTACAGAAAGATTGTTCTGAACTATTTGATTCGAAGATGTCTGTTGTTTGTTGTGAATCAGATCAACTGAAAGACTCAAATGTTGAATTAATCTGTTCTGGCAACAGTAGTCGGATAACATCAGGTCGTGGAATGACTCTTTTTAATTTTATGAACGGAACAGTAGAACAACACTCAACTTATGTTTGTGATGAAGTAGTTACAGTTTTGTGTGTGTTGTCGACTGGTTGGATGGTTTTTTTAAAGGGAACAATCTCAAACGGAGAATTATCAAAACTCCATCAGATAAAAACGATTCTCTGTAGTGATAGTTGCGAGACATCGTTTTTGTCATCAAATTATTTTTATACCGCAACCGAAAACGGTTTGTCTCATATCTACAGCGTTGAAACTTTTCAGTTGATCACTCGATTCTCTCTCGACGTTGATGATAAAATAATTGGATTCTCGACTATTGGCAACGCTCTTCGAATATTCGTAAAACAGTCAACAACTAATCACGTTGAAGTTTTCATAATGTCACATCAAAACAATCCTATCAAAGTATCAACTACTGAACTTCAACAGACACCCGGAAAGGTGATGTACTCCGAGAATGGAATTGTTAATATCAAACTAAAAGGAGGTTCTTACGTCAGTTACGATGCCTATACAAATATCGGAACTAAACTCCCATCTGATTTTGTTCATAGAAATTATAAGAAAACTAGAATGCAATTAAGGAAGCAGATTCCTACTACTGACAGATTCGTGTTATCTGTTGAGCGGAGTTCTTCTGTTGTAGTGTTTGATTCTGTTTTGGGTGTTCATGGAGCCGTTCAAACTGACAGTGAAATAATATCATCGACATTATCACATTTCAGGGATAGGGCGTTACTTGTTGTAATGACATGCGATGGTGGTATTTTATTTTATGAAATCTTTTTATGTCTTCTTCCAGAAAACTTATTTTCATAAGTTCTGTTGATTTCTTCTTTCTTTTTTTTTTTTTTTTTGGTTAGTTACACGTTCTTTATTTATCTATTGAGGGGGATTGTCTTGCAGAACAGTTGTTTCTTATTATTATTATTATTATTATTTTTTTTTGTCATCAGTAAGAAATCTCAATTATGTCTATATCACAAGTGTTGACCCAGCCGCTTGTCGCTGATGCCTCTGTGAGAGGTCCAACAAGAACCTCAAATTATATCATCCCTGGGAAAGTATTAATTGGCGATGATCCAATGGGTGGAAGTGAAAGGCTATCACAGATCCACTCGGCAGGAGCGCGCGTCTTCATCGATTTGAGAGACGCGAACTTGTCTGGAAATTACTTAGAAACTGCTGGTCTTGTTGGAGAGTACATCAGTTTTCCTTTCCATCCTGAAGATTATGGAGCAAGAGAGAGTCACAAACAATTAATGTACTCAATTATTGATAGAATTCATCAAGATCAATTTATATACATTCATGATCAGAATGGACATGGTGCCTGTGGTGTTGTAGGTTCGTGTATAATCGCAAACCTTTACAACTACTCTGGAATGAAGGCTCTCAACATGATGGCACAACTACACGAGCAACGTGAAAATACCGAAGGCAGTAACTGTCCTGTAATGGCTGGGGCTGGGAACGTTAAACTATATGTTAAGGAAATGGTAAGAGACTTTGCTTACAAGCCTGGATCAGGTGTTGGAGCAGGAGCAGCTCCAATCCAACAGCAGCAACAACAACAACAACAACAACAACAGCAACCATCTCAATCTACACAGCAGTCGTCAGCATCAACACCTGACAGGACGAGTAGATTTGCTCACAGTCAAGGAAAACATGGAGGAGGTGTTTCCAGCATTAATATATTTGGTAGTGGTCCTCCTGAACCGGTGCACCAGACTCCTTTTCGTGGTGGTCGCAGTTGTGGGGGAGGTGCAGTTCAGCACAACTTCTTAAATACACAACAGCAGCAACAACAGCAGCAACAACAGCAGCAACAACAACAACAACAACAACAGCATCAACCGCAAGAACAACATCAGCAGCAACATCAACAACAGCCTGTGTACCAAGAATCCCAACCTATGCCAACTCCACCAGCACCTGTTGAATACCAACAGCCAGCTCTCTCAACTCCCGTAATGGCTCCTCAACATCCTTCAGCACATCAATCAGTTCCAAGGTCACCAAAGCGTGACGTCGCTCAGATAACTATCGTGAGATCGAGTCCTACCCAGCCGTGGGGGTTTTCTATAGAAGATTTAGACATCATTAGTATTGGTCCAGGTACTCCTGCTGCCTTATCAGGATTACCACAAGGAAGACTACTTGGGATTGATGGACAGATTGTCAGCTCTGAAGCCGACTTGAGTCTTCTTGGAGGAGGCAAGCTGCAAGTAGCCCTTCACATTTTACCAACAGAGAAGATGGAACAACAAGATCCTGTAGAGAACTTTATATTAGTAAGAAGTCCAGGAGAACCATGGGGACTAGACGTTGATGAGTTATGGGTAATTGGTGTCTCTCCTAACTCACCTGCTGAGAAGGCTGGTGTTAAATGTGGACGACTTCTCAACATTAACGGAATTGAAGTGAATTCAATGCAAGACTGCGCACAACATCTAACTGATGCAGTTCAAGTATCGATAAGCATAATGCTTGATGATAATATTGGAATGGCTGCATCTCCAGGTACTGATGTCAGTATGTCTTCACCTCCTGTTATGAATAACCAACAAGTAGTTCAAGAACAGATACCACCTCCACAACAAGAGATGACTGGTGTTTTAGAACTACCTCCAGTGATCAACACCAGAGACAAGACGGAATTACAAAAATCTGTTGGACCAACTCGCACAAGTAATTGGATAATTCCTGGAAGACTTCTTGCTAGTGCTGCTCCTGATGTCAGACGTCAACGTGACATTCAACTCATCGCTGATACTGGAGTCACTACAGTCGTGAATCTCAAAATGAGTAATGAACGATGCACTTCATACTTTCCTGTCCTAGAAAAGGCTGCAGGGTTTGTTATTTTCATTACTTGTGAGGATTATGATTTTCACTCCCCTCTCTTTTTTTTTTAATATAATTTTTAAAAAAAATTTTTTTTTTTTTTTTGAAAAAAAAAAATAATAACAACAGCAGCCGAAGGGTCGAACTCGTACACTTCCAATTGGCTGACGGGGAAGTCCCGACAGAGAAGAACACAATCCACGCTTTTAAGAAACTGGTACTGGAGGTCATTGATAGATTGGTATGGTTATTATGTTATTGCTACGAATATTGTTTTTCTATTAATTTCTAATGTACTTACATCAATTGACCAAAATGTATAAGTTTCATGTGTTAATGACTTATTCGTTTAGTTTTTAAATAATATTCTAATTTCGGTTCGTTAAGGAATGAAATTGTGTTGTTTTTTGCTCATCACAAGTGGCCTCAGCAACCAAACTAAAGAATCCACGCTAAATGCAATCTACCTTGTTAGTCGGTATATTTCTAAAACTATCGATTATCAAAACAAACAAAACAACAACAGGCAAACAAGAACGAGATAATTATTGTCCACTGTCAGGGTGGCCATGGTCGCACTGGAATGTTAGTTGCATGTGTGCTTGCAGTGTTGTATAACTTACCACACATGAAAGCCTTAAACATGACTGATACACTCCATTCTTGTAGAGCTGATACTGAAGACCAATGTAGTCCACAGACACAAGAGCAACGTATATTTGTATTAGAAGTGTTGAAAGCCATGGCTGGTGAATCTCAATAGCATCTTTTTTGACAAGCGGAATAGAATTTAAATTGTCCATCATGATTAATTTTCGATGTAGGTTGTCGTGAGGAGTAGAGTGTGTGTTGTGATATTCGTTTATTTTTTAGCTGCCTGCAAGATAACGTCAAGAGGCTACTTGTGTGTTTGGCTTACACTTTTTAAAAGACAACTAGTTTTCAAAAGACTTTAAAAAAAAAAAAAAAAAACCAAAAATAACAAATTTAACGATATTATTATTTTTTTTTGTGTTCGTTGTAGACTCAAAATCTAACCTTTTTTTTTAGCTATTTTTAATCATTTTTTTTAATTTATTTATTTTTAAAAATTATCTTTTTTTTTCCATTTACTTATTTTTGCAGAATAAGTCTTATAGAGCCTTAGAAAGTTCCTTTTTACTTTTCCCTCCAAGATTGTCCGACAGATTGATTTCAATAAGCTTCTTCAAAGGCTAAAGGCTAAGTTAAGCATCACCATAGTTCACTGTATCCTTAACAGATTGTTATTTTATCATATTATGTTAATACGATGCAGTGCATGTTGATTATCAAATTCAAACATTCAAACCCCCATTCTTTTTCCATTAATTCTTTTTTTCATTTGGTTAGGTACTTTTTGTACCTGCAGCCGTCAAAACTACTACCCTGGCCCTGCACAAATACATTTTGGTAGGCTGCAGGAACAAAATTCAGAAGTAGAGAAAAAACAAAAAATAAAAAAAAAAAGTCGGGTGGAACATAAAAAGAACAACGAAAATGCTACGGCCAAAGTAAATCTTTTTTTTTTTTTTTTTTTTTAAAATCGTCCCATCGATGTTTTCACTATTTTTTAGAAGCAGTCTATTATGCATAAGGGACTGAACTTAGCGCTCTTTAGTTTAAAATATTATTTTCAAACACTAATCAGGTTAATGGACATCTTTGTGGAATGGATCGACCTCTCGGTTGAGAGTTTCTAGTGTAAGTGTTAAAAGTAGGAAGGTGATTTTGATAATTATTCTTTTTCGCAGTGAAATCTATTTTTTCCCGAATAAATAAATAAACATGAAGACCGCTACCGCATGCTTGACGATGGCCGCAACTCTCGGGCTGAGCGCAGCAGCTGCTGATCACTCACAGCCGTGGTTGTACACAGCAACTACACAGAACAGGGGTCCAGCTAACTGGGGAGACCTGACTGGTAACGAGAAGTGTAAGACTGGACGTGAACAGAGTCCGGTTAACATCGCCAGTGCTGAGGTCGACACGACCCTGAGAAAGTTGCAGTTCAGCTACACGTCGACAACAAACTACAAGGTTCTGAACAACCAACACAGTGAGAAGGTTTCTTTTGGAGCATCTCCAGGTTCCTTCATCGACCCTGCTCTCGGTAACAAGAAGTGGAACGCGTTGCAGTTCCACGTTCACTCCCCGAGTGAGAATGGAGTTGGAGGTGGACTGTTCGACATGGAACTGCACATTGTTCACGCGGCTGATGCGACCCAGAAAGGAAACACTGAGAAGTACAGCCACGCGGTTATTGCCATCTTGTTTGAGGCGTCGTCTGCAACTCCGAACAAAGTTCTAGACACGTTCTGGAGCAAGTTGCAGAGCCTGCCACTCTCCCAGGCTGCTCACTATGCCACACCCGACACGACGTACGCGTACAACAGCGTTGATGGAACTGAAGCTATTGATATCAATGGACTTCTTACTACTGAAGAGTACTACACCTTTGATGGGTCTCTCACTACTCCTCCTTGTACTGAAGGAGTTAAGTGGTACGTGTTGACTATTCCTAACAAGATGTCTGCTAGTCAATTGACCCATCACAACACTCTGATGGACTTTGCTGGAATGAGGGCAGCAACTCCAACAGGAAACCCATTATACAGTGCGGTGTTCGGTAACAACAGACCTCTTCAGCCATTGAATGCGAGATCTGTTAAGAGGTTTGCTCCAGAGACTAAGCCTACTGTTGTTGACGTTAACGGTAATGTTATTACTATTCGTGAATCTGATGATGAAAAAGATGACGACACCGCTAAGAAATTGGCAGTCATAGCTCTTATTGTCACTAGCGTGACACTTCTCATCCTGATCGTCTTCCTTATCACTTCCTGTTGCTGTAGAAGCGCAGAGCCTGAAGAGACTGCAGAGGAAACAAAACCTGACAAGATTGAAAAAAATGAGAATTAGATTTACTCGTTTTTTGATTTGTAACAACAGCCTTGTCAAGTTATGACGAGAGAGACACAATAATAACAAAAAAAAAAAAAAAAAAAAAAGACAAATCAAATCGAATGCAAAGAAGTTGTAATTTTATCTCCCTCTCCCACTGAGTAGCATGGGATGCTCAACCTGTATGTGGCCCCAATTACCACATTCGACAACGTCTTCTGGTCAATTCTTAACGTACCCTTTTCTGTGATTAACAACTACGATTATTCTTCAGACAACTACTTTGATATTAATTTTGTTTAATACCTAAAAGTCGTTACCTGTTTTTACATTTTTTTATTTTTATTTTTTCCCCTTCTTTCTTTTCTTTGTTTTACTCTCCTCTGCAGTTGAGGAATATTATTTATGTAAACTACCCGAAAACACGAAAGCTCTCTCCAGTATTTCGATTTTAGTTAACGCTGGGACCAATCATATTGTATTTGATGTTATTTGATTGGGTGATTTGATCGTTTTATTTATTTATGATACCTCCCCATTAATATAGCTTCGTTACCAACTGTAAATCGACTTTTTTTTTTTTTTTTTTCCCCTTCTTCCTATTGTTCACTAATAAAGGAATGATAATCTCGTGAAAGGTGTGGTAACTTTTTGCGAAAAAAGGGTAACTTTCGATGTTTGTGGTTGACTCCACTTTCCCAGATAATTTTATTAAATTTCCCATTAATGTTTTCAAGCTGTAACGACCTGCAGGGCATGGAATGCTCAACCTGTAGTGCGTGGTCCCCGTGTCAATTTGACTTGACAGCATTTCTTTCTCTGGTAGTTTATTTAAAGCATGTGACATGTCTAATTTGTTGCGTGTTAACACCTTGATTGAATTCAAAAGGCTAAGTTAAGCATCACCATAGTTCACTGTATCCTTAACAGATTGTTAAATTATCATATTATGTTAATACGATGCAATTACAGTTGTATTTTATAAAATCAAAACATTAAAACATTCAAACCTTCTTCTAAAACAAAACATACTTTTTTCACCCCCCTTTTTTCTTTCTCGCATATTAAATTTCTTTGTTTCGTCACCCCCCAAGAACGAGTAGAAAAGGTAGCCTTATTTTATTACAAGAGTCAAAAAAAAAAAAAAAAAGCAGCGCTTTGCATTGTTCCTCTCGTGCACGAAACATCAACCAGTGGATTACAGTACTGTTTTCTGTATTGTTTAACGATGAGGCCAAAAATTTCTTTTTTTTTTTTTTTTTTTTTTTTTTTTGATTGTTGAAGATGGACCCTGTCGGGATATTGGAAGGTCAAAAGCTGCAAAAAAAAAAAAAAAAATTAAATACAAAGAAGTTGTACTTTTATCTCCCTCTTTCACTCCCCTACTTGATAATATGCATTACACCATTTTTAGTCAACTGTATCTCAGAACTAAAGTTAAATTATCGTTATGTTGTTTATGATACAATACATTTGTATTTTACGTACAAACTCGAACAGTTAACCCCCACTTGATAATATGGTATCAATTGTCTCCCCACTGAGTACTGATTCCTACCCATAGAAGGCAGCGAATATGTCGTTGTGCTTGTTTGTAGTCTGATACTCGGTGTTTCTATTTCATTTTTCTTTTCTTACTCCCTCTATGTAAATTACAAGCAAAATCCTTTAGGTTCTCTCCATTTTTTTTTCACCCCCCAAGATACCTTTAGTCAACTGTATCTCAGAACTAATGTTAAATTATCGTTATGTTGTTTATGATACAATACATTTGTATTTTACGTACAAACTCGAACAGTTAACCCCCCAAGACTTTTTATTTACACTTTTTTATCCTCTCTCTCTATCTCTCTCTCTCTCATTATTATGATCCAGTTTTTCTTTTTTTTTTTCTTTTTAGCACATCACTCTACGTTGTTACATTATAATCCTTAGGGTTGGTTATTATGTCTGGTGTTTCGATTTGAAATATGTAAAACTTGTGACAATCTTACATTCCAATTTAGATAAGATAATTGTGATAACAATGTTTAGCGTTGCAGAAGATGATGTTGATTCAGATTTCTCGTACCCGACGTCGACAACTAATAATGTAAGGCCGACAATAGCAGAAGGTTTATACCAGTTGTACATTATGATGTGAAGATTACTTTTTAGTTTAAAATATTATTTTCAAACACTAATCAGGTTAATGGACATCTTTGTGGAATGGGTCGACCTCTCGGTTGAGAGTTTCTAGTGTTAGTGTTAAAAGTAGGAAGGTGATTATTCTTTTTCGCAGTGAAATCTATTTTTTCCCGAATAAATAAATAAACATGAAGACCGCTACCGCATGCTTGACAATGGCCGCAACTCTCGGGCTGAGCGCAGCAGCTGCTGATCACTCACAGCCGTGGTTGTACACAGCAACTGCACAGAACAGGGGTCCAGCTAACTGGGGAGACCTGACTGGTAACGAGAAGTGTAAGACTGGACGTGAACAGAGTCCGGTTAACATCGCCAGTGCTGAGGTCGACACGACCCTGAGAAAGTTGCAGTTCAGCTACACGTCGACAACAAACTACAAGGTTCTGAACAACCAGCACAGTGAGAAGGTTGAATTTGGAGCATCTCCTGGTTCCTTCATCGACCCTGCTCTCGGTAACAAGAAGTGGAACGCGTTGCAGTTCCACGTTCACTCCCCGAGTGAGAATGGAGTTGGAGGTGGACTGTTCGACATGGAACTGCACATTGTTCACGAGGCTGATGCGACCCAGAAAGGAAACACTGAGAAGTACAGCCACGCGGTTATTTCCATCTTGTTTGAGGCGTCGTCTGCAACTCCGAACAAAGTCCTGGACACGTTCTGGAGCAAGTTGCAGAGCCTGCCACTCTCCCAGGCTGCTCACTATGCCGCACCTGACACGATGTACGAGTACAACAGCGTTGATGGAACTGAAGCTATTGATATTAATGGACTTCTTACTACTGAAGAGTACTACACCTTTGATGGGTCTCTCACTACTCCTCCTTGTACTGAAGGAGTTAAGTGGTACGTGTTGACTATTCCTAACAAGATGTCTGCTAGTCAATTGACCCATCACAACACTCTGATGGACTTTGCTGGATTGAAGGCAGCAACTCCAACAGGAAACCCATTATACAGTGCGGTGTTCGGTAACAACAGACCTCTTCAGCCATTGAATGCGAGATCTGTTAAGAGGTTTGCTCCAGAGACTAAGCCTACTGTTGTTGACGTTAACGGTAATGTTATTACTGTTAGTAAATCTGATGATGACGACTCCGCTGAGAAACTTGCGATCGCAGCACTCGTTATCACCTGCGTGACACTTCTCGTCTTGGTGGTCTTCATTGTTGTTTCCTGTTGCTGTAGAAGCGCAGAGCCTGTAGAATCCAAAGACAGGAACGGAGGAGAAGCAAAACCTGACGAGAGTGAGGATTAGAATTACTCTTTTTGATTGTCACAACGACCTCGTCAAATGATGAGGAGAGAGACAAGAATCCCCTCCCATCAAGTTGCTTTATATTTACTCATAGTATCCATAGTATTAAGTTACCTCCCTCCGTCTTCAAAAACTGCAAAAAAAAATAAAATTGAATCCAAAGTATTCGATTTTTTCTCTCTTTTTTTCTACCCACTGAGTACTGATTCCTACCCATAGAAGCGAGCGAATATATCGTTATGTTTTTTTTTGTAGTCAGATACTTGGGGTTTCCATTTTCCCCCTTCTGCAGTTGAAGATTATTATTTATGTAAACTAGCCGAAAAAACGAAAGCTCTCTCCAGTTTTTCTATTTTTTTTATTATTTTTCACGCTTGTTTACTCTCTCCTTCATCTTAATGATGACAATTCTTGTTTTAGCGTATGATTCAACGTCGGGGATGTTGTGTGATGATCTTTACTTTATAAAAGCAATTGGCTATGGTTGTTTGTTTGACACTCTTGTTTATAATATGTGATAACTCCAGGTATACTTGAAGGTTACTATATTGTAGAAATACTTATTTACGATTCGAATGCAACTAATTTAAATCCACTTGCTTGTTGTGTTTACAAAATCAAAACATTCAACCCCTCCCCTGTACGTTTTCCCATACCTTTATTTATTTATAGTAAAAACCCGCAGAGGGCTATTTATTGGTCCGCAAAAGGGTTAGGCAAAAAAAAAGAAGAAACCAGCGAAACATTGCCACCATGAATAAATGTTCTCATCGTACTGGATTATGAGGTTCGTTTCTATTATGGTTGAACTTATTCTTTGATACGCATAGAAAGAAAATAATAAAAAGAAGAAATAGAAAAAAGGAAAATAACTCGATCTCATTTTTCCAACGTTTGTTCATTCATGAATTGATTTTTATTTATTTATGATACCTCCCTGATTAATTACCAGCTGTAGATCAACTTGTGTTTTCAAGTTTCTAACTTTTTTCTCGTTCCTTGTCCAAAGCTCAACTTAACTTTCCTTCTCATACAGTACGAGAAATGCAGTCAACAGGTCTGAAACACTTAGCTTCTTTTTCGAAGTATTTCAGTGCTGCGGAAGATGATGTTGATTCAGACTTGTGGAATGGGTCGACCTCTCGGTTGAGAGTTTCTAGTGTTAGTGTTAAAGTAGGAAGGTGATTTTGATAATTATTCTTTTTCGCAGTGAAATCTATTTTTTCCCGAATAAATAAATAAACATGAAGACCGCTACCGCATGCTTGACAATGGCCGCAACTCTCGGGCTGAGCGCAGCAGCTGCTGATCACTCACAGCCGTGGTTGTACACAGCAACTACACAGAACAGGGGTCCAGCTAACTGGGGAGACCTGACTGGTAACGAGAAGTGTAAGACTGGACGTGAACAGAGTCCGGTTAACATCGCCAGTGCTGAGGTCGACACGACCCTGAGAAAGTTGCAGTTCAGCTACACGTCGACAACAAACTACAAGGTTCTGAACAACCAACACAGTGAGAAGGTTTCTTTTGGAGCATCTCCAGGTTCCTTCATCGACCCTGCTCTCGGTAACAAGAAGTGGAACGCGTTGCAGTTCCACGTTCACTCCCCGAGTGAGAATGGAGTTGGAGGTGGACTGTTCGACATGGAACTGCACATTGTTCACGAGGCTGATGCGACCCAGAAAGGAAACACTGAGAAGTACAGCCACGCGGTTATTTCCATCTTGTTTGAGGCGTCGTCTGCAACTCCGAACAAAGTCCTGGACACGTTCTGGAGCAAGTTGCAGAGCCTGCCACTCTCCCAGGCTGCTCACTATGCCGCACCTGACACGATGTACGCGTACAACAGCGTTGATGGAACTGAAGCTATTGATATTAATGGACTTCTTACTACTGAAGAGTACTACACCTTTGATGGGTCTCTCACTACTCCTCCTTGTACTGAAGGAGTTAAGTGGTACGTGTTGACTATTCCTAACAAGATGTCTGCTAGTCAATTGACCCATCACAACACTCTGATGGACTTTGCTGGATTGAAGGCAGCAACTCCAACAGGAAACCCATTATACAGTGCGGTGTTCGGTAACAACAGACCTCTTCAGCCATTGAATGCGAGATCTGTTAAGAGGTTTGCTCCAGAGACTAAGCCTACTGTTGTTGACGTTAACGGTAATGTTATTACTGTTAGTGAATCTGATGATGACGACTCCGCTGAGAAACTTGCGATCGCAGCACTCGTTATCACCTGCGTGACACTACTCATCCTGATAGTCTTCATTGTTGTTTCCTGTTGCTGTAGAAGCGCAGAGCCTGCACAGGAGACTGCAGAAGAAACTAAAGACAAGAACGGAGAAGAGACAAAACCTGACAGGAGTGAGGATTAGAATTGCTTTTTTTTGATTGTCACAGCAGCCTCGTCAAATGATGACGAGGGACACACAAGAATCCTCCCTCCCTCTTTCCTATCCTAACGTTTCCATGAGTAACTGAATCACAAATTATTAATATTTTATTAGGTTAGCATTGATTCTGTTCTTATATTTATATCTTTTTTAGTGTTTTTAAAAGATTTTCGCTCCTGCACTCAAAAAAAAAGATAATTTCTTTTTTTTTTATTTTTATTATTTTTTTGCATTTAACAAGTATTGTAAGAACGAAAAAGAATGTTGGCAGCACACGTAAACCTCCTTTAGCTTTATCAGTTTAAGTCGGTTCACGGTTTCGTGCACAAACAAAAAATCACAGTGTTATATCATTATTTTCTGTATAGTTGAAGTTAAAGCCAATTCTTTTTTATTTTTTTTGTTCTTCTAAACGTACCTTTCCTTTGATTACCAACCACAAAATAATTTCTTTTAGTCAACTGCTTTGGTTTTTAGTGTTGCATTAGCATCAAAAAAGTTTTGACTGTTTCTGAACTGTTAAAGTTTGAATCCCCTACCCTCTCTCCCTGCGCTTTTTCTAAGCGAAATCGGAACGATGCCCTACTCTTAAGTAAGGTTCTGCTAGTAATGTGCACCAAAACTGGTATGAAAAAGAAAAAAAAAAAAAAAAAAAACTGACTTTTTATTTTAATGTAAATGTGTTCAGGATTTTTTAAATATTAATATAATTATAATTAACTATAAAACGGGATTTCATTCCTGTACCAAGAACAGGTAGAAAACACTGAGGTACGAGTATCATGTGAGGACAAGTTCTCATTCTAGATGCTCGTTGATGCCAACATTATTTGTTGAATTATGCAACACCCTCATTTTTTTATTTTTATTTTTTTTTAAAAAAAAACTTAATTTATGTAATTGCGGTTATATAAATTTATATTTGTTTCCTTTTTTTTTGCTGGTTTTTCTCCATTCCGAAAAAAAAAAACGTCGTTCGTTTTTTTTCTTTTTCTGTTCTTTTTTCTTTCTTGATTTTTTTTTTTTTTTTTTTTTAAATATTTTTTTTTGTTGTTGTTATTGAAAGAGTATTTTTTAAAAAAAAAAAAAAAAAAAAAGAAATTGAGCATAATATGGATGCTGTGAATATTTTGTGAAACCTTTAATGTTCTATTTTATCAAAAAAGTTAACTAAATTTAAACAATTAGTAATTTTATGATACGATGTTGAATGAAGGCAATGTTAGTGTAGGAAAACAGTTTTGCAAACTTTTTTACATTTTAATGTAATACGGCAGAGTGTAAGTTTCACCCTACTAATTATAATTACTCACAAATTATGATTTTTTTTAAATATTGTTTGAAAACTCATAGCAAAAAGGTACTAACCTATTGCAAAGTGGAGTTTTGTTTTTTTGTTTTTTCGCTCATTACAAAGTGAGGCGAGAACGAAAAAAAAAAAGGCAGAACAATTGAAAGTATCGCCACCATGAATTGATATTCTTTTTGGTATTGCCTGACGTGACTCGTGTCCATTATGGTTGATCGTATGTTTCAATGCGAAAAAAGGAAAACAGAAAGAGAACCCGATCGTACGCATGTGAAAGCATGGCCTAACGATCTTTTGATCTCGCTTCATGTTCAAGGAATGAAGCCACTCTATCTTCTCTTACCTATTTTTTGCGCTTATTTTATTCGTCGTACTGGATTATGAGGTTCGTTTCTATTATGGTTGAACTTATTCTTTGATACGCATAGAAAGAAAATAATAAAAAGAAGAAATAGAAAAAAGGAAAATAACTCGATCTCATTTTTCCAACGTTTGTTCATTCATGAATTGATTTTTATTTATTTATGATACCTCCCTGATTAATTACCAGCTGTAGATCAACTTGTGTTTTCAAGTTTCTAACTTTTTTCTCGTTCCTTGTCCAAAGCTCAACTTAACTTTCCTTCTCATACAGTACGAGAAATGCAGTCAACAGGTCTGAAACACTTAGCATCTTTTTCGAAGTATTTCAGTGCTGCGGAAGATGATGTTGATTCAGACTTGTGGAATGGGTCGACCTCTCGGTTGAGAGTTTCTAGTGTAAGTGTTAAAGTAGGAAGGTGATTTTGATAATTATTCTTTTTCGCAGTGAAATCTATTTTTTCCCGAATAAATAAATAAACATGAAGACCGCTACCGCATGCTTGACAATGGCCGCAACTCTCGGGCTGAGCGCAGCAGCTGCTGATCACTCACAGCCGTGGTTGTACACAGCAACTACACAGAACAGGGGTCCAGCTAACTGGGGAGACCTGACTGGTAACGAGAAGTGTAAGACTGGACGTGAACAGAGTCCGGTTAACATCGCCAGTGCTGAGGTCGACACGACCCTGAGAAAGTTGCAGTTCAGCTACACGTCGACAACAAACTACAAGGTTCTGAACAACCAGCACAGTGAGAAGGTTGAATTTGGAGCATCTCCTGGTTCCTTCATCGACCCTGCTCTCGGTAACAAGAAGTGGAACGCGTTGCAGTTCCACGTTCACTCCCCGAGTGAGAATGGAGTTGGAGGTGGACTGTTCGACATGGAACTGCACATTGTTCACGAGGCTGATGCGACCCAGAAAGGAAACACTGAGAAGTACAGCCACGCGGTTATTTCCATCTTGTTTGAGGCGTCGTCTGCAACTCCGAACAAAGTCCTGGACACGTTCTGGAGCAAGTTGCAGAGCCTGCCACTCTCCCAGGCTGCTCACTATGCCACACCCGACACGACGTACGCGTACAACAGCGTTGATGGAACTGAAGCTATTGATATTAATGGACTTCTTACTACTGAAGAGTACTACACCTTTGATGGGTCTCTCACTACTCCTCCTTGTACTGAAGGAGTTAAGTGGTACGTGTTGACTATTCCTAACAAGATGTCTGCTAGTCAATTGACCCATCACAACACTCTGATGGACTTTGCTGGAATGAGGGCAGCAACTCCAACAGGAAACCCATTATACAGTGCGGTGTTCGGTAACAACAGACCTCTTCAGCCATTGAATGCGAGATCTGTTAAGAGGTTTGCTCCAGAGACTAAGCCTACTGTTGTTGACGTTAACGGTAATGTTATTACTGTTAGTGAATCTGATGATGACGACTCCGCTGAGAAACTTGCGATCGCAGCACTCGTTATCACCTGCGTGACACTTCTCGTCTTGGTGGTCTTCATTGTTGTTTCCTGTTGCTGTAGAAGCGCAGAGCCTGTAGAATCCAAAGACAGGAACGGAGGAGAAGCAAAACCTGACGAGAGTGAGGATTAGAATTACTCTTTTTGATTGTCACAACGACCTCGTCAAATGATGAGGAGAGAGACAAGAATCCCCTCCCATCAAGTTGCTTTATATTTACTCATAGTATCCATAGTATTAAGTTACCTCCCTCCGTCTTCAAAAACTGCAAAAAAAAATAAAATTGAATCCAAAGTATTCGATTTTTTCTCTCTTTTTTTCTACCCACTGAGTACTGATTCCTACCCATAGAAGCGAGCGAATATATCGTTATGTTTTTTTTTGTAGTCAGATACTTGGGGTTTCCATTTTCCCCCTTCTGCAGTTGAAGATTATTATTTATGTAAACTAGCCGAAAAAACGAAAGCTCTCTCCAGTTTTTCTATTTTTTTTATTATTTTTCACGCTTGTTTACTCTCTCCTTCATCTTAATGATGACAATTCTTGTTTTAGCGTATGACTCAACGTCGGGGATGTTGTGTGATGATCTTTACTTTATAAAAGCAATTGGCTATGGTTGTTTGTTTGACACTCTTGTTTATAATATGTGATACTTCCAGGTATACTTGAAGGTTACTATATTGTAGAAATACTTATTTACGATTCGAATGCAACTAATTTAAATCCACTTGCTTGATGTGTTTACAAAATCAAAACATTCAACCCCTCCCCTGTACGTTTTCCCATACCTTTATTTATTTATAGTAAAAACCCGCAGAGGGCTATTTATTGGTCCGCAAAAGGGTTAGGCAAAAAAAAAGAAGAAACCAGCGAAACATTGCCACCATGAATAAATGTTCTCATCGTACTGGATTATGAGGTTCGTTTCTATTATGGTTGAACTTATTCTTTGATACGCATAGAAAGAAAATAATAAAAAGAAGAAATAGAAAAAAGGAAAATAACTCGATCTCATTTTTCCAACGTTTGTTCATTCATGAATTGATTTTTATTTATTTATGATACCTCCCTGATTAATTACCAGCTGTAGATCAACTTGTGTTTTCAAGTTTCTAACTTTTTTCTCGTTCCTTGTCCAAAGCTCAACTTAACTTTCCTTCTCATACAGTACGAGAAATGCAGTCAACAGGTCTGAAACACTTAGCTTCTTTTTCGAAGTATTTCAGTGCTGCGGAAGATGATGTTGATTCAGACTTGTGGAATGGGTCGACCTCTCGGTTGAGAGTTTCTAGTGTTAGTGTTAAAGTAGGAAGGTGATTTTGATAATTATTCTTTTTCGCAGTGAAATCTATTTTTCCCCGAATAAATAAATAAACATGAAGACCGCTACCGCATGCTTGACAATGGCCGCAACTCTCGGGCTGAGCGCAGCAGCTGCTGATCACTCACAGCCGTGGTTGTACACAGCAACTGCACAGAACAGGGGTCCAGCTAACTGGGGAGACCTGACTGGTAACGAGAAGTGTAAGACTGGACGTGAACAGAGTCCGGTTAACATCGCCAGTGCTGAGGTCGACACGACCCTGAGAAAGTTGCAGTTCAGCTACACGTCGACAACAAACTACAAGGTTCTGAACAACCAGCACAGTGAGAAGGTTGAATTTGGAGCATCTCCTGGTTCCTTCATCGACCCTGCTCTCGGTAACAAGAAGTGGAACGCGTTGCAGTTCCACGTTCACTCCCCGAGTGAGAATGGAGTTGGAGGTGGACTGTTCGACATGGAACTGCACATTGTTCACGAGGCTGATGCGACCCAGAAAGGAAACACTGAGAAGTACAGCCACGCGGTTATTTCCATCTTGTTTGAGGCGTCGTCTGCAACTCCGAACAAAGTCCTGGACACGTTCTGGAGCAAGTTGCAGAGCCTGCCACTCTCCCAGGCTGCTCACTATGCCGCACCTGACACGATGTACGCGTACAACAGCGTTGATGGAACTGAAGCTATTGATATTAATGGACTTCTTACTACTGAAGAGTACTACACCTTTGATGGGTCTCTCACTACTCCTCCTTGTACTGAAGGAGTTAAGTGGTACGTGTTGACTATTCCTAACAAGATGTCTGCTAGTCAATTGACCCATCACAACACTCTGATGGACTTTGCTGGATTGAAGGCAGCAACTCCAACAGGAAACCCATTATACAGTGCGGTGTTCGGTAACAACAGACCTCTTCAGCCATTGAATGCGAGATCTGTTAAGAGGTTTGCTCCAGAGACTAAGCCTACTGTTGTTGACGTTAACGGTAATGTTATTACTGTTAGTGAATCTGATGATGACGACTCCGCTGAGAAACTTGCGATCGCAGCACTCGTTATCACCTGCGTGACACTACTCATCCTGATAGTCTTCATTGTTGTTTCCTGTTGCTGTAGAAGCGCAGAGCCTGCACAGGAGACTGCAGAAGAAACTAAAGACAAGAACGGAGAAGAGACAAAACCTGACAGGAGTGAGGATTAGAATTGCTTTTTTTTGATTGTCACAGCAGCCTCGTCAAATGATGACGAGGGACACACAAGAATCCTCCCTCCCTCTTTCCTATCCTAACGTTTCCATGAGTAACTGAATCACAAATTATTAATATTTTATTAGGTTAGCATTGATTCTGTTCTTATATTTATATCTTTTTTAGTGTTTTTAAAAGATTTTCGCTCCTGCACTCAAAAAAAAAGATAATTATCTTTTTTTTTATTTTTATTATTTTTTTATTTTTTTTGTTCTTCTAAACGTACCTTTCCTTTGATTACCAACCACAAAATAATTTCTTTTAGTCAACTGCTTTGGTTTTTAGTGTTGCATTAGCATCAAAAAAGTTTTGACTGTTTCTGAACTGTTAAAGTTTGAATCCCCTACCCTCTCTCCCTGCGCTTTTTCTAAGCGAAATCGGAACGATGCCCTACTCTTAAGTAAGGTTCTGCTAGTAATGTGCACCAAAACTGGTATGAAAAAAGAAAAAAAAAAAAAAAAAAAAACTGACTTTTTATTTTAATGTAAATGTGTTCAGGATTTTTTAAATATTAATATAATTATAATTAACTATAAAACGGGATTTCATTCCTGTACCAAGAACAGGTAGAAAACACTGAGGTACGAGTATCATGTGAGGACAAGTTCTCATTCTAGATGCTCGTTGATGCCAACATTATTTGTTGAATTATGCAACACCCTCATTTTTTTATTTTTATTTTTTTAAAACAAAAAACTTAATTTATGTAATAGGTTAGTGCCTTTTTGCTATGAGTTTTCAAAACAATATTAAAAAAAAATCATAATTTGTGAGTAATTATAATTAGTAGGGTGAAACTTACACTCTGTCTGTATAACATTAATTGAAATGTAAAAAAGTTTGCAAAGTGTTTTCCTCAACTAGCATTGCCTTCATTCAACATCGTATCATAAAATTACTAATTGTTTAAATTTAGTTAACTTTTTTGATAAAATGGAACATTTAAGGTTTCACAAAAAATTCACAGCATCCATATTATGCTCAATTTCTTTTTTTTTTTTTTTTTTTTTTTTAAAAATACTCTTTCAACAGCAACAACAAAAAAAATATTTGAAAAAAAAAAAAAAAAATCAAGAAAGAAAAAAGAACAGAAAAAGAAATAAAACGAACGACGTTTTTTTTTTTCGGAGTGGAGAAAAACCAGCAAAAAAAAAGGAAACAAATATAAAATTATATAACCGCAAAGTGGAGTTTTGTTTTTTTGTTTTTTCGCCCATTACAATGTGATGCGAGAACGAAAAAAAAAAGGCAGAACAATTGAAAGTATCGCCACCATGAATTGATATTCTTTTTGGTATTGCCTGACGTGACTCGTGTCCATTATGGTTGATCGTATGTTTCAATGCGAAAAAAGGAAAACAGAAAGAGAAGCCGATCGTACGCATGTGAAAGCATGGCCTAACGATCTTTTGATCTCGCTTCATGTTCAAGGAATGAAGCCACTCTATCTTCTCTTACCTATTTTTTGCGCTTATTTTATTCGTCGTACTGGATTATGAGGTTCGTTTCTATTATGGTTGAACTTATTCTTTGATACGCATAGAAAGAAAATAATTAAAAAAAAAAAAAGAAAAAAAAGGAAAATAACTCGATCTCATTTTCCCAACGTTTGTTCATTCATGAATTGATTTTTATTTATTTATGATACCTCCCTGATTAATTACCAGCTGTAGATCAACTTGTGTTTTCAAGTTTCTAACTTTTTTCTCGTTCCTTGTCCGAAGCTCAACTTAACTTTCCTTCTCATACAGTACGAGAAATGCAGTCAACAGGTCTGAAACACTTAGCTTCTTTTTCGAAGTATTTCAGTGCTGCGGAAGATGATGTTGATTCAGACTTGTGGAATGGATCGACCTCTCGGTTGAGAGTTTCTAGTGTAAGTGTTAAAGTAGGAAGGTGATTTTGATAATTATTCTTTTTCGCAGTGAAATCTATTTTTTCCCGAATAAATAAATAAACATGAAGACCGCTACCGCATGCTTGACAATGGCCGCAACTCTCGGGCTGAGCGCAGCAGCTGCTGATCACTCACAGCCGTGGTTGTACACAGCAACTGCACAGAACAGGGGTCCAGCTAACTGGGGAGACCTGACTGGTAACGAGAAGTGTAAGACTGGACGTGAACAGAGTCCGGTTAACATCGCCAGTGCTGAGGTCGACACGACCCTGAGAAAGTTGCAGTTCAGCTACACGTCGACAACAAACTACAAGGTTCTGAACAACCAGCACAGTGAGAAGGTTGAATTTGGAGCATCTCCCGGTTCCTTCATCGACCCTGCTCTCGGTAACAAGAAGTGGAACGCGTTGCAGTTCCACGTTCACTCCCCGAGTGAGAATGGAGTTGGAGGTGGACTGTTCGACATGGAACTGCACATTGTTCACGAGGCTGATGCGACCCAGAAAGGAAACACTGAGAAGTACAGCCACGCGGTTATTTCCATCTTGTTTGAGGCGTCGTCTGCAACTCCGAACAAAGTCCTGGACACGTTCTGGAGCAAGTTGCAGAGCCTGCCACTCTCCCAGGCTGCTCACTATGCCGCACCTGACACGATGTACGAGTACAACAGTGTTGATGGAACTGAAGCTATTGATATTAATGGACTTCTTACTACTGAAGAGTACTACACCTTTGATGGGTCTCTTACTACTCCTCCTTGTACTGAAGGAGTTAAGTGGTACGTGTTGACTATTCCTAACAAGATGTCTGCTAGTCAATTGACCCATCACAACACTCTGATGGACTTTGCTGGATTGAAGGCAGCAACTCCAACAGGAAACCCATTATACAGTGCGGTGTTCGGTAACAACAGACCTCTTCAGCCATTGAATGCGAGATCTGTTAAGAGGTTTGCTCCAGAGACTAAGCCTACTGTTGTTGACGTTAACGGTAATGTTATTACTGTTAGTGAATCTGATGATGACGACTCCGCTGAGAAACTTGCGATCGCAGCACTCGTTATCACCTGCGTGACACTACTCATCCTGATAGTCTTCATTGTTGTTTCCTGTTGCTGTAGAAGCGCAGAGCCTGCACAGGAGACTGCAGAAGAAACTAAAGACAAGAACGGAGAAGAGACAAAACCTGACAGGAGTGAGGATTAGAATTGCTTTTTTTTGATTGTCACAGCAGCCTCGTCAAATGATGACGAGGGACACACAAGAATCCTCCCTCCCTCTTTCCTATCCTAACGTTTCCATGAGTAACTGAATCACAAATTATTAATATTTTATTAGGTTAGCATTGATTCTGTTCTTATATTTATATCTTTTGTGTTTTTAAAAGATTTTCGCTCCTGCACTCAAAAAAAAAGATAATTCCTTTTTTTTTATTTTTATTATTTTTTTATTTTTTTTGTTCTTCTAAACGTACCTTTCCTTTGATTACCAACCACAAAATAATTTCTTTTAGTCAACTGCTTTGGTTTTTAGTGTTGCATTAGCATCAAAAAAGTTTTGACTGTTTCTGAACTGTTAAAGTTTGAATCCCCTACCCTCTCTCCCTGCACTTTTTCTAAGCGAAATCGGAACGATGCCCTACTCTTAAGTAAGGTTCTGCTAGTAATGTGCACCAAAACTGGTATGAAAAAAGAAAAAAAAAAAAAAAAAAAAACTGACTTTTTATTTTAATGTAAATGTGTTCAGGTTTTTTTAAATATTAATATAATTATAATTAACTATAAAACGGGATTTCATTCCTGTACCAAGAACAGGTAGAAAACACTGAGGTACGAGTATCATGTGAGGACAAGTTCTCATTCTAGATGCTCGTTGATGCCAACATTATTTGTTGAATTATGCAACACCCTCATTTTTTTTATTTTTATTTTTTTAAAAAAAAAAACTTAATTTATGTAATAGGTTAGTGCCTTTTTGCTATGAGTTTTCAAAACAATATTAAAAAAAAATCATAATTTGTGAGTAATTATAATTAGTAGGGTGAAACTTACACTCTGTCTGTATAACATTAATTGAAATGTAAAAATGTTTGCAAAGTGTTTTCCTCAACTAGCATTGCCTTCATTCAACATCGTATCATAAAATTACTAATTGTTTAAATTTAGTTAACTTTTTTGATAAAATGGAACATTTAAGGTTTCACAAAAAATTCACAGCATCCATATTATGCTCAATTTCTTTTTTTTTTTTTTTTTTTTTTTTAAAAATACTCTTTCAACAGCAACAACAAAAAAAATATTTGAAAAAAAAAAAAAAAAATCAAGAAAGAAAAAAGAACAGAAAAAGAAATAAAACGAACGACGTTTTTTTTTTTCGGAGTGGAGAAAAACCAGCAAAAAAAAAGGAAACAAATATAAAATTATATAACCGCAAAGTGGAGTTTTGTTTTTTTGTTTTTTCGCTCATTACAAAGTGAGGCGAGAACGAAAAAAAAAAAGGCAGAACAATTGAAAGTATCGCCACCATGAATTGATATTCTTTTTGGTATTGCCTGACGTGACTCGTGTCCATTATGGTTGATCGTATGTTTCAATGCGAAAAAAGGAAAACAGAAAGAGAAGCCGATCGTACGCATGTGAAAGCATGGCCTAACGATCTTTTGATCTCGCTTCATGTTCAAGGAATGAAGCCACTCTATCTTCTCTTACCTATTTTTTGCGCTTATTTTATTCGTCGTGCTGGATTATGAGGTTCGTTTCTATTATGGTTGAACTTATTCTTTGATACGCATAGAAAGAAAATAATAAAAAGAAGAAATAGAAAAAAGGAAAATAACTCGATCTCATTTTTCCAACGTTTGTTCATTCATGAATTGATTTTTATTTATTTATGATACCTCCCTGATTAATTACCAGCTGTAGTACCAGCTGTAGATCAACTTGTGTTTTCAAGTTTCTAACTTTTTTCTCGTTCCTTGTCCGAAGCTCAACTTAACTTTCCTTCTCATACAGTACGAGAAATGCAGTCAACAGGTCTGAAACACTTAGCTTCTTTTTCGAAGTATTTCAGTGCTGCGGAAGATGATGTTGATTCAGACTTGTGGAATGGGTCGACCTCTCGGTTGAGAGTTTCTAGTGTAAGTGTTAAAGTAGGAAGGTGATTTTGATAATTATTCTTTTTCGCAGTGAAATCTATTTTTTCCCGAATAAATAAATAAACATGAAGACCGCTACCGCATGCTTGACAATGGCCGCAACTCTCGGGCTGAGCGCAGCAGCTGCTGATCACTCACAGCCGTGGTTGTACACAGCAACTGCACAGAACAGGGGTCCAGCTAACTGGGGAGACCTGACTGGTAACGAGAAGTGTAAGACTGGACGTGAACAGAGTCCGGTTAACATCGCCAGTGCTGAGGTCGACACGACCCTGAGAAAGTTGCAGTTCAGCTACACGTCGACAACAAACTACAAGGTTCTGAACAACCAACACAGTGAGAAGGTTGAATTTGGAGCATCTCCTGGTTCCTTCATCGACCCTGCTCTCGGTAACAAGAAGTGGAACGCGTTGCAGTTCCACGTTCACTCCCCGAGTGAGAATGGAGTTGGAGGTGGACTGTTCGACATGGAACTGCACATTGTTCACGAGGCTGATGCGACCCAGAAAGGAAACACTGAGAAGTACAGCCACGCGGTTATTTCCATCTTGTTTGAGGCGTCGTCTGCAACTCCGAACAAAGTTCTAGACACGTTCTGGAGCAAGTTGCAGAGCCTGCCACTCTCCCAGGCTGCTCACTATGCCGCACCTGACACGATGTACGAGTACAACAGCGTTGATGGAACTGAAGCTATTGATATTAATGGACTTCTTACTACTGAAGAGTACTACACCTTTGATGGGTCTCTCACTACTCCTCCTTGTACTGAAGGAGTTAAGTGGTACGTGTTGACTATTCCTAACAAGATGTCTGCTAGTCAATTGACCCATCACAACACTCTGATGGACTTTGCTGGATTGAAGGCAGCAACTCCAACAGGAAACCCATTATACAGTGCGGTGTTCGGTAACAACAGACCTCTTCAGCCATTGAATGCGAGATCTGTTAAGAGGTTTGCTCCAGAGACTAAGCCTACTGTTGTTGACGTTAACGGTAATGTTATTACTGTTAGTGAATCTGATGATGACGACTCCGCTGAGAAACTTGCGATCGCAGCACTCGTTATCACCTGCGTGACACTTCTCGTCTTGGTGGTCTTCATTGTTGTTTCCTGTTGCTGTAGAAGCGCAGAGCCTGTAGAATCCAAAGACAGGAACGGAGGAGAAGCAAAACCTGACGAGAGTGAGGATTAGAATTACTCTTTTTGATTGTCACAACGACCTCGTCAAATGATGACGAGAGAGACAAGAATCCCCTCCCATCAAGTTGCTTTATATTTACTCATAGTATCCATAGTATTAAGTTACCTCCCTCGGTCTTCAAAAACTGCAAAAAAAAATAAAATTGAATCCAAAGTATTCGATTTTTTCTCTCTTTTTTTCTACCCACTGAGTACTGATTCCTACCCATAGAAGCGAGCGAATATATCGTTA
Source organism: Flectonema sp. DT1601 (assembly GCA_964019425.1). Lineage (NCBI taxonomy): Eukaryota > Euglenozoa > Diplonemea > Diplonemida > Diplonemidae > Flectonema > Flectonema sp. DT1601. Next base: position 91,580 of record OZ025817.1, on the reverse strand, counting down.
TGTTTTTTTTTGTAGTCAGATACTTGGGGTTTCCATTTTCCCCCTTCTGCAGTTGAAGATTATTATTTATGTAAACTAGCCGAAAAAACGAAAGCTCTCTCCAGTTTTTCTATTTTTTTTATTATTTTTCACGCTTGTTTACTCTCTCCTTCATCTTAATGATGACAATTCTTGTTTTAGCGTATGACTCAACGTCGGGGATGTTGTGTGATGATCTTTACTTTATAAAAGCAATTGGCTATGGTTGTTTGTTTGACACTCTTGTTTATAATATGTGATACTTCCAGGTATACTTGAAGGTTACTATATTGTAGAAATACTTATTTACGATTCGAATGCAACTAATTTAAATCCACTTGCTTGATGTGTTTACAAAATCAAAACATTCAACCCCTCCCCTGTACGTTTTCCCATACCTTTATTTATTTATAGTAAAAACCCGCAGAGGGCTATTTATTGGTCCGCAAAAGGGTTAGGCAAAAAAAAAAGAAGAAACCAGCGAAACATTGCCACCATGAATAAATGTTCTCATCGTACTGGATTATGAGGTTCGTTTCTATTATGGTTGAACTTATTCTTTGATACGCATAGAAAGAAAATAATTAAAAAAAAAAAAAGAAAAAAAAGGAAAATAACTCGATCTCATTTTTCCAACGTTTGTTCATTCATGAATTGATTTTTATTTATTTATGATACCTCCCTGATTAATTACCAGCTGTAGATCAACTTGTGTTTTCAAGTTTCTAACTTTTTTCTCGTTCCTTGTCCAAAGCTCAACTTAACTTTCCTTCTCATACAGTACGAGAAATGCAGTCAACAGGTCTGAAACACTTAGCTTCTTTTTCGAAGTATTTCAGTGCTGCGGAAGATGATGTTGATTCAGACTTGTGGAATGGGTCGACCTCTCGGTTGAGAGTTTCTAGTGTAAGTGTTAAAGTAGGAAGGTGATTTTGATAATTATTCTTTTTCGCAGTGAAATCTATTTTTTCCCGAATAAATAAATAAACATGAAGACCGCTACCGCATGCTTGACAATGGCCGCAACTCTCGGGCTGAGCGCAGCAGCTGCTGATCACTCACAGCCGTGGTTGTACACAGCAACTGCACAGAACAGGGGTCCAGCTAACTGGGGAGACCTGACTGGTAACGAGAAGTGTAAGACTGGACGTGAACAGAGTCCGGTTAACATCGCCAGTGCTGAGGTCGACACGACCCTGAGAAAGTTGCAGTTCAGCTACACGTCGACAACAAACTACAAGGTTCTGAACAACCAGCACAGTGAGAAGGTTGAATTTGGAGCATCTCCTGGTTCCTTCATCGACCCTGCTCTCGGTAACAAGAAGTGGAACGCGTTGCAGTTCCACGTTCACTCCCCGAGTGAGAATGGAGTTGGAGGTGGACTGTTCGACATGGAACTGCACATTGTTCACGAGGCTGATGCGACCCAGAAAGGAAACACTGAGAAGTACAGCCACGCGGTTATTTCCATCTTGTTTGAGGCGTCGTCTGCAACTCCGAACAAAGTTCTAGACACGTTCTGGAGCAAGTTGCAGAGCCTGCCACTCTCCCAGGCTGCTCACTATGCCGCACCTGACACGATGTACGAGTACAACAGCGTTGATGGAACTGAAGCTATTGATATTAATGGACTTCTTACTACTGAAGAGTACTACACCTTTGATGGGTCTCTTACTACTCCTCCTTGTACTGAAGGAGTTAAGTGGTACGTGTTGACTATTCCTAACAAGATGTCTGCTAGTCAATTGACCCATCACAACACTCTGATGGACTTTGCTGGATTGAAGGCAGCAACTCCAACAGGAAACCCATTATACAGTGCGGTGTTCGGTAACAACAGACCTCTTCAGCCATTGAATGCGAGATCTGTTAAGAGGTTTGCTCCAGAGACTAAGCCTACTGTTGTTGACGTTAACGGTAATGTTATTACTGTTAGTGAATCTGATGATGACGACTCCGCTGAGAAACTTGCGATCGCAGCACTCGTTATCACCTGCGTGACACTACTCATCCTGATAGTCTTCATTGTTGTTTCCTGTTGCTGTAGAAGCGCAGAGCCTGCACAGGAGACTGCAGAAGAAACTAAAGACAAGAACGGAGAAGAGACAAAACCTGACAGGAGTGAGGATTAGAATTGCTTTTTTTTGATTGTCGCAGCAGCCTCGTCAAATGATGACGAGGGACACACAAGAATCCTCCCTCCCTCTTTCCTATCCTAACGTTTCCATGAGTAACTGAATCACAAATTATTAATATTTTATTAGGTTAGCATTGATTCTGTTCTTATATTTATATCTTTTTTAGTGTTTTTAAAAGATTTTCGCTCCTGCACTCAAAAAAAAAGATAATTTCTTTTTTTTTATTTTTATTATTTTTTTATTTTTTTTGTTCTTCTAAACGTACCTTTCCTTTGATTACCAACCACAAAATAATTTCTTTTAGTCAACTGCTTTGGTTTTTAGTGTTGCATTAGCATCAAAAAAGTTTTGACTGTTTCTGAACTGTTAAAGTTTGAATCCCCTACCCTCTCTCCCTGCACTTTTTCTAAGCGAAATCGGAACGATGCCCTACTCTTAAGTAAGGTTCTGCTAGTAATGTGCACCAAAACTGGTATGAAAAAAAAAAAAAAACAAAAAAAAAACTGACTTTTTATTTTAATGTAAATGTGTTCAGGTTTTTTTAAATATTAATATAATTATAATTAACTATAAAACGGGATTTCATTCCTGTACCAAGAACAGGTAGAAAACACTGAGGTACGAATATCATGTGAGGACAAGTTCTCATTCTAGATGCTCGTTGATGCCAACATTATTTGTTGAATTATGCAACACCCTCATTTTTTTTATTTTTATTTTTTTTTAAAAAAAAACTTAATTTATGTAATAGGTTAGTGCCTTTTTGCTATGAGTTTTCAAAACAATATTAAAAGAAAATCATAATTTGTGAGTAATTATAATTAGTAGGGTGAAACTTGCACTCTGCCGTATTACATTAAAATGTAAAAAAGTTTGCAAAAGTGTTTTCCTCAACTAACATTGCCTTCATTCAACATCGTATCATAAAATTACTAATTGTTTAAATTTAGTTAACTTTTTTGATAAAATAGAACATTAAAGGTTTCACAAAATATTCACAGCATCCATATTATGCTCAATTTCTTTTTTTTTTTTTTTTTTAAAAAAATACTCTTTCAATAACAACAACAAAAAAAAATATTTAAAAAAAAAAAAAAAAAAATCAAGAAAGAAAAAAGAACAGAAAAAGAAAAAAAACGAACGACGTTTTTTTTTTTCGGAGTGGAGAAAAACCAGCAAAAAAAAAGGAAACAAATATAAAATTATATAACCGCAAAGTGGAGTTTTGTTTTTTTGTTTTTTCGCCCATTACAAAGTGAGGCGAGAAAGAAAAAAAAAAAGCAGAACAATTGAAAGTATCGCCACCATGAATTGATATTCTTTTTGGTATTGCATGACGTGACTCGTGTCCATTATGGTTGATCGTATGTTTCAATGCGAAAAAAGGAAAACAGAAAGAGAAGCCGATCGTACGCATGTGAAAGCATGGCCTAACGATCTTTTGGTCTCGCTTCATATCCAAGGAATGAAGCCGTTCTATCTTCTCTTACCTATTTTTTGCGCTTATTTTATTTTTCCTTATTTTTTTCTTTTTTCACGCTTGACACATGAACTTTCTGTGCAGCTAAGGATTCTTTTTTTTTTTTTTTTTTTTTTTTTTTTATTTCCCCCTACGATTTATTCATTGATTGATTATTTTATTTATTTGTGATACCTCCACCCCGCGGCTATTATAGCTTTTTTTGTAGATCAGCTTGAGTTTTTCATTTTATTTTCAAACTTTTTTTTTTCTCACATTCCTCTCAGTCACCGTTAAAAGAAAGAATTTAAAGCTCAACTTCTGACTACTACCACTGAAAGGTGAGATAGAATCTAGAAGACAAGTTTTAAGGTGTTGCGTTTTTAGCGTCATTTGAAGAGTCTTTCAAATACTATTTAACCTTCCTTCTCATACAGTACGAGAAATGCAGTCAACAGGTCTGAAACACTTAGCTTCTTTTTCGAGGTATTTCAGTGCTGCGGAAGATGATGTTGATTCAGATTTCTCGTACCCGACGTCGACAACTAATAATGTAAGGCCGACAATAGCAGAAGGTTTATACCAGTTGTACAATGATACTAAAATGTCAGAAGGTAACCCTCTGATCGCAGGTATTCAGATTGCAATTATAAAGGGAGCGGGTTGTGTTGCTATGTTGGGAGGACTCGTTTACATTGCATGGCAGACTTTTAGTCCAATAATGCATCCGTTGTTGTTGGCGGTTGTGTTTTCCTCCATGACACATCCTTCTATTTATAAAGACGTTTTTGTTGAATTTACGAAATCTTACGAAAGAAGACAAATCAGATGCTATCGAAAATCCCCATTCACAAACACCTTTCTCGTTGCTATCTACCGAGGAATTTGGAGGCTATTATTAACATACAACCACTGGATGTTAGTTCCAAATATATTATCGAGAGTTTCTGGTACATCGCGTATTGTTGTTCAGTTGGGTTCTAAGTTCGCAACCTTAACGGATAAACTACTGAATCAAACTGAGACTAGTAATAAATTATCAAGAAAGACTATTAGACCTGCACCTGTTTCAACCAACCACGTCTATAATTGGGATGCTATTTTTTGGAGGTTGGAATTCCTATCTGGATTGTTATTGGGAGCTTTCTTTTTATACTTCTTTAATTCAACGGCTTTGCAAGTTTGTTTCTTAGTATACGTAACAGTAGTCACAATAGCGCTATCCCTAACTCCGGTTGACAAGGGTGCTGTCATCCTTCTCAGTTCCGTTGTATTTTTATATGGAGGGACAATAACAGGTTACATAACAAAGGAATTAATATCTGAAGGGAGTGAATTATTTCAAATAACCAGGTCATCGGTAACCCAGGCTGGTAATGCTGTTGGGTCTGCAGTAGCTGACAGTGGAGATACGTCAGCTCAGTTAAAAGAACACTTTTCTGAAGGATTGAGAATGTTTGCAGAATGGCAAAGCATCAACATTGATGCCGTTGGTGAGATGGTTGAACTTATTCATAATAAAAGTAGTCAAATGAATCACTGGACAGACTTCGATCAGTATAAGTCTTTTATTCTGGATGCAAACAAGAAATGGGACACCCAACAGCTAGGCAACGCTGACTTTTGGCTAACTCTTGGCGGAGGTCTAAGCAAATGGACACTCGCTATGACTCACGTCGCAGTCTTAGTACTTTCTCTCATACTAGGAGGCCTCGCAACATTATTATGGGCATGGTGGTCGGCTTCTATATTTTTAATAGCATTGCTGGCCTTAAACAGAACAAAGAACACCTTAGCGCATAATTTATGTACCTTCTTCGGAACTGAGGAAAACGCTATTGTTTTAACAGGAAAACTGAATCATTTAATTTCCAACAAACTGGTGCAAATATTGCAGAGTATTCTTCATCTATATATGTATCATTTTGTTTTGACTTTGGCTGTTTTGATGAGGTTTGGTTCTCCATTTCCTTTTGCTGGTGCTACAATGGCTGGATTGATAGCACTATTTCCTTATTTTCCGAAATATATTTTAGTTCCGTTGCCATTACTTGCCACAAGATTATTTCATGGAGAACACGATGATGAATGTTTTGAGTTACTCGCTTGGATTGTTATCCCCGCTTGTCTTGGAGATAATTGGATCTTCGCAACTGTCGATTCAACAGTCGGTCCTCAGATGATATTTCTCTCTATTGTAATGGGGTTTTATGTTTGGGGTTATTTCGGGGTATTGCTTGGACCAGTAATTGTAGTCGCGAGTTGCATGGTCTTTGATTCGAATGAAATAAAAGTCGAACCCGACCCAATTCTATCTCCTCCTCCAGCAAAGAAAAAAGGGAGAAAAAAGGTGAGACATTCCCTTAAAAAAGACGATTGAGATGTTTTTTTTTTCCCCCTCACTTGTGTTTTACCACCCCACACACTAAATTGATGGCTGTTCTTCGTGCGTAGTTTTTAATGCATGCATACTTTTTTTTTTTTTTTTTTTTTTTTTGTCGAATTTTTTCGAATCTCTGAAAATGCGCGCTTCTCTTTACGACGTTCTGCTCTTTCAGTACTTCCTGTTTGAATTCCTTGTAGCAAGTCCACACAACTAAAATAATTAGAACGGCAGTCTACCCTCACAGCTTTTTACGACTTGTTCTTTTTCACCTCTTTCAAGTTATTTTTGTAATGTGAAATATATCGATGTGTTATATCTAACAAACACAATCAGTTTTAAAAAAAAAAAAAAAAAAAAAAAAAAAAACTCGCCCCACAAGATGGCCTGTAGAGGTTACCTAGTATAACATAGTAAGTTTCGTCTTCAATCACCTTTAGCCTGCAGAGGTTAGATGGATGTATAATAGACGTACGTGGTGATGTGAATCCCTCTCGCATCATCAGCTGCTGTGTGTATAAACGATGGGATCCTTCTTTCGTTGTTAGTTACATTTTTTTTTTTTTTTCAGTTCGATTCCCTTCCAATTGAAAAACTGACTTGTAGTGTCCCCCATATTATTACCTCGCATTCCCATCACGAGAATACAGCCGCAGTTAATTTGCGGTTTTTGTTTGTTTTCTCATAATTTCTTACGTACTGCGGTACTAAAAAAAAGCACCATTCGATTTCTACTCAGTTTTTTATGTTATGAGAAGTTCCTAACTTTCTGATAAATACTATTAAGTTCGATTCCTGATTGACTATTTTTTCCCCCTTCTTCCTACATTCGCCCCCCGGAATCCCCCCCCCCTTTGTTTTTTCAGACCTTCAAAATGATATCCCCATCCATACTGGGGTGATTCAGTCTCAATAATTGACTAACTTACTTCAACGCCACACTGATGATGGGAATGTAGGTAACGAGGTATTTAGATTACTCTCGAAACCTAAATAGTTACTTTAAAATACTAAGTTAAGCATCACCATAGTTCACTGTATCCTTAACAGATTGTTAAATTATCATATTATGTTAATACGATGCAATTATAGTTGTATTTTAAAATCAAAACATTTAATCCCTCCTCTCTCTGTTTTTTTAAGACCCTTCAAAGATGATATCGCCAGCCGTACTCGGTGTGGGCATCTCAACTTCGTTAGTTGTGTTGTTGCAGTGTGTTAGAAATAAATCAGAAGTGAGACATGAATTTGAATTAATGATTGTCGGATCAACCAATCCTTGTAAAGTAAATGCTGTGATAGAAAGTTTACAAAAATATCCAAAATTAGTAAAAGATGTAAAAGGATGTAAAGTTGACACCGGAGTCGATGAGCAACCAATGACTCTTGAAGAAACTATAAAAGGAGCGAAGAACAGAGCAGAAGCAGTCTTTAAATCAAATCATATCAAAGGTAGGATTCTCTGTGTGGGTATCGAGAGTGGAGTGTTTCAAGCAGCCGATCGTTTTTTTGATGTCTGCGTTTGTTCAACTTATGATGGCATCCGACACTCAATTGGATTCAGCAGCAGTTTTGAAATACCTCCGGGAGTTGCAAAGTTTCTCGGAGCTCCTCACAACATGTCATTGGCAGAGGCATGCAACTCTGGTCAGATCACAACAAACAGCAACATTGGTCAGGCAGAAGGCTGCATAGGAGTTGTCAGTAGAGGAAACGTAACTAGAACTGACTACACTGTTCAAGCGGTTTTAACTTCATTTATGGCTGCTGATCCGGGTTGGTATCCCTCGCAGTTACCTGAAATTGGATTTACTAAAAATTAAACCACGACTCCTAACAGGATGATTGTTTTCATGTATTCATTTGTGTGATCGGAAATATAGATTTTTTTTTTTTTTTTGGAAAGGGACTTCTTTTTTTTTGTTTTTTTTTATCAAAATTCTTTTCTCTCTCCCCCCCTTTTTAGAGACTTTTACGTTTCCCGACAATACAAAAAAAAAACATATAACAAAATGACAAAAGTCGCAAAGATCGAAGGCAGCACCGACCACGCTGACAGCAACAAGACTGCAATGTTAGCGAAGGTAAAATCAATTGTTGAAGGAATGCTGAAGAGTGCTGACATCGATGAAGTGGTCAAAAACTGTGATGCGCTAAAAGGACATCCAACCGTAAATTTTGAAGCTCACGTTGAACAACTAAGTGAAGTTTCAGTTATGGGAAATGCTGGAAAAAGAACTGGTAATGAATGTGACTACGATGTCGATTGCGAAGACTTTCTCGATCTCGTTGATGAAGATGACGAACACGAAGAACTCTGTGAAGAACTTGACGAGCATGAGATTGATTACATGTCATACATGGGTGATGTTATTAGAGATTGGATTAAGGAAAACATTATTCCAAAGGTTTGTTCTTCAACTCCATCCTAGACAACACCTACCCGACACCCAAATATAACAATATAAAAACAGGTACGTGATGGCGCATTAAAAGATGCCAAAGAAATCCTTTTTAATTGTCATGACGACACGATTCATTATAATATTGAAACTGGTGAGAAGTTGGATCTCATCGAGGGAGATGAAGTTGAAGAGGACGAAGAAGAAGGAGAGGATAACTAATGTTACTTGAATTTTTTTATTTTAGATTTTTTTATTTTATGCCACAATAAGATCTTGTTCGAAGTAGAAGGACTGATGAAAGAAATAACGATTTTGACTCAATTTTGTTCGGCTTACCCTTTGGTTTTTGTAAATTATTTTTGGGAAAAGCACTCTTTGGCAAGGCATAGCTGTCGATCGTCTGTGGGAGAAACTTACTTTCAGTCTGCATCTTTTCCCTCCTTTTTTTTTTTAAAAAAACTTTTGAAACTGTCTGAGGTCTCGGAATCACTTTCTCTTAATTTTCTACTATTCCGTTACTCATTCGGTGAAACGCCGTATTGTTTGTGTTTATCAGTACGGTTTGAAGTTTTTATTTATTTTTTTTTTTTTCAATTTTTTTTGACAGGAAAAACTTTACTTTTCTTTTTATATCATCATCAGGTTCTCTTTTATAAATTAATGACAACGGCCTATCAAAATATAACATCTGGTGAGGAAGTCGATGATCCATTAACACACGTATTAGTTTGTCAGCAATGTAGATATCCCTTGGTGTTAGGTTGTGACATAATAGTTGAAAAAGCAGATGTTTGGAAGGACCAAGTGTACCCATACGAACTCGATATTTTGGAACTTGAGGACGTTTGGTGTTACTCGGCGACTAATCCATCGGGAACAAGGTTTGATTTGGTGAGAGGAAAACCAAATAACAATATTACATACGATTGTGAGAATAGCTCATTTCATACTTTCTTTCCTGGATTTGCTTGGAATCATCTTAGCTGTAAGTGTTGTAGACACTTCTTTGGTTTTGGATTTACAAAACTTAGTGAGAACCCTTACATTGTTGCTTCTGTGGCAGCTGTTTTATCACTGCTAACAACGTCTTGTGATGGTACTCTGTCTTACTCATCTGTTGATGAATTGGAAGAAAATCTTTTCCCATCAGTTGACTTTCTTGGGTATGAAAATTCATGTTTTTCTAATGTTGTAAAAAAAAAAAAAAAAAAACCATTTAGATTAGCTTTATATTTCGTTGAAGGTAGACAGAATCCTGTCACACGGGGGAATAAATCATGACTATAAGAAATAACGGCTTTCAATCTGAATATGGTACAAAAAAAAAACAGCTGACAAACTAACATGTAAAAAACAACAACAGAATTATACTCACGAGAACTATACCGCGAGAGATGCCATTTTCTGAGATACAATCAAAGTGGGATGATCCACATGAACATGTATTTATTTTTTACTATACTTTTATTTTTTTTGTTATGTCAAAAAAAAAAAAAAAAAAAAAAAAACAAACAACAGCGTCAAGCAACATTCAACCCAACGATGATATTCACAGACGTAGTACGACTAGTGAGGGAGTTACGAGACGTAACTTCAGGTATTAACACAATAGAAGACGATCAAGAGATTGAAGCAGAGATTGAAGTAGAGATTGACAACACGACCACTGATGGAGTTGACATAACAATGGAAGACCTCTCTGGAGCTGAAGTCGATGTTGAAATAGAAGTCGAATACGAAGACTGTATGGAAGATGAGGCCATGCAAACACAGGAAGACGAAAACAGTCCTTAGCGGGAATTTTTTCAAAGGGTGAAAAAAAAAAAGAAAAAAAAAAAAATTCTAACGTATTTTTTTTGTTAACATTGCAATATTTTAATCCTTACGTGACGAGGAGTCCCGAAACAGTTAGTTGCTCGCTGTGGGTAACAATCCACTTTGTCAGAGAAACCAGTCTTATCGACAGAAACAGAAATTGCGGTAGTTGAGGACGTAGGCATGGTTGCCTGAAACTAGAATGTAATACTGTTTTTTTTTTTTTTTTTTTAAATTTTTTTTATATATTTTTATATAAAGTAAAAATACTTTTATAGCTCATCACATTGTAACTAAATAAAATATCCGAATGCTTTCCTGTACAGGCTTCGTTAGTATTCCCTGTTTTCTTATTTGTTTTGTTATAACTAGCCCTTATCTAAAACGAGGTTAACTGAAGAGGTTTGCTACCTGTAGGAAGTCAGTTTTGGCGACAGGCGGGCTGCTTCCGCGGTTGCCGCTGAAGGAAACAAAAAAAAAAAAAAAAAAAAAAAAAAAAAACGGTGTCAGATGGTGTTGTTGCCTTTGAGGAACGAAGCCAGTAAATCTGTCGTACGGAAGTTTCTGTGAGTGAAATTATTTTATCATTTCACTACATGTGTGAACTAAAATAGTATTTCAAAAAGTATATTACATTTCACCCCCCAAAAGAGAACCCTTGCATTGTAATGGCTGTCCATGTGAGTTTAATCTTCTGTCAGTTTTTCTATTCTTTCAGTCACATCTCTAATTCAGGTCTAAATGAATATAAATTTAAATGGAACACTAAAAGGATCATTTAGTGGGAGTCAGGGAGGAATGTCACCAAGACAAAATGAAATGACTCTCATTGTTCCAAAGCTGAGGATGAGTGGAATCTTTATGAACGCTGACGGAGGAGAACTAATTCGAACTGCGAGAGACGCTCTCTGCTCAGCTAGGATGAGCATCGGTACTGCAAGAACAGCGAGAATGGGTGTTGGAGAACAACATACGTTACCTGAAGAAATGCAGACCCCAGCCATGCTACTCGCAACGATAAAGAAATTACGAGAACAAGTTCAACAAGCAGAAGAATCTACTCTGCAATGTGCTGAGACTGGAATGGGTCTTCTTAATAAAATTCATAACCTTGAGGATGAATTAGAAGACAAAAACGAGCAAATCGCTACCCTCACTCAGGAAACAACAGAGTTGGAATCCGAGCGAAAAAATCTAATCGGAGCCCTCCAACACTACAAAACTGGAAAGTTATACATGCACGAAACCATTAAAAGAGAAATAGATGCTGTTCACAGTCATCTAGCAAGCGAAGAACAAATATTAGAACGTGAAAAGGAACAATCACAGTGGATGGAACAACAGGCATTACAACAACTTCAAGAAGCTCAGTATATCCTACACAACGCTCCTCAATGTGAAACAGAAGAGATTGCTAACAGAATGATTCTTAGTAAAGAAGAAGAAGATGAATGGAGAGATAAACAACGAATATTTATCAACTGGTGTGTTAAAGACGCTACTCTCCTTCACAGAGCTTCTAAGAAATGGTCTCCGGTATTTCAAACTCCTCGTGTTGAAGATGTTTGTGATTCTTATGAAACAGTTGTTCTAAAACAAAGTGATTTCTTAAAGATTTGGAGACCCCGAGTGATGAGACTGACTCTTTCTGAATATCGAATTGATTTTATTGGTGAGAATGAACGCTTGAGAGGTTCTCTTGATCTGACAACCTTTCGGTCGATGGAGTTGAATGTCGTTCCTCCACCAAAACAAGCAGACAAAGCATGCGTTTATAAAATAGGAGACGATGATTCGAGTTGGAAAACTGTTTTAAAATTAACTTCTATGTCTGCCTCTTACAACATTGCGTTTGAATCCACTCAGATACTTGAAGAATGGCTCAATATGCTTCAACGGTTTATACCTGAACAGAGTGGAGCATAGACACGAATAACTGTAGTAATCTGTTTCATAGGAGTATTTCTTTAATGGTTTTTATTTAAGATGTTAATTTAACAATCAGTTGGGTCTCGTCGTCAAAGGAGTAAGTGTTTCGCTCATTAATTTTTTTAGTATTTCTTCTGGTTAATTGAGAGTTGTTCTGTCGTTGGTAGTAACAAAAACTACTATTTGAATTAAAACATGTATTGGTTACTCGTCTGGTAAAATGATAAATTACTTCAAACCTAACAGACAGTAGCAATACCACGCGTGTGTTTTTTAATTTCAATGATCGTCTCTCATTCGAATCCACTCAGCTACCAAACCTGTGAGTACATTCATCAAAATCAAAGGATAAGCAACTACGAGTAGAAAGCTAACGTGCGTGTAAAAACAGACAATGAGATTGTTAAAGCATCAATATGCGCCTCTCATTGGAATCCACTCGGCTGCTTAAAGAATGGCTCAGCATAGAGTGGATCACAGACATGAGTAAGTGAGTCATGTTGATGTTCTGTTCAGCAATCTGTTTCATAAAAAATGTGTTTTTTTTTTTTTTTTTTTTCCCATTTCGATTTCTCTTTTTTTAATATTATTATTACCATCAATTTACGATTTTTATTTAAGAACTTAATTTAACAATTAGTTGGGTCTCGTCGTCAAAGGAGTACGCAGACATGTGATTGTTTTATGTTTTGTGTTTCGCTCATTAATTTTTTTGGTATTAATATTTCTTCTAGTGAGTTGGGTAAATGACCTCAAATAGTTTAAGATGCCCAACAGTCGTACCGAGATTGGGTCTACTTACGTTGCTGTTGTCTCGTAGCTCTAATACTTGTCTTTCTATCTATGAGTTGAGTCTGAGATTATGTATTTTGTGTGTTTTATTATTACTTATTTTCCCGCATGGGGGAGCACGGGATTTTATCGATACCAACCGTTGGTTCTTTTTATATTGCAATCGGAGATTTGGCCGAACCTTAATTTAGTTTTATAGTCAGTTTCAACTTTGCTTTATATTTGATTGCGGTATCAAGTTTTCCTTTCGTTGTATTGTTGTTAACAATCTCGAGTGTCAGCAAATACAAACTTATAAATAATCGAACACGAGAATCAAAAAAAAAAAAAAAGGGAAAACACATCTGTTGCTTGCGGTACTCGTACTTGACATTATTTTCTTTGTTATGTACGAAGTGGTAGTTATATAATATTATATTGTCTTTTGCATTGTTAGCCAAGCTATTCTAAAATGAAAAAACTTGAATCTTCTGTCATAATTCTCAGGTTTAACCTTGTTTTGAAAAGTTTATTACTGTTTTTCTTTCTTCTACGTTTGTCAAACCACCACCCTCCCTCGTTGTGTGAACTCGAGTGCCAGCCGTCAGGATCTTGCCGACAGCCCCGTGTTTTTTTTTTTTAAATATTCCGGTCGCTACAGAATTGGAGTAAATAAAAACTCATTTCTTTTTCTGCTTTCTTCGTAAAGAGACTCTTCAGTAGTAGCGGATCTCTGATTGAGCAGTTAGCTCAATACTTTTTTGTTATATTCAAAGAAAACGGATCGTGTTTTAGTTGTCAATCATTCTATTCAAACAGGAGGAAAGGTTCCAACAGGAGGAAAGGTTCCAACATGCGTAATTATGATTACAGCGCCGCACTAACGGCGGCACTACTAATGTTGGTGTTGCCGATGTGTGTCTCACAACAGTGTGAAGAACCTACAAAGTATCCAGAGTGCCCTTTTGCTGGTTGGGCAGATAATTCAACAGGTGAAATAGTCGCAGATAAGCGTTATGTATGTTGTTGTTCTTTCGCAAGGAATCATTTATGGATCAGCAGGGAAGCAAAAAAAACAAAAAAACAAAAAAAAAAAACAGTGTTATGAGTGTCGTTGGTGTCCTTTTCGAGCGGATACCTGCTGTGAAAAAAAGGATGAAATTGAACTGCTGAAGAATATTAGTGTATGTGAACTTTTTTCTTTTTTTTTGTCTAAACCTGCGAGAATTAAAAAAACAACAACAATCAAACAAACAACTCACGACAGGTATCTGGAAGCTCTGACTGGAGTTGCTTCATAACAATAGCTCACTTCCAAGAGTGTGGAAAGTGTTCTCCCGAATCCAGTTTGTTTACTATTTTTGGTGAAGAACGTTACCTAAACTACGCTCCCAATGCAAAATGCATGTCAATCGCAATCTGTACAGAAGCCTGTGGATATATTTACAAGCAATGTAAGGGAACTAAAAAAATAGATGGCAATTACGTAATTACAGCCGCTACTGAACAAGAATTCTGTTCTGCTGCACACCAACGTGAAAAAGTTGATGGTCTTCCCTGTTACAATGCTGGTAATTCTGTAGACAACAAGTTGTTATCAATCACTTTATTACTGTTTGTTATGATGTTTGTTTTCGTGTAGAGTTGCGGGAAAAAAAAAAAAAAAAAAAAAAAAAAAAAGCTGCTTGCTTATAATAGATTATAATGATATTTTTTTTTTTTTTTTTGTAGTTTTTTTTATACTTGTGTGTTGGTTTTTTTTTTTTTTTTTTTTTTTTACGTATTAATTCTCTTCTTTCCCCATCCACTATTGGTCAGGTTCTTTTTTTTTATTTGGATTTCAGGTTATTAAAAATATATTTCTGTGAGAACAAATTTTTTTTTTTTAAATAAAGTTTTTTTTTTTTTCAGATAACAATAATAATAAAAAAAAAAAAAAAAAATGAAGAGAGTTGATGTTCTGCGTTCTCACCTTCAAAGTAGACCAGAAATACATTTCTTCTTTGACGTCAGTTCAATTAATTCGTACAGAGCTCATCACCAGCTTGAGGGAGTCGCTAAGCAAACTGGATCCGAAGTTGTCTATCAACCGTTTCTATTGGGGGGATTATTTAAAAAGATTATGCCGCAGATTAGCTACACAGTTGACACCAAGTTGGGAAAATTTACGCAATACGGACCAGTACCGTGGTCTTTAAGGATTAAGGCTGGTAAGAATACAAAGGTTGGAAAATTTCAAGGTTTTCCAGCAATCATTCAAATGCAAAATGAAAGAGAGGGTCTTACTAATGTCACTCGTCCATTAGCAGCTGGGGCTCCAGCAATTCACGCGATGAGAATATGTACTGCTGCAAAGATGAAGGGAAATTCCTTCGCAAGAGACGCGTGTTTCGATGTCCACGAAATGTATCACGACAAGAATTTGAACATATCACAGCAAATGGCCGCCGATTACCTCCAGAAAATCGACACCGAAATCACCCCAGAAACTAAACAACAACTGGCTACCGACACCGACAACGCCCTTCTAAAGGAAGGAGTATTTGGAACCCCTACATACGTTGCCAAGTTCGGTTCCGCAAGAGAGTTATTTTTCGGAGTCGATCGCCTTCCAATTCTGTACAAATTCTTGCAACCGGAAGTGGGCAGACATGAGATTGAGAAGAATTTGAATCTTCGAGTCGCTCCGGATAATTTTAATATTTCAAGAGACCAAACCGTGACCGTGTACCACGACATTCGATCTGTTTGGTCTTACTTTGTTGTATCTGAGATGTTAAGATTAAAAGAAAAACATGGAATAAAGGTAATCTTAAAACCTGTTGACATATCAAAGATTCAAGAAAAACATGGTATTCACCCGGGTTGTACAGAAGCAGAATTTCCAAACAAAATTAAATACATGGAAGGTGAGGTTCAGAAATGGGCTGACTTCTTTGGAGTCCCGAAACCCCTTCAAGAGAAGGTACAGAAATCACCATTCGACAGAAAGCCTGTTGAGGATGTGACTGGAGTATCAGAGTACCTCGCATCTAATCCTGAGGCAACGTTAGCTGTTTATAATCAATTCTGGTCTTCTTCATCATCATCATTACCACATCAAGATTCTGGGTCATCAGTTGATACTTTCACTAAGGAAGTAATTCAATTGGGTGCTTTCTCAGTTCCTGTTGTATCTCATGAGGAGTCTCCTTATGCTGTTCAGGTTGATCATTTCAACCCAACAGCTCTTTACGTTCTAGAAGACTACCTCTGTGGATGGAAGAGAACAGAACAAAAGTAATTAATTGATGTTTAGTAGTACTTTGACACCTCTCACTTTCATGTTTGAGTACTGCACAGAGACCAAAACATAAGTTATCTCGTGTTGTTTTGTTCCGACATAAAAAGTTCATTAGTATTATTATTGTTTTTTTCCCCTTCCATTATCTGCAGTCATTTACTACGCTGCCGCTGACAGTCAAGATTGTCGGAGAAATTGTTGTTCCTTTGAGCTTGAAAATGCAGTATCAAATTACCCTTCCATCTCGAAGTCAAGGTTCACAAGCGAAAAAGAGAATTGTGGCGGCCGTGACACTAACATGTTTTACTTTGTAAGATTGTTTGCAGTTGTGCGCAAACAATAAATAAAATGTGTGTCAATTATTAGCGAAGTGTTCTATTTCTTCTTTTTTTTTCTTTTTTAAATTTTGAGCCGACCATTCGAGAAGTTCTCAGAACGAAAAAATTAAAAAAAAAAAAAAAAAAAGGGGGGGCGGTGCTGTCTTTCTGACTACCATCAGAAAAGATACACACCAAGTATGCGATCGAAGTTATCGTGTTGCGAGTTTTTTTTTTTTATATATAAAAATTAAATTTATTGCTTCTTCAGGCTGTTTGGTTAAAAACACTCAACCTGATGCCAGAGTGGAAAGCTAAAAGCAATGCGGCGAAACTCATTGAAAGATGTGGTTTCACATACGACGCTGAGCAGGACTGCATGACAACTCGAATGGACGCATGGCAGAGAGGATATGGATATTGTTATGCCTATGACGTTGCTGCTCCAATAGCAATTAGTGCAGTTATTGATTGTGAGCCTTTCTTCTTTGAGTATAATAAAAAAGAGTGGATGATTGAACTTTGGAAAGGACAATATGGAACTCACACTGGATGTGAGATTGGTGTCTACAACATAATTAAAAGAAGACACGAACTGGATAACACCATCGGTCGTCGACCTCATGATTCACAAAATTCTATTTTTTTACACGCGGCATCAGATTCCGACCTACTCTCCCTTAAGATGACCCTAAGAAGGGACGGGGGTGAAGTCTTCACCAGATTTTCAAAAGCTCACTGGTGGCTAACTGGATTCAGATTAGGAGTCTACAGCAAACCAGAACAACTCATTATGGATGTTGAGATTAGTGTTTCTGAAAAAGGAATGTTTGAAGCTATTAAAAAATCAATTTTAGCTGTCGGCTACGATGTATCTGAACCAGAATCACTAACAATCGCTCTGACATTTAAGAAACCGTTTTCTAAACAACCTCGACTAGACCCACGTATGTCTTCAATTGTTAGTGAAGCCGATATGTTTTGCAAGGAACTGGTATCAGCTTATCGTGAACTTAAACTTCCTTCCAACGACCCAAACCTTCTTGAGGGAGACGAAGCTCTCAGTTTTGTTGCATACTACAGATCACATTCTCCTGATGCATTGGCACGCGGATTGCTAAAAACCCTTAACGTGTTGTCTTTTACTACTGAGGAGGGTGAGAGAGTCCTCAATGAAATGTTTTCTGATGTCGTTCGCAGCATCCCAGATGCGTTAACAGAAGCTGGTTTTAAGAAGACCAGCGGGTGTTGTACAATTCTTTGATATATCGGTGGTTGGTGTTATATTGAAAACAGTGTAGTTATCAAACCTTTTGGTTAAAGAGATTATTTATCTCTTTTCTTTCTCTCTTTTTTCTGGTTTTTTTTTTATTTGTTCTTTAAAAACCAACTGCAAGAGGTGCTAATATGAAAATGTTCTTACAGTCAAGCAGACTATTTGAAATAGGTTTGAATATGTCATAGTTAGTATTTGGTACCTTTTCATCGATTTCTTTATAATAAACATTTCAATGGAAAGGTAAAAATCAAATGTAGTTTTTTTTTCTTCAATTTGATTTCCGTAAGCCTGCTTGTTGGTTTGTCTACACCCAAACCCTGTTTTTCGTAAAATATTTATCCTCTCAAGTTCGATGCCCCCTCTACTTGAGAATTTTTCTTGTCTTGCTAACTAAGATGCTTCAGTCACAACAGATGATTGACTTACTTCTACACCATACTGATGATGAGAGAATAGAGGTAAGAGGTATATGGATTACTCTCGAAACCTAAGTAGTTACTTTAAAAGGCTAAGTTAAGCATCACACCTAGTCACTGTATCAGGGCTCACGATTAATTCAAAATTGAATAACTCGATTCCGTAATGCACTGAATGACAACACGGAAAAAGAGATGTGTATGCAGCTAAGTTAGAAACATTTATTATAATGTAAAGTATTTACGTCAATCGCAGAGTGTATACCTACACTAACATTACCCTTAGTCACTGTATCTCAGAACTAATGTTAAATTATCGTTATGTTGTCTATGATACAAAACATTTGTATTTTACGTACAAACTCGAACAGTTAACCCCCCTACTTGAATATTTTTCCTTTATAAAAAAAAAAGTCATAACATTTTACCATAGTCACTGTACTATTGGGTAAATGTTTTAAACTGTTAATGCGTCGTAAATGTTACTGAGATGTTGGATCTAAACAAATGTTTCAGGAATGGACAGCAAAAAAAAAAAAAAAAAAAAAAAAAATAGTACTGCTCAAGTGGAAGCTGCAGCACTCTCCTGTCAGATAACAGGTGTGACAGCATGAGGGTACTGAGAGCAAATTTCCTTCTGACGTCAGTTGAGGCTGAGGTATTCTCCGTCCTGAAATTCTTGAATACAAGACAGGGGCTTCGTTCCCCGTTTTTTTTTTTTAAATAACTTATAAATAATCTCTGCTGGTATTACTGTCATCAAAAGTCTGAAATATTCCGACTTCATGTGGACATAAAAAAAACCTAACTTACACTAAATTCTCTTCACTGTTGTTGTTTACGTTATTGTAAATTACTTTCTTATTCATCATTTCAGAACTAGCTTAGCTCGACAGTGTGTGTGTCGGTTTTTTTTGTTGTAGTAATGTAGTTTAATTATATTTATCAAACAGTGCCTTTCCTGCGTCCCAATAACGCACATGATTGACTCGGTATCGTTGCCAAATTCGAGGGTAAGAGTAACTGTCGTACTACTAGTGTTGTTATCATGTATGATTTGCTTTGGATTGTTATCGACGAATTCCCCGAACAATATCTGGTTGGCTGATAATTTAATAACTGGTGAGAATTCAAATGGGAAATGGCTCTCTCTCGCTAACGGAACGAGAGATGTTGTCGTGGTTCTCGGTGGTGAGAATTTAGAAATGAAAGAGTGGCTTGCTTATGAGGGATACGTAGTATGGTGGAGAAATAAACCATGTCCAAATGAGAACTTAAGAGCTGTGAGGGAATCCTGGGGATATTTTTTATACCTTTCGGATACCGATCCTGCAAAACCAGTTAGAAATCACACAGTCTTCCTACACGGACATGAGGCAAATACTTTTCACCAACGTGGCTTACCATCAAAACTAATACACGAAGCTGTTGAATGTGCTCGCAAAACAAATCGATATACGTCTCTCACTCACGCTCAATTAAAAACATATTGGGAAGAAACTGGTCCTCCTTATATTAAGTTATGGAATGATCATTTTAGGAATTGGAGACCAATAACAGGACCAGCTCTAATTCATTATTGCTGTGCTCAGTTTGTTCTTCCTCTTCACATTATGAATCGGGTACCGATCCATATTTATAAACATGCGTTGGAGATGAATGCGAATATTGAAACAGCGGATTCGTTCTTTTGGGAACAAGTCTTCCATTTCATGTTTTTCGAACCAGAGATGATAAACCCATACGAGTATCAATGCCAACCTAAATATAGCTCGGCGTTAGTTGGAATCCAGAAACCTTACACCGAAGGGCAGATGGGGGTCTGGGGACCTCCTGCTGCAAACGACAAAAAAGATTTTCTCATCGTAGTCGGAACTCAATACGCGAGTGACTTAAATGCTGTTGAATACCTCCAACGTAAAGGTTATCGAGTATGGCTTCGATCACCACAGATGTGTGGAGGCCGACTCCACCCAAGGTGTCGAGAGGCTACCGGATACTTCTCATATATGGTTGATCCTGAGAAACCAATTGCTGATTTCATAGTATTTATTAAAGGTTTTCGTGGTACTACTGTTGCAGAACATGATACTTTCGATAGAGAACTCGAATTTGCGATGAAATGCGCAAAACAGTCGAAGCGATTCACTCCGATTGGCACTCGTTACAATATAAAACTAGCCCATGAACAGGTTAGAAAGAAAATTAAATATTCGGTTACGTTTTGTTGGAATCGTGCGTTTGGTAATATCAGTAATGGAAGGTTGGAGATTAATCATCTGCCAACTCCTTACTTTGGATCTCAATTCATTGTACCAAAAGAGTTGATTCTTAACACTGATCAGCGTATTTGGGAACGTGCATATGAATGCAGTACAGTAGCTTCGTGGTCGATGCTTGATTCCGAAGCATTTGAGTATTTTTATCATTTTTTATTTGGTGCTGGACTGACTATGGGTGCTAAAGAAGGAGAGTGCAACTCTGCTAAGCTGCCTCAAGATATTAATGACTTTGCTTGGGAAAGACCATCGACAGCTGTGCAAGAAATATCTCCTATTGTGTGGAGGAAAGTACTGAAATTTGATCAACATTTGCTGTTTGTTATTATTCCACTTGCTGTAGTTCCTGTTGTTGGATATTTTTATTTTAGACGATGAGTTCACGATAGCCTTCTTTTGAATCATCGAAAGAACCCACAGTCTCTCCCTCAATTTTGATAACTTGTTTTAATCCGATCTCTCTGTGTGACGTCTGATTTTTGTTAAAGCAGAACCTTAGAAAATCGATTTATCAAAAAAAAAAAAAAAAAACTGACGTATTCCACTAATATTATAATAGATATATAACGTTGTGTTCTTTTTTTTTTTTTTTTTTTTTTTTTTTTTTTTTTTTTTGCACCGACGAAGTCATTCAGATTAAGAGCCGTTATTTATTATGTCATGTTATCTATTTCCCTGTGCGCCAGTAAGACTAGCTGCGATCAACAAAATAAAAGGCTTATCTGAATGGTTTTTTTTTTTTTTTTTTTTTTTTTTTAATATTATTTTTTATTTTCATCTACGGTGTTCATAATAAGCAAAATAAACATACTTATATTCCTCTGAAGGAGTCTAGGTGTGTATAAACTCATTTTTTTTTAACTACTAACTTTGATAACATATCACTTAGACGGTTGTGTCTATTTCATAATTTAGTACTTTTCAATGTCGTCGACTTTCCTTACCCCGTTGTGTGTGTTGTGAAGTTTGGGTAAACTTATTTTTCAGCCATTTTTGATTAGCGTGAATCATAAAACTAACTAAACCTAAAGTATCAAACTGTAACTGTCAGACTCTTGACTTTAATAAATGATGAAGATCCCTTTTGTGAGAGGTGTTTGAATCACCGCCCTGAAGAGGTTGCAGACTTCTGTTTTTTTTTTTTTTTTGCACCGACGAAGTCGGAGAAGAAACTATTCAGATTAAGAGCCGTTATTTATTATGTCATGTTATCTATTTCCCTGTGCGCCAGTAAAACTAGCTGCGATCAACAAAAATGTCTGGCGTCGACCCAAACACCGTCGTAGCCCTCACTCCAGGGGCCGGAAGAGGACAAGCAACACCAACGAACGAGATGGCGTTCGTTGCCCAAGCTGCAATGGCAGCGCACTCCGCGGAGACGCGGGCGATGGCCACAGAGGTGGTAGCGGCCGGAGACCGGAGGGCTCTGGTAGCAGAGGGGAACTCTGCAATAGCTGCCACGCAGTCCATGGCGGCTCAAGCGATCACGCACGCGCAAGCTGGTCGCGAGGTGGACTCGGCTTGGGCCCAAGCCGGCGCAGCGGTAACGCAAGCACAAGCAGGGAGGGAGGTGGACGCGGTGCGGGCCCACGCCGGCTTGGCGGTAACGCAAGCCCAAGCCGGGAGGGATGTGGACGCGGCACGGAACCAGGCCGGAATCCTGGTGAACGAAGCGGAGGCGAAGGCCAAGCTTGCCAAGCTGGAGGCACGACACCACGCGGAAGTGTCTGCGCTGCAGGCCCAGCTCGAGCTGGAAAAACGGACGGCAAAGTTATCACCTACGAAGGCTACTTCGGTGCCCAACCCCGTCTCATCTTCCTACGCAAACTCAGGAGAGCTGGCTAACTTACGGCAGAGGGTACGAGAAGAGACTGAGAAGGCAGAGTTGGAGGCGCAGTTACGTCGTCTGGTTGCGGGAAACGAAGGCCCCCCGGCTACCGGTGGCGGGGGAGGCGACGACGCACAGCCGGAGATGGGTCCGTTGATGGGAGGATTGTCCTCCATCGACGTAGACGCTTGGTGGGGCGGAGGGGCGGACGTGCTCCCGCTGGTGCATGTGCACCAGCGGGAGCACTACAGAGAACTGCTGGAAGCGAAGGCAGGAACGAACCCCCGACCACAGGCACACGAAGCGCAGGCGCGCCTAAGAGAGCTCGGCATGCTGATGTCGAGATTACCGGCTGTCGAAAGCCTGGAGGACGCGGAACGGCTGCTGGCCGACTTAGCGAAGGCGAACGTGGCTCGTCTGGAAGTGCTGAGAGAGGGGGTGACGGGAGGCGGCTGGACGAGCGCGCAGGAGATGGAGGATGCCCACTTTGTGGCGCCCGCCGTCCCGCCTTTTCTGCGGGCTATGTGGGGGAAGAAAGGGAAAGCAGAGAAGACACAGCCACAGAGGAACCCCGCAACGAAGAGTCGCCACTGACCTCCATGTTAGAAGGGTTAGGTGTGCTCTCGGTGAAGGATGTTGGACGGCCGAGGACACGGGAAGGTGCGGTGACGAAGAAGAGTGCAGTGTCACTGACAAAATCGGCGTTGCGGGTGGTGGGGGATGCGCTGTCGAATTCGAGGTGGCGGTCTCTGGAGGCAGCTCAACGACGTTTGGTCCAGTTCCGGAACAACTGGCACGAGGCAACAGGAGTATTGTTGTCGTGGGACCTAGCCATCATCTACTGGGTAGAAAGGCAAAGGTCTCGGACCGAGGGTCCGATTTCAAATTCCTCAGCGCTCGAGTACGTGGGGCGAGCCCAAGCGGCGCTGCGACGGACGGGAGCATCAAGTGTTGGAGGTCAGATGCTGATCGACTACGTGAGAGCTCTGAAGAGAGCGGGTGCCCTCCGACCGCAGAAACAGGCGATACCTGCGGTGGGGGAGCAGGTGCTGGGTGCGTTGCGAAAGGAGGTAGACGGAGATACGCAGCTGGCTATCGTGCTGTGCTGGGCGGGCGCGGCGAGAGTGTCGGACGTGGTGAGATTGAAAGTGGGGGATATTACTTTCGAGGACGGATACGTGGCTGTGAACTGGTCGGAGACAAAGTCGGACCCGTTCCGTCTGGGACGCACGACGGGATTGCACCTGTCGAACAGATGGCAGAGCGCACTCCGCACTACGATGATGGATCGGAATCCGGACGATCTCCTCCTGGACACCTCGTATCGAAAGGTCGTATCTGCTTTGAGACGCGAGGGAAAGGAGTTGACGGGACACTCGCTGCGGAGGGGTGCCCTACACTCGCTTCTTCTGGAAGGGGTGGGTCTGGACTCGATACGACAACTCTCCAGACACTCATCGATGGATGCCCTGGCGAGGTATCTCCCGGCGGGGAAGACTCACGTAGCGCGTCAGTCCGCGAACACGTCACAGATACTGGGGGCCGGATTGTAGTGCCGTTATGCCCTGCGTTTCCCACACGACCAAGGGCTGTGCTGGATCCGCAGATGAAGTACAAAATACCTGAACCTCCGCCACCGCCAAGGGCGAGGGTGATGGGTGAAGGTATTGACTCGGGTGCGCCGGATGTTTTTATGACGTACTCAGGACTGGTGACTGTGGCTGCTGAAGGGCAACAAATCTCACCTCCGACCGATAGAGAGGCAGGTATGTTGGCTCCGATTTCGAAGGCCCGTTTGAACTTGGATAGGCTCGTGGAGCTTGACACGAATGGAATACTGCTGGGCATTATTGACGTGATTCGAGATGTTTCCGCTTTCGAGGCCCTCTTCGTTCCTGGGACGGAGCTGACTCTGGGGAGCAGACCAACGTTTCGGGGAACTTCGAGGCACATGCTGAGACACATGCAACACCTGGAGGAGTGGGGTGTAGTTGAGCGTTCCGACCAACAGAAAGTCGTTCTTCCAGCTTTCACAGTGCCGAAGAGTTCAGGAGGCTTAAGGCTGGTATGTGATGGGAGGAAACTCAACCGGATGATGCGTCCGCCGCCACCTATGCTCCTTCCGGGGATTCGTGCGGTGATTGCTCGTTTTCTTTCGGCACGATACGTGGCCCAAGATGACGGCAAGAGTTGGTTTTACCAGTTTCCGCTAGGGCAGGGAATCGACGACTACTTCGGGGTGAATCTGAGTGGTGCGAGGGGTCCGTTCGTGCGTGCGAAGCTGCGGGCTCTGTGCATGGGATGGAGTTGGGCACCTTGCATCGCCCATCGCTCGGCGATGGTTCTGCTTCCGGAGTCTGACGGAGTGGCTTGGGTGGACAACTTCTTTGTGGTGGGTGATTCGGAGGAGGAGACTGCTCAGCGTTATTCGAGCTTCAAGAGAAGGGCGGATTACGTGGGTGCACATCTGAGTGACGCTGAGGACTTTGGCGTACCGAAGTCGAATTTTGAGGCTCTGGGTTTAGAATTTGATTTATCGGCGAACCCACAGCGTTACCGGTCGGCACCGAGCTGGATTCAAAAGATGCTGTCTTCGGAGGCGTTACAAGAGGTGATGGGGGGACGCCCTACTGCTCGTTCATTCTACCGGGTCTTCGGTGGCTTGGTATGGTTTTGGTACACTACGGGACGCCGTTTGTGTTTCCTGCGCTCGACGCTGGCCTTTGTAAGGCGAGCGGGGAGGGTATTGGCCGCGGAGCCGTGCAAGTGGGACGAATCGTTCTCGCTAAGTTCGGCAGTTTTGCGTGAGTTGTTGGATGTTTTGGATGTGCTTCGGCAGAATGCCTGGGTTTTGGCTACCCCCGACTGTCCCGAGGTGACTGCATGGTCAGATGCTTCGGACAAGGAGTGGGCCGCTGTACTGGAGGTTGTTCCCGAGGAGGTGATCCAGGGCGTATTTCCCTCTCCCTCGGAGCATCACATATTCCTGAAGGAGGTATTCGCCGCTCTCCAGGCGGTGCGACTCGCTGCTGTTTTGAGACCGGGTCACGTGCTGGATTTGCGGGTAGATAACACTGCGGCTGTGGCCGCAATAAACAAAGGCCACAGCTCAAACTTCATGGGGAACGAGATGCTCTGCGCATTGTTTGAGACAGCAGGTGCAGCTGATCTGCAAGTGAACTGCAGCTGGGTGGATACCAAGTCCCAGCGTGCAGACGAATATACGCGGGGCACTAAAGCGCCGGGTGGTAGAATCTGTTTGCCTAGTTTACCTCATCAATGTAAGTTTTTTGGGTGAATATTCCCCGTTTGTTCTTTCTCTTTCCTTTCCTTTATCCGCAAGCGGTCCCTATGGGTTTTAGAGCTGCGATCAACAAAATATAAGGCTTATCTGAATGGTTTTTGCACCGACGAAGTCGGAGAAGAAACTATTCAGATTAAGAGCCGTTATTTATTATGTCATGTTATCTATTTCCCTGTGCGCCAGTAAAACTAGCTGCGATCAACAACTGCGATCAACAAAATATAAGGCTTATCTGAATGGTTTTGATAGGAAGTTAGTTAGTCGGTGCACATAGACATTGTCAACTTCGTATTTTTATAACATAAATGCTCAATTCCGTCTTATATCGGCGGATCCCTTTTGTGTGTGTGTTGGGATTTTTAGCCCTTTTTATTTGATATTATTTAGGGATTTCTGTGTGTGAAGCCGAAAAACTTATTTTTTTGTTTTTTTTTCTTGATTTTTTTGTATGTTTTTTTATCATAGAATACCTGTCAAAAAGTATGGTACCATTCTGGTCAACGGCATGGCTGCGGGCATGTCTACTTAATCGAGTCCCAACCCTGTTTGCAAACATGTACTAAAAAATAAAGTCGATACACTGTAACTGTAGCAGCGCTAAGTCGGGAATTACCGAACAAGATCAAAGTTGCGAGTTAAGTGAGATCTAACTGAAGACATGTTTCAGAGTTGATTATCTCGATTGGTTTATGAGTACTCGCAGATAATCGTTGATCAGGATGGTACCATTGACAGGTCCTCTATTTTTATATAAGTTTGTTAACTTTACTGAGTTATTGTTCTTTTCTCAATTTGGTTGGTTTCTTTTTTTTTTTTTGGCGGGTAACGGTGCCAACGTGAGAAAAAAAAGAAAAAAAAAAAAAAAAACACGATTTTGTCACGCGTTTCTCGTCCTCTCTTTTTTTTATCTGTTAAAACTACGATTCACAGAATTGTTGAATGTGAGTTACCAGTCTGACCACCATAGTATTGGTTTTTGAGAGATCTTTTTGTTGCCCTGTTGTTGTTGTTGTTGTTGTTGTTGTTGTTGTTGCTTACCTTTTTTTTTTCTTTTCTTTTTTTTGATCTCCAGAATAGGAACCCTTCATGGGATTTAAAAACAAAAGGAAAACAAATAGAATCAGAATGTTAGGAGAGCTTTGGCTCTCATACCCGAATTGCGGCTAGTTTCGCTTCCCTTTTTTTTAATTATTTTTTATATCAAATATTTTTCTGAGAGCTGTTTGCTCTCAGTTTTAAGTCGATTCGGAGGATGTCGAAACTACGGAAAACACTTTTTTAGATGGTTTTCTTGTTGTACGATCTCTGGAATGAAATATTGCGGACGGGTACTCAGTCGAGGAGTTATCCGAAAGCATCACGACCTTTCCAAAATGTAACTTGTATGAAATAATGATCATGAATTTGATAGTGTTTCTTTCAACTACTGAAGTACTGAATGGTACTTAAAAATGTTCATCTTTAGTGCCTGTTCTACGTTTACTGTGATTGGCTGTGGGATGCAACAAAACAAAAAAATATAAAAAATTCCTGTTGTAGTAGAATAACTCATTATTTCAGTTGATTTTTTTTAAACACAGTGATAGTTTACATCGAGAAAAGAACGAAAAAAAAAAAAAAAAAACTGGTAAATCGGTTGGTGGTCCTCCCACTTTACAATAGGTAGGTTGACAACTACGGCTCGCGTTTTTTTCAAAAACTTGTGATCGCCTTTGACACATTGATGGCGTTCAACATCTCACTAATGGTAAGCAACTCCTCCCTTGACAACTTCTCATAGCTGCGAGAAGTTCGTTGTTCTTTTATCTGCTGCTCTTTCTTTATCGATCCCAACTCCACCTTGCTCACTGATAAAGCAATCTTGCTAACCTTCGAAAGGATTCCATCGCTCTACTACTTTGACAGATGTTTTAAACCTTTAGAATATTGTTTTTAACATGATTTTAAGAAACCCTACCGCAGGATAATAATAATGATAACGTGTACAATGGAAATTGTACTCCTCACTGATACTAATGAAAAGAGCAAGAAAGACGACTATAGCTTCCCATGAAGGAGATAGAATTCAGCTGATCAAAATCAAATATATGGACATTAAGAAACCAGGTCTTTTGTAAATCCGATTTTATCAAAAAAAAAAAAAAAACTGGAATGAAGTCCCTGGAGCTTACTGATGAAAGCCAAAGAGGGACAGATTAAGGCTCCTGAAATACGTATTACTTTTTTTTTTTTTTTATATATTTTGATTTAGTGCACTATCTTATAATAAAACTCATATTCTAACTAACATCACGAGGAGCCCCTTACTTTCTTCGCTGAAGAGGGCCGGGTAAATAGAATGGTCCAAAAAAAAGATATTTTAATTTTAGCCCGAAACCCAACACCATCCGAAACCCACAACTATTATTTGTTTGTTGTCCTACGAGTTTTTGATTTGACTAATAAATATGAATACAAACGTCCCTATGTTGCTGTAACCTCATAGCAATGTAATAAAACTTCTTTATCTATCTTATCTAAGCTACAGTTGATTGTAGAAAAAGTTTTCAATTTTTAAAAAAAAAAAAAAAAAAAAAAAAGTTTCACTCAATAGTAATTGATTATCTCATGTCTGTGAGTTGCGTTCAGTAAATCCATCCCTGACTGCGATAAATAATTCACTGTGTGGATCAAAAATACAAGTTTCGTGAGGTTTAGATGAGCAAAGACGGATCTTTCTTTCTTTCCTTCTTATAATACAAAATTACTCAACAACCAACAAACTCAAAGGAGGAAGTATTGTTATTTTAGTGCTCTTGCGACTACGTATCCAGTGTTAAATGAAACAGCAAGACCAATTGTTTTTTATTTTTTATAATTTTTTTTATTACTGCATTTATAAAAAAACATGGTGTATAAAAAGTCTCCAAATCTCCATTATTTAAGGGAAACCAAATTTTCTTAGTAGAAACACTCATAGAAAACACTTATCAAAATTCCAGAATTTTTTTTTTTTGACTTCTGATTCTACGTTATCGACTAAAGTTCTACAGGCTGAATTGCCCCTTGTACTCGAGCACTAGAGATGCGCTCTAGAAACCTTGACCGAGCTGATAGGAATTCTGCTTCAGGCGCTACTTTCGCAGTGATTCCACGACGGTGTGTCCGTTCCAGGAATCTATAGGCCCATGTTTCTTGTAGAACTAAATCCACGCGTTCCGGTGTATCACTTGCAAGTACTGTGCTTGAAACTGGAGAAGCAAACACGCAGCCACCGTAGTCGCGGGTATTCTCAATTAAATTAAGTACCCTTGCTTCCTCATCAGTGGTTATGATCACCTGCCCTTATAGTGGTTCTCCATTCGTCTTCCTCTTTTGTTCCTCAACAAAGAGCTTCATTGCCCTGCCTGCCGTGACAACTGTTAATTTCTTCTTATGCTCCATGTTGAAGCATGTGATCGCCTTTGACACATTGATGGCGTTCACCATCTCACTAATGGTAAGCAACTCCTCCCTTGACAACTTCTCACAGCTGCGAGAAGTTCGTTGTTCTTTTATCTGCTGCTCTTTCTTTATCGATCCCAACTCCACCTTGCTCACTGATGCCTTCAAGGGTTCAAAAAGGCTCACGTTTTTTCAAAAACTTGTGGAAAATTTTCATACTCAAAAAACTACCATTTTACAGTCAAAAATGTGGTCTTTTTTTTTTTGTTATAAAAATTCACCAAATTCTTTTTCCGAGAATCCACCATCTTTTTTTTTGTACCTACAAACCCATTGTTCGGTAGAAAGAGAATTGTGGCAGCGTAACTACCTATTCCTTTATTAGGATTTTCTACCGGTTGCGCACAAACAAAATAAAAGTGTGAGTTAGTAAGTAAAAAGTGAAGTTTGCCGATTCTTTTTTTCCAAAATTGTTATATTCCAAGTTTTCTATACAACGTGTTATTTATAATTGCAGTAATTTCTTTTTTGTAGCAAATAAATGTCTTTGCCGGCAATAAAACTTGTCACCCCTACGATTTTTAAATATTTTTTGTGAAAACGAACAAAAACAGAAAACAAAGGAAAAATAACAAACTAATCTTTTTATTCTCAAAATGCTAACAAACTTCGATGGTTTGTTAGGTTGAAAAAGCTGAAGATCGATGTACCTTTATTCTTTTTTTTATAAATTATGGTACATCTCTTCGGGTAAAGCAAATTCATGAAACCAATGCTACGGATTGGGTCCTCTGTTGCTGCGAGTTACCCCCCTAAAGAACTCATAATACACAGTATCATTGAATCGAAAACCCCAATAAGTACCAACTGACAGATGAATTACTTCTTTTATTTTATTTTTAAAAAAAAAAAAACAAAGGGCTTCAAGATTGTGAGACACTATCTGGTTTTTTTGTGGAAAACCACAATTTGTATATTGGAAGCGATCTACCCATAGTTGGCCGAGGTCCGGTACTCAAAAGCCGGCCTTGAGTAGTAGTGCGTGATCCATGCATTGGCGTGAGCCTTTCTGGAATTACTCTGTTGATCGATATGCAGGGAAACAACTTAACTAACAAAGCAGCCTGAGGGTTTTTCTTTGCAGTGTTAATTTCTTAAAAAAGAGAAAGAACAATCGTTTGGGGTAACTTCCAAAGATATAATATAATATAACGGATATCATAAAGGGGGGGGGAAACTGTGTTAACATAATTAACCATGTACCGTACCCGGTTTCTTTCTGAGACTATCACAGACTCAGATGTGGATTCGGATCCTTTGATTTGAATGATTGTTATCTGGCAAGATGCCACTGGTTTCCCAAACGGAAGGTTTTTTTTCATCAATAGATTTTTTTTTTCCCCTTATTATATATCGTTAGCTTGTCACGATTCGTGGGTGTGCTATCCAAACAGGTCCTTAATGTATTTTGTTCTCTTTTCTTGGTTTGAAGATCATGCTCACTTCGGATGTTAAAGTAATTGATTATTATTTCAAAATTAGCTCTCTTGTGTAGTGCGATTTTTTGTTAGCCAAATTGGAGAATGAATGCGATTTCTTTCCCCTTTTGGATTCTAGTCTTTTTCTCTCGTTTATCTTTTCTTCTTTCAACGGACCGATTTATGAAATAAAAAATAAAAATAAAAATTTTTTTTCTGAAATACTACTACAGTCGCTGTATGTTACCTGATAAGTCCTTTGTTAGAGGCTGATTCAGATACTGTCATTCTACTAATCTGTGTTCTCCCCCCCTTTCCCCTTTTTTTTTCTCTCCATCTGTCCCAGCAGATATTATTTGGAAATAAAATAGAAAGATTATATTTTTGCTTCTTAGCCTAGCTAAAAAAGATCATAGTTTTTTCTTTTTTTTTTTTTTTTTTTTTTGCACCAATGAAATCGGAGAAGAAACTATTCAGATTAAAGGGCCGTTTATTTATTATGTCAATGTTGTTATTTATTTCCCCTGTGTGTTTCCGTAATTAAAAAAATTATCTGAATTGCAAGATGCTTTTTTTTATTTTTGTTTTTTGAGAAAAGGGTGTTAAAAAGTGTAATTGTTCTATCCCGTTTTAATTTTGTTGATTTTTATTTATTTATTTATTTATTTATTTATTTTTTTTGGTTTTGTTTTTTATTTTAGTTCGACAGTTTAATAAGCTGCGGCGAGGCGGAAAGCTGGAGATTGGTATTCATTGATCTTTCAGTCGATGCTACTTCCACTATCCATGCGAAATCTTCGGATATGGCTACGGATTAGGTCCTCTGTTACTGTGAGTTACCCTCCCTAGAGCACTCATAATATACAGTAACGTTGGATTAAATGACTAACTAACTAAAAAAAAAAATTTAAAAAAATAAGAATAACGAAGAACCGTTTGCCACTTTGTATCTTTTCATTAAGTGTTCTCACACTCTTTTAAGTCTGTAGTACGGTATGTCCAAAAAAAACGTCTTTTCAAGTCGAAAAATGCTTAAATGCTAAAGAAGTCGTCCGCAGCTCGCGGGTTTTCCCTGTCGCTGTATGTCGAGACAACGATTGGAGTCAGTAGAAAGAGTATACCAATTTGCTGTGTATTTTTGAGTGACGAAGAATGAAGTTTCCATTTTATCTTCCCGAAAAAAAAAAAAAAAAAAAACCAAAGCCAAAGCCAAAGCCAAAGCCAAAGCCAAAGCCAAAACCAAAACCAAAACCAAAACCAAAACCGAGAGTTTTGGTTTTAGCAATCCGAATAATCCTTTTTGTTACTTCTTATTAGATTTTTTTTTTTTTGTACCTACAAACAAACCCATTGTTCGGTAGAAGGAGTAGAAAGAGAATTGTGTCAGCGTAACTACCTATTCCTTTATTAGGATTTTCTACCGGTTGCGCACAAACAAAATAAAAGTGTGAGTGAGTAAGTAAAAAAGTGAAGTTTGCCGATTCTTTTTTTTTTTTTTTTTTGAGAAATTATGGTATCAAACATCAGTTTAAAAAAAAAAGTTACAGTTAGCATATTTTGTTCGTATCTTTGCAGCCGACTACTTTATTCGTTACACTTTCTTCACAGGACTGCTGACATAATAAATATGCTGCTGGCACTCATTACAGCTGCAGTGCTGAGTGGTTCTCATCTCAAAAATGATCTGTTAGAA
The DNA here is from genome assembly GCA_964019425.1 of Flectonema sp. DT1601. NCBI lineage: Eukaryota > Euglenozoa > Diplonemea > Diplonemida > Diplonemidae > Flectonema > Flectonema sp. DT1601. Next base: position 59,362 of record OZ025817.1, on the reverse strand, counting down.
AAAAACGATGCGTTGGCAGTGACAATGGAAAACGCAGGCGCAGTCTGGGATGTGAATGAAAACGGAATTTGGGGTTCACCGGCAGGCGGAAGTTGGAAGAAATCCTTAATAGTAATCGGAGGTGGTAATTTTTCAACAGTTCCGTGGTTTCTGGGACAGGGTTACGCTGTTTGGGGTCGAAGGAAGCCGTGCACAGTCCATATATGTTGTCGAGAAGCATTAGGCTACACTGCATACCTGGCTGATGATTCGTTACCTGAGAAACCAAGGAGACCCTTTACTACTTTTGTTCATGGTCACTTGGAATCTTGGCATCAAAATGACAGATTTGATAACTTGTTAGACGACTCCATAGGATGCACTTTAGAAACGCGTAGATATTCATCCGTAGCGTGGCCGTATCAAGTCACAGCACCAATTTGGGTCTCCGATAAACAGTGGGTCGAGAAGTGGAAGGCCAGCAGTATGCAGAAAGTACTTCCTGCACCAGATGCTTGGAACTCATACCTTGGCGCGCAGTTCACGATAACGGAAGAACTATTAGATAAGCATTCTCATGAGGTTTATAAAATGATGTACGACGCATCTGTGGCCAATGAAGAACTTAAGAAGTGTGAAATCGACAGCTACGGTTTTGAGTTTGCCTGGTATTGGATCTTCGGTGAAAAACCTCACGGCAACCCACTGAGTCACACTCATTATCCTGCTGGGACGTGTACTAATATCCCAAAGCGGATTAACTTGATGGAACCACTCCCGCAGTGGTCATCTTTTGGAAGGAAGTTTCATTATAATTCTGAAGGCATTTGGTCCTACCCAAAGTGCTCAGGTTCCTGTAGTCGAGTAATGATGGTGGTGGGAGCTGATCCAACCCTCCCATCTGCTCGGAAATTGCTGGAGACTCTTCTCTCTGCACCAGAAACGAGAGACTATGGGATCTGGTTACGCCAACCTACCCACCAATGTCCTTATGGGGGTGTTAATATGGAAGTTCTTGAAGGTCAGCCTTGTGCCTTTACAGAAGGATTCACGAGATTTATGCATCGCTATGGTGTGGATGATATTAACGCTGTCCCTTCCAAGGATCGTGACCTGAAGGCTGACACATTTGTATTTCTTTCTGGTTTGGATGAAGAGCTGCCAATGAATGTTGTGAACGCAGCTGAAGCAAGTGCAAAGAGAGATGGTTACTTTCCTGTGGGAAGTAATCCTGTTGGCTACTGTCCTGCTGTTATCCTTCATTGGCCAGAACCGTCTGGATTGAATGTTCCTGTTCAGGGATTTAGAACGAATAACTTTGCTGTTCCTACCAAGTTTATTTACTACATTGTTCCGGCGAAGATTAGTTATGTTCGTGAATTAACTAATTGTCTTTTTGTTTTTAAACCTGCTTTTTTCATGGCTTATTGGCACTTCATTCTTGGTCCAGTTGCGCAAATAACAAAAAACACGACTAAAACAAACGACCCTCTGTACCCATTACTGCATTGCGACATTAAGGACAGCATCTTCGAAGAACTTGATCAGGACTTTCGTCCTCTTGAAAAACCTAAATCTCGAATTAAAACAACTTTTTCTCAAGCTGGGACCTGGGTCTTGGTAGTGTTTGTCTTAGCATTCTTCTTTTATCGAAGATTTAAGAAACGAGGTTGTGGAACGAAGGTTTAGAATGTTGTATTTTTCTTATTGCGGATAAACAAAACTGAGCACAAGTGGGCTCAATGAGACTTGTCAAACTGGTGACCCGTATATCGTATATCTTTATCACAACTCAACGTGATAGAAATTCTTGTTATGAATAACCAACAGTCACAAATAAGTTAACCAAATCTAGCCGCAACTTGTCCTTTTTTTTGCTAGTGGGAAATAGAGTAACCAATATGGAAGGATATCTATTGAAATCCAAAGGAGTTATTTATTTGTTTATCCCGATGATGATAAAGAAATATTAAACTTAAGGGACAAAAACCAACCCCGAAGTCAGTACGTTATTTTTTTCTTGCTTTTAACTTGGTTTTCGGGGGGATTGCAATTGAATCGTATTCGTCTTTTTTTTTTTTTTTTTTTTTTTTTTGTATTTAACTATTATGTATCCATTAAGAATCTGACAGCGAGACAGTCATTATCGACGAATCTTGAGATTTTTGAACGTTCAGTAGCCGCTGATTTTCCAGCTGTCCTGGATACACTGGCTAAGGAGGCAGGCTTACAATCAGTGTCCATATGATTTCAGAATGGCTCAATGTTGTATTAAGACACAAGCACTTTGAAAGGCTAAGGGCACTGTGGGCATTAGAACCATCGAGGACAAATCTCTTTACGGATTCGTTCCAGGAAATAGTTATCAGACTCGTCTGAGCTACACACATGCCAATGTATTCTGGAAGGCACGATGGTGAAAACCATCACAAGTTCTATAGAGAAGCTGCTGCTGACCGAAAGGTTTGGTGGTGACTGCCTCTATCAGAACTGCGGAAAAGTAGAGACAACCAAGCAAGCGACTCTAGGATCTAGTCCTCAGCGTTTTCTACCTTGTCTCACACAGTCAGGAAGTGGAATTGACTAGTCTGCGTACCTCCCACTACAGGGTTGTAATGCTGCCACTACAGCGGGTTTTAAGTGTTGTCTATTCTGTGGCTTTCAGGATACCTCGACTGAGCATCTGCTTCTTGACTACTTTGAGACCAGGGAATTGGTGAAGCAAACCATGAGATTTCCGACACCAGATGAGGTGCTGTCTCTGGATAAGTTCTTTCTGACAATCTGTTAGTTAAAGTTTCCACTTCAGGGTATTTTTGTGAGGAAACTATTCGCGCATATCGAAAGGAAAACAGGTTTCTACAACTGGTAGCTGATGTGAAGAACTATGTTTATGAAAACTTTTTGATAATTCATATGAAGCTACCGATAAGTGTTGTTAAGATGAACTCTCTTTTTGTAGATGCGCTGATCAATACTGACAGGTCAGAATACGAGCTTTCCATATTTCTTTCCGGTTCAAGGCTCCTGCAGTGATATCCCTGGGCGGATATTAATACAGTTTGTTTCCTTTAGTGTTGTCTTATTTTATTTTATTTTATTTTATTTTATTTTATTTTATTTTATTTTATTTTATTTTATTTTATTTTATTTTATTTTATTTTATTTTATTTTATTGGTATCATTTCTCTTTCTTATCATTACTTTATTTCTTATTTTCTGATCTAACGTGGTGTTATCAGCCGTTTTTTGTCTGCTCGCGCGGGCGTTGGGTTAGAGAGTCATTTGTTTCAGGTTTAATTTAAATATTTTTATGTCTCTTATCGTCTGTGATAATCTCACGGTTGGCGGTAACAATCTAAATGTTACTCTGTTGAACTTTTCCTGATATTTGGTTTTCTGATTTTTTTTTTTTTTTCTCGACCCCTTTCTTTGAGGAAAGGGAAACCTCGAATCCTTAGACACAATTGCACTGTTCTCAAAAAAAACTTGTCACCACAGTAAAACAATACTGAGAATTATTTATCTTGGGTGACTGGAAACAAGCAAGAACAGTGTTATTTATGTTTCAGCAAATACTTAGTCGCCAAGTTTAAAAAAAAACTAAAGGTCCCTCAAATATGGGGATTCGGGGACTATCAAGAATGTGGCACGTGAAGTGCTGCAGTAAAATATAAGAACGGATGATATTTGTTTCGCAAATATGTACTAAAGTTTCAACGGATGATAAGTCATCCGAATACTGCTCAGTATTCAGAGAATAAGAAACCCAAAACTACTCGATAATGGTTTATTAAGCCAGTGGCTGGCTGTTGAACTCATTTCGCGTTGTTAACGAACATTTTTTATTTCAATCTTTTTTTTTCTTCTATTTTTTTTTTTTTTTTTTTTTTTTTTTCCCCCAAGTGTTTTTGTTTTCTCAATTCCTTCTCTCAATTGTCATCTGGTTAAACAGTTACGACGCTTACTCTTAAAGCTTATTTTTGATTCTGTTCCTTTTCAGTTATTCGTGGGGCCAAAGTATGTGGTATTTCTTTTTTAAAGCCTTCAGTAAGCCCCTTACAATATCGATACTTGGGATGCTCCTTGTTTGATTTTTATTTTACATTTCTTTACGTGGAATGACAGCATTTGACACAACTAACTATCTAGCATTATACAGCTGTTTCGTTCCTTTGTTGAGAGGGGAGTGTCCCCTTACTTTCTTCGCTGAAGAGGGCTGGGTAAGGGGAATGGTCCGAAGAAAGTTTTTTTTTTTTTTTTTTTTAATTTTAACCCAAAAACCCACAACCATTATTTGTTTGTTGTCCTCCGAATTTTTGAGTTAATCAAGATTTTGTTGTTTTAATTAATTGATAACCATTAAGACTAATTAACATCATACTATGAAGACCAAAAAAAAGGGACAAGTAGTATAAGATTATGACCTGAAACTACGTATTTCACAAGGGTTATACGAAACAGAAGAACAATTTATTTAATGTTTTCACCATCTTATTTCCCTCATGATGCATTTCTTTTCAATAATCTCAATTTACTAACACTGATTAATTAAAATATTATTATAATAATAATGGAATAAATAAAGCACACTAATAGCGAGTGCTCCGTTAGTACTTCAACAATCCATCCGAAATCTTCGGATATGGCTATGGATTGGATCCTCTGTTACTGTGAGTTACCCTCCCTAGAGCACTCATAATATACAGTAACGTTGGATTATATAACTAACTAACTAAGGCCTAAGAGGGACAAGTAGTATAAGATTAAGGCCTGAAACTACGTATAATTCTATTACCCTTTGATGTTAGGAAACTGCAGAAATGAATACTTTTCTTTTATTGATCTCTACTTTTCTTATTCTCACTTTTCTGTTCTAAAATTAATGATACTAACTAAGGCCTAAGAGGGACAAGTAGTATAAGATTAAGGCCTGAAACTGCGTATTCCACAGTGTATTATGGAACAGCAGAACAATGTGTTTTTATAACTTTTCTTTTTTTATATTTTATTTTTGTGCACTTTTTTATAATAAACTCATATTCTAACTAACTAGTAGTGTGCTACGAACTAGCAATTTTGCTAACATGAAAACCTCCACTCTGCCGAACATTATACCCTGGATTTTGGTTTCCCAGGGCTCACTATTAATTCATAATTGTATAACTCGATTACGTACTGCATTGAATGACAACACGGAAAAAGAGAGGTGTGTGCAGCTAGACTATCAAAAAAAAAACTGGAATGAGCTGATGAAGGCCTAAGAGGCAAGTAGTATTAAATTGAGGCTCCTGAAACTACGTATTCCACAAGTGTTTTATGGAATGGCAGAACAATGTGTTTCTGTCACCTTACTTTTTTTTATATTTCGGTTTAGCGCACCATCAAATAACCAAACTCTTATTTTGCCTATTTTAGTATTATAAAGTTTGTTACTGTTTCTACATTTGTCAAATTATCACCCCTTTTTTCTGATCATTTCTTTTTTTTTGTTTTGTTTTGTTTTGTTTTCAACATGTAGTCTCTGGGCAAGGGTGGACAGCTGGGGAATCGACCTCTATCTTATTTATGTTTGTTTGTTTGTTTGTTTGTTTGTTTGTTTATAGATTTAAATGGGCTCCATGGCAACGATTACTCAAACTTGTTGGTTTGGCCGAACCCCATTTCAGATCTGGCCACTGCCCTTATTTTTATTCAACATTGTATCATAAAATTACTTAGTTGTTTAAATTGGTTAACTCTTTGATACAATTACAGATATATGATCGAAAAACAGTAATGATTTTTAAACTACTAACATTTTCCTGATTGGTACTTGTGTTCCCAGACTTTGTGGTGCACTTCTTAAGTAGCCCTTACGATATTAATACTTGGGACGACCTGGTCATGTTCCGAGCTTATTATTTTTTTTTCGTAGTATGGGGGCATTAGACACATGCATTAGAATACTTAGTTATTTCATGAAGAATGGTTTTTTATATAATGGGAAAAAAAAAAAAAAAAAAAAAAAGAAGGTTTTTATGATTAATTACTCTCACACACATAACTTCCATTCCCCCCCCCCTTTCGTATCGTATCAAAGGTCCCCCCTTTTGATCATTTCTTTTTTGTTTTGTTTTTGTTGTTCAACCGATTAGTTTTTAGCTACTATGTAATGGTCTGCTTTAAACTAACTTGTCATCTTATCTGATCTATTTGTTTTCATTTCCTGCTAAGAGATATGGCTTTTAATAAGCACACAATACAATCATCATACTTTACACAACTTTGGATGAACAGTCCTCAGTACTGTTCGAGTGTTTTTTTAATGTTCTTTCGTGGTATGTGGATATGTTCCGTGTTATAAAGAAAGATGCCGTAAATGGAGTAAAAATTTTCACGTTTTCCCCTCATTTATTTTCTTTAGTTTTCAACCTTGTAGCCTCTGGGCAGGGTTGATGGTCGATCGCTTTCGACCGAAGCTATAAAACTGCAATTACATCCTTACTTCCCAGACCCCCTCGTAGTCATCAGTTCTGTATTTAAACTAACTAACGAATGATAAACTATCAATACTGATCTCTGGGCAAGCTGTTCCATAACAATCCTAATAAGATTTGGGTCTGTTGCTTCGTAGCTTCTTAGTTTGCTGTATCTACGCAATGTACTGGGCTTGTTAAACATTTCGTTGCAGGGGAATGGTCCGACAGAAAAGATATAACTGTTACCCTGTTGAGCTTTACCTGGTTTTTGGCTTCCTAGGCTTCGTAAATAACGAAAATCATATTATGAATTATTGGACCCCCCCAATAGCGAAAATCTCTAAATAAAATAAAAAAAAAATTTAATTTTAATTCCAAATCATTATTTGTTTGTTGTCCTACGAATTCTTGATTTGATTTTTTTTTTTTTATATTAAAAAAATATCTGATTAATAATAATACTAATAATTACTTTGATATATAAAGTTTGTATTAATGGCTAAAAGTTGTTCCTATTTTTACATTAGTCAAAGTTTCACTTTATATACTGTTCGATAAATTAGTAATCCCATGGAATCGTCGCTTTCTAAGTAGGGATATATTTATCATTGTGTTGGTTTGCGAGTTCACTGCAATGGCTCAAAGAGTATGTTTTTAAATTCGTCTATCCCATTCTCTTCCTGACTTATCGTGTCCAGTAGTTTCTTTGAAATATCTGACTTTAAGCAGTCTGTAAGAATCTTTTCTTTAGAGCAGAGCAGTTTGTTTTGTGCGTCGTTTTGTGGTGTTTTTCTTTTTCTTTTCCACTCTTTCTTTTAATTATTTTCCTCATAAAATGATGAGGTGGATCATTGAAATGTTTTTTTTTTTTTTCTTTCTTTCTTTTCCTGTTTTTAGTTTTCCACAGGTTTATATTTGATCGATTCGTAAAAGTTTGAGCTGAAAAAAAGCGCTGAAGGCCTCGACCTCTCAGCCATCTTCATCAGGCTGAATGTCGTAAAAATAATTGTTATGAGCCGTGTTGTTTTGAACCTCTGAGACACTGTTTTCAGTTTCTATTTTTAACGCTCTGCTTCATCTGCAGCTGTTCGTTTGGAAGTCTTTGAGCAGACTTTTAATTCCACTAAGCATCCAAATGGAATCACAAGCACCAACTGAGCTCAAGTAGAGAATAGTATGTGATGAATGTTCGTTACTTGACATAATTGATCTTTTCTTCCCTTACAGGTAAGACAAATAAAAACACTCTCATACCTTCCTAATTAGTCTGACTCATTAAGGTGATCTTATTTCTTCACAGGACTGCTGACATAATAAATATGCTGCTGGCACTCATTACAGCTGCAGTGCTGAGTGGTTCTTATCTCAAAAATGACCTGTTAGATAAAAACGATGCGTTGGCAATGAAAATGGAAAACGCAGGCGCAGTCTGGGATGTGAATGAAAACGGAATTTGGGGTTCACCGGCAGGCGGAAGTTGGAAGAGATCCTTAATAGTAATCGGAGGTGGTAATTTTTCAACAGTTCCGTGGTTTCTGGGACAGGGTTACACTGTTTGGGTTCGAAGGAAGCCGTGCACAGTCCCGAAGTGCTGCCGGGAATCATTAGGCTACACTACATACCTGGCTGATGATTCGTTACCTGAGAAACCAAGGAGACCCTTTACTACTTTTGTTCATGGTCACTTGGAATCTTGGCATCAACCAGACAAGTTTGAAAACCTGTTAGACGCTTCGGTGCTGTGCTCTGCAGAAACTGGTAGATTCTCATCGGTGTCGTGGATGTACCAAAGTACGCTTCCAATTTGGATTGCGGACAACGATTTTATAAAAAAATGGAAGGCCAGCAGTCTGCAGAAAGTACTTCCGACACCAGATGCTTGGAACTCATACCTTGGAGCGCAGTTCACAATAACCGCAGAACTATTAGATAGTCACTCTCATGAGGTTTATAAAATGATGTACGACGCAACCCGTGCTGATGAAACTAAGAAGTGTGAAATCGACAGCTACAATTTTGAGTTTGCCTGGTGTTGGATTTTCGGTGAGGATGCAAACATTACTGCGTTGAGTCCTTCACTGTACCCTGCTGGAAAATGCGTCAACGCTCCAAAGAAGATTTTTGTAACAGAGCAGTCTCAGTGGTCATCTTTTGGAAGGAAGTTTCATTATAATTCTGAAGGCATTTGGTCCTACCCAAAGTGCTCAGGTTCCTGTAGTCGAGTAATGATGGTGGTGGGAGCTGATCCAACCCTCCCATCTGCTCGGAAATTGCTGGAGACTCTTCTCTCTGCACCAGAAACGAGAGACTATGGGATCTGGTTACGCCAACCTACCTACCAATGTCCTTATGGGGGTGTTAATATTGAGATTAATTCAGGGACGCCTTGTTCTTTCACAGAAGGGTACTCTAGATTTATGCATCGCTATGGTGTGGATGATATTAACGCTGTCCCTTCCAAGGATCGTGACCTGAAGGCTGACATATTTGTATTTCTTTCTGGTTTGGAAGAAGAGCTGCCAATAAATGTTATGAAAGCAGCTGAAGCAAGTGCAAAGAGAGATGGTTACTTTCCTGTGGGAAGTAATCCTGTTGGCTACTGTCCTGCTGTTATCGGTCGTTGGCCAGAACCGTCTGGGTTGAATGTTCCTGTTCAGGGATTCGAGACGAATAGTTTCGCAGTTCCTTCAGATTCTGTTTACAACATCAATGCGAAAAGGATGGGATTCGTTCGTGAGTTTACTACTTACTTGATTGTGATTCGACCAGACTTTTTCATGGCCTATTGGCACTTCATTCTCGGGTCAGATGCGAAACTAACACGTAGTACAATTAAAATGAATGACCCCCTGTTCCCCTTAATAAATTGTGTGGAAACCAAATCAATTATGCAAATTGATAAATACGTAACGAAACCAACCTTATCTGGTCCTTCTTTTGTCCTTCTTCGAGCAAAACTACACTTATCGAATTACTCTACCAGTTCAGAAAGTAAATTATCTCTACTTATCGCTTGTTCCGTATTCGTGGTTTCAGTCAGTTTATTTATCATTAAGAGACGAAAACGTGTAGTAAGATCGCTTCCAACTTAAAAAAAAAAAAAAAGAAAAAGAAAAGAAAAAAAAAAAAAAAAAAAAAAAAAAAAAGTTGCATTCTTAACCTACCTACAGGTCATCAAATCAGATTCGGTCTCAGTTTTGTTGTGTAAATGAAAGAAGTGGAAAGTAAAGGCGATTCCTTATTCCTTATTTATTTTATTTTGTCAATTTATGTATTTTATCTTTTCTCAAAGTAATCTCACTCAAAGTAATCCTCAGCAATACTTGTGGTCTCTCTGATCCAGAGCTGGGACTTAGAACTGGTTACGATTCTGTTCCCCACAGATAATAGTTCTGTCGTGTTATTTAAATTCTGGTGGTACTTATTTTTAAAGCCTTCAGTAAGTCATTTATGATATCAATGCTTAGGCCTTGAACTATGTAACCCCCTCATGTTATTCCAACTTATTTTGCATATGGCACATGTGGTCGTATTATAAAGAAAGATGTATATGAAAGAAAGAAGATTTTTTTTTTTTTTTTTCACCTTCCCCCCCACTCCCAGATCATTTCTCTTTTATTTTCTTTAGTTGTTTACAACCTGTTAGCCTCTGGGCAAGGTGGAGGCTGGGAGTCGATCACTTCCAGCCGAAGCTATAAAACTACAATCTTCGCGATTGGGTCCTTACTGATGCAGGCTACCCAGACCCCTCGTAGTCATCAGTTTGTATTTTGCTAACTAACTTTGCTAACAAACTGGATTACCTTAATTTATTTAAGGTGAGTGCTCCGCTAGTAGTGTGCTACGAACTAGCAATTGATGCTAACAACCTTTTTTTTATAAAGAATTTTACTAAGAAATGTTCATTTTTATTTTTTTAATAAAGATTGTTTATTTCTTGACGAGACTATAGGCGAAACCTACACTCTGCCGTGTTACATAAAACCCTGGTTTTGGTTTCCCAGGGCTCACGATTAATTCGTAATTTAATAACTCGATTCCGTACTGCACTGAATGACAACACGGAAAAAGAGACATGTATGCAGACTAGAACGTAGAGCAAGCACGTCAATTGCAGAGTGTAAGCCTGTATTAACATTTTAGTCACTGTATCATGAGTTTTTTTAATTTTATTATTGGGCTCTGATGCAATCCAAGAGATTTATATTCGTATGATCCTAATCAAACAGTCTTCCCCCCGCGTCAAACCAACCACAACTGAGTTTATGGGATGGGCTGAACTGGTAGTGAGCTACGAACCAGCGTATTCTTGTCATGTTATTTTTCTTTTCTTTTTTTCGTACGTTAACATACGTTACTACCCACCCAGATAATTTTATTGATTTCCTATTAATCCATTAATGTTTTCAAGCTGTAACGACCTGCAAGGCATGGGATGCTCAACCTGTAGTGTGTGGTCCCCGGATCAATTTGACTTGACAGCATTTCTTTCTCTGGTAGTTTATTTAAAGCATGCGATTTTGTGTGGACAGAATCCAGTTGATTTGAGTGATTCATGTCTAAGTTGTTGTGTTAACCCTTGATTTATTTATCCAAGTCCCCCCCCCGTTAGAAACATTTCTTATAATGTGAAGTCCTCTACGTCGTATGCAGAGTGTTTACCTATGCTAACGTTACCTTTGGTCAAAATGTATCATAACTAATGTTTATTTAGTTAACTCTGGTATAATACACCTTAAAGAAAAATTAGATGTTCTCTTGAGCTTAAAAATGCAGCATCAAATTACCCCCCCGCATTAAGTTGTTAACCTTGATTTATTTATCCATGTTACCATCGAGCTCAACCAGTAGTGCGTGGTCCCCGGGTTAATTTGACTTGACAGCATTTCTTTCTCTGGTAGTTTATTTAAAGCATGCGATTGCGTAGACGGAATCTAACTATTCCAGTTATGATGATTTCATGTCTAATTTGTTGCGTGTTATCCAAGCACCCCTTTAATTGTAGTTGTGGAATCTCTTACGACATTTGCGGAGTGTTTATTACTAATTGTTTAAATTTAGTTAACTTTTTGATACAATATAGAAATACGCTCAAAAACAGTTAACCCTCCTCGATCACTTCTTTATTTTTTGCCAACCTGTTAGTTTCTGGGGATTAATCGCGGTCCGTGGGTTTAGGTAGTCATTTGTTTCAGGTTATTGTGTGTCTTGTAGTGTGTGAGAGTCTGTAGCGATCTAATTGTTATCCTGTGAACTTTTCCTGACTTTTGGCTTCGTAGGCTTCGAGATTGTGGCAGCTTAAGTAAGTTTGCCGATTCTTTTTTTTTATTTTTTTAAGTTTTTTTTTACTACAATAAACACACACATTATACTAACTTCGATTGTAGGATTTTCTTGAAATTTCTTTTTTTTTTTTGTGATAACCTTCTGCCCCCCTTTCGGGAATTCCAAAATAAAGCGGAAATAAACAAAATGTTTTTCTTTATCATATCTCCGCAAAGTATTAACTGCAATCGTTGGCCGTTTATTTACTTTCTTTTTATTTTATTTTATGTGACATTTTTTGATGTCAATTGTTGATAGATTCATATTCTGAAAGTAATAATAGGACAGGACAGATACCCTTCACTGAAGAGGAGGGCTGGGTTGAGGGTTATGTTCTGAAGAATTTATTTTCTTAATTTTATCCCGAAACTAAGTCGTTGTTTGTTTGATGTCCTATTTATTCATTGATTAATTTGATTATTTTATTCGTAATAGCTCCCCTCACTCCCCGGGTCAATTTTACTTGACAGCATTTCTTTCTCTGGTAGTTTATTTGAAGCATGCGATTAGGTTGGACGGAACCCAGTTATGATGTTTCATGTCCAATGTTGCGTGTTAACCCTTGATTTATTTATCCAAGTCCCTTTTCTATCTGAAGTTCTTCAAGGTGAGTGCTGCGCTACGAACTAGCAATTTTTGCTAACATATTTCTTTCAAAGAATTGTTGATTTAGGCACTTTTAGTCACTGTACCTGGAGCTAATGTTCATGAAAACAATACATTTGTATTTTACTTACAAAGTAGAACATGTTGTAATTTATCTTTTGATTAACAAATACAAATGTTTTTTTAGTAAAGTAACTTGATTAAAGTTGTTACTGTTTTTACATTGTCAAAGTTTCACCTCCCTATCACTGTATCTAAAACTAGTGTTGAATTATCGTTGGGTCCGGCGCAGTTACGACCTTAAACTAACTGTCATCTTACCTGATCCTTTTGATTTTCATTTCTTGCTGAGTGATAATTTGTGATACACTTCTAAGCTTTTACAATTATACAAGCTTGTACAATTCTAATGCTTTGGACAACTGGTGGTGAACGATCCTCGGTACTGTTCCGGGGTTTCAATTTTCTTTCGTGGTGTGTGGGCATATGACACATATGGCAGTATTATGGAAAGATGTATATGGAATAAGAAAGATTTTTTTATTTTTTTGACCTTCCCCTCCACTCCTAAATCATTTCTCTTTCATTTTCTTTAGCTGTTTACAACCTGGGCAAGGTGGGTGCTATAAAACTACAATCTTCGCGATTGGGTCCTTACTGATGCGCCCTCGTAGTCAGTTCTGTATTATTATAACTAACTAACATTGTTATTGTTATTTATGACACAATACATTTGTATTTTACGTACAAACTCAAACAGTTAAACCCCTTTCAAGTTACCAAGATGTAATTCTAGTATCCTTAGCAACAGGGGTAAGAGGTATATGGATTACTCTCGAAACCCAAATAGTTACTTCAAAAGGCTCCACCGCTGTATCCTTAACAGGTTGTTAATGTTAATATGATGCAATACAGTTGGTATTTTACAAATTCAAATATTGAACTCCAATGTAGGAGAAAAGAAAAAAAAAAACAGTCAGGAACTTGGTGCTTTTTTAGTACCGCAGTACATAAGGAATTGTGAGAAGCAAACAAAATAACCGCAGCAAAGTAACTGTGTTTCTCGTAGTGTGAATCGAACTGAAAAAAGATCTTCCCAAAGGCATGCATTAAAAACTACGCACGAAGAACAGCCATCAATTTAGTGTTTGGGGTGGTAAAAAACAAGTGAGGGGGAAAAAAAAAACATCTCAATCGTCTTTTTTAAGGGAATGTCTCACCTTTTTTCTTTGCTGGAGGAGGAGATAGAATTGGGTCGGGTTCGACTTTTATTTCATTCGAATCAAAGACCATGCAACTCGCGACTACAATTACTGGTCCAAGCAATACCCCGAAATAACCCCAAACAATAAAACCCCATTACAATAGAGAGAAATATCATCTGAGGACCGACTGTTGAATCGACAGTTGCGAAGATCCAATTTATCTCCAAGACAAGCGGGGATAACAATCCAAGCGAGTAACTCAAAACATTCATCATATCTGCACCGCTTTGTTGGAAATTAAATGATCAGTTTTTTCTCTTAAAACAATAGCGTTTTCCTCAATTCCTCTGCTCTTTTTCGTGGCGTGTGGATTAGTAAACTGCGCGTACAGGGGCTCATCAGGGTCACCTCTTCTCGTTGTAAAAAAACCTTTTTCGAAGGTGTTCTTCTTCACAGGCCTCAAATTTGGCCCCGCTGTCGATAAGGTAATTTTGATGAATATAACCTTTCTGTCGGGGCACTCAAGAATTACCCAGGACTCTATTGGAACCTCCAAAAATTGATTCGGGGTCCAAAAGAAACTGGTTTTGTTGATTTGAAAGGTTCTGATGGAGGTGGGCAAATGAAAAAGCTCAAAAAATGCCCTTTTATTTGTTTGATTATTTTTGCGAAATAGTTGTTCTTTCTCGAAGTTTTCCTTTAATATTTATTTGATTTTGAAGTGTGTAAAAAAATACTAGTTTTAAGCTGAAACGGGACGTACCGACATGGACGCTCAACCTGTAGTACGTAGCCCCTGAATCCCCATATTCGACAGCACATATGGGGTTTTATCAATACCAACTGTTGGTCTCTTTTCATTGCGACCATGTCTTATATTCGTTTTAGACAATTTCAGGTTGCTTTATATTTAATCATGTCAAGTTACCCACCGTGATTTGATTAACAACAACTAGTATTTTTTCCAGTCAAGTACTTTGATACTAATTTTATATTAATACCCTAAAAGTTGTTACTGTTTTTACATTGTCAAAGTTTCACCTCCTCCTAATGCTAACTGCTTTACCCATTTATTTACTTTTATTTTGTTGTTGTTTTGTTTTGCTTTGTGACGTGTTTGTTGTGTGAATGCGGTTTCTTTCTTTCTTTCTTTCATGGGCAAGGTCGGAGAATGAAATATTGTTTATCTTCTTCACCTGTCAGTGAACAAAAATTAGGCATCTGTTTTTTTTATTTCCTTTCTTCCTTTTTTTCTTGTGTGTTTATTTTGCAACTCTCTCCCCAGCTCGGGTTCGTTCTGCTAGAAAAGGTAGCAACGAAACCACTGAGAAAGGAGACAAAAAGAGAGTTGAGTAAAATTAACCTTAAGAAAGAATAATGGTAGCTGTGTGGTAATCTGAGCGTATCAGTTGTAGTTTGTCTAACTGCTGAAGCCAGGCGCGCTTACGTTATTACTATCCCTCAATTTAAATGTTTGGCTGTTTTATCTTTATTCAATCCTGACTTCAAAAAAAAAAAAAAAGAGGAACATCCTTGCCATTCCCTAACGACCCATGTTTCACGCTGCTTGAAAGAGTCCAAAGTACACTCGAGTCTGGAGCTTCTGTGTATCACAGTCGCAATAATCTTTTTCCACATAACTGAGTATGGAAGAAGGACCTACTGGATGAAAAAAATTCCAAATTCTATTTGGTCACTTGCTGCTTTTGTATTTTTCTTGTTCTTTATGTCACGTTCTGTTTCTCTATCAGATGAAATAATTGATCTTTTCGTGTAGCTTTATCACTTTTCTTCCCTTACAGGTAAGACAAATAAAAACACTCTCATACCTTCCTAATTAGTCTGACTCATTAAGGTAATCTTATTTCTTCACAGGACTGCTGACATAATAAATATGCTGCTGGCACTCATTACAGCTGCAGTGCTGAGTGGTTCTCATCTCAAAAATGACCTGTTAGATAAAAACGATTCGTTGGCAGTGACAATGGAAAACGCAGGCGCAGTCTGGGATGTGAATGAAAACGGAATTTGGGGTTCACCGGCAGGCGGAAGTTGGAAGAGATCCTTAATAGTAATCGGAGGTGGTAATTTTTCAACAGTTCCGTGGTTTCTGGGACAGGGTTACACTGTTTGGGTTCGAAGGAAGCCGTGCACAGTCCCGAAGTGCTGCCGGGAATCATTAGGCTACACTACATACCTGGCTGATGATTCGTTACCTGAGAAACCAAGGAGACCCTTTACTACTTTTGTTCATGGTCACTTGGAATCTTGGCATCAGCACGACAGGATGGCGAACCTGTTGGATGACTCCATACAATGCACTTTAGGAACTGGGAGATTCTCATCGGTGTCGTGGCCGTACCAAAAAACGATTCCAATTTGGATCGAAAGCAAGAAATTTATTTCGAGGTGGAAGGACAGCAGTCTGCAGAAAGTACTTCCTGCACCAGATATTTGGAACTCATACCTTGGAGCGCAGTTCACAATAACCGCAGAACTATTAGATAGTCACTCTCATGAGGTTTATAAAATGATGTACGACGCAACCCGTGCTGATGAAACTAAGGATTGTGAAATCGACAGTTATGATTTTGAGTTTGCCTGGTATTGGATCTTTGGTGAAGAACCTAATGTCAACCCACTGAGTCCTTCACTGTACCCCGCTGGAAAGTGTACCAACACCCCGAAACTGATCACCTTGTGGGAACCACTCCCGCAGTGGTCATCTTTTGGAAGGAAGTTTCATTATAATTCTGAAGGCATTTGGTCCTACCCAAAGTGCTCAGGTTCCTGTAGTCGAGTAATGATGGTGGTGGGAGCTGATCCAACCCTCCCATCTGCTCAGAGATTGCTGGAGACTCTTCTCTCTGCACCAGAAACGAGAGACTATGGGATCTGGTTACGCCAACCTACCCACCAATGTCCTTATGGGGGTGTTAATATGGTAGTTATTGAAGGTCAGCCTTGTGCCTTTACAGAAGGATTCACGAGATTTATGCATCGCTATGGTGTGGATGATATTAACGCTGTCCCTTCCAAGGATCGTGACCTGAAGGCTGACATATTTGTATTTCTTTCTGGTTTGGATGAAGTATCTCCGTGGGATGTTGTCGAGGCAGCTATAGGAAGTTCCAGAAGACTCGGTTACTATCCTGTAGGCTATCCTGAGAGCTACTGTCCTGCTGTTATCGTTCATTGGCCAGAACCGTCTGGATTGAATGTTTCTGTTCAGGGATTTAAGACGAATAACTTTGCTGTTCCTTCAAAATTAATTTACGAAATTGATGAGCAAAAGATTTCATACGTTCGTGAGCTGACCTCTTGTCTGATCGTATTTAAGCCTGAGTTCTTTATGGCGTATTGGCATTTCATTCTTGGGCCAACAGCAAGACTGACTAGGAAAACAATCAGATCATCAGACCCTTTGTTCTCTTTAATAAGTTGTAGCAGTATTGATAACAGAATATTGGAACTTGAAATTCCTCGTCCGGAAAACGGAGAAAACTCTTATTATTATTACTACCCAGCTGCAGAGGTTACCATGGTTCCACACACCTTTGAGCCAGTCATGACATATAGCCCAGCATTATCTGTGCCAATATCTAAAACGTCAATCACACACATATCAACTAAAACCGACGAAAATAAAAGTTCATCTGGATTTCAACTTTCTGGAGGCGTTGTTGCTGCTGGTGTTGTTGGCTTGATATTCGTTGGTGCTATAAATATGTTTTCTTTCAGACGCCGGAAACCCAGCGACGATAGTGATGCTGGAGGTCGATTGCTTATAATATGATGAGGAACCTTCAAACTCCGAAAATAAATATATTTTTTTGTTGATTTTTCCATAATCAAGTTACTCATCTTTGTAGAATCGAAAATTAATTGGGCGCAAATTTGTTATTTTCAGTTTTGTTTCTTCTTCTTTACAACCGTTGGGATTTCTTGGCTCGCAGGAAATCACTAGTTCCAGAAAAAACTCTCAAAAAAAAAAAAGGAAAAAAAAGATTTACTTTCAGATGTTTTTTGTAAAATGGGAAGATACGAATGAATTGGAAATACTTATCTCATATTGTAATCCATCGTTTTGTGTTCATATTATTTCTGATGATAAACTTAATTTAGCTGCTCAAGTTCGACGAGAGCATCTATTTTTTTTCCTTTTTTTTCTTCTTTCTTTTCTTAGTTTTCAAGCACGAGTGTTTTTTTTTTGCCACCCTGAAAGGGTTCCATGGTTACTGTTTTTTATTTACCTCTTATTATTATTGTTTTTCTTTATTTTCCTCTCAACCTTTCAAGAAACCAATTTATCTTGGTAAGCCCATACTCGCCAAGCAGATGTGGTCATACATCTTTTCTATTCGTGTTGTCCCCTTAGATATATTAATTTTGATTATTTATAAGGCACCACCAACAACATTGATAATTGAAATGGGTACAGAGGTTACAAGTAAAATCTCTGGTCTGCACCTTAAACTAACTGTCATCTTACCTTTTCTTCCTTTTAGTTTTCGTTTCTAACTGGGTGATATGGCTATGTGCTGCCCATTTTTTTTGTGGTACTTTTTCTAAAGCTTTTCGGTAAGCGCACAGTACAATTATAGTGCTTTGGACAACTGGGGATGAACGATCCTCGGTACTGTTATGGGGTTTTCTATTTTCTTTCGTGGTGTGTGGGCATATGGCACATATGTGGTCGTATTATAAAGAAAGATACTGTTATATGGAATGAAAAAGATTTTTTATTTTTTTTTCACCTTCTCCCCCACTCCCAGTAAACTAACTAAACTAACAATCTATACATTTTTTTTTTTTTAGTTCGATAGTTTAATAAGCTGCGGCGAGGCGGATAGTTAGATATTGGTATTCATTGATCATTTAGTCGATGTTATTTCAACAATCCATCCGAAACCTTCGGATATGGCTACGAATTGGATCCTCTGTTACTGTGAGTTACCCTCCCTAGAGCACTCATAATATACAGTAACGTTGGATTATATAACTAACTAACTAACTAACTAACAATATAACAACTAGCAAATATATGCTAGCCCGTCCTGGCGAGCTCCGATGGATATTAAGAAATCAGTTCTTTTGAAATAGAGCAATTGATGGATCCGATTTACCTTTAACTTACTGATGAAGGCCTAAGAGGCAAGTAGTATTAGATTAAGGCTCCTGAAACTGCGTATTCCACAGTGTATTATGGAACAGCAGAACAATGTGTTTTTATAATTTTTCTTTTTTATATTTTATTTTAGTGCACTTTTTTATAATAAACTCATATTCTAACTAACAATATGAAGGCAAACGCGATGAGTAGGACAGGCCTGACACCGCAGTGTCCCCCTTGCTTTCTTCGCTGAAGAGGGCTGGGTAAGGGGAATGGTCCGAAGAAAGATTGTTTTTAATCTTAGCCCGAAACCAACTTGTTTGTTGTCCTACGAAATTTTGCTTTTTTTTTGATTGACTGATAATTATTAATACTAACTAACAATATGAACTACGTAGTATTAGATTAAGGCTTCTGAAACTACGTATTCCACAAGTGTATTATGGAACAGCAGAACAATGTGTTTTTTTATACATTTTTCTTTTTTTTATATTTTGATTTAGTGCACTTTTTTATAATAAAAACTCATATTCCAACTAACAATATGAACTCTATTTTGGCATTCTTTTTTTTTTTTTTGTACCCTACAAACCCATTGTTCGGTAGAAAGAGAATTGTGTCAGCGTAACTACCTATTCCTTTATTAGGATTTTCTACCGGTTGCGCACAAACAAAATAAAAGTGTGAGTGAGTAAGTAAAAAGTGAAGTTTGCCGATTCTTTTTTTTTTTTACATTTTAACAAGTATCGTAAGAACGAAAAAAAGAATGTTGGCAGCACACATAAACCTTCTTTAGCTTTATATCGGTTTAAGTCGGTTTCAAGGTTTTGTGCACAAACAAGACTTGTTTATTCCTAACAACGTTTTCGGTAATCTCATGACCGAAATAAGATAGCAGTGGGCTCGTTGAACTAATAGTGATTATGGTATTTACCTTGTTTGTTTATTTATGTTTCTACATTGTTAATACCGTCACGACCTGAGGAAGGAATTGGTTTGGGAAAGGTGCCACTTGTTGTATTCATTCTCAAATTTAGCAAAATTCGATCTTTTCAATTCCTTTTTTTTTTTTTTTTAAATATTTTTTATTTATGCTGATGAATTTTTTTATTTGTTTATACAATCGTTTGTTTTGTTGAGGTGCTATCTTTTTTTTATTAATCGCCACCGAGAGAAATCGAAATTTCTTGGAGGCATATGAAAAAACTTGACAGAGTGACTTGCATTGATACTTTAAGAGACCTCGTCTCGACAGCAAACTATTTTGCTGCTTACCTTCATTTGTAAGCTCTCTTTCACAAGGAGAAAGAAAAAAAAAAAAAAAAAAAAAAAAAAGCGATTATTTGACCTTCCGGTGACATTATTTGGTCTTTTGGTGGCAGGCTGAACAACTTTGTCCGACCTAAACTGTCGCTTGGCTTTCCTTTTATGTTTGATGTGTGTTTGTGAGAATTCATCGTGTGAAATTAACTAGCAAAAAAAAAATATGCGAAATCGTTTTTTTTTTTTTTCGCCGAACTCTTAAGTCGCAAAACTAACAATGTCGTTGTGATGATATGGCTTTATTCAGAAAGTGAAACAAAAAAAAAAAATAAATAAAAATAAAAAGAATAGAAACAATTTTTTTTTTTTTTTTTTTTTTGAAGGCTGTTGGGAGAACGGTCTTTTTTGTGTAGAAGTTTTTTGGTTTAGTCTTTTGCGGGGGTTGTCCCACTCTAAAATAGTAATTGGTTTTTAAAGTATTCAAACCGCGGTGTGGTGGCGCTTCAGCTCTGATGTCAAAGCAAAAAATTCTTCACAGGAAATGACGACGAACTCCATCGTCTACAATAAATAAAAAAGTGATTAAATGTTATTCTTGTTGAAATGTACTCAACCGAGAGTTGAATAAATTCTATCTAATCATGTTTTTTATCATCTTACCACCTTTTTTTGTAAAGCAACCATTGAAATTTACCGATAAAGCTCTCTTTAATTGGTTGAGTTGCATTGTTTGCTTTTTGCCTTTTGCCTTACCCTTTTCTTTTTTTTTTTGTTTTTCTTAAAAAAAAAAAAGAAAAGAAAAACTGATCTGTTAGATATGTTGACATCCGATAACAGGATATTGAATATCAATAGTTTTTAGAGGCTGGGTGGCGCGCCTAACAGCGCAATCAAGCTTCACGTGGCTCCCCGCTCCTCTTTTTGGGATGTCATAGTGCAGTGGATGGGGTGGTGGCCATGCAAATGGCCTCGGTTCGAACCCCACTGCGCCTCAGCGCGATCAGTTTCCGTGTTGCATCCTCCGTTGTCGCGAAAAAGTGAACGGCCACCCCAGTAGGGGCAGCGCCTAAGCAATTATAGTAATAACAAAAAGAGGGAGAAACACAGTAGTGAAACATTCAAAAAAAACAAAAAGAAAACCCGAAGGACTGAGTGAGGTCTTAGTTCTATTTATTCTCTTATTTCTATCAAATTATTTTACGTTTTATTTTCTTTTTCGGAATCGATTCTATTGTTGTCCGTAGTTTTCTTTTTCCCTTTTCTTTTTATTGTCATCTTAACTGACCAACTAACGTTACTTTCCTCAACACAACACAACACAACACAACGTGCTGTGTTGTGTTGTGCTTCAGCTAACTCAAAGATGATATTAATGGATAATAGAGTGATAATCTTTTTCTCGTTCTCTTTCTCTTTCTTTCTTTCTTTTTTCTTTTTTTTTTTTTTTAAATTTTTTTTAAAAAAGTTAACAAAAATAAGAAAATGAAGCGACTCCGTCAACGTTGTTTGGGGGATATTGCGGATGATGTGAGGGCTGTGACCGATGACGTTTTATCATTTTGTGTTGGAAAAGTCAGTGATATCAAAGTAGTAATGGCACAACTGTCTGCATTGGAAACTGAAATAGCTGAAAGCCGCAATCAAGAACAGGTTGAAGAACAAGTCGAAGAATGCGACGTATTAAAAGTGAGACTTGACGGCTGTAAAGAAGTTATTCGACTAAAGACAGCAAAAGGTGGTGACAAAGTAATGGTAAGCGTTGAAATACAAACAGAAACAAACTCCAACAGCAACAGTTTAAAAACAACGAAGAAAGCGAAGGCTTCAACACCAACAAAGTATTTGTCAGCGTTTGGACAATTTCCTGCACTGACACCAACAAAAGCTAGTCTGTCGAGTCCTCGTACACAACCACAACCAGCACCTTCAGGACAGCCAGATATAAGTGTCACTTTAGGTGAAGGTCAGATGGTTAGAATTGGAACTGAAATAATATTCGCGGTAATGAAGGCAGCCATACGAGATAATCATATCTGTACATTGTCAGAATTGTTTATCGAATGTGACAACAATGGTGATGGCGGAATATCATTTACTGAACTATTAAATTGGGTCAAAGGTCCCCTTCAAGTATCCGTTACTGACTGGCAACTTGATGAATTCGGTAGAAGACTTCATTGGGAACGTGCTTGTAATATTCATCCTCAAAATTTTATTGATCAAAAAGGATTTTTAAAAATAATGAAAGAGATGTGGATAAAGGTAAAGTGGTATTTCAATAACTCAGTCATCTACGGAGTCTCACAGCAATCTGTAAAGAGAAGAGGTGTGAATGCTGCTTCTCTAACACTGACGGACCTCGTTAGGGATGCGATGTATAATTTAATGGGAAGTTTAATTGTAAGCAATTGTCATATTCATACGTTTTTTGCTTTGTTCGATGCCGACAGAAAGCAAAAATTATCACAACAAGAACTAGTCGCTGTTTTCAACAAGTTAGAAGCTGAAACTGGAGCTAATTGCGGAGACACATCTGAATTAGCGAGGACCTGCTGTTCTATTGCAAACTCAATGTATGAAGGAGTTGATGATAAGGATGATGAGATTACACTTTTTCAACTACAAGATCTCATCAGGGAATTCTTTGTTGAATTCTCTGTTAGGTTTGAACTCAGTATATTATCTAAAGAGGTTCGATCAAAGTTTATTTTCAGGAATACAATATTCGGAGCGTGTGGGGTGTTCGAATCATCTTCAGAGTTGGAACCCATTCACAATGTCTTTTCATTATTTTCAAAGTATGCGGAAGACGATAATTTAACTGCTGACTCCGTCCGTTCGATGCTCAGAAATGAATTCTACGCCTTTCTAACTCCAACAGAGGTATCAACTCTGATGAATATTTCAGATGCTAATCATAATCACAAACTAAATATGATGGAATTCTCTCGACTTCTAAACATCGCCTTCAAAGAAATGACTGACACGTTACAAAGTAGATTCCCTTCAGGGTTTATTCCAAATACGATTAGTCCTCCGAAACTAACACCTGACACAGTAGCAGTGTTGGCTAAGTTCATTCACAGATTACTTCAAACTGATGAGACAGTTGATGAGTTCTTTAATACGCTGCCGAGATTTGGTCCAACAGACTTCGTTTCAAACAACAAAGAAGGGTCCCGAACACCTGAAGAGATTCTTCTTGGAATGCGACGTCTTGGAGTCGCTCAAGGGTCAGCTGCTACATTTGAAGGCTGGGGAAGTGATGCAGTAGAGGGCTGGACTGGTTTCAGATGGGGACCTGCAAAAACCCTCCTCGACAGCCAGCAATTCAAACAAGGAGTTTGGTCTGTTTGGTCGCATTACATCGCACCAGCTTTTTCAAAAGTTAACGACTGGCAAGCAGAAGCAAATTCTGTTGCCAGCAAGTACGCCACTGCTTTAGCTGACCACTTAGAAGTTCCCTCACCTCGACACGGTCTTGACTTGTGGAATGCGTTGCCAAAACCACCGAATGCTGCAGAAGTGCAAGTGACTTCTTTATTGTCTTTGTTGGAGAAGATAAAAACTGTTTACGCAAGTACTCGGCCGACTCTTGTTTCATCGGCTTTGTTAAAGTGTGAAGCGAAAGCTGATTTTAAAAGTGAGTTTCTGCAGCTGCTGCGGATTGCACAGGCCTCTCGTGTTGTTACAAGAGATCAGTTCTTGTCGATGTTTCCGACTATTCAACAGCGGTGAGGATCTAAAACTGGATAACATCGTCCAACTCATCGCGACGATATTCTGAAATAGCTGAACAGTCAGATTCGCGAAGTCTGTATAATCTGATTTCCTTATTTCCTTATTTCTTTTTTTTTTTCCTTCTTGGTTATTTGCCTGCCAGCAATCGACCATATGTGTACCTTATGAATAATTCTTAAGAAAGGAATTTTTTTTTTTTTTTTTCACCCCTTTATAAAAATGTCAAATAATATTATTTTTTTTTTTTTTTTGTTTTGTTCTGCACATAAAAAAAATGAGAAAAAAGACCTGAAGGAATTATATAAAAAGAATAAATAATAATAAAGAGAAAAATGAACCAACAAAAAGATCTGGGAAACTAACAGAAGTGTGAAATAATAAAAAGATTACGACCATGGTAACATAGAAGGAATTCATACACATAATTAGCAGAGGTGAAGTTTGATTCAATTCCATATATATAAAAACCGTAGCAATTTAACTTTTTTATATAAAACACACTATTCTCTTCAGCTGAACCAACATGAGTAGTCAGAAAGACGATTCAGTCTTAAGGAAGGCGATAGAAACATCCCTGAGCGTGATTGAAATAATAGGAAAGAAACAATCAGACGTAGAAGGAAGCGTTGAAAGACTTTTTGATTATCTGATGGAAGTCACGCAGGTGGTAAACGACGATGCGATTATTGAAACAATCGGAAGTATCGTTAAAATATTAAATGATTATGACAGAGGGGAAGTTGATCAATGCTCCATAAGTATCCTCCTTCAAAGTATTCAGACATCAGTTTCTGAAAAAAGAATACGACCTTCGATAATTACTATTCTTCAAACCTTTTCAATAATTTATCAAAGCAGTACTCTGAACTGTATTTGGTCATACTTGAAGGACATGTGTCATGGAACTTACTTACCTTCTTACAGAGTGATGGCTTTACAGTTTTTAATAAAAATATTTTCACCATCAAAAGTAGTTTTCATCACCGGAAGTATTGTATTAGATCCTTCAGTAGGAACCCTCAGAGACAATTCACCAGAAGTTAGGAAAGGAGCTATCTTGGGATTGCGAACTCTCTATAATGACGCCAATCATGAAATCGATCATCATAATCCGGAAGACTTAACAGGTCTTGGTTTCGCAAAAATTAATTCTTTTGAAACAATAAAACAAAGGATTCTAGACTCCTGTACTTCTTCAGCTCTTCTAGACCCTTCTCCAGCTGTTCGTAAGGACTGTGTAGTGTTTCTTTTGGAAATCTTAAAAACTGAAATTGATGATCAACAAAAGTCATTAAAAGAATTATTACTTCACAAACTACAAGACAAAGATCGCTCTATTCGATGTATTTGTGTACGACACTTGCTGTCACTTGAAGCTGTTGACGTACTCGAATTCTTGAGAGGAAGTTCTCTAGTTGAGCCACTGCTATCACGTGGGTTATCGTCAACAGACTGCTCAGAGAAACGACTCTCCTCTCATCTCTTCGCTTTCCTACTCGACGCAACTCCCGACCCGACTTCTTTCCTCGTTGAGCTTCAGGTCTGCAGCAAACATCTTTTTTATGAAGAAATACTAAAGAACGAAGTAAGAAGGGGGGCAGAATTTATCAGAAAGAGAATCGCTTCGCAGGAAGAAGAGGAAGAGACGAAATGATATTATTATTACCTTCTCTTAAACACCATCTCTCATGGTAGTTATTACCAACTACCACTTCTGTTTTATAGGATTGCAATTGTAGCTTCCATCTTGCCAACTATCTATTTGTGTGAAGGTATTCAGAGTACTATTTGTGTTGAATGTTTATTTCATTTCTCAGTTCCCAAATCATGTCGGAAGGCAGATACATCCACGCAATGGGGCACCAGAGGCTGCTGTTACGAATTCTTCAAAGTGAAGGTGTTGAGAAAGTCTTAAAAGGAAATGAAATCACGTGGTCGAATACAACAGACACTGCTGTCTGTCTACTCCACTTAAACAGAGGATGTACTTGTGGAGCATTCTGGAGAGTACTGCCAAGATCATATTTAACAACTGTTGGAGGGAAGGTTTCGATGACTAAACTACTCCGATCATTCAGACAGTCACACATGACTCCAACTACTTTTATTAACTTCGCAGAGTACTTAGCAGGTAAGGATGCTGAAGAAGTGAATGGTCCGATTAAATGGTTCGTCAAGGTCTCTCATATGAACTCTCGTAAATGTATGTTATGCAGCACACAAGAGTCAGAGATCAGAGAACACATTGCATCATTCCCTGGACATTATACTTATGTTATTCAGAAAGAAGTTCAAAACCCGATGTTGATAGATGGATATAAAATATTACTCAGACTTTGGGTATTACTCATAATCAACACTGATGGATCTGCTAGTTTACATTTCAGTAGACGAATGAGAATCAATCGACTGAGGACCAGATATGATGCAGACAACCCTTCAACAGATGGTGATTTAAAACATCTTGGTGGTTCAATATTCTCAGACGCTCAACAGTGGGAACACTATCCCAAACTGTGGGGAGGTTGCGTTGAAACTGCCGATTCCCTTCTCCGCATGACTTTAAAAATGTGGGAAAACTCTTCCCGTAGACTGACATACCCAAAATCTGGAGGACTCTACAATATATTTGCGATGGACTACGTCCCAACACGTGATATCGATCCAGTTCTAATAGAGGCTAACATCGATCCAGGATTTCAACACAAGTGTGTTGAGACGAAAGGAGCTGCGGAAGACTTCGCGAGATTCTTCTTCCTTCCAAAGGTGTGTAATAATAATAATAATATTTACGTAGTACAAAACAATAATAAAATAAAATCAAACAGCTGAATGGAGAACCGATAAATGTTCCCAACGAAAACTTTCTATCGAGAGAAGTTACCTGCGATATTGCCGGAAATATTGAAAGCACGGAGTCTGAAGAAACAGACGCAACTGAGGATTCTGATGATTAAAACAGAACTCTCTCTCTCTCTCTTTGAGAACTCGGACATTGTTCCTTTCAACACAAATAAGATGTTACATCTGATAGTCAGACTTCAGGTCACTGTTATGTTTTCCAACTGTATTATTATGGACTGACTAAATCTAATTTATTCCCATCATGGTTCCTACTCTGTGGTTTGTTGTTTTTTTTCGTCATAAAAAAAAATTTGTTTGTTCATTCTTCTCTGATCGGTATCAAAGGTAATTATAATCGAGTTCTTTAGTTTTTTATAAATATCATTGCTTTTCAACAGTTTTTTTCTTTTTTTTTGAAAAAACATATCGAGTGAGGTGTCGTTGTTGAAAACAACAACAACAACTCTAGTCTTCAATAAACCAATTCACATATTAGCATTTTTCTATAATGCGGTCGAGAATCCGAACCTCAATTTGGTGTGTTCTGGCAGTCACAGTTATGATGGTAGCAGCGACAGGTCTGACTATGGGACTAGTTGGTGATGACAAGCGAACTGTTAGAATTATCGCCCTTACTGACACTCACTATCAAAGTACATCACGTGGATATATTCTAGACACTGTAAGAGAACTAATAGAGGGTATATCAACTACTGTGTTAGAACCAAAGGTTCTATTCGTGCTCGGTGACACAAAGGATGAGGGAAAAGATCAAACAAAATCACAAGTCCACAGCAACTTAAAAACAATAACAAACGAGATAAACCTGACTTGGGGTGTAAATCAAAACAAACCAATTGTGTGGGTGTTGGGAAATCACGATGTTGACCGACTGAGTAAGACAGAATGGTCTCAGACGGTGTCAACACCAAGCCATCAAACGTTCTACAGAAAAGATATCACAAGTTGGTTAAGTGTTGTTGTGATTGATGCTGGTTACTATAACGACACCACTCCATGGAACTGTCTCTCTTGTTCTGGAATTCACTCTGGTTGGAATTATTCTTTTGTTCCGTCATCTCAGTTAAAATGGCTACAAAAAACATTGTTAGCTATCAAATCTGAGCGACGAAAAGCGATCGTCCTATCCCATCCCCGCCTTGATATTCCCCACAATGACTGGGAGCGTAACCGAACTGTAATAAATGCTGATGCAGTTCGCGCAACTTTTCCTGAAAAGATTGTTCCCCTCGTGTTGAATGGTCACGATCACACTGCTGATCATAGTCCTTCTATTATGGAAAACACTTTATATTATACTATCCCAGCTGTTGTTGAGCATCCGACACTTCCTCCATTTATTGATATTGTAATGACTCGTTGCTCTTTACATATTACGGGACATGGTCCTGCTCCGTCTGTTTCGCATTCTTTCTGTTAGTTGTTTGCGTTACTTTTTTTTTTTTTTTTTTTTTTTTGTTGTAAACTCAGAGAATAACAAAAAAAACTTTTTTTTCAGGGGGGGAAAAAAAAAAAAAAAAAATGATATTTATACTGGTTGTGTTACTCTGTTGGATTCCTAACATCGGTGGTGATGCTGTGAAGGAATTCTTTGAAGAGAATGGAAGATCAGGAGATGGACACACTAACAACTGGGCAGTCTTAGTGGATACATCAAGGTTCTGGGCAAACTATCGACATGCTGCTAATGTCTTGTCAATGTACCACATGGTGAAGAGATTGGGGATTCCGGATTCCAACATAATTCTGATGATGGGTGATGACGTTTCGTGTAATGTTAGAAATCCATTACCTGCGACTCTCTACAATAATCAGAATCATAATAAAAACCTTTATGGAACAGATATCGAAGTTGACTATCGGGGATACGATGTGACTGTTGAGAGTTTCTTAAGTCTGTTGACAGGTAGACACCATCCAGACACTCCTCACAATAAAAAACTTTTATCAGACAAAGACAGTAATGTAATGATATTTCTAACTGGACACGGGGGTGATAAGTTCTTAAAGTTTCAAGATGCTGCTGAAGTATCCTCACAAGATATCGAAGACTCTTTATGGCAGATGTGGCTGTCGAAGAGATACCGAAGCACTCTTCTCATTGTCGAGACTTGTCAAGCAGGAACACTAATTGAAGGGCTAACAGCTCCTTCAGTCATTGCAATCGGTTCTAGTTTACGAGGTGAAAACTCTTACTCTCATCACAACGATCGTAAAATTGGATTACATGTAGTGGATAGGTTTACTTATTACTCTCTTGAAAAGTTAAGTCGGAGTAGTAGCAGTTCCGATTTGAGTTTACATTCATTCTTTAATTACTTTGATCCAATCTTACTTCATTCACACCCGTATTGGATGAGTACTCACTTGTCTTCGTTAAAGAAGCTTCGTGTGATGGACTTCTTCGCGAGTCGTACAACTCTTCAGCCTGTCGAGGAACTTGAAATTCCTGAGCCGGAGATCTCTTCAGAATCAGAATTCAAAACTCCTCGTAACGCCGTTAGAAAAATTCATCAAAAAATTGAGACTTTTTCTGAGAGAATTCGTAAATTACTTCCTCATCCGATAGTAACTACGTCATTGGTGGTAATCATCTTCACAGTTTCAATTGTTTTAGATTGGTAACTAATTCTAAATGGTTAGTTGAATTGATTTATTTATTATGTCACGTTGAGGTTGTTTGTTTCCGACATTTTAATATTAGTTTTGGTTTTTTCGTTTCTTCTAATTCGTTTTAAATGACGTCCTGAGTAGCGTCCTTCGAAGTACTCTCGAGATAAAATTATTATTTTATTAAACTTCTCATTATTTAGGAATTGAGAAAATGGGATGCGCAAATACAAAAGACGGCGCAGGTAAAAAACGGTGTCACCCTGCTGGAGGGAAGGATGAGTCTGAAAAGAGTAAAAAGAAAGTCGAGAAGAACATCTCGAAGATAATAAGCAACAAGGATTGGAAGCGACTCAGTAAACTATCGAAGGAATCACCAGACGTGGTCGCATCGGTTGTCAGCGAATCAGATCTGCTTGTAAAAGTAATGATGAGCACCGATGTTGAATTTTTAAAAATAATAAAAGAAGTGATCCCCTCTGACGTCTTCACAACAACCAACTCAACAGGAAAGACTCCCCTCATCGCTCTTTGCAGTGAAGCCATCGCTACATCAGAATCTGTTTTAATATTTGCGAATAAAGAACACCTTGAGCTTCAAGACAATGAAGGAGAAACAGCTTTCAGCAAGGCTGCTATGAGGGGTAATATTCCAGTCTTAAAAACATTACTGTCACTCGGGTCGAATCCAAACACACGTAACCAATGCGGTGAGACTCCTCTGTTCCTTGCGATTGAACGTAACTATGGTCCGACAGTTGAATATCTGCTCTCTATTCCAATTGATTTATCAATTGTTGACGACTTCGGTAAAACAGCTTTCGACCTCGCAAAGGAAGAACAGCCGGAATTAGTGAAGTTATTTCCGACATAGAATTTGTAATTAATAATATCTCAACTCTTCCTGCGGTTTGTTGCGGAAATATTTATTCGAAAAGAATGTTATCTTCAGCAGCGGCGGATGTTGTTGTCGCCGACCTTGAGTCGGCCGTCTTTACCCACCACCGCAGTCATTCATTTGTCTGTTGTGTGTGCTTTGCGTTTCATAAGAGTGGACTGATAGTTTTATGACAATCACTTTCTACAACAGTTTCCTGGAGAAGTTAAAATGGCGTTTGGCGGGTTTGGGGCCAGTTCTGGTGGTGGCTTTGGAGCTGGAGCCCCTGCCGGAGGTGGATTTGGTGCACCAGCCGGAGCGCCAGCCGGAGGTGGGTTCGGTGCACCAGCGGGAGGTGGATTTGGTGCGCCAGCCGGAGCACCAGCGGGAGGTGGATTTGGTGGATTCGGAGCCAGTTCAGGAGGCGGCTTCGGAGCTGGAGCCCCTGCCGGAGGTGGTTTCGGAGCAGGTGCTGGAGCACCTGCTGGAGGCGGCTTTGGAGGAGGGGGTGGCTTTGGAGCTGGTGGAGGGTTCGGAGCTTCCTCAAGTGCTGGTGCAATTGGAGGATTTGGAGCCCCATCCGCAGGAGGTTTCGGCGCTGCAGCAGGAGGATTTGGGGCATCGTCTAGTGCGGCTGGCGGTTTTGGTGGATTTGGAGCCACAGGTGCAGCAGTAGGAGGTTTTGGTGGCGGCGGGTTCGGAGCTTCCTCATCAGCTGCTGGTGGGTTTGGAGGATTCGGCGCCTCCTCATCCGCGGCTGGTGGGTTCGGAGGATTCGGTGCCCCCTCCGGTGGTGGTTTCGGAGGAGGGTTTGGAGCATCCTCTGGAGGTGGGTTCGGTGCTACATCAAGTGCATCCGGATTTGGAAGCTTCGGAGGAGGTTTTGGAGCTTCTTCAGGAGGTGGTTTTGGTGCTGGCGGAGGAGGCTTTGGTCCAAATGTCCAGGAACCTAACCTGATGGACTTGTACGCTGCTGGTATTCCACCAGGTCAGAGTGAACACGATTTTTATCCAAAACTATTCGGACTCTGGCAACAATATTATCATAAGAGTCCTCAATGTTTCTGTATGGCATTTTTATACACTCTTGTTCCTGAGTCATCTATTGCTGTCATGTGGGAACACTCTAGGGTATGTATTATCTAACTCTCGTTATTTATTAAGCGAAGAAGACGAGAACAACAAACACAAAAACAGGCAACTTACGCACAACAGAGATACAATATAACTGATGCTCAGTGGGCACAAGCAAAGAGAGATAATCCTGATCCTTCTAGATTTCTTCCTCATCCGATAAGAAGTATGCAGGAGTTAAAGAATCGAAATGAAAAACAAATAAAGCAGATTGAACGTTACGATCAAGAGAGGAAATTGTTAACAAACCAACTGCAAGAGATGAAACGTGCTTTTAATCAACAAGAACCTGGCTCATTAGATAGAAAGTTAAGAGATGTGTTTGTGAGAGTTGCCAGACTCAGAAGCAGATTATTGGAATCAATTACTAACTTAGAAAGACATCGACCAGCGAAGAGTGCGATGGGTAGAGATCAGGGAGCGCTCGATGATAAGTTACAAAAAGTTGAAAGTAAAACAAATGAATACCAACAAGATCTTTATGAATTGGACGTCGTGTTGTCTGTTCATCATCAAGGATATCAAAAATCTATTTCAGAAGCTCATTTACCAGTAGAAACACTTCGTAATGTGATAACATTTCTTGATCACCAACAGAAAGGACTCGAAACTATTGGTGACACAGTCACTGGTTGTAATGAGGATCTCGATATTATTTTAGGAAAGACTGCTCCTCCAAGAGTAGCTCCTCTGGTATCTGGATTGTTATCAAACAGAAACCTCAACTGGTAGCACTCAATTACTATTTCACCATCGCTACGTCTCTTTTGGGAATTTGACTTTTCGCGGTGGTGCGAAATTCGTTTTTGTTTTGGTACTTTAGATCCTTTCGTTCGTCACTTTTGATTCTTCAACTTCTTTACGGTTATGGATGACTTCATTCTGAACATCGACGTTGTTCTGGTAGAGCATTCGATTTAATAAATACCGTCTCTGGTACAAGATAGATAACGACGAAAAAGTTCCCTTCAAAATCCCATTCTCCTCATAAATTACAAAAGTGTGAAATAGTCGTCATTCGGCGGTAGGTTGTTCGTCTTTCATCATTGGGCGTTCCAACGATCAAAAAAAAAAACTTATTTTTTTTAAAAAAAAAAAAGTTACTAAATTTAAATAATATTTTCATCTTTACAGACGCGCTCTTAATGAACAAAAACAACAGCTGTATTTTCCTTCACTAATCTGTTGTATTCATCTCACACACTTTTAAAACAGTTTTCCACATTGTAAACAATGTTTAAAAAGCAGCTGAAGCAGCTGCGCAAGCGCATGTTGAAACTGGCTCTATCCTACGCAAGTCATTATCAAGAAAAGTATTTTGAGAAATACCTAAAAAAGTATCTAAATAAAGTATGTTCATTATTAATGTGTCCCCTCATATTATCTATTTATGAATAGTCTTTTATAACTACAATCAGGTTTCGAAACTGGCTCGCCACAGCGGGAACGATACGGTAATGGAGTTTATGCTTTTGAACAGCGATGTTATATTCGCATCATTGAATGGAGTGTTTTGTAGTAAAGAAGTTGCAAATCAACAATATTATATTTATGCGTCCGATAATAAGGCTCGCAGAATGGAAGTTGAAGATGCTCTGGTAGAGAATCTCAGTAAAACACTATTCGGGAAGGAGAACAACATGCATCTGGTTTCTGAAGTAGCGGATGAAAAACTAATTAGAGATTTGATAACTAACACCGTGATTTTTGCTTCTGGTTTGAGAGAGCAGCTTAACACAGCTACCTCTATAGCCAAAACAAAACTTCAAGAGTACTGGACGAATAGAACACCTCCACTACTTGTCGTAATCGGATCTGTTCTTCTCATAAAATTATCGTTAGAATCCGCGTCTGCACATGGCTCGACCAGCAACAGTGATGCCGCTATCATCACTCTCTCATTTGCTCTGATATTCATTGCATTCTTGGGGACTTTCTTAATGTTGTTCTTACGTCTTCCTCATGCTGTTGATGGCGCTTCAAAACAGAAAGCTTCCGATTTCTACATCTCCAGGAAAGGTCCGCTTGGGAATTGGGTTTCTTCATCCACTGTTGGATGTCAGGAATACGAAGATAAAGTCTCCAATTGCTTTTCGGATCTCCGGAAAAGAGTCGACAAGACGGTATTGAATGTGGTGGGTGTTCCTTTTCCTAGAAAACAAATTTCTCTCCCCTTCGGTGACGATAAGATAATTGAAACTATGAACTCAGAAGCCATGAAGTCACAGAATGAAATTTATTGTAATGACCCAAAAGAAGAAGTTTGAGCTGCGCTATTTATTTCAGAATGAATTTTTTTTGTGGTGTAGCTGCGTCCGAATGCACAATACCAGTGATATAGACCTTTTCTTTTTTATTTTTCTCCGTAAGTTTTTTTTTTTCTTTTTTCCCCTTTTACAAAAAAAACTTTTTTTTTTATTGTCAGGGCAACCTTGATAATATTTCCTCTCGCACTTTGTGTGATCCGATTGATCCTCAGCGTGACGTAACAAAGCATGTTTTTCTTTTCTCTCCCTTTTAGCTAGCTTCCTCTCTAAGCAACTGAACGGTTCATAACCGACTCCCATTATTTTCCACCTCGCTTTGCACACACAAAGCATTGTAACGCATTAATTTACATTTCTTTTTTTTTTTTTTTTTTTTTTTAATTATTTTTTTTTATATACCAACTGCTCATTGCTGTGGGGAATTTAAAAAAAAAAAAAAAAAAAAAAAAAAAATTACAACTTTTGGCGCAGTGCAGAAGCTGATCTTTTTTTCTCCCTCTTACTTTGAGATAATAGAACCAGCCAGTTCGTGCAACAAAAAGTTAACGCTTAAAGTATCTAACGCATATTTTGAACAGTTTTTAGTGGATTTGCCTCTTATTTCTTTTGACTTTTTGTTTTTTTTTTTATATGCAAAAAGTCTCTCATGGGTGCAACTATTTCTGTTCTTCGACTTACCTTTCTATTCGATTTAACTTTCTCAATAAAATAAACTGATTTCAAGAATAATAATTGTTTTACTTTAATTTCAGACAACAACATTTCAAGGAAGTAGTGAGGAGTTATAATTGTGATTATTGTTCTAATTATGTGACCCTCAATAGACGAGTAGTTGAGAAGGTTAGTATTCGTTGGTTCAGATCTCCAGCAAACTCAAACATGTCATCAGAACCGAAGGGAAGTTTAAAGTGGTGGAATGAGACTACCTGGAATGTTGGATCAATGGGATGGAAGGTTTTGGAGGACAACGCGTGGCCATTCGCTGACAACTTGAAGTTCTGCGGAGTAACAGAAAGTGAGGCTGCGGGTATGAAGGTGCTGATCCCACTTTGCGGAGACACAGCAGCAGTGCCAGTGCTTGCGGGTATGGGAATGGAAGTCACAGCAGTTGAGGGAAGTGATAAAGCACTAGAAGAGTTGAAAAAGAGAATAGCTGACATTCTAAAGGATGATGTCGACTCTCAGAAGAGAATTACAGTTCTCGAGGGAGACTTCTTTAAACTGATGTCAGAGGTACCTGATAGTAGTTTCGATCTCATCTACGACAGAGGGTCATTAGTTGCAATTACTTCTGATGTTCGTCAACAGTACGTCGAAATCATGAATCGAGTTGCTAAACCAACTTGTCGAATGTTCTTCGAAGGAATAATAAGAAATTCATCATTCAATGGTGACAGAGATGACACGAGTCAGTTACACATCGAAGGAGGTCCACCTCATCACATTGAACCGACCACAGCTAAGAAATTATACCCGTCATGGGAGTACGTTCTCGATGAGAAGTCACACGCTAAAGCGGTGGGCGTTCCTCCGGAAGTTCCGTTTGCAAGCTATCGGTCGAAGTTGATACAGAAAGCATAAAACCTGCGGCAGATTTTCTTTTTTTTATATGACGTGGATCTACCCCCCCTCTTTATTTCGAAACCTAATAGTTACTTTAAAAGGCTAAGTAAAGCATCACACCTAGTCACTGTATCTCAGAACTAATGTTAAATTATCGTTATGTTTTTTATGATACAAAACATTTGTATTTTACGTACAAAATCAAACAGTTTACCCCCCTCTTTATTTACAACTATTTACTACGTTACCTGACAGTCAAGATTGTCTAAAGAAGTGTCGTTCCTTTGAGCTGATTAAATGTCTCATTATCCTCCTTTAATATTTATTTGAATTTGTGTATCAAATTGATAATTGGAGCGCTCAACCTGTTCTGAATCCCTAAACTGTTGGTTTACATGGCAACTGGCAATTGACTAGTTTCAAGTTGCTTTATATTTAATTACGGGTATCAAGTATCCTCCTCTCTGATGTTCATCAAACATTTGATTCTCTGTCTTCTATTCTACATGAAGTGAACTAATGGAAAGAAAGCTATTCCTTAATATCTCTAACTACCATTTCTCTTGCTCGTTATTGTTACTTTTACATTGTCACCTGAAACCTTGCTGTGTCTTTTGTCAGTTCTGTATGGTGCGAGAGGTTCAACATGGTACCCACACAAGCCTTTACAGCAACAGGGAAGAGGTTGGAATATAATTAAATCCGCAGGTAAAAGGGAAGGAACAGGTAAAAGTTACAATAAAAGAGACCGTTTGTGTCTTTCTTTCGTTCTTACTGTTTATTAACATATTGGATTCTCGATAGTTGTAAGGCAACTCCAACATTTCTTAATATTGGACGCCATTCAAGACTTTTCTGAGTAAACCTCTGCTGAGGTATCTTTTGTTGTCTTATTTTACTCTTTTGTGATTATTTCATCTCCTTCAGGGCATCACATAAAACCTAGTGAGGTGGGTCACGGAACTTGACTCAGCGAGGTATCACTTTATAGGGTTTTGTAGGTGAGGTCAACTCAACACTGATAGACTGCCGGGTCACTGAACTTGACTCAGCGAAGTGTCACCTCTTGAGCTTCAGACGGAAACAGCTGCTATCTGTTTGGAAAGATATCATTGATTGACTGAATGACCAACTGATGGATTAACCGACTGATTGCTTATAATGTTCTGGTTTGATTCCATCGTATTGTTGTCATCAGATCTTCAAAACTACAAAAATGTCGGAAACAAAAGGAAGTGTCAACTGGTGGTCTGACGTGATGTGGAACAGTGGTCGTGTTGGCTGGAAAGCTGTCGAAGACGAGACGTGGCCATTCGCTGACAACTTGAAGTTCTGCGGAGTAACAGAAAGTGAGGCTGCGGGTATGAAGGTGCTGATCCCACTTTGCGGAGACACAGCAGCAGTGCCAGTGCTTGCGGGTATGGGAATGGAAGTCACAGCAGTTGAGGGAAGTGATAAAGCACTAGAAGAGTTGAAAAAGAGAATAGCTGACATTCTAAAGGATGATGTCGACTCTCAGAAGAGAATTACAGTTCTCGGGGGAGACTTCTTTAAACTGATGTCAGACGTTCCTGACAACACGTTCGATCTCATCTACGACAGAGCTTCATTAGTAGCACTGACCCCTGATGTTCGTCAACAGTACGTCGAAATTATGAATCGAGTTGCTAAACCAACTTGTCGAATGTACTTTGAAGGAATAATGAGAAACCCGAAGTACACTGGTACGCATGCTTTATATCCTGAGAAACCAGACCAATTAAATATTGAAAGAGGTCCTCCTCACCATACAACTCCAGAAACTGTTCAGAAGTTGTACCCGTCATGGGAATACACTCTCGATGAGAAGTCACACGCCAAGTCTACTGGTGTTGCTGTTGATGTTCCTTTTGGAGGATATCGTTCAAAGTTGTCGCGAAAGGAATAAGAAATTATTTTTAATATTCTCACGCAATTTATAAATTAAGCAGGTTATGTTATTTATTTATTTTTGTAATGCTTTCCTGGAGTCTTGCAGATGGTTTTTGGGACTCCACCAAATCAGCGATTCTGACAAACGTTTCTTTAGGAGCGAAAAATAAATAATAACAAACATGGCAATTATCTGTTGGTTTTTCAATCTCTATTCTTCGACTTCTGAATATATTTTATTTGTGTTCTTATGATTATCGATTCGACTTTGATTTGACTTCTCTGTAAGGATCTGAGCAACTTGATTTCTTCGTCCCCTTTCTCCGCATTGGGAACATTTGCCTATAAGTTGTGTTGAATAGAAACTACCGAGTTACCGAGTCAATCATCGGGGGATGAGTTAACAAACTCGTATTGAGTACAGATAGGAAGTGTTATTTGTTTTGAAGTAATATTTTTATTTATTAAAACAGACACAAGGCATGGGGGCGATAGCGCAGGGGGAGGCTATCATAACTCAACGATGACGGTAGGATCCAATAAATGGATTATTGGTGCCGCTGCTGCCGCAATGATTTTATGGAAAGTGAGAGAGAAGCGTAAGAAGGAAGCAGTTGAGATATTTGTTGGAGACTCATCATCAAATAGATGTAAAGATATTCTTGTACACGACATGACTGACGGAGTTGGTAACGACAGTGTTGATGGAGTGTCGTGGAGTGAAGACTGGGAGATGTTAGACTTCCGAATGGTAAACCAAACTCACTCAACACAACAGAAATCTCTTTCGATACTTTTAAAGAGAAAAGTTGACGGACAATTTGTTATTCTTATTAACACAAATATCGACCACACTTCATCTCAATATATAAAATGGAAAGACAGTACGGGTATTCAATACGCAGAAGTCATATTTGACGACGAGAAGACAGGTCGGAAATACGTCCGTCAACACACCAACACTTTCTGTGTTGACAGTACGAAGGTAGCAGAAGCAGGTGCGATGCCTCATCTTCTATTAATGCAAAGATTCGCTGTGAGAGAAATCACTCGATTAGCTCCTAAACTAAAAATGAATCCGAAGGACCTCCCGATAGTCCTCACTGTCAACATTCACTCTCCGAACCCAACAGCAATGGAGTGTTGTAGTACCTTTCTTTCTTCTCTCGGGGTTAATATGGAGCCCAGCTTCTCTCACCCTACCGTCAATATATTCTCGAATGCTAATGCGTATGTTATTATTTATTATTGTCTCTAAAGGATACTGAATTATAAACATCTTTCACATCCAACAGATTCACTGTAAGTGCAGGTGCTGAAGACGTGCCGTTCTCACTCATGACGTCTGTCGTACCGAAATGAAGAACCACACGAGAGTCGCCGTCCCGTTCAAGTCTTCTCAGGTTTCCTTAACTTGTTAGTTCTGTATAGTTTTATATTTTCCTTCTTTACAATGTACTTATTCTCTACTTCTTTCTGTGTGTGACAACAGTTCTGTTCGTTATTTTTAGTGTAGTGTTCTGATCAGAATTCACAAACGGAGTAGTGTGATCTGCTTCATGTGCTCAACTGAGTTTTGGTTTTCAGAAACTTCGGTAATGGATTACAGCGGCGATATGTTTGTGTAGAACATCTCATTTCTGTTTGTACTTAAAGAGAGGAGCATTCAAAGAGTGCTGCGAGAGACTTCTGTAATATCCAGAAAGATAGCACACAGTAGTAGGTTAACCCTGTATGTGTTGTAAGTAAGAATGGTAACAAATCGGCAACGCAATGAACTTGCCGGGCCACAGGTAAAATGTTTCTCGAAATAACGAATCGACAGGAGGAGGGGGGAAAAAAAAAAAAAAAAAAAAAAAAAAAACCAAAAAAAACCTGAAAAAATATAACAATCGAGTGAGAAATGAAAAAGAGACTTAAAATAAAGACAACCAGCATTAACTGTTAAAGATTATTAAGTGACAGGTGACTGGTGGTGGTGGTGGTCTCTGAGATATGGATCAGCGCATTGGAACTGCAACAGATCAGTGCGATCCAATTCCGTTCAAAGTTGTACTCCCCCAGTTGTAACATCCCAAAAATTATTTTTATTTTTATTTTTTTTTTCCTTGATTTTGTTTTTGTTTGATGAAAAAAAAAAAGAAAGAAAAAAAATAATCGAGAAAATAAAAAGAAACATAAACAGTACAACAAATGAACATAAAATGACAAAAGTTGAAACCTCTACTCATCGATAACATCAATGTCACTTATCATTGTATTTGACCCCCCACTCAGATCAACGTAGTTTTCTTTGATTAACAACTACAAATATTTTTCAGTCAAGTACTTGATATTAATTTTGTTTTTCTTTAATATCTAAAGTTGTTACTGTTTTTACATTGTCAAAGTTTCACCCCCACTCAGATTCATTGCAAGACATGGGGCACTCAAATAGAACATGGCCACCAAACTATACTAACATAACTCGTACGTTATTTTAGTTAAGTTCGATGTGTAATTAACTTTTGTTACTGTTTCTACATTGTCAAATTATCACCCCCACTCAGATCCACGGCAATGGAAGTCGCACGCATGCCCCATCTGTCTCACAGATTCACAGATGCTGATCGTGCAGTCGAACAGGTAGTTTCTTCCTTCATCGAGAAACTGGAAGTGGCACAAGGTAGAGAAAGACAAGTAATTGAAATACTACAATACATGCAGTGGATGCAAATAGAAGGAAAAGCTTTTCAAATTCGGTTGAGGGCTGCGTGTTCACCCAGAGGAAGTAAGTCAACTCATCAGAAAATAAAAAGAGCGAAAGCATCACTCACACCGGCTTCCTCAGCTGACAGAACTCCTCCATCGGTAACCATGAGACCAACAGAGAAGGTCACAAAAAAGAAAGTTTCATGGAACCTCAGCCCTGTTCAAATATTTTAAAGCTAAGCCGCTACAACAAAACGATACGAAGGAAGTTATTCTGCCAGCAAAGGTTGCTAGCTAGAGGCGTTTCAAAGGCGTCTTTCCCTTGGGGATAAAGGTACTTTGTCGTAGTGGATTAGCTCTGAGAAGAGAAATCCTTTAAAAAGATTGATCAGGAGGGAAGCCTTCTAACTGTATTCTGTTGTTTCGTCAGCATTTTCTTTTTAAATAAAACACCTTAGATACATGTGTTCCAAACAATCCTCGTGCTGTAGATTCTCAAATCCGATCAACTGCTATCCGTACCAATCTGTCAGATTATTGTCGCAAAGAACCGATGAATTCGAAGAGATTAAGAGAAACACTGAACCTTTTTTATTTTGTATCTTTACCTTTTTATTTTTTATATAAAAATTCTGTTCTCTCTCTCTCATTTAAATTTAATAAATCTAATCAAAACACTGATACCAGTCGTCAGCTTTGAGGTGAAGGTTGGTTAAATATGATAATTGCGATTGGACTCTGAGGAGGAATTCTTACGAGGCACGACTAAGCTAATGACTGAATCTAACCCCCAATCCCAGTCACCAGCTGAAAGAAGGTAGTCTGGCTGTAGGAAATCATCGCATGGTTGTTTTAATCGATGCTTTGTAGGAAGCATGCTGATCTTATTATTATTAATAATTATTTATTTTATTTTATTTTTTTTTTTTGTTTAAATAATTTCCCTTACTAAATACAAACGTAACGTTAACAATTCTTTACCTTTATTTTCAAAACAGAGTCCCTCTTGCGATTGTTTTGCAATCGCGAGCCAATAAAGTGATTCCATGAAATCATTTTTTTTCTTTTTTCTTTTTTTTTTTGCTTCTTTCTCCCATCCTATTTTGGTGGTGTTCTTTTGTGTTTTAAAAACTGTGTGAATTTTCGAAATGAACAAACCGACATATGGAAAATGTTTGTCCCTATTTATAAAGAAAAATAATAATATCAAATCACAATGACTGTCGAGGTAATCTCTTACATGGTTATCACATCCATATTAATGATGGGCTGTCTTTAGTAAATTATTTCTTATCTGCTCACTATTCGAGGTGTGCTTGAAGAATTGTTTCTCCTTGTTTCATTTCTAGTCCTTGTTAAAAAATTTATTTAACAAATCTCAAGAGTCCTCTTCAACTGGTACTCGCGGCAGTTTCGATTCGCTTTTTTTAGTATTTTATCCTTATTCGTCGTCCTCGACAAAGTTGGAACTCAAAAAAAATCATTTTTTGAGTTCTCTGCTGTTGTGTGCTACTGGCAGATTGTGTGAGGAAAAAACAAGATATAAAATAAATTAAAAAAAAAAAAAAAAAAAAAAGTTCTTTCCATGTTTTCTTTTTTTCTGCTGTAGTCGTTTAAAAATATTAAAAATTTGTTTCTCCTTTGTTTCTGTTTCTTTATTTTCGGTGTTTTTTTCTTTCTTTCGTTATTGAATGGAATTTTTCATTTTTTATTTATTTATTTATTTTAATTCAGTTGAATTGAATAAATAGATAAATTAATTCATAGAAGGAGAGAAACTGTAACGGCGTTGTCCGGGATTTCGGTGCTTCAATAATTGCGTACCTCTGGATAACGTTCTTCTATATATATATATTTTTTCCCTCTTCGTATTTCTTGTCGTCGAACATTATTTCTTTCCAAAATTCCCCCTAACTTGTGTCTCAATTATGAAATATTAATCTCGCATTGTTTTTCTTTTTTTTTTCTTATCGAAGTTTCCCGTTCCACGACTGGTCTCTCAAAAGGAATAGTTTCAGTTATTTGAGAAGAGTGAGTAAGCTCCCTATTGGCCTGCTTGTTTGATTTCAATTATAAAAACACCTGATGAGAGCAACTTCTGAATCAATCAATTTCAGCGGAAATCCATTTTTTTTAAAAATTATACATTTTTTTTTTCCGAACAATCAATTAATATATAGAAATAGAAAATTGAGGATTTGAATATATAGCGTCCGATAGACAGGATCGTCAAAACGGATGCACCGAACGGTTATTACACAAAGGAAAAAAAAAAAAAAACAGACAAGACAAAACAAAACAAAACTGCCTTCCTCATCTTCTTCCAATCCGTTTATAAAAAAAAAAACAAGAAAAAAAGTGTGCAGTCTCTGAGCTTTATATATTGACCTTGCATCTTTCCGTTATCTGTTTTTTTTCTTACATTTCCAGTTGATTTCTGACCCTGTACTTCTTATGCGTGTGCTACACACCTGTTTCCCATGTTATTGCCTCGCATTTATTATCAGCGTGCTTCATTGCCCGAGTTGAAAGCCCTCAAAAGCCGTAGTAGTGCCTCTGCGCATATTTCTCCTTCTCTCGGAAGGAAAACACTTTCAAATTTTTTTTAAAAAAAAATAAACCCAAAAGTGGTGAATTGAGGGAAAGTTGTTAAAGGTTTTGTTTTTGAGTAGAGTTACTGTTTTCTTTTCCCCGCACTTTTTTTTTTCCTTCTTTTTTTTTCCCCCCTAAAATTAGTTCTAAAAAGATTGCTAACAGACACGAATATAAAACAGCTGCCTCACTAAATCGCTTTGATATTAACGGATCAATGGCAGTCTTTTTATGGACCGACTCTCGGATGTCTTAATAAGCGATAAACCGTGAAAGGCATAAGAGCAAAAGAAAAGGGAAAAAGAAAAGCTAAATATATCAGGACCTTTGAGTGTAAAGGTTGTGATCAAGAAGAGTAAAAACTTTTCGGATTGTGACTTTCTCTTTAGTTTTGCTCTCACCAAAATGATGAGGGATTTATGTATTTTGAGTTTCCCATCTGTGTTGTTACTCGGCAATCAATTCACGTATGTAATCACAGACTGGACTGGCACTTCGGAGCTCTATCCAGAGAAAACTTTTTTCTGAAAAAAGAAAACTAAATTTCTTCTTCTATTTTCTAGTAATCTTAGTTATCTAATTTTTAAAATTTCCTTGTTACAGTTGCTACTACAGTTGTTGCGCATCGAAAAAAAGGAAATCCAACTTCGGTTCTGCAGCAAAGAGTGATTATTTTAAAGGTTTCACGATGATAACCCTCACGTGAGACCTTGTTTTTTAATTTTTTTTTGGAGAATTTTGCTATTCAGAGGTCCACTAATTTCTTTTCGCCGTTAATTTGCAAAGGAAGCGATCATCTTTCTTGCTGTTCAACGGTTCTTGCCTTCCCTGTTCCTCTGTCTCATCGTTGTGCAGTCTGAAGTAATTAAGCTTCAAGAGCATTGCGACTCTAATAATGAGTGGCATACTACTCACTTTCACCTTCACCTGCCTCTTGCTGAAGGCTTTTTACTCTTCTTATTGCTTGGCTTCGGGCCTTGGGCTTAGGATTGTTCTCCTCTGTCAGCTGTTCTTTGAAAGGGATCGTTGCAGGCGGGAAAAAAAAAAAAAAAACTTATTGCACCCCGTCTGAATAGCAAAATTCTCTTTTTTTTTTTTTTTTTTAAATGGCAAGAGGGCCTTTTGGGACACAAATAGTTTCTCAAAACAAAAGTGAATTTTGTTTTGAAATTATTTGTTAAAAAGGTTAGTTTTTGTCCTTTTTTTTATAAATAAAAAGAATTGAATTTATTTACCCCCATTTTTTTCTTGTATTTTTTTTTGTTTATTTCTTGTTGTTTAATTAGCATCTACTGATGACGAGTTGAATATTAAGATTCACCAAATGCCAGCCTCCGATTGTATTCGGCAGCTCCTGGAGAACGCACTAGTGTCCGCATTGTTATGTTCCATGTATCTTTGAACTTGTTCTAAGTCTTGCTTTGATGCGTAGACGATTTGTATAACTCTGTTGCTGTGAGTTACCTAGCACTCATAATATACGGCAGCTTTGGATTATATTAAAAAAAAAAAAAAAAAAAAAAAAAAAATTCAAATAAAGATATGAAACACACAGCGAATCGATATAAAGAATTCTCAATTCAATTTCCTTTTTCTTCAAACTAGAACGAACTCGCTTTTTCCCCTCCCTTTTCTTTATGTTATTATGATACAATACAGTTGTTGTATTTTACAAATTCAAACATTCAACTGCTTTTTTTTTTCTAGCGTTCTTTCAGAGTACAGAATCAATCTTTTTTCTTTCTCTTTTGTTGCAGCTGACTGCAACAAAACCACCGTTGCAGCAAAATTAGCACAGCACATGGAACCCTATTCAAACAATTTTTTTTTTTATTGCATGACGCTTCTCGTTTATATTGAAGATTACTAAACGAGACTTGTTGTGAGAAGAGAAAAAAAAAAAAAAGGAAACAAATTGGATCAACTTTGATGGTATTCATTCCTTTGTTATATTTGTTAAAACTTATCTACTGTTCAGAAAATCAATAATATCCATTAGTAACCAGAAGACTGAGTGATAGCAGTTGTTGTTATTGTAGAGAGTCTGTTGTAAAATAATATTATATTCACTTTCAAAAAAAAAAAAAACAGCAGCAATGCGTTTATGCCACGGCACTTTCAAAGATGGGTCGCTGTAGCAGTTTTGTGCTGCGTCTTTGTGCAGATTTT
This sequence comes from Flectonema sp. DT1601, assembly GCA_964019425.1. Lineage (NCBI taxonomy): Eukaryota > Euglenozoa > Diplonemea > Diplonemida > Diplonemidae > Flectonema > Flectonema sp. DT1601. The sequence goes on along the minus strand of OZ025817.1, from coordinate 14,990 downwards.
TTTCATAAGAGGTTTCTTCGTCAAAGAGATTGCAAACTGCTTTATCCCTACCGCAAGCAGAGGTCAACATTATAATGAGACTGGAAGGGTTTATATGCAAATGGCAAGTACTGGGGAAGTACGTTCAAGTAGCTTAAAGATAGAGAAGGACGGATCTGCGCACTTGACTCATCTTTCAGATCCAGACATCGCATTGGTGCTTAAGATTAATAATAACTTATCACACGCAATATCAAAGTATGTTAAGAAAGAGTTGCCGGGGTTTGCTTATATTCAGGATCCTAATTTATATCACATCACGTTGCTGCATTTAAAGGAAAAACATCTTTTGAATAAATCAATTAGTGAAGTGATAAAGAAATACTCACCTTGTAAAATATCAATTCAGGTTGATAGAGTTGTTGTTACTTCGTCGGGGGCTGTAATTTGTTTATGGCAATTCTTAATGTCATCGCACGTCCGAAGTACGGATCCGTATGATCTTCGTCAACGATTGTCATTTGAATTATCAGCGGCAATTCATCCTCTGAACCCTTTTATCTTTCACACTACTCTTGCTCGATTTCCTTCGCTTCAAAATTCACCTCACTTTCGCATTGATGGTCCTCGAATCGCAACTAGATTAAATCGACTTCTGTGTGGGTTCTCAACTGATATCTCTTCTCTTTGGTTAGTTCGTGAATATGATAAAATGGCTCTTGCCCTTCATGGAAAGTTTGATAAACAAATTATACCATTTAAGTGCGCATGAGGTTGCTCTCTCTCTGTAAGATGAGGTTTATGCTATCGTTATCTCAACTGTTATGGTTGGTTAGAATGCTTATGGATGATGAAAAAAAAGGTTGTGTTGCCTTTTTTTTTTTTTTTTTTTTTTTAAAATTTTAAATTATTATTTTGATATCAGAGGCACGAAAATATTCTTGCTTTGTAGGGTCAATCATCTCCTATTAATAATTAGAAAAGTGTTATTGAGATACTGCGTTCTTACAGATTTGTTTAGAAAAGAAGTGGGAAATCAAAATAACAGGGCGGTGATATACTTAAGACATTTGTTATTCACCCAACCCGCAGGTAACTAAGAAGATAAATGAAAATTGATTTTATGCGTCCTTTGAATTACATAACAAATGCAGGCAATCATGGTAGCAACGAGGCTCTTAAAATTAAGAGAGAATGAATGAATTACACATTCCGCACTCTTTTTCTTTTTTTTTTTAGTGAATGGAGTTTCATTGGTCAAAATTTCCGTTTCTGTTTTAAAAGAAAAAAAAGTTTAAGTTTTGGACATTAGAAAAAAACAAGGACGAAAAAAATAATTAAATAAATAATTAAAAATAACCTGTTGAAGAGTAGTTGTTAAATTCAATGATTAAACCATTAACATGTTCGATGCCAAAGCTGACAATATACTGAGTTGAGGAAGTTGGGAGCGGAATAGGGGCAGTGAACTTTTGATTACTGTCTTTCTTTCCTATGTCGTAGTACAGGTACATTACTAGGCCTATGGCTGCAAAGTATATGATAACATGCCAAGATCTTAATTCAACTTTATGATCTGAGCAAAATTTTGCAACAGGCAAAAACCCATTTTTTTATTACTGTAACTATAAATATCATGGTGTATAAAAAGTCTCCAAATCGCCAAAAAATGGCCAAATCCACCATCTTTATTATATCCAAAGTTTTTTTAGTACAATTATTCACAAAAAACACTTAGCAAAATTCGGATTCCAGAATTTTTTTTTTTTTTTTGACCTTTTTTTTTTAAACTGGTCATATACTGCGAGGCCAAGGCTCCTGGCGTTTTTTAATAAAGTATGGGACTATTGCCTGAAGGTACTCAATGGTTGTTGTTTCGTTTGCCCACCCTCTTAGATTACTAACAGCACATCATTTCGGTGTTCGAGACGGAGATCCTTATTGAAATCCTCGTTTCTTCTTGAATCTAGCAGTAGCTAATTCAAAGCGTCGAATCCTCTGACCCCCTGGTACCACTGTGACAGGTCTTTCTTTCCTATGTCGTAGTACAGGTACATTACCCCTAGGCCTATGGCTGCAAAGTATATGATAACATGCCAAGATCTTAATTCAACTTTATGATCTGAGCAAAAATTTGCAACAGGCAAAACCCATTTTTTTTATTATTTATAAATAGACTATAGTAACATTTCGTTTCTTCTGCAATCATTATGAGGTCTTTTATCAACAGGTGGCAGGTTCTGCTCAATTAGCTTAGTTACTTATCGACCTGTTGACCTGCAGGGAGATCCTTATTGAAATCCTCGTTTCTTCTTGAAGGCGTATCCTCTGTGTCCTTGGCAACATCCCTCTAGGTCTATCTTTGCGGCTTCGTAGTATAGGAACATGACATCTTTGCTTTCATGCAACTGGACAGGCTGTGAGCCCTTTTAGCTTTTATTCTAAATTGAAACGTAGTCTTCTTTCGTTTCTTCAGTTTAACCTTATTAAGTTGTACTTGTTTTAGTATTATAAAGTTTATTACTGTTTCTTCATTGTCACCCCGCAGCAGATAGTAACTCAGAAACAATGCAGGTTATTGTGACGTGCCCTGATTGGGGACTTCCCGCAGTGACAGTGACGGCTGGAGCTGATTCCGTTGTGAGCGACGTTTTGACGGCGGCGGCTGCGGAGTGGGAATTCGATCCGGAGCTGGTGATACCCTTTGCGAAACTGAGCGGCTGGCGGATTATGGAGTGGTCGCAAATAGCGAATTGGAAATGCGGAAGAAGCAGTTAAAGATATTCAGTAGTAAATACTGTTTTGTTGATGATGCAAAACGGGAGAAGTTGCTTCTTTGGATCACAGAGCACAATACGGAGTATTTATATCTGGACACCCACATTCACAGAAGACAGTTGCCTCACTATTGAAGGTGGTCTGATGCCTTTAGAAATGGAACAGGTTTTTTTCCGCAATTCAAATTCCAACAGCACAGTCATCTCACAAGTTACCACTATCGGAGATAAGTTCATGAACAGATCAGCAACAATCACTGCTCTTGACTTTTCAGGTTAGTAGTGTCACTACTATTGGAGATGAATTCCTAGAATGGTGTTCTGAAATCACTACTCTTGACCTTATGGGGTTTAGTAGTGTAACCACTATTGGAAATGAATTCTTGTCTTGGTGTTCTTAATTTACTCTTGACCTTTCAAGTTTTAGTAGTATCACCACTATTAGAGAAAACTTCTTGTCTCACTGTTCACAAATAACTGCTCTTGACCTTTCATGTCTTGGTAGTGTTACCACTATTGGATTTCATGTATCCTGTTGCTTTGCTTGGTTTCATCGCTTCTGCACGGTCCGAATTCAAGACTGCTGCTTGTTGGGTTTAGAGCAGTGGGTCTAATTGGTTGATAATAATTTGTTGAATGTGTGTTCCCATTATTTATTATCATCATCATCGTTCTTCCCTCAGTTCCTCTGCGAAGTCGCGGAGGGGTATGAGGAAAATGTGATGATGATGATGAAAATGATGGGTTTTTCTTGAAAACATGTGTATTCCCTGCTTCTCGGTGTAATATTTACAATCAACCACTGGATGATGCACAAATCCTAGCTCTGAGAGGGGCGTTGCTGGTACGGGCGGGGGCCGAGCTGGTTGTAGATTTCGAAGCCACTTGCTTGATGTGCACTCGTACTGCAATTGATGAAACACCAGGGGCTGCTAACTCCTTAGGCATTGCATCGATTAAGACTGACTGTGGTCGTGTGGCTCAGGGAAACCCTACTCCAAATGAAAGAATTGCGTGTGCAAAAGCTGCTCTCGGATTAGCTGAATTGGTCGATCCTACGGTCGATCCTACGGGATTAGCAGCAATTGCTTCTGCGTTCCTTCACCCAAATTGTCCTTAACTTCGATTTGATACTTCTTACGACTTTAATTTGACTTTGTCATTTCCCTCTCTTTTTTATATCAATTTTAGAGGCATTCTGTTATTATTACTGTAATTATAAATATCACGGTGTATAAAAAGTTTGGAGTATAACAACTTTGGATATAAAAAAGATGGTGGATTCTCGGAAAAAAACTTGGTGGATTTTTAAAAAAGTATGAAAGTACACATTTTGACTGTAAAATGGTGGTTTTTTGAGTATGAAAGTTTTCTGTAGGCAATCACAATATGCACAAATTTTTGAAAAAGCGGGAGCCTTTTGAGCCCCTGAAGACGGTGAGCAAGGTGGAGCTGGATTTGATAAGGCAAGAGCAGCAGGTGAAAGAGCAACCAACTTCTCGCTGTTATGAGAAGTGGTCAAGGGAGGAGTTGCTTAACATCGGTGAGATGGTGAACTCTGCCACCAATGTGTCAAAGGCGATTGCCTTCTTCAACAAGGACCATAAGAAGAGATTAACAGTTGGCACGGCAGGCAGGGCAATGAAGCTCTTTATTGAGGAACAGAAGAGGAAGACGAAGGGAGAACCACTAAAAGAGGGGCAGGTGAAATCTGGGAGACCCACCATCTTAACCACTGATGAGGAAGCAAGGGTGCTCGATTTAATTGAGAATATCCGTGCTTATGGTGGCTGTGTGTTTGCTTCTCTGGTTTCAAGCACAGCAAGGGGGATAGTGCTTGCAAGTGATACACCGGAACGCGTGGATTCTAGTTCCCTACAAGAAGTATGGGCCTACAAGTTCCTGGAACGGAAGGGTTGGACACACCGTCGTGGAACCACTGCGAAAGTAGCGCCTGAAGCAGAACTCGCATCAGCTCGGTCAAGGTTTCTAGAACGCATCTCCAGTGCTCGAATACATGGTGCAATTCCTGACAGCATGGTCATTAACTTTGACCACACCCAGTGCCTGATGCTTCCATCAAGCAAGTGCACCTTCAATCCCAAAGGTGCCACTTCGGTGCCGATATCATTCACCGATGATAAGCGGGGCGTCAGCGTAGTACTGGGTTGCTCGATGACAGGGGACAAGCTCCCAATGCAGGCCATCTACAAGGGTAAGACGGCTAGATCAACCCCACACAGCCACCCTTGTCTCGAACACCGAGATGATGTGCTGTTAACCAGCAATCTAAGAGGGTGGGCAAACGAAACAACAACTATTGAGTACCTTCAGAAGGCAATAGTCCCATACTTTATTAAAAAACGCCAGGAGCTGGGACTTGAATCGGATCACCCTGGCCTCGCAGTATATGACCAGTTTAGGGGGCAGATAACTGAAGAGGTCCTTCGTAGCTTTGAAGAAGCAAATATCACGGTTGTACTAGTGCCAGGCGGATGGACTTCTCATCTCCAACCGCTGGATCTAACTGTCATGGCCAACTTCAAAAGAAGCATCAAGCTTTCCTTTGGAGAGTGGCTGGCAGAGCAGACACGCAAGCGGGAGGAAAAATTAAAAAAATTAAATCAAAAAGCTGATAGAAACGCTAAGCGCGCTGCGAAAGGGAAGGATCCAAAAGATGTTGCTGAATCTGAACCCATGTCAAAATGGATGAAGGAGCTCACAAAAACGAAGAACATTCGAGGGCCGCAAATTGAGTGGATAGTAACAGCCCTTGATAGCATTACGAAAAATAGTATCACAGCTGGTTTTATAAAAGCAGGTATTGTCAATCCTGTAAATCCACCCGAGCTACTGTTCGAATATTCGAACGAAGAAGACGACGACTTCATCAGAGTTACCACCCCGACGGGGAAGTGCAAGAAACAGCTTGATGATATTGTGCCACCTGTAAAGAACCCAAAACTTGAATTGCCAACTGTTGTAGAAGTTAAGTCTTTTCCTACACCCAATGCTTCAGCGAACACGCTGCTCACAGAAAGTGATCTGTCTTACGTATTCAAGTTCATGTGTAACAGGGAGCCCATTAGGTTCCGTGGATGCTTTCCTCTGGACCTGGCTTGCCCTCCTGAAGTCCGTAGTTGTGAACATGAGTTCATGTTTCTTAATACCGCACCTCATACCTCGGTGGGATCACACTGGCTACTGGCTGTTACAACTATTGGGGAAGGGAACTCCTTAGTTGTAGTTGATCCTCGTCTAGACTGCATCACCAGCACTACCAAAGCTGCACTCCGTTTTGCTTTTAGTAATTTTGACATCTCATTTATTAAGACTGGTGTGCAACCAGCTACCAACAACGTTATTTGTGGATATGTTGTCCTTTTCTGGGCTCTAAATATGAACCACGCTTATGTATCTGGAAGCAACCTCAACATTCAAGACATAGTTATCAAGCCCCCACCAGGTTGGTATGCAGAGGTGAATGCACTTCTACAGACGAGGCAACAATCGTTTCGATTCTGGACCGAAACTAATCCTAACAGCCTTGGTACACAAGACCAGCCTGTAGAACTTTAACCAGTTCAAATGTCGATAATTTAGTGTCAGAAAGTCAAAAAAAAAAGGTCAAAAAAAAAGGTCAAAAAAAAAGGTCAAAAAAAAAGGTCAAAAAAAAATTTTTTTTTTCTGGAATCCGAATTTTGCTAAGTGTTTTCTGTGAATGATTGTACTAAAAAAACTTTGGATATAATAAAGATGGTGGATTTGGCCGTTTTTTGGCGATTTGGAGACTTTTTATACACCATGATATTTATAATTACGGTATTATTTTTTTTTTTTTTAGATGCCCCCGATGTAGACAATAGCAAGTTGTTGTAACTTCGCTTTTTAAAATTCACAGTAATCAATGTTGAAAATAGAGGCACTGATCGACTACAAAGGAAACGATTCTTATAAAGTTAACCTTAATGTCCCATGTGCATGCTGTGAACTCTCTTTTTTTAAAAAGACTTGGTGTTGTCCTCCTGAAAATAGAAAATAGAATTTTTATTTTTATTTTTATTATTTTTTGTTTACTATTTTTCATCGTGAGTTCAGCAATTTAATTTTAGAACCGCAACTATCTGATTTGTATAATCATTAATATCACGCTGTGCCCTTCAGTGACTGGTGTAATCTTCCGTCCCTTCTGTTCAAGCCATTTGACTGCTGTAATATGAGTTATTCTTGTAAGCAAAAAAAGAAATCCAACAAGTTTATTTTTTTTCTTCCAATTTTTCACGATGGTCAAGAAGCTGAACAAGATGGCACGACAAGAAAACAGGGGGCTGGTGGTCTGTCAAGATTGAAGTTTCCAACAGGAAGTGTCTTCAGGATTGGTACACCCTCTAGACGTGGAAACTGGTGACGAAATCGGGTGATAATCGACCGCAGTTGTCAGTTGGAAGATTTCACCAGGCTAAAAAAAATAATCAAAGGAAGGGACGATTGACAGGCACTGTGACTAAAAGTCCAGATGTCAGTAAAACATCTGGCGAATGGAAGCAACATCAGCACAGTGAGTTATCGCATGTGGGAAGTGGCTAACATTTGCTCCGGCTTGAGTGATAGGTTTTTAAAGGTAAGTTAAAAGTCAGCCCCCAGGCAGCACATATGTTACCACATTCAGAAACAAAAAATACGGAACTCGCTAAGTATCTGTTGTGATGAATTTATTTGTAATACATTTCAGGTAAGCCTGTCTGATCGGGTCCAACCTTTTTTTGTATTGGTCACAGTAAAGCCCTTCAAGTTGATTGTTCGTAGTTAGAGTTCAGTGGCAATCCATCTTTAAACCCTAAAAAGAATTACTGGTGATACCTCAATTCTCCCTACCCGTTTTTTTTTTTTTTGCATTTAACAAGTATTGTAAGAACGAAAAAGAATGTTGGCAGCACACGTAAACCTCCTTCAGCTTTATATCGGTTTAAGTCGGTTTACGGTTTCGTGCACAAACAAAAAATCACAGTGTTATATCTCATTATTTTCTGTATAGTTAAAGCCAATTCTTTTTTAGGACTACCAGCCCGCAAACCCGCAAACCCGCAAACCCGCAAACCCGCAAACCCGCAAACCCGCAAACCCGCAAACCCGCAAACCCGCAAACCCGCAAACCCGCAAACCCGCAAACCCGCAAACCCGCAAACCCGCAAACCCGCAAACCCGCAAACCCGCAAACCCGCAAACCCGCAAACCCGCAAACCCGCAAACCCGCAAACCCGCAAACCCGCAAACCCGCAAACCCGCAAACCCGCAAACCCGCAAACCCGCAAACCCGCAAACCCGCAAACCCGCAAACCCGCAAACCCGCAAACCCGCAAACCCGCAAACCCGCAAACCCGCAAACCCGCAAACCCGCAAACCCGCAAACCCGCAAACCCGCAAACCCGCAAACCCGCAAACCCGCAAACCCGCAAACCCGCAAACCCGCAAACCCGCAAACCCGCAAACCCGCAAACCCGCAAACCCGCAAACCCGCAAACCCGCAAACCCGCAAACCCGCAAACCCGCAAACCCGCAAACCCGCAAACCCGCAAACCCGCAAACCCGCAAACCCGCAAACCCGCAAACCCGCAAACCCGCAAACCCGCAAACCCGCAAACCCGCAAACCCGCAAACCCGCAAACCCGCAAACCCGCAAACCCGCAAACCCGCAAACCCGCAAACCCGCAAACCCGCAAACCCGCAAACCCGCAAACCCGCAAACCCGCAAACCCGCAAACCCGCAAACCCGCAAACCCGCAAACCCGCAAACCCGCAAACCCGCAAACCCGCAAACCCGCAAACCCGCAAACCCGCAAACCCGCAAACCCGCAAACCCGCAAACCCGCAAACCCGCAAACCCGCAAACCCGCAAACCCGCAAACCCGCAAACCCGCAAACCCGCAAACCCGCAAACCCGCAAACCCGCAAACCCGCAAACCCGCAAACCCGCAAACCCGCAAACCCGCAAACCCGCAAACCCGCAAACCCGCAAACCCGCAAACCCGCAAACCCGCAAACCCGCAAACCCGCAAACCCGCAAACCCGCAAACCCGCAAACCCGCAAACCCGCAAACCCGCAAACCCGCAAACCCGCAAACCCGCAAACCCGCAAACCCGCAAACCCGCAAACCCGCAAACCCGCAAACCCGCAAACCCGCAAACCCGCAAACCCGCAAACCCGCAAACCCGCAAACCCGCAAACCCGCAAACCCGCAAACCCGCAAACCCGCAAACCCGCAAACCCGCAAACCCGCAAACCCGCAAACCCGCAAACCCGCAAACCCGCAAACCCGCAAACCCGCAAACCCGCAAACCCGCAAACCCGCAAACCCGCAAACCCGCAAACCCGCAAACCCGCAAACCCGCAAACCCGCAAACCCGCAAACCCGCAAACCCGCAAACCCGCAAACCCGCAAACCCGCAAACCCGCAAACCCGCAAACCCGCAAACCCGCAAACCCGCAAACCCGCAAACCCGCAAACCCGCAAACCCGCAAACCCGCAAACCCGCAAACCCGCAAACCCGCAAACCCGCAAACCCGCAAACCCGCAAACCCGCAAACCCGCAAACCCGCAAACCCGCAAACCCGCAAACCCGCAAACCCGCAAACCCGCAAACCCGCAAACCCGCAAACCCGCAAACCCGCAAACCCGCAAACCCGCAAACCCGCAAACCCGCAAACCCGCAAACCCGCAAACCCGCAAACCCGCAAACCCGCAAACCCGCAAACCCGCAAACCCGCAAACCCGCAAACCCGCAAACCCGCAAACCCGCAAACCCGCAAACCCGCAAACCCGCAAACCCGCAAACCCGCAAACCCGCAAACCCGCAAACCCGCAAACCCGCAAACCCGCAAACCCGCAAACCCGCAAACCCGCAAACCCGCAAACCCGCAAACCCGCAAACCCGCAAACCCGCAAACCCGCAAACCCGCAAACCCGCAAACCCGCAAACCCGCAAACCCGCAAACCCGCAAACCCGCAAACCCGCAAACCCGCAAACCCGCAAACCCGCAAACCCGCAAACCCGCAAACCCGCAAACCCGCAAACCCGCAAACCCGCAAACCCGCAAACCCGCAAACCCGCAAACCCGCAAACCCGCAAACCCGCAAACCCGCAAACCCGCAAACCCGCAAACCCGCAAACCCGCAAACCCGCAAACCCGCAAACCCGCAAACCCGCAAACCCGCAAACCCGCAAACCCGCAAACCCGCAAACCCGCAAACCCGCAAACCCGCAAACCCGCAAACCCGCAAACCCGCAAACCCGCAAACCCGCAAACCCGCAAACCCGCAAACCCGCAAACCCGCAAACCCGCAAACCCGCAAACCCGCAAACCCGCAAACCCGCAAACCCGCAAACCCGCAAACCCGCAAACCCGCAAACCCGCAAACCCGCAAACCCGCAAACCCGCAAACCCGCAAACCCGCAAACCCGCAAACCCGCAAACCCGCAAACCCGCAAACCCGCAAACCCGCAAACCCGCAAACCCGCAAACCCGCAAACCCGCAAACCCGCAAACCCGCAAACCCGCAAACCCGCAAACCCGCAAACCCGCAAACCCGCAAACCCGCAAACCCGCAAACCCGCAAACCCGCAAACCCGCAAACCCGCAAACCCGCAAACCCGCAAACCCGCAAACCCGCAAACCCGCAAACCCGCAAACCCGCAAACCCGCAAACCCGCAAACCCGCAAACCCGCAAACCCGCAAACCCGCAAACCCGCAAACCCGCAAACCCGCAAACCCGCAAACCCGCAAACCCGCAAACCCGCAAACCCGCAAACCCGCAAACCCGCAAACCCGCAAACCCGCAAACCCGCAAACCCGCAAACCCGCAAACCCGCAAACCCGCAAACCCGCAAACCCGCAAACCCGCAAACCCGCAAACCCGCAAACCCGCAAACCCGCAAACCCGCAAACCCGCAAACCCGCAAACCCGCAAACCCGCAAACCCGCAAACCCGCAAACCCGCAAACCCGCAAACCCGCAAACCCGCAAACCCGCAAACCCGCAAACCCGCAAACCCGCAAACCCGCAAACCCGCAAACCCGCAAACCCGCAAACCCGCAAACCCGCAAACCCGCAAACCCGCAAACCCGCAAACCCGCAAACCCGCAAACCCGCAAACCCGCAAACCCGCAAACCCGCAAACCCGCAAACCCGCAAACCCGCAAACCCGCAAACCCGCAAACCCGCAAACCCGCAAACCCGCAAACCCGCAAACCCGCAAACCCGCAAACCCGCAAACCCGCAAACCCGCAAACCCGCAAACCCGCAAACCCGCAAACCCGCAAACCCGCAAACCCGCAAACCCGCAAACCCGCAAACCCGCAAACCCGCAAACCCGCAAACCCGCAAACCCGCAAACCCGCAAACCCGCAAACCCGCAAACCCGCAAACCCGCAAACCCGCAAACCCGCAAACCCGCAAACCCGCAAACCCGCAAACCCGCAAACCCGCAAACCCGCAAACCCGCAAACCCGCAAACCCGCAAACCCGCAAACCCGCAAACCCGCAAACCCGCAAACCCGCAAACCCGCAAACCCGCAAACCCGCAAACCCGCAAACCCGCAAACCCGCAAACCCGCAAACCCGCAAACCCGCAAACCCGCAAACCCGCAAACCCGCAAACCCGCAAACCCGCAAACCCGCAAACCCGCAAACCCGCAAACCCGCAAACCCGCAAACCCGCAAACCCGCAAACCCGCAAACCCGCAAACCCGCAAACCCGCAAACCCGCAAACCCGCAAACCCGCAAACCCGCAAACCCGCAAACCCGCAAACCCGCAAACCCGCAAACCCGCAAACCCGCAAACCCGCAAACCCGCAAACCCGCAAACCCGCAAACCCGCAAACCCGCAAACCCGCAAACCCGCAAACCCGCAAACCCGCAAACCCGCAAACCCGCAAACCCGCAAACCCGCAAACCCGCAAACCCGCAAACCCGCAAACCCGCAAACCCGCAAACCCGCAAACCCGCAAACCCGCAAACCCGCAAACCCGCAAACCCGCAAACCCGCAAACCCGCAAACCCGCAAACCCGCAAACCCGCAAACCCGCAAACCCGCAAACCCGCAAACCCGCAAACCCGCAAACCCGCAAACCCGCAAACCCGCAAACCCGCAAACCCGCAAACCCGCAAACCCGCAAACCCGCAAACCCGCAAACCCGCAAACCCGCAAACCCGCAAACCCGCAAACCCGCAAACCCGCAAACCCGCAAACCCGCAAACCCGCAAACCCGCAAACCCGCAAACCCGCAAACCCGCAAACCCGCAAACCCGCAAACCCGCAAACCCGCAAACCCGCAAACCCGCAAACCCGCAAACCCGCAAACCCGCAAACCCGCAAACCCGCAAACCCGCAAACCCGCAAACCCGCAAACCCGCAAACCCGCAAACCCGCAAACCCGCAAACCCGCAAACCCGCAAACCCGCAAACCCGCAAACCCGCAAACCCGCAAACCCGCAAACCCGCAAACCCGCAAACCCGCAAACCCGCAAACCCGCAAACCCGCAAACCCGCAAACCCGCAAACCCGCAAACCCGCAAACCCGCAAACCCGCAAACCCGCAAACCCGCAAACCCGCAAACCCGCAAACCCGCAAACCCGCAAACCCGCAAACCCGCAAACCCGCAAACCCGCAAACCCGCAAACCCGCAAACCCGCAAACCCGCAAACCCGCAAACCCGCAAACCCGCAAACCCGCAAACCCGCAAACCCGCAAACCCGCAAACCCGCAAACCCGCAAACCCGCAAACCCGCAAACCCGCAAACCCGCAAACCCGCAAACCCGCAAACCCGCAAACCCGCAAACCCGCAAACCCGCAAACCCGCAAACCCGCAAACCCGCAAACCCGCAAACCCGCAAACCCGCAAACCCGCAAACCCGCAAACCCGCAAACCCGCAAACCCGCAAACCCGCAAACCCGCAAACCCGCAAACCCGCAAACCCGCAAACCCGCAAACCCGCAAACCCGCAAACCCGCAAACCCGCAAACCCGCAAACCCGCAAACCCGCAAACCCGCAAACCCGCAAACCCGCAAACCCGCAAACCCGCAAACCCGCAAACCCGCAAACCCGCAAACCCGCAAACCCGCAAACCCGCAAACCCGCAAACCCGCAAACCCGCAAACCCGCAAACCCGCAAACCCGCAAACCCGCAAACCCGCAAACCCGCAAACCCGCAAACCCGCAAACCCGCAAACCCGCAAACCCGCAAACCCGCAAACCCGCAAACCCGCAAACCCGCAAACCCGCAAACCCGCAAACCCGCAAACCCGCAAACCCGCAAACCCGCAAACCCGCAAACCCGCAAACCCGCAAACCCGCAAACCCGCAAACCCGCAAACCCGCAAACCCGCAAACCCGCAAACCCGCAAACCCGCAAACCCGCAAACCCGCAAACCCGCAAACCCGCAAACCCGCAAACCCGCAAACCCGCAAACCCGCAAACCCGCAAACCCGCAAACCCGCAAACCCGCAAACCCGCAAACCCGCAAACCCGCAAACCCGCAAACCCGCAAACCCGCAAACCCGCAAACCCGCAAACCCGCAAACCCGCAAACCCGCAAACCCGCAAACCCGCAAACCCGCAAACCCGCAAACCCGCAAACCCGCAAACCCGCAAACCCGCAAACCCGCAAACCCGCAAACCCGCAAACCCGCAAACCCGCAAACCCGCAAACCCGCAAACCCGCAAACCCGCAAACCCGCAAACCCGCAAACCCGCAAACCCGCAAACCCGCAAACCCGCAAACCCGCAAACCCGCAAACCCGCAAACCCGCAAACCCGCAAACCCGCAAACCCGCAAACCCGCAAACCCGCAAACCCGCAAACCCGCAAACCCGCAAACCCGCAAACCCGCAAACCCGCAAACCCGCAAACCCGCAAACCCGCAAACCCGCAAACCCGCAAACCCGCAAACCCGCAAACCCGCAAACCCGCAAACCCGCAAACCCGCAAACCCGCAAACCCGCAAACCCGCAAACCCGCAAACCCGCAAACCCGCAAACCCGCAAACCCGCAAACCCGCAAACCCGCAAACCCGCAAACCCGCAAACCCGCAAACCCGCAAACCCGCAAACCCGCAAACCCGCAAACCCGCAAACCCGCAAACCCGCAAACCCGCAAACCCGCAAACCCGCAAACCCGCAAACCCGCAAACCCGCAAACCCGCAAACCCGCAAACCCGCAAACCCGCAAACCCGCAAACCCGCAAACCCGCAAACCCGCAAACCCGCAAACCCGCAAACCCGCAAACCCGCAAACCCGCAAACCCGCAAACCCGCAAACCCGCAAACCCGCAAACCCGCAAACCCGCAAACCCGCAAACCCGCAAACCCGCAAACCCGCAAACCCGCAAACCCGCAAACCCGCAAACCCGCAAACCCGCAAACCCGCAAACCCGCAAACCCGCAAACCCGCAAACCCGCAAACCCGCAAACCCGCAAACCCGCAAACCCGCAAACCCGCAAACCCGCAAACCCGCAAACCCGCAAACCCGCAAACCCGCAAACCCGCAAACCCGCAAACCCGCAAACCCGCAAACCCGCAAACCCGCAAACCCGCAAACCCGCAAACCCGCAAACCCGCAAACCCGCAAACCCGCAAACCCGCAAACCCGCAAACCCGCAAACCCGCAAACCCGCAAACCCGCAAACCCGCAAACCCGCAAACCCGCAAACCCGCAAACCCGCAAACCCGCAAACCCGCAAACCCGCAAACCCGCAAACCCGCAAACCCGCAAACCCGCAAACCCGCAAACCCGCAAACCCGCAAACCCGCAAACCCGCAAACCCGCAAACCCGCAAACCCGCAAACCCGCAAACCCGCAAACCCGCAAACCCGCAAACCCGCAAACCCGCAAACCCGCAAACCCGCAAACCCGCAAACCCGCAAACCCGCAAACCCGCAAACCCGCAAACCCGCAAACCCGCAAACCCGCAAACCCGCAAACCCGCAAACCCGCAAACCCGCAAACCCGCAAACCCGCAAACCCGCAAACCCGCAAACCCGCAAACCCGCAAACCCGCAAACCCGCAAACCCGCAAACCCGCAAACCCGCAAACCCGCAAACCCGCAAACCCGCAAACCCGCAAACCCGCAAACCCGCAAACCCGCAAACCCGCAAACCCGCAAACCCGCAAACCCGCAAACCCGCAAACCCGCAAACCCGCAAACCCGCAAACCCGCAAACCCGCAAAC